>OY294069.1:85292864-86520364 GCA_958510875.1 Endomychus coccineus | reverse complement strand
CAAAAACGAATTCAAGTAAGGTTCTAAGACTTCGCTGTCACCCTTTAGAAAACCTGTTGCGGATCTATAAATGGTTGCTTTAGTGACATTTATTAAATAATTGCTAAGATTTCCATTCCCAGTGTGATTACTAAATCCGCAATAAATATCTTTAATAAGTATTTGCTGTACTCCAAGTATTGATTTCACCATTTCCTTTACGAAAGCCCATAGTGCATTAGTTTGATAGCAATCCATTAGTATATGCCAGCCAGTACCCATTTGGTCTTCACAAAATGGACACAAACTTGATTGTCGCAAACCAGCGCGGTTTAGAAAAAGGCAATCCGCAAGTCCGTTTTTCGCCAGTCTCCACGGTATTTCCCCTTCAACACCAAGAGTGGGTTTAGCGAAGAAGCCTCTCCATTGAACAGGGTCATCCGACCATTTACCTTCAAGAACTTCTAAATTTCCCATTTCAAAAAAAACCGAGGTTAATTTGTTTTGCAATTGTTTTCTAGAGCTTTTCGTTATGGAAACTTGTATTTCCTCATAACTAAAGGTAATATTATATGTATCATTTTTTGATCTGCTGTTGTTGCTCAGTGGAATCTCATAGTGGAGCTGAAAGAAAGCTTTGATCCTTCTATACTGATCGCATATTTCTAATTTTAGTCTGGGTGGCATATTCGTCAATTTTTCTGCAATTCTCTCATCTTGCAACCAATTTTCCCCATCAAAAAGGTCCCCTATTGTTTTAAAGCCTTTTTGAACCCAAATATCATTAAAGAGTGGAGGTATAGTTTTTTTAATTAATGTTGTTTGAGCTATTGCGATTTGTTTAATGTCCTGTAGAGTTTTTGGAAAATCTGAAAGTTTTAAATCTGCATTTTGGGCCGTATTAATTAATGACTCTATAAACGAAGATGATGTAAAACGTACAGAATGATTAGATATGAAGAAGATTGGCCATGCTATTTTTAAACGATTTGAGTTTTCAATGAGGTGATTCATAATTATGGCCCAGTTTTGGCTTTTGTATGCTCTCATAAGTCGTTGGGCAAGGCATATTTTGAATGTTTGTTGTTTAGATGCCAAATGAATAAGCCCTATACCTCCTTGACCTATCGTTAAACATAATTCTTTTTGTTATACCCAATGTTTTCCTCTCCATATAAATTGGATCAGTTTCTTTTGTAGTAGCCCTATTTGTAGTTCCGTAAAGGGAAGTACTTGTAAGGAGTGCCAAAGTTGCGGTGCAATGAATTGGTTTGTTACAATTTTCCGTCCAATTAGGGAGAGCGATTGAGTTTTCTGCTTCCATTTAGTTTGTGAGAGTTCAATTTTACTAAGTAGTTTTTGACATGTATATTCGGAGTCTTGTTCGATATTGTTTGAAAATCGTATGCCTAGGACAGTTATGCTGTCCGATGTCCACGTAAAGTTTATTGGTTGATCCAATCTTGTTTTCCAGCTTCCACTCCAAAAACCGATAGATTTTCTGATATTTAATTCTGAGCCGGACTCCTCACCATATATGTGGTATATATACTCGAACTTTGCAAAATCACTTTCATCGCATATAAAAATAGACACATCATCTGCATAGGCAGCAGTTGTAAGTTTTTGAAACATTTTTGGTAGGGGAATACCTTCTAGTTTTTTTTCACATAAAGACAGGAATGTTTCAATTGAAATTGAGAATAACGTACCAGATAATGGGCATCCTTGCCTTATGCCTCTAGAAAAGTCTATGGTGCTGGTTAATAATGATCCTACTCGTATGTGACTTTCGGCAGATTTGTAGAGAATTTTTATAGCTTCAATGAAAAAATCACCGCACCCCATTATGTCTAGAACGTGGAAGAGATATTTGTGGTATATTTTATCGAAAGCCGCTTTCTGGTCCAAATTTAAGATTGCTAAAGGTGACTTTTCTTTATTGGCAATGTATATCACGTCTCTATGCAAATGTAATGTGTCGTATATAGTCCTATTTGGAATAGAATAGCTTTGGCTTGGACCTACAAGCTTATGAATTACATTCGATAACCTTGTTGAGAGAGCTTTAGCAAATATTTTATAATCCGTTGTTAATAAGGATATAGGACGCCAATTTTCTATCTCCAATAAATCACCTTTCTTAGGCATTAGACATATTACTGCTTTTGTTAGCGATTTCGGCAACTGTTTCCTGTGGATAATTTCTTTATGAATCTTGAAATATGTGGTTTTCAGTTTGTCCCAAAATTTAAGATAGAAGTCGGTTGTCAACCCATCAATTCCTGGGGCTTTGTTCTTATTCAAAGAAAAAAGAGCGTTTGTGAACTCTTGTTCTGTAAAGTGTTCATTTAACATAGCTTGATCCATTTCAGGGAGTTTCTTTAAATGTTTATACAAATCACTATTTTTATTTAGAGAGAGGGAATTGTTTTCAGAATAAATGGACTTGAAATGTTTCCGTACTAAACAAACTATTTCACTTGGTTTTGTTATAATATTGTCCCCTTGCTTCAGTTTATTTAATGGTTTGAATGTGGAACACACTGTTTTATTAAATTTTGGACGATCATTCTCTATCAAATTTTCGTAATGCAACTTTTTAAGGAGTTTTTCACTAATTCGTCTGTAGGCATCTTGTGATTCTTTCAAGGTCTCGGATAAGATTTTCAGATCTTCTGTGGATGGATTTTTCGTTGATGAGGCACGACTCAATTGTTTTTGAAGTTGTATGAACTCTAGAGATCTAGTTTTTCTTTTTTGTTGCATGAACAAGATTGTCATACATTTTATATTGACTTTGAAATTATCCCACCATTTCAGCACATCATCTTGTTTTTCCATTTGAAGTATTTCATTTTCTACAAAAGTATTCATATTGTGTACATACTCTTCATCATCTAGAAGCATGTTATCAAATTTCCAGTAGGGCTGAGCAAAGAAAAGTTTTTCATTTGTTTTTACTTTAATAGTTACTGCTAAATGGTCGGACAATGAGTTTTGCAGAGTTATTGATTTCAAATTATTTGTGACGTTTGATGAGCAGTATATTCTATCAAGCCGAGAAGCAGAAAATGGTGGTGTAGGGAAGATAAATGTGAAGCCCCAGTCATCTTTATGTATATATGTGAACTGTCATGGCGGCTCTGTCATAGTGTGTGTGTGTGTGTGTGTGTGTGTGTTTGTGTGTATGTGTGTGTGTGTGTGTGTGTGTGTGTGTGTCACGTGCAAAATGTTAATTTCCATATTTTTGATGTAGGGAAAATCAATATGATGCATACAAATTGGGGTGGGGGAGAACATCAGACTATAGCTTTATATGTATCGAAATATATAAGGATTTTGACGAGTAAGTGGTGTTTTATTGAATTGAAGATCCGGCAATCATAGTTTACGAACGATGATGACGTCACTGCATCAAGCCAATGACAGTAACTGATTCAACCCGGCGACCATAGCTTACGAACGATGATGACGTCACTGCTTCAAGCCAATGACAGTAACTGATTCAACCCCGACGACCATAGTTTACGAACGATGATGACGTCATCACCGTTCACGAACTATGATGGGCTAATGAGGAATAAAATGTGAATAATCATAATGATTGTAATACATTCATGCACATGTTTTATCGCATGATTCAACACATGTTTTATCATTCAGACACGTGTTTCAGCATTCAGACACGTGTTTCAACATTCAGACACGTGTTTCAGCATTCAGACACGTGTTTCAACATTCAGACACGTGTTTCAGCATTCAGACACGTGTTTCAGACACGGGTTTCAACATTCAGACACGTGTTTCAACATTCAGACACGTGTTTCAGCATTCAGACACGTGTTTCAACATTCAGACACGTGTTTCAGCATTCAGACACGTGTTTCAGCATTCAGACACGTGTTTCAACATTCAGACACGTGTTTCAGCATTCAGACACGTGGTTCAGCATTCAGACACGTGTTTCAACATTCAGACACGTGTTTCAGCATTCAGACACGTGTTTCAGACACGTGTTTCAACATTCAGACACGTGTTCCAACATTCAGACACGTGTTTGAGCATTCAGACACGTGTTTCAGACACGTGTTTCAGCATTCAGACACGTGTTCCAACATTCAGACACGTGTTTCAGCATTCAGACACGTGTTTCAACATTCAGACACGTGTTTCAGCATTCAGACACTTGTTTCAGCATTCAGACACGTGTTTCAGACACGTGTTTCAACATTGAGACACGTGTTTCAGCATTCAGACACGTGTTTCAACATTCAGACACGTGTTTCAGCATTCAGACACGTATTTCAGACACGTGTTTCAGCATTCAGACACGTGTTTCAACATTCAGACACGTGTTTCAGACACGTGTTTCAACATTCAGACACGTGTTTCAGCATTCAGACACGTGTTTCAGCATTCAGACACGTGTTTCAGCATTCAGACACGTGTTTCAGACACGTGTTACAACATTCAGACACGTGTTTCAGCATTCAGACACGTGTTTCAGACACGTGATTCAGCATTCAGACACGTGTTTCAACATTCAGACACGTGTTTCAGCATTCAGACACGTGTTTCAGACACGTGCTTCAGTATTCAGACACGTGTTTCAATATCCAGACACATGTTTCAACATTCATACCTATTTAACATGTATTTGATACCTGATTTTGAGAGAAGCGTAGAAGTACCTAACCACGTGATCAGACATACACACAATATGACATCATCAACTAGTATATAAACAAATGCTTATTAACATATGTTTCAGTATGATTTCGATTCGCCTTCAGGCATGATGAAGATTGTTAAGCAAAAAGACTAGTTGAGTATTATGAACTTAGGGTCAAGCATTGAGAATGTTGAACAACCACAACCTCACAGCTCTTTGCTGCCTAATACTCTACGAACAATAATCTGTGGTCCATGTAATTGTGGGAGAACAAATGTGATGTTATCTCTATTGTTAGATGCTAACGGCCTGAAATTTGAAAACGTGTACATATATTCAAAGTCTTTACACCAACCAAAATACCAGTTACTAAAGGAGACATTGAAGAAAATTGAGGGGCTTGGATATTTTCCTTGTACCGAAAGTGATGAGGTCATAGACCCCACAGAAGCGAGGCCTCATTCGATAATAATATTCGATGACGTGATGTTTGGGAAACAGGAGAAAATTCGTGCTTATTTTTCAAGAGGAAGACACAGCTCAATTGATAGTTTCTATCTTTGTCAGTCTTTTGCTAAATGTCCAAAACATGGATTGCGCGACAATGCCAATTGCTTGATTATTTCAAACAGGATGAACTCAATTTGAAACATATATTCACCGATCATGTAAGTACCGACATGTCACTCGAGAAATTCAAAGAGATATGTAGCGTATGTTGGAAAGATAAATATGGATTCCTTATGATAAACAAAAACTGTGATATGAACAAAGGACGTTATCGCAAAGGGTTTGATAGTTATATATACATCTAACATGTATATATACCTTCATTTGAAATAGACAACCCGCTCAGCATGGACGTGGGTGTGAGTAACATGCTAAAAGAAAAACAACAATTGAAGAAAAAAATTTGGGAGTTAGCAAACGTTGTGAGGAAAAATATATGGCTGTGAAATTGGGTAAAGCTGAAAATGATGAGATTCTAGATAATATGTTCAGGAATGAATCTAAACCTCTGGAGGAAATTGCGAGTAATGCTGAAATAATCAAACAAAATTCGTTGGTTAAACCTAAAAGTATTGTTTCTACAGCAACACAAATGGAGAACATACCAATCCCAAATATTGAAACTGAAGGGGAAGAGTTCGTATATAACCCCCAAAATACTGAGGAGGATGTGTTTACCCTCGAACCTACTATCGATCAGATTCGTGAAGAATTCAGAAAATATAAGAAAGATAATGCAGAGGCTACAGAGGAGTTTCTGCAACAATACCCCACATTAGCACGTTATTACTTGGAAGGATTCCTATTGGATGATGATGTCAAGAAATATGATGATAAAATGGGTTTGCAATATAATTCAACTTTAGACAAATGGTTCATGGGTAATCAACCTATAGAAATTTATAGTGAGAGTAATATAATTATCAAGGGTACTCCGTTCAAGGGTACCACAGGACTGTATAATTTGATATTTTACAGAGATGTTCTACCTGATACTTACACTGTGGAAGATGGGAAAAATTACAGTCAAATGATGGAAATGACTAGTGCCCATAGACGTAATAACGATCCAGCTGATCGAATAAGATACACAGTAAAATACAAACATGTACTGAAACCTTTGATTAATTCCATGAAAAGACCCAGAGCCAAAACATACACTGGAAGTGCATATATCAAAAATGATATGCTTGAATATAACGAGAAACCTATCGAATATGTTTATTGGGATGACGTTAACGAAATTGTGGATAGACTGAGACTTCTTGTTGCATCCTCGCATGCCGGTAACAATAACGAGATAATCTCTATAATAGAAGAATTGATAGAGGCAGGGGTAATTGAATAAAAACCAGGTGTAAGACAAATTCATCACAGTTATAAAGATGGTTTCAATGGATAAGTTTGGCAGAGCCTCCTCTTCCATGTGGATATATGATACAAATGTATTTAATAATAATTTCAAACAAGTTCACGGACAAGGATTATTCCTAACGAGCGATGGAAGTTATGATATGGAAAATCGTAGATTGTGCAACGTAAAATCACCGAATGATGATGGAGATGTTGCAAATAAAGTGTATGTTGATAAATTAACACACAAACTGAATCTGAAAACGGAAACCAGTCTTAAAGATACCTTCAATGTTAGGGTTGATAATTTGATCAAAGATATCAACAAGGATCTGGATGAACATAAATTAACGAATGAGAAGGTTATTCTCAACATTGATAAACATCTGATGGACATTCAGAATAAATATAATGAAATGGGGATCTATATAAAATCAGAGTATAAAACAATCAGTGATAGTGTGAGGGAAAACAGAAATGAATTGAAAGAGATCAATAACACATTTAACAGTGTGAACATGCGTCTAAATAACATCACTAGTAAAGTGGAGGCGTTAGAACGAAGGATAACATCTATGGAACCTTCTAAGAAGAGACATCCATCATCTACAACAACAACAAAGCAGGCCTCTGTGAAACGTATAACTCCAAATCCTGTGAATATACCCAAAAAATTAATTCTACACTAGATTTCCTCACTGATAAGATGCGTAGAGAACAAGTTGTGCATGAGCTTCATAAGCCGAGTAGGGAGAACTTTTACCACCGTCGAACATACATAAAAGGACTTCAATATAGGTGGAAAGACGTAAGCCCAGGAATATGCAATACCGCTAGGACGATGAATCAAGAGTCAAGATTGAGATATTTAAAAATGTTTTCAAGGTTATACTTAAGTCTTTTGTATTGAGAAAATTAATTTAAGGTTATACTTAAGTCTTTTGTATTGAGAAAATTAATTTAAAAAAAATATTATTTTGAGATCTTTGTTTGGTCTTTCCCCCCTCCCCTCTTCAAATAACAGTGCAATCTTGAATTCTCATCAGTCTGTATAAAAGCGTACGCGGGAGAAGGTGTTTTCAATACGCTAATAAAGAAGCTCCCGTTCGAACTTCAAATCAATACCAGGGGCAAAACTAGAAGAACGATTGAGGAGATTCAGGGTATCAATTCATTCGATAAAGCTTGCAGTCACACGATATTTCATGCAATATAACACTTATAATTGTAGCCAGTTATGTTTGGAATTCCTCTCTAACTCTTCAGTTGTGGTCGACTAACATTGCATTTTATTAGTATATAAATAGATTGTTGATGAAGTTTTCATCAATCATGTCTCAGACGTTCACTATTACGGGTAAGAGCTCCCGGTTATCTGTAGATTTTCACCCACCTATAGAACTAGATCCTCATTCATATTATTCTATCGCACTTGTTGGTTTGCATACGTACAATAGCATCCCGAACATTGAAGAAGGTTTTAATAAATTTTATTATGAAGATGTGAAGGGTAAGGAAAAAGTAGTTACCATACACACGGGGTCCTATGAGTTGACAGACATCGAAGATTTCATACAAAGTACAGTTTGTGGGATAGGAGTGAAGCAAGAAGAGCGTGACCGGAAATTATCAATAAAATCTAACAACAACACTCTACACACAGAGCTGAAGAGTGATTTTGAAGTGAATTTTATTCCTTAAGATAGTATAAGCGAACTGTTGGGATTCAGCAAAAAGAAATTGACATCTCGTAAACTACACGTATCTGATCGACCTATAAACATAATCAAAGTTCAAACTATTAGAGTGGAGTGTAACTTAACCGCAGGAGCATATTATAAAAATAAGATAGCTCATACGATATATGAGTTCTCACCTCTTGTACCACCTGGGTTTTCCATTGATATAGAGCCGAAGAATCTCATTTATCTACCGGTCATCAGCAAGACGTTTTTCGATAACATCACGCTGAATATTTTAGATCAGAATTGGAAACCGGTAAATTTTCGTGGAGAAGAAATTATTATACGATTGGAATTGAAAAAGATCGCTAGGGATTATGGCTTCCAACAATGAATAATAATCCAATACTCACCACCACTCATTATATGAAAAGAATTCAACTGAGAAGGTTGTTGTTGCAGTAGCCATCACTTGAGAACATTGGTTTGGATTTCAGCAATAAAAGACATCTCCATAGTGGTCATCAGTCATTATCTACAACGAGCTCGAGGGAGAAGGTTGCTTCTGCATCACTGTCATTGAAGAAGGAGAAGGTTGCTTCTGCATCACTATCATTGGAAAATATAAATTTTTTGAAGTCCCTTGGTTACAATGTCGGAAAAACTTCAAATATTCAACGAGCCAAACTTCATTGAAGACATCATCCGGGAAGAAACTCATACCTACTATCCACACACAACATCTTTTGGCAACAGCGATGAAATTGAGATAATAATCAATCAACAAGATGTGTTGGTAGATTTGGCCTCGTCTGCTTTATTCATCGAGGCAGAATTCCAGCCAGAAGCAAGTAGTGATGGTGAATGTAAACTAACGAATAATTTCGGAGCGTTTCTCTTCGAATATATCAGTTATGAATTGAATGGAAAAGAGATAGACAAAGTACGTGATCCTGGTATTGTCAGCACCATCAGAGCTTATCTAACATATGCCAAACATGAATCTATACCTCTAGCTATTTCTGGATGGTCATTTAAGGAAGTATTGAGTTCAGTCTACAATAATAAAATCAATTTATGGATACCGTTGAATTTTCTACTAGGCCTATTCATTGACTATAACAAAGTTTTGAATGGAAAACATAAGCTGCGCTTGATAAGGTCTCGAACCGATAACGATTGCTATACTAATAGCACAGGCACGAAAACGGCTAAAATAAATGTGAAGACGATAGCATTAAAAGTGCGACATGTGTTTCCAAGTGATCAGGTTAAATTTCAAATGTTGGAGAATTTGAGTGCTGAGAAACCTATTTTGATTCCATTTCGCAGCTGGGATGTGCATGAAAATCCGTTGATGAAGGAGAGCACTCGTGACATTTGGGCTGTTAAAACTTCAATCAATTTGGAACGTCCCAGATATGTGATTCTAGCTTTCCAAACTGATCGAAAAAATAATCCTGTTAAGCACAGTGCATATTTCGATAATATAAACTTGCTAAATGTAAAATTATACTTGAATTCAGAGTGTTATCCATATGAAGCAATGAAATTGAATTTCATCGACCAGCAATACGTGGAAGCATACCAGATGTACTATGATTTTCAGAAATCATTTTCGAATAAAATAATAAGCGAACCCATGTTAGATTATATAACATTCAAGAATAGAGCAATTTTTGTGATTGACTGTTCAAAACAAAACGATGCTATAAAGTCATCAACAGTTGACGTCAAACTAGAGATGGAAAGTTTCCTGAATTTCCCCAAAAACACCAGGGCTTATTGCATCATCATTAACGATCGTATAATGGAGTATTCTCCAATTACAGGATCAGTTCGGAGTTTAGTGTGAAGAACCATGAATCATAATGTTATTATTTTAATTCTAAATGATGTACTATCAAAATGTATTTTTCTAAATAAATGTTATTATTATTATTTTTGGTATTTTATTTCTCTCACTTTCCCGCAAGACATCACAATAATGAACGAGCCGTTTGGTAAAGTACAATCCCTTGGATCAACACATCAGGATTGTAATCTAAATCATAAAAATCGCTTCAGAGTTAGACACACAAAATTTATGTTACTATCTAATTAATAAATAAATATAAATATACTCTTGTTTTATTACTTGTTCACATATAATATTCCTCGAAAAAGTGATTCAGATTATTATGTTATCTTTTCTATTATTATAGTATGTAGTAGTGGTTATCAAACAGTCTGCGGCAAATATTCTCTCTTATCTTGAGTGCAGAAGCCGATAAAGTTGTCACATTCAGAACAGCGGCTATGAAAATAATAAATAACCTATCAAATCGTTGAAGCTTCTTCCTTCATGTGGGTTATCAATCTCAAACTTAATCTTTGAAGATTGTCAAATAAATCTACAGGTAATAATAGTCAAACATATTCATTTAGATACTGAAACACGTGTCTGAATGCTGAAACATGTGTTGAATCATGCGATAAAGCATGTGCATGAATGTATTACAATCATTATGATTATTCACATTTTATTCCTCATTAGCCCATCATAGTTCGTGAACGATGATGACGTCATCATCGTTTGTAAACTATGGTCGTCGGGGTTGAATCAGTTACTGTCATTGGCTTGAAGCAGTGACGTCATCATCGTTCGTAAACTATGGTCGCCGGGTTGAATCAGTTACTGTCATTGGCTTGAAGCAGTGACGTCATCATCGTTCGTAAACTATGATCGCCGGATCTTCAATTCAATAAAACACCACTTACTCGTCAAAATCCTTATGTATTTCGATACATATAAAGCTGTAGTCTGATGTTCTCCCCCCCCCACCCCAATTTGTATGCATCACATTGATTTTCCCTACATCAAAAATATGGAAATTAACATTTTGCACGTGACAGCTTTAATGATAGAAAACACACACACACACACACACACACACACACACACACACACACACACACACACACACACACACACACACACACACACACACACACACACACACACACACACACACACACACACACACACACACACACACACACACACACACACACACACACACACACACACACACACACACACACACACACACACACACACACACACACACACACACACACACACACACACACACACACACACACACACACACACACACACACACACACACACACACACACACACACACACACACACACACACACACACACACACACACACACACACACACACACACACACACACACACACACACACACACACACACACACACACACACACACACACACACACACACACACACACACACACACACACACACACACACACACACACACACACACACACACACACACACACACACACACACACACACACACACACACACACACACACACACACACACACACACACACACACACACACACACACACACACACACACACACACACACACACACACACACACACACACACACACACACACACACACACACACACACACACACACACACACACACACACACACACACACACACACACACACACACACACACACACACACACACACACACACACACACACACACACACACACACACACACACACACACACACACACACACACACACACACACACACACACACACACACACACACACACACACACACACACACACACACACACACACACACACACACACACACACACACACACACACACACACACACACACACACACACACACACACACACACACACACACACACACACACACACACACACACTATGACAGAGCCGCCATGTTAGTTCACACGGTGGACACCATGCCACCTCATTGAAGACCCACATGACAGACACCATGATGCTCTGCGACTTAGGTTAGCTCTATAACCTTTAGCTCTATGGTTTCTATGACTACGGTATGTGATAGTTGCCATAACACCCCGTTGAAGACCTATGTGAGAGGCACATCGCTGAAGGAGCTTGTGATAGCCACCTCGTCGATGTAAAACACATGACAGCTCCACAAAGCTATAGTAAGAGGTTTTTTCCTCATTTACATGCACCATATGGTTTTTTTTTTTACGAAAAAGTTGAAAATTCACATTCTACGCGTCAAGACGTTTCATTTTATACCCATAACGCCATACTTTAAAAAATAAAAATTTAAAATCCTTATCGCGGGAGATCGGTCAAACTGTTCGATATATAAATAGTATATTCTTATTCAGCACATCACGTAGATTCAGAATATGCAATAAAATGACCACTTCCGGTTCCACTTCCGGTGTGACAATGTGTCGACCATATAACCCACTTCCGGTTTAACCTGATGATGATGCTTGAGTCGATGAAAATTTTGTTCAGCTCATCATGTAGATTCAAAATATGTTATAAAATAACGACTTCCGGTGTAGACCCCCTTCACTCTGATGATGATGATGCTTAAGTCGATGAAAAACACATGTGGCATGTGCCGTCACACACTGTATATTCTTATTCAGCACATCACATAGATTCAGAATATGCAATAAAATAACCACCGTTTCTAGGTTCTTCGTAAAATGCAAACATAACAGACTCGTTATCACTCGAATGAGCTAGGCCTATTGCATGACCGATTTCATGTAATAGTACAGCAAACAAACTTGATTCGTTACAAGCGGGTCTCGTTTTTGTTTCACACCAGTTTTCATCTCGATCCAAATGTATTTCGACTGTTGACCCATCACCTGTTGGAAAATCCGAGTGTGCGAGAATCGTTCGTCCATCAAACAACCCTGAACACACCCCATTGTTCGTAACTCTACGATGCATTCCTCTCTGATACGAAATGAGTATATCGGCTGTGTTACCACCGGTATATTCAAAGTTCAACCCCGAATATTTGCTCCATACTCCAAACACATCGGTAGTCATTCTAAGCAGTTGAGCTGAGGCAAATCTGAATCTCCATGTCAATTTCGACTTCAATCATCTGGATGTTGTTCTGTATTGATAAGGATCATCAGCCACTTCGCACCTTTCCGTATTCATCAATTTCAAAGTCTCATTATTTAGGGTACCGTCTATTGGTAGCCTATAGAATTCTTGAAACACTCTCAATGCATCCTCTGTTTCACTCAATCCGTTGGAATTTTCCGTCATATATCCATATTTTACTAGATATTCGTTCGCCTGGGCTCCGACGATGCATAGAATGAATAATAACATGTTGCTCTATCGACAGCTTTACACATAATGCCTTACCTATCTGAAACTCTCATATGTATCTAACATAATACCTTCCCTACCTGAAACTCTTATATATATCTACATTCGCGAATCGTGTTCGCTGGAGGAGCAAATGTCTGGGCTAGTCCGGTAAATATTAACAAGTGTTGGTTATCTAACTCATATAAATATTTTGAAGCGTGTTCGATGGAGAAACAAATGTCTAGGGCCAGTCCGAGCCTGCTAAATATTAACAAGTGTTGGTTATCAAAATATTTGCGGCTTCTAACGCACATCGCTGTAATCTTAATACGTTAGCGACGTGTTTCAAAACAGATATGATTTATCCGTTTAACCGTGATTGTTACTATAGAATGATAAATTGAATCAGTTTAAGAATGTAGTTTATTTCCATAAATATTCATAGACTGAAACATCTCAACTATTTACACTTGTGTCTAACCAGCCACACAAATATACCTATATGCTGCTTTACATTGAAGTTCTCCCTAACCTCACTTATTGCCTGCTGTCTACCTTGAGCGATCTTGTATATACAGGCTGATTACCACTACTCGATCTCCATTGACTCTACCATACAACCATAGCAGAAGAGCCCCTAGCGGTCAGAGACCACACCCTAGCCGTCTACCCGGCCGGTAATACAGGGTCAGTACTTACCGATACCTATCTGGGCATACCGCGCATGCACGAGTGTATCACTGGTTGCCTACATCTGATAAGGCTCTCTGTCTGGCCGCCCAAAGTGACCCAATACCTACTCAAGGCTATGCAAGTTTCTCTCCGAGGATTCCTCGTTTGGCATAGAATCAGAGATTCTACCGAAAGGAGATTATGCGTCATCACCGGACGGGACACTACGACATCTAATTTCGGTGCATTTCCCCGGGTCTGATGACAACCTCATAGTCACACCACCCGAACGTGGTAAGCTATGAAAGAGTGCGCTGGGCCATCTCGAGCTTTGCGCCTTACAAATCACCGTGTAGAGATGAAATCTTCTCGGCTCTCTTACAAGAAAGCTTGGAGCTTATGACCATCCCGGTGCTCCGGTTATTCCGATTTTGTATTACCAAGGCTTTGGAGGTTGATCGAAGTCATTTTTATTCCTAAGGCGTGAAGAACTGACTTCACTCAGGCCAAATCTTTCCGCGCTAACAGTCTCAGATCTATTTGTCTGTTAGGAAGGTCCCTGCACATGAAAGGCTCAGTGAAGTACCTTGGAGTTATTCTCGATGCTGAACTGAGCTGGAAAATGCATCCAGAAACCAGAGTGAAGAAGGCCGTTGCATCCTTATGGGCATACAGGAGAGCCTTCGCGAACACATGGGGGTCTACGGCCACAGGTTCTGCACTGGAACTACACGGCCACGATCCGCACAATCATAACCTACGCAGCCGTCATGTGGTGACCATCGAGAGAAACGGTTCTGTCTGGCGTTGAACAAGGCCCAGCGAACTTCCTGTATGGGGATAACGGAGGCTATAAGGACCACTCCCACCAGGGCTCTGGAGGTTCTGGTGGGGATCGTCCCTCTATAGCTCCATATCAAAACAGTGACCGCGGGTACGACGTATCCGATGGCTGGTCTGAGCCTGTGGGTTCCTCGCGGTCATGGCAATATTTGGGATTGGGCAGTCTAGAATGGTCCGTTCCTCCGAATGACGCAGGATGCGATAACACCTGCTGTCAGATTTCAAACACCAGACATTCTCATAGCACCGAACGAACTGGGAGGACAAGGACTTTGGGCCGCTCGTGCGGTTCACGGATGGGTCATATCTGAAGGAGTCGGTGTCTACCCGTATAATAGTAGCAGGATTTATTGCTGCATTAACTAGACAGCCAAGTCATTACGTACCAGTAAACCAGTATATATAATATAACTTAATAATAGAATGTTTAAAATAGTTTTGTAACGTATAATAATAAAATGGACAAAAACAGCACAAACAGACATATAGTTTAATATGTATTAAAATAAATAACTAATAAAAAATAAAACGGTCTGTGCATTTCACAATTTATGAATTCACTAGTCGTATAAAAACAATTGGTTAACAAGAATTTTTTATATATTTATTGCACCTAGAAGAGCTTGTTGTAGAATTTTACACCCCCGTAGTTTTCGGAGTGTGCGATCTGCAGACACGGTGGTATGGCACTCAGCATGTGTCTCATACGTGTGCTGTGTTGCCACCCAAAAGAACAAATTCTTGTTGTTTTGTACATATGATAAGCACGTGAGTATGTAGATGGAAATAACTGTAAGTATTCGAAGGTTTCTAAATAACTTCCTACAACTATCGGTTTTTCTAGCGCTTGAGAGAATTCTGATTGCAGCTTTTTGTTTCAGGAGTATTTGATTGACTTTTGGTGACATGCCCCATATCATAATTCCATAAGAAATTGAGCTGTGGAAAAACACATAGCAAGATGTTAATGCAGAGTCAAAAGTGACTGTATTTTTAGGATACCTAATAGAAAATAATGCCTCCGCAAGTCTCCTATTTAGGTATGCTATGTAAATATCCCAGTTCAAATTGTTTGGAAACAACACTCCAGAGAATTTTATTGAATCACTTTCTTCGGTATTCTGTAATATGTATGTTATTACTTCGATTTTATCCGAAGTTGGTTTACTTCGAACCATTTTTCCGTTTGACCTGAGCTTTCATCTGTTTTCGTTTTTGCCCAATCTGGGTCTGTGCCTTATTCATGGAAGATCCATCGTCTGCATAGAGACACATGTTATCAGAGCTAACATTCATGGACAGGTCATTTAAATATAATATAAAAAGTAAGGGTCCTGGTATAGATCCTTGAGGTTAACCTGATGTTTCCACGTTGAATTTTTGTATGTAAAGACAACTCTTTGCTTGAGGTTTTTCAGGTAAGAGCAGAACAGATCAAACCCTACGCCCATTATGCCATAATATTCTAATTTGAACAACAGGATTTCATGTGATATACTATCAAAAGCTTCACTTATATCGAAAGACTCTGTTATGTTTTTGATGATCTGGAGCATGGCTGTAGTGCTAGATTTTTCAGTTACAAAGCCATGTTGGTTATTACATAATATATTGTTTTTTCGATATACGATGGAAGTTGTTCTTTCAACCATGATTCCATTATTTTCGAGATTACGGGTAATAATGCTATCGGTCTGTAGTTTTCTGACTTATTTTTAGGTTTTTGTTTGTAGATTGGCTTTATTTCAGCAAGTTTCATGATGTAGGAAAATGTTCCATTTTGAAAACATCTATTAATTATTATAGTTAAAGATCGAATTACACTTGGCTTTATTGTTTTTATAACAGTTATGTTTAAACCACACGTATCTGTACTAGATTTATTTTTTTTAGCAGGTTTAGTTTTTCTCTTTGGTGACCTACCTCAAAAAAAAAGAATTTGCTTTCTTGAACTTCTTGTTTTTCAGTAAGTTTGCGGCTTGTATTGTATCGTAATTTTCATTTGTTAATCCAGTCGAATGTTCATTCAGCTCCTCAGCTGGCGGAAATGATATTTCTTTTTTAAACTTAGATTTCTTTTCAGTGTTTATCATGTTGCCATGTTGCCTTCTGTTTATTAGGTGCTGATTGTATAAAAGATGATAGCGAATCGTTTTTTGTATTCATCTCGGTAAATTGTGTATGCTTTCTAGAATCTAGCATCTAGTGATTGTTTCATTTGTTTTAGTTCTTTAGAGTTAATATTTGGTTATAAATATCTATAAGCAGATTGTGGAATTTATTGAAACTATCCTCTGGGCTCCTGTAGGATATTATTGAATCCCAATCTATGTTCTGGAGATGATCTAAGTTGTGATAAGTTTTCACGATTTAGAATCCTCGTCTTAACAAAGTGGTCCTTTTCACGTTGCTTGACGTAATTCAACGATATTTTTTGTGCATAGTGGTCAGACAGATGGAAGTTGATAGTTTCAGAGTTGTACATTCCCAATGGAATGTTTGTACATTGTCTGTACATGTAATACTCAAGTGTGTGATTCTAGATGGTTCTCTGAAGATTACTGATAGATTGAATGCTGAAATTATGTCAATGAACACAGTTTTAATATTTGAATGTTCTAAAAAGTTGATATTTGAATCCCCTGCAATCACAATTTTTATATAATTCATGTAAAACCGTTCTAATGCATTCTCGAAAAAATTTTTAATATCTCCTAATGGATGGCGGTAAATAGCTATTGGAACTGTGTTTTGTTTTGTAAGATACACTTCACAAATTTCAAAGTCTTTTTCTTTTGTTAGACCTGGCAGTATTTCGATGGCTTTCGTTCCGATTAAGTTCTTTGTAAGAATAGTTACTACCCCATGCTTATAATTATTTCTGGTAAAATAACTGATCATGTTGTAATTTCGGGTGGTAATTTCTGTTATTTCCCAGAAGGGAGATTTCGGTTCCCCTAGGTGCCCATGCAACCGTTCACCAGACAGTGGTCTTGCGTGTTGCTCCCGGCAAGAGGTAAGCGGGGTTCCACATTGGGGAGTTCTCGCATAAACTCTTTGAAACTTTACCCTCTATGAGCAGGAGAGACCTAAAACTGGTGACGGAACTCCTCATAGGACACTATCATCTGAATAAACATATACACACAATGTGCATTGTTGAAGACCCAGCTTGTAGTCGATATAAAGAGGAGGATGAAACTGCCTCTCACATCCTAGAAGAATTCCAGCATTGACTTCTCTTAGGCCACAACACCTCGGCAGCACACATATGCCACTAAAATCCATAGATATCAGTCCATGCAAAATCTTAACCTTCGGCACTGCCTTAGACCTACTGGACTGATTCTTGTATGAAGAGGCGCACAATGGACCCAATCAAGCGGTCTAAGTGCTCCGCACTTGGATGTCCCCGTATTGATTAATTGATTGCTAATACTACTTGAGTAAAAATCTTTTTTGCAAAATAAATTTTTCATAACTTGGCTGATATAGGTAATGATATATGTTACTTTGCTTATACATAAATTATTTAATTTCTTAAACTGTGTTTTCATCTCAAAACCCTTTTTTCCTATCCTATAAATATTATATAGTGTTTGGATACAAAGTATGAGAAAAACTATGATGGTATTGATATTTGTGTGGTAATAAGGTTGATGCCATCTTCTAGGTAATGTATAATGTGCCGTTTATTTGTTTACAAGAGAAAAAATAGCTTTAGTTCTAATTTCATTGTTTATTTCAAACGGAATTTCTTATTATGTGTGTGAAACCCAGCCTCACTCCGACTTGGCAATACTGCGCGCTTCATACTTAAAGCACAGAATACTTCATTATAGGACATATCACTCTAATTGAATACGATTTGTTTGTACAACTTTCACGTTTTGAGCAGCGTCCTGATGAAACCACACATTATACAATAAAACGTTATAAAAAATAACATACATTTTAATTTTTTTTTTCCAATTTCTTTTTGTGTAAAGACCCATTTAGCCTCTCTGTGCAAAAATGAAGCAGTACAGGGTACAGTGAATGTACAGTGTACATTCCTGATGATCTTAGCTTCAATTTGATACTATACACAATACGGCACAAACGAGATAGCATACTTACAAAAAATTAAAACTGAGACTTCTCATGAATTTTTTTTATTTCTTTTCCTATATCTTTTTGAGCAAGGACCCATTCAGCCTCTCTGTGCAATGATTCCACTTACGCAAAAGAAACTGAACAAAAAAATATTTAAAATATATGAGAAGTCTGAGTTTTCATTTTTTCTAAGTATGCTATCTCATTTGTGGCATATTGTGTATTGGATCAATTGAAAGTTAACATCATTGTGAATGTACCCTGGATATTTCATCGATACACATGGAGGCTGAATGGGACCTTACTCAAACGAAATTGGAAAAAAATAAAAAATCCATGAGTAGTCTCAGTTTTAACTTTCTCTAAGTATTCTATCTCGCTTGTGCCATATTGTGTATAGCATAGAATTGAAGCTTACATCATCAGAAATGTAGAATAGAAGTTTGATCATTGCACATAGATGCTGAATGACTCCTTACGCAAATATAAATTGAAAAAAATTAAAGATGTATAAGAAGTCTCAGTTTTTATTTTTGTGAGTAGCTACCTCGTTAGTGCCCTATTTTTTCAATTTCTTTTTGCGTAAGGACCCATCCAGCCTCTCTGTGTCATGAATAATGATGAAACTTCCAGTGTGCATTCCTGATAATGTTAGCTTCAATTTGATACTATACACATACGGCCCAAATGAGATAGCCATCTTACAAAAATTAAAAACAGCTTTCATTTGATACTGTGCACAATAAGGTACAAACGAGATAGCATACTGATACTTCTCAAACATCTTTAATTTTTTTCAATTTTTTGTTACGTAAGGACCCATTCAGCCTCTCTGTGTAATGATGAAGCTTCCAGTGGACATTTGTGTTGATGTATGCTTCAATTTGATACTATGAACAATACGACAAAAACGAGATGGCATACTTAGAAAAAATTAAAACTGAGACATCTTTAATTTTTATCAATTTATTTTTGCGTAAGAAGTCTTTCCGCCTCTCTGTGCAATGATCAAACTTCCATTCTACATTTCTGATGATAATAAAGATTATTGACTCAAGTATGAATTATATGTAAATTCTGGGGAAATAGGTCACATTAACACTTATGCTAAGACAAGAAAATATAAAGCATAAGTGTTAATGTGACCTATTTCCCGAGAGTTTATATATAATTTCTGATGATGTTAGCTTCAATTTTATCCTATACATAATATGGCAAAAATGAGATAACATACTTAGAAAAAATTAA
Source organism: Endomychus coccineus (assembly GCA_958510875.1). Taxonomy (NCBI): domain Eukaryota; kingdom Metazoa; phylum Arthropoda; class Insecta; order Coleoptera; family Endomychidae; genus Endomychus; species Endomychus coccineus. The sequence goes on along the minus strand of OY294069.1, from coordinate 86,500,112 downwards.
ATCTGAGACTACTCATGAATTTTAACTTTTTTTCAATTTCTTGTTGCATAAGGACCCATTCCTCCTCTATGTACATTGATGAATTATCCAGTGTGCATTCACGATGATGTTAGCTTTCAATTGATACTATACATAATATGGCACAAATGTGATAGCATACTCAGAAAAAATTTAATCTGAGCTTCCATTATTTTGTTACTATACACAATACGGCACAAACGAAATAGCATACTCAGACAAAAATAAAACTGAGACTTCTCATTGATTTAAATTTTTTTTTCATTCTCTTTTTGCGTAAGAACCCATTCAATCTCTAGGTGCATTGATCCAGTGTACGGTCACGATGATGTTAGCATTCAATTTATACTATACACAATATGGCACAAATGAGATAGCAAAAAATAAAAGCTAGATTTCTCATATATTTTTTTTCAATACTTTTTCGCGTAAGGACCCATTCAGCATTTCTGTGCAATGATGAAACTTCCAGTGTACATTTCTGATGGTGTTACCTCCAATTTGATACTATACACAATATGGCACAAACGAGATAAACTAAAAACTCAGACTTCTCATATATTTTAAAATTTTCTAAGTATGCTATCTCGTTTATGCCGTATTGTGATAGTATCAAATTGAAGCTAATATCATCAGAAATGTACACTGGAGGTTTCGTCATTACACAGAGAGGCTGAATGTCTTATTACGCAAAAATAAATTGAAAAAAAATTAAAGATGTATGAGAATTGTTAGTTTTAATTTCTTCTAAGTATGCTCGTTGGTGTCCTATTGTATATAGTATCAAATGAAAGCTCACATCTTCAGGAATGTGCAGGCTGAATCCTTCTCACGCAACAATGTAATCGAAATAAAGTGAAAATCTATTAGTATTGTCAGTTATTATTCGTTCCAATTGTGCTGTTTCATCAGGATGCTACCTACTCAAAAATTAATAGTGATATAAACAAATTTCATTCAATTAGAGTGATATATGTCGTATAATGAAGTATTCAGTATTACATTACCTATTCATGTGACATATGTACGAGAAGCTTTAAGTTACAAGCGCGCAGTGTTGCCAAGTTTAAGAGAGATTGGGTTTTACACAGGCTCACTTCACACACATATTTTTCTAGTAATAATAGTTCTAATGCGTCGGTAATGAGTAAATTCTATTTTCATATTATGTAAAATCAATATCTAACTGTATAACGAAAAGTCACTAGTATTTAGATATAAAATGTGTTCAAAAGATAGTCTGAATCTCGTAATTATTTTTCAATTGAATACCAACCAAACAAATATTATTTCATTACGGGTTAATCAAATTTACAAAGGTTACAATATTTACTGATACAGAACTAATTAGTAAATATACTTATATCGTAATATTTAAAATGTTCGATGATGTGTAGAATTCAAATCGGTTGTACCTATTTACTTAGGAATATAACGTGCGTTTTTGAATAGCAACTGCTGTAATACCACTGTCATACTCGTAAGACGAATGTGTCATGCTTTGCCAGTGCAAGACTTGACGAATTAGGAATTATCGCTTTCAACTATAGGGTACAACCTTTTAGTATTTATTATATCAAAGGGAACAACCTACAACCACACATTAGTTAAGCGTCTATTCAAAACAAGAGCGATTGAATATATTGTTGATAGGTATCACGTTTAAAAACTTAATTTGCATAAATTGATATTATTTTGTGCAAAACAAATTATTTGAAACATAAAGTAACAAATCCATCAACTATGAATTACCGTAATATAAAAATAGACCAGCCAAGCACAGTAATACATACAGCATTGATTAATGTATTGTATATTAATCAATGAATACAGAATACTTTTCTTTATACTGTGGTTATGGTAGAAGTAGTGTGTCTCAGACAGAGATGCTAGTGACACCTTCTAACGTAATGTAATAATATGACATAATTTGCTGCATGGAAATTCCGGTAGATGACGCCCAATAATACAAGCGTTCTGGTTTTCGGATACACGCATGCTCAGGAAATGTCCGCTAAGGTCTACGACACACGTAACTTATATTGTAATGAAATAGTAAGGCTAAAATATTTTAGAATGTCGAACTTTGATTCACCGGAGTTTATTTAATGTTTAACAAGTTGAACATCGACAACATCTTCAACAACTGTATAAGCAGGAAGCAAAGCAACATCTCGGTGAGGTAGCGCGGAGTACAACATCTTTCCACCGGCCCTTTAACACCATCCATGGCTGATACGGCGGAACAGCAGGCGTCTGAACAGCCCAAGGCGCCCGTGAAAAACAAGGAGGTGATAGGTGAGCATTTTTATTATAAATCTTCAAAATAAAATTTGTCGGCGTGGGCCGGTAAAGGGCGTCCATGTTACATTTTAAAAAGCACATGGTAAGGAATGGAACATTTCCCGGTCTTATCCTTAGCCGGGGTCCTTGTTACTTTCGGTTTTAATTTATTTGACATTTTAATGACACTGCATTTGCTCTGGAATTATACCGCGGTGTAATCTGATAATTCACTTCTAATTTTTTCAATTTTCACCCGGCCGCCATTGTATATTTAATTGCTACATCTAATTCCATCAAACTCGCCATCCATCTATTAATTCCTGGTAAATTAAATCTACAAATATGAGTGTTGAACTTTATTTCCCAGAACAGAAACTACTATATTTCGCATGCGACTTATTACTCATCAAAAATATGCGTCTTAAATTTTCTCCCGGTTTTAAAATTAACTTCTAAAAGTATATTAATCATTTTCCCCTATACTATCAATTTTACAGCAGAGGTAGGTAATTATGTTATTGAAGCATGCAATTATGAGGTAACTTCTATTTCTAAAATGCAATTCAATGAAACTTTAATTCGTAAATTGCGGCTCTTGTGATATTCGTTGCTAGGAAAATGAGAATTCCAGTTGTTTGGTGGTTGGTGGTACCTCATATTGTGTTTACTTCTAAGTTCTGCCCCGTCTTTAAATTCAAGTGGCACCTGAAATTGTAGTTACTTGTAAGTACTTGTTGTAGTAGACTGCAGCTGATATCACAGTTTATACATTTCTCATCTCATAATTTGTAATTGTAAATCGAATTGAGACTAATATTTCAAAGTGTCTCATCAAATAAATTGGTTATTATACATACAGATTTTTTCAACTAAATGTCACTATAAAATACACATGATTTCAATATTCTTATTTAATGCACTATAGATGAACTCTAGTCTCTAGTGGTATAAAATTTCCTTATTAATCAATTCTTTCAGTGAGATTTTTCATTTATTCAAAATATTTAAAATAACAATCTTTTCTCTTTACAGCAACCAAAGTTACGGGTACAGTCAAATGGTTTAACGTCAAAAGTGGATATGGATTCATAAATCGAAATGATACCAAAGAAGACGTGTTTGTACATCAAGTAAGTATTTTTAAGTTATGCATATAAATCGCTTTTATTTTCTCCCATATTTTATTATTAGATTGGTGTAAAAGATGTAGGCAGCATCATGGCCAGTAAAAAGTTTATGGAATCTTAAATTTAGTTACAACCATTTGCAAAGCCGCAAATGTGGATGTAGAGATGGTCCAAGTTTTGTTTAGATTATATTGTTACTGTTAATTTAATGTTATCTCTCCTTATCAGTCTTTTAATAAGTACTCAAGGTAAAATTTCTATTTCTGGCATGCATCCTCATAAAAAGAAATTAACATCAATTATTAATTCAATTTTAAAGGAAGTTTTTCATATTTGCATAATGTATTTGCATGATTTTTTTATAATTCTATAACTACATGCTGTTTTTTTAAATATTTTCAATGTACTTTTGTTATCAACAGAGGTGAATATATTATGACCTTATTATTTAATCAAATGATAGTTTTGTGTACAAGGCAAAATACTTCCAACTTCAACAAAATATTATGATATTGCATGCCCCTTCATCAAAAGAAAAAGATAGTAAAATATTCATCAATTCAAATTAATAGAATAATGGATTTAGTTTTGATGCATGTATATAACCAGCAGACAATAATTCTTGAATTGAATGACCATTATGATTATCATTTTTATTGAACTGATATTTATATCTTGCTTCAAAATGTTTATCATGACTTCAAATAATCTTATTAACTACTAATATAATTTTTTTTTCAAATGAATATTAATCTGATTTCTTACTCCAGCTGTATGTAATATGATTTATGAAGGGTTATTTTAAAAGGTAAATTGCTTTGAGTAACTTCCATAAGTTTTCAAAATAATCTGAAGAAACTAAAAATATTCATTCTCATTCATGAATTGTTTAGTTCAGTCAAATTAGAAACATTTTAAACTATCTGAAAGCTTGGAGTTTTCATCTCAGTTTATACTCCAAGCTTTGAGAATGTCAGGGTGGTAAAACAATTTGTCAGCAATAATCATTCAAATTAGATGTCCTCAAGATTTTTTTTGTAAATTTGAGTTTTATTCTCCATCATCAGAAAGGTAAAATGATTTTACAATACATAAACAATGAAATCATATGTTAAAAAAAAATTGGAGGTTTATATTAGTGAATAATTGAGCTTTTATTTGACACGAGCCTTTTCTGTACATGTTCTTGGTGACGAACAATGGTGATTAATTAACTTTTCACTACAACCATAGGGTTTAGATACCATAATAAACAACATATAACTAATGTCAACTACTCTGAACTATTAGAAATTTGCAAGCAAGTATATCTATAGAATAACTTCTATTCCATAAGAATTTGGCAACATTTGGTACAGTTATATTGGGTTAAGATGTAAGGTTTAAGATTGCTGGTATTTCCTTGTTAGAAATCATTTTATTACAAACGAACACTACACTGAATAATAGAGTGTAGAAAAATTCCAAATGCTTCCAAAACGCAACATGTTTCACCACACAGTGGCTTGCTTTTCAGGTGAACAATGGTACTCCTAACTTATAAAGGTATTACTACCTGAACTGAATGATTATGAATTCAGATTGTTGGAGTAGTTAGCTGTAAACAATCTGAATTTACAGATTACTACTATCAACGATCTCAATTCCCAAACATTAAGCCAGCCCCTTTGGTCATTATCTCTTGATGTATATAGCTAGTAATGCCTTTGTAAGTTTAAGTGCCATTGTTCACCTGAAGAAGCGAAGCCAATACGTTTTTTGTTTTATAATGATTTTATTATATTTCATTTTATGATTTTTCTAGTGTTATTATTATTCAGTGGAATGTTTATTTGTAATATTAAGATATAAGGTTACATTTTTCTAAAACTTCAATTTTTCATTATATGGAACTTTTTTTGAATTTCCTCATAAATGTTCGATGGGATTTCATTTAGTAGTCCACTAGGCTGTAGCAATGTTTAGGCATGCAAAGATTTAAAAAAATCCAAACCCACTTTGCTGCCCTGAGACCATAAACTGAAAATCTTGATTCTGACTTTCTGATGTATTAAGTTCCCTTTTCCTTATTTGTGAAGAAGTTGAAAACTAATAATTCATTAGTCTAAGGTACATGAAATAGTATTTCATATAAAATTCAACTCGTAACTACATCAAATTAGATCTAAAATTATTACATAATTGGGAATTGCTTCTAAAAAGGCTTATTATTAGCCTATTTGTTGTCTGAATATATTTTGATACACAAAACTGATTATTTGTTGAAATTTCTAAGTGGTACAAATTTGATTAAAATAATTCCTGTTTATTCATAAAATGGGTTATCAGTTTAGGAAGGCAAGAAAACAGTAATGCTGACTCCCACCCTTACATATATGGCACCGCAAATATTATTTTCGCTTCCACTGAAGGAACAAATAGCGTATAATACCGAAGTTAGCAAAACTCAGTTGAAAAGTTTGGAAACATTTAGAATTTCATCATTATTGGGGTCTTTTTTTTCCCTAGTGACTTGAATCATTATCTACATTTTATTACATTGAATTCGTTTATTTATTTTACTTTGATGGAAAGATGAAAAGGCGCTTATAAGCTGAATTTTAAACATTTTTACTGTTTTGAAATTATGAAAAATTATTAGGGGCAAACCGAATTAAACCATAAAACATCTTTACCGGCACAGACGACTATGACAGAGCTTCATCACGATATGCAAACTTCAATGCAATTCATTGGCCACATAGAGGCGGGTGTGTGCAACTATATTGTTACGTTCAGGTGTTTATATGTATATTCATTGAGCTTCATTTCTTATCTGTTGTATATGAAATCCAACTAGTTGGTATCTCCTATATGCATTTTTACTTCAATTATCTCTAGACATACTGGTTCTTCTGCACGCTCCTTAGATCCATTTCTGATATCCATAAGAAATGTTTGAGTCATAAGTGTGCTATATAACAATACCTCCATTCTTCAACTTTATGAGTGGTTATATGAATTTATAATCGACAGTTGAAGTTTGGGGAACATTTTCCAATAATATTCACTTGTATAATGCTAGTATCTGCTTCTAATTTGTTAAATGCCGCTATAAAGAAATGTTCTTTATATTTTTTAAATTTCAATTTCAGTCAGCTATCATAAAAAACAACCCGAAGAAAGCAGTCCGCTCTGTAGGGGATGGGGAGATAGTAGAATTTAGTGTAGTGGTAGGGGAGAAGGGAAATGAAGCCGCTAACGTAACCGGTCCAAATGGTGAAGCAGTTCGCGGTTCTCCTTACGCTGCAGACCGCCGACGTGGAGGTTTTCGTCAGTGGTACTATCCGCGTGGTGGACGCGGAGCCCCACGTGGCGGCGGCCGTCGGCAACCAAGGGAAAGTCAAAGCGAAGGAGAAACCAAAGATGGTGCTGTATCAATAGAAGGCGGCGGTATCGGCCCTCCACGCCGTTATAGACCACGACGTGGGCGCGGAGGATATGGCGGAAACGGATATTTCCGTGGTCCCTATCGTGGACCACCTGGAGAGCAAGAACAAAATGGTGATGCTCCTCGTGGTCGTGGTCCCCCAAGAAGATTTTTCAGAAGGTATGCATTTCTAGTTTGTTAACGCTATTAATTAGGGTTGAGTTAAATTTCTTTACCTGTATTTATTTGATAATCTTCTAATTATTTTACGTTATAGGAACTTCCGTGGGGGTAGAGGCAGCGGACGTAGACCACGTTCTCAAGACAGCCAGGGCCAGGCTGGAGATCAAGGTGGTCAAGATGTAGCTCGTGGACCACCACGTCCACGCTACCGTAGGCGTGGACCCCCCCGTCCACGTGTCGGTAACTCCCAGTCGGAGTCTACAAATCCAACAGTAAGTTTTTTCGTTTCATAAATATTTTGTGGACGCGTTATTTCTCGATTAGAATAATAGTTACTTTAGCTGACATTAGGAAATGAGCTTATATAATTTTAGAACTATATTATTGTGACTAGTTTCGACAACTAGCGTATCTTCAGTATACTTTTGTATCGTTCTGAAGATGACTAGCTAGTTGTCAATACCACGATCACAATAATGGCGTTCTATAAGTGGTATAAAAACAAAGTGATGGTGTTTTATTGTATCAATATAAAAAATGGAGTCCTTTGCAAAGAGGTAACTGGAGGAGACATTGAAAATAGTGGATTAGTAAAACAAACCTTGTTAAATTCCTGATGTGATGATTAATTATTAGTTATTTTATTAACAAAAAATATTTCCATAAATTGAAATCTCTTTTTTATGTAGCACCTGTCCATAAAATAAACTTCATGCATTTGCTGTTGCAATGTGGTACTTACTAGCCGGTTTTGTAGATATTCAATTTTCCCATGAAATATTTTACAGTTATTAAAATATATTATCAAAGGAAGGTATATTTGACATAATATGATTTTAAATGATATTTTGTGTTGGAATATCAACTAAATCTTTCTTTTTACAAACTGTTGATGGTTGTTGCTGAAGTGGACATTTATTCTGTCGCAATTATAGTTAATATACAGGTGTGTTTACACAGTAGTGTGAACTATTCATAGAAGTAACATTAGTAATCGTTTCAAAAAAACGGTAGTACATAACAATCTTGTATATGCCAAGGGTGTAATGAGCATATTTAGTCCAGTTCTCGGCTGACGCATCGGGTGTTATTTCTACGTCGCGGGCCAGAATAGCCTTTATTACGCCCCTAGTATACAGGGTGTCCCAGGTTTTAGAAGCAGAACATTAACAGTCGATAGATAATTGATTTTGACAATAAAAAATTCCTATTAATACATATGCAGACGTTTAATTTTTGAGATACAGGGTGGGTGTTAAATTTTATTTAAAAAAAATTCATTGTGTCTGTATCTCCGAAGATAATCAAGACGTCTCAATGAAATTTGGTACCGTGGATGCTTAGATAGGTTACCACATTTGCACATAATTTGAGACCGTTATTACTCCCAGTGGCGTAGATATAGGTATTTAACAAAAATAAATTGACTATGTAAAGGTTACCTTTTAGTAACAAATTTCGATGCGGAAAACAAATAAGGCCTCTTCATATTTCTTTGTACCTAGCACCGTTTCACGACAAATTTGATTTTTGTGATTAATTGCCACCACCATGAAAATCGGATGAACATTGGAAAAGGGTTTTCGTTGAAGTTAGAAGATCTATTGAACGACATTGTGAACTATGTATACAAGAAAATGGGAATTATTTTGAACAATTTCTTTAAATATAATACACAACTTTTAAAAAATGGCGTCTTGTCAACTCTTGTTAGTGGACTTACTATAAATTGAAGTACATTGTTATAGTTATCTGGTTTAAACATTTTTGGAAATAAAAATTTGTTATTGAACCTTTCTTTGTGATGTATCGCTGTAGAGTTAAGAAAAGATAGGTTATTCTATTTTTGTCACCCAACGACGCTTTAAGATTCCTCTTTTTTCATGTTTCACCCGATTTTCATGGTGGTCGTAATTAATCAAAAAATTGAATTTGTCGTGAAACGGTGCCAGGTACAAGGAAATATCAAGAGACCTTGTTTGTTTAAATTTAAATTTTGCATCGAAGTTTGTTCCTAAAAAGTAAGTAGTTATTACATATCTATATCTACGCCACTGGAAGTATTACCGGTCTCAAATTATGTGCAACTATGGTAACTTAGCTACGCATCCACGGTACCAAATTTCATTCAGACATCTTGATTATCTTCGGAGATACACACAAAATTAAGAAATTTTTTATAAGATTCAGCACCATCCTGTATCTCAAAAATTAAGCGTCTGTGCATATATGTTAATAGGAACTTTATTTCTCAAAATCAAATTTTCTATCGACTGTTGAAGTTCTGCTACTAAAGCCTGGGACACTCTGTATAAATAACTATAATGCACACACATTCACAAATTCCATCTTTATTTTACAAATTGATAAAGCACCAAACTCGATATATGTTATATTACATCTATAATATCACTGCCCATTGTACGCGACTTGTATACGTCATGTGGCAAATACAAGAGTGATATTTGCACTAGTTCCGGGCCTATACTAGGAAACTAAACATTTTCAATGTTGCTTATTTCATTATTATATTGTTGATTACTGATATTCAAACATCCCCCATCTCGGAAATAATAATTCTGTATAAGACTGGAGATATACAACATATTTAGTCAACTTTAGAAAGGCACGGATGTTGATTCATTAGCTCATAAGCGTTGTCTTTGAGGCTTTCAATAATTTGCTGTCTGCAATGAAACTCATATTGAACGTCCATGACTCCAGTTCTGATTTAAATGATAGTCTGATCGTCCTATATACATTTTATATCAGGAATATGAGCCATCTGCAAATGCGGGTACATGAAATGAAATATATTAGGTTGCATCAACTGTTTCAATACATAGAAACTCGCGCATTATTTGCATACTCCACTATGCAAAGACAAATAAAATGAAAAAAGTACAAAATTGTCAAAATGAGACCATTCAATTTCAGAATTTATTGATTTATTCCAAAAAGTAGTTTACATAAGTAGTAATAGATCGAATTGAAAAATTTAAAGCCCAAATTTTAATAGTATAATTATTGTAATTATGTGCACAACGTGTAAACTCCGATGATGCGAAACTAAAAAATTATTCTAATATTCCGCGATTGCAAATGTGTTCGGAACTAAAAGAGAATGATCAAACTAAATGTATCTGAAAAATTATCCTCTTATATTTATGAAGCCCGTGCAACTATTGTGAATAAGCACACACTACATAACAAACGTGAGAGAGCATAATTATGTAATTATTCGTACGAATATTCATTTCATTACCTGAAAATGTGGTTTTCAGAAAACTCAAACCTTCATGCATATATAACTAAAATATCAAAATTGTTTGTAGTAGAAGGGTCGACCTAAATTGAGTCCTACATCTATTAATTGCCTTTCATGTAGGTAAGTTCAGTCCCGGGTGTTTTTAACGTCTACGTAAACTGGGTCCCAGGTACGTACCTGGTTTTCAGGTCCGATAATTAGCATGTAGTAGTACCTGCTGCCTAGGCCAACCATCCTTCTGTACGCAAGTATTTGCACAATATCCAATAATGCTTGTTTATTGTACCTTCTTTGTTTCTAACCCAACTTTGTTGATATAGAATGCAAATATTGTAATCGCGCTAATCTTAACACTCATTTCTAAGAATATTGAAACCCGGAATTTACGTATGATTTTATTAGTGGGACTTAATTCACGTACTATCATTTTATCAGTGGGACTGAATTTACGTAGGAATATATGGAAATTGACTCAATTCACGTTTTCCGATATTTGAATACAATGTATAATTAACTGTTCAGTATTAAGGACATATAAATAAATGTCATTGTTTTTATGCTTAATTTATTTGTTTATTGAATCTCGCCAGAAAATTGTCTGCTAGCGTCAAGAGTTTATGCTCAAAAATATCCATATAGAAGTCATCCAGACAAGCGATCATTTCACACTTTACTGCAAACATTCTGAACAGCTGGAAGTGTTTCAGACAAAATCCTGTTACTAGTCATCGCAAATAAAATCAACAACCGGAATAAACAAGTCGCATTGGAAGAATAATTGAAAAATTTAAATACCATATCAAGATATTTTTGATCATGTCACCATTCCATAACAAAGGATTAATGAACAAACATAATTGAATACATTATTACAGTAACGAAAATCCCAATCGTTTTTAGAACTAGATCTGTCTGTAAATGTTTGGGTGAAATCACCGGAACGGGTGTGGTAGGTCCATACTTTCCCGGTGGTCACTTGAACGGTGCAGCTTTCTCAGATTTATTATGCACAGCTTAACCGAACTTCTAGAAGATTTGCCGGTTTTACCGATGAATGTTATGTAGAGAATGTGGCTGCAAATAGACGGAGCTCCCGCACACTTTCAGATAACGTTCGGGCAGAATTAAACAGGCCTTGTCGTAATATATGGATAGGACGTGGAAGTCGACAGAACTGGCCAGCTAGATAGGTCCCCAGAACTAACGAGTCCCGATTTTTTCTTATCGGGATACATATATCAAAAAGTAATGTTTATAATATACCGACAACGACGCCAGAAATTATGAAAGAACTAATAAGATTGATTAGTAAAAGCGTAATTTCAGAGTTCGTTTATGTATTGAAAATGATTGACATCAGTTTGAGCATTTGTTAAAAATCATTAGTTTCATGTTCTTCACTTATAAAGTGTAATTCTTTAGTTCAAGACGTGTTATTGGTCAGCAACATATTGAATATGTATCCTTTTCAGAGAGAGATAGAGAATTTCTTTATTTTTGAATTAAATCAAATTTTGTGCTAAAACATACAGATTGCAGTACAACTATTTAAAAACCCTATATTTAAAAGATTCATTGTTTCTTCCAAATATGTGATAAATAAACGATAGCTCTTAGTTGAGATGTTACCAACATTCTTATTTTTTCATGTGATACTCGAAGTAAAATCATTTTGATTTTGGACTAAACCATTTTTTTTGTATACAATGTAATCCAAACAATCTTTTATTTGGTTGGAAAATATAAATAACAAATAATTACCCATATCCACTAAAAATACTGTTAAGGTACTGAGGGCATTTCAGCTACCAAGAGAGAGAGTTTACTGTGATGATGGCTACTTGGTATACATAATATACATTTTGGTTAGTTATCACAGCTAATAGAGCCATGCATTCAGAGTTTATTATTCACACTGATTCATCATTCCCGTATCTCGCTCTTGATCTTTTAATTATAAAGCTTTTAGATATGTGGTAACAATCTGAAAACATTCGACACAAGAATGATTCAAAGTCACTGAACTCAAAACTACAACCCATTAGCACCCTATATATTGCATATTCTGCTTAATGTCCTTGTAGATGTAATTGCAAAATCTGCACTCACTATTTGTTTGCAATTCTTTTTATGCACTACTCTTTATTTAGTGTTTTCTTTTTTCTTTTAGGGCCAAGAATCAACTGCACCTGCTAACGCTGAAGTAAGTAGTGCTATTCTCATTTTAATGTAATTTAACTTTTACTGTTATGCTTCTGTATTTGTATTTTACTGTACTTTTTTTACTCTTACTTTTATGCTTTTTTGCTCTAGGTAAAATTTCACGGTTGAATGTTCATTACTCACCAAATAGTTCAAAAGAACAATTATTTCTATAAAGTTAATAAAAAAATGCTGATATTCCCGTTTTTGTCTTAAAGATAGATAAATAATAGTTCAGATACTTTGATTTTCCTCAAAAACGAAAACAAGATAAGAGTATCATTGAAATTTAAGGTGATTTAAAAATGAAGTGTTTGAAAAGAAGGATTTCCACTTCATGTCTGCAAACATTTTTAGTACCTTCATGTTTAATATGTATTTCTCACATCTATTTTCAAGTATGTTTTGTGATTTCATATCTTCGAATCCTTTGATCGTATTGCGTGCGCAAGGTCTCATATTATTTACGTGAATTTTTATCATGTATTGCACCATTAAAAAATTGGTAAGTTGTAGCTTTTCGGCGTGTAAATCGAATCAAATTGAATAATGTTACAAATGTGTAATTTTGTGTTACATCTTATATTCCGGATATTTGGATTGACCAAATTATTAATAGATTCAAGAAACTATAGTAGAATTATTGTAAAATGAAAACATTCCTTTTTAATGTCAACTTTCTGTTGCCATTGCTGAGGGTCGCAATAACTAAACCATTAATTGAAAAACTTACACCAAAACAAAACATAAAAGCTATACTTAAATTATTGAAAATACATAAATCAAATATTTATAATGAAATCTCTATCAAGCCAGTTGTCTCATTTACAGGTTGATCTACCTATGAACTATCAAAATGGCTAAATATTAAACTCAAAAACTGATTTTAATAAATTTACCTTTACCATTAAAATAACATACACTTAATAGCTATATTCTCATATCACTTGATGTACTTATTCACTAGCATTCCTATAATTGAATTATTGAATATCATACAAAATGACTTCTCAAATAGTGTTTTTTGAACTATTGAATCAACAGAATTAATTAATTAAACCTTATTACACTGTTTACAACAAAATTTTTCCTTTGCAATAATAATTTATATGACCAAACAGATGGCCTTATGGGATCACCTATATTAGCCGACATTTTTATGCATCACCTAGAGACAGATTAAATAATAAATAACAATGAATTTTTCCAACACATAAAATTTTATAGCAGATATGTAGATGATATCCTCAGATATTTTAATTAGATTTCTGAATTATACCAATAAAATTTACATTTGAAATACAAAATTAAAATGACAATTCACTTTTAGACTTTACCTCAAACTAGCCTAATTGATTCCAATATTATTCGATAGAAAACTAACTCACCGATATTGTCATAAATAATTCTTCACACCATCCTATACAACACAAATTAGCAAGTTTACATAGTTATCTGAATAGACTCATCAAAATACTTGTGACAGACTGTTCTTATTTTTTTTACTCAAAAACGGCGCATCTGGCAAAAAAATCTCGAGAAAGCTTTTGATACAGAATTGACATGGCTATTCAAAAAAAACTAGATCGAAAAAGCTCAGTAGCGAACCACTTTTTTTTTTGTTTAAATTGCTGTGAGGCTAACCCATAACTACGATACTGATTACATTTTAAAACAACTTATTAGGTGAAAAAGTAATATTTATCTATAACTAATTTCAGCTCAATATCTCAAACCATTTTCTAGATTTTTGAAAAAACAAAACAAACTTTGCAACCTGTATAACGACAACATAGCGTTTTAGGATAGGTGTATAGGAACTTTTTCACTTTAAATTATACCAGGAATCGTCCCTTGAAATATTCGCATATCATTAAGTAACACCCTGTATATATAATTTACAACTTTTAACTCGATTGAACCAAACAAACTTACCTGATAATACCAGACATCAAACTATACAGATCTTTAACACTTTATGGTAGTGTCTATAAAAACATCAAATATATTAAAACCAATAGTTGAAATTTCTTATAAATCATATAATTAATATTTTAATAAATATCTAAGACAAAATAGAAAGAAATGACATCTACCAACCTAGTTTTATTTCTTGCTCAGCAATATATATCGGCTGAACTTATCGCAATTTTAAAACAAGACCAAAAACATCGCAACAAAACTGGATTGTCCCATTTCGCAAACCATTTAAAAGAATACAATCTTATAATTTTGATACATTAGATTTCGTAGCATAATGAAAAGTCTTTATCTAAATAATTTGGAGCTGCTTGAGATTCAAAACCCATTTAAAAATAATGTACTTACCCTCAATACACAGATATCCTTAAATTACAACCCTATTTTTTAGTAATTATATAAATAACATATATTGAAGAAATAATTATGTCAAACTTAATTGAATAATTTATAATACTTGAGACCGGAGTATAAATATTAAACTCCAAAACATATAGTACAAATCTAAAAATAATGAATTGTCACAATAAAACTACAATTATTTAACTACTTGAAATACATATATACATACCTTAAACAAATAAATATACATATCGTCAGGCATATGCATATGAACACATACATAATACATTTATACTGATATACATGTGCAAATTAAAGCCCCCTGTGCGTTCCCTGAGATTCAGTCTTGGTTACAGCACTGAATTTGTATTTAAAAGCAACATAAATAAGCAAAATAACAAATGTAAAACATTGACCCTATTGCAGTCGTTCTTATTCATTTATAAATTATATGCAATTTATTTTCGTCCTACCGATTTTGGTATAAATTTAATTAGGACAAAATACTCTACTATTTTTTTACGTCATCATTTTAACGTTGACGTGTGAATTCTTCTTGGGAACCAACGTATTAAAATCAATTCTCTCTGTGTTTCTTACTTATGAAGTTTTTGATTACAGAAACTAGTAACGTTCAAATAAAAATGCAATAATAAAACAAAAAAACATTGATTTCTTTAATGGTCGTTTGTTTTTGTTTGAAATTTTTTATTTATGAAAAGTATTAGCCCTTGAAAAATTAATAAGTAATATCCAAATTAAAAAGTTACTCTTTTTTAACGTCGTTACTTAATTTTCTTGTTGCATGGTGAATTTTTATCATAAAATAACGTTTTATAATCAATTTTGTTAAAAACCGTAAAAACTTAATAGCTTTATGAATTGCCAAATGTTTTTCATTTCTGCAAGAAAGTTTGTTTCATTTGTTTCAAGCGATAGACATTTGCTACAAATACATACATTTGTTTAGATTTCACAATAAACCGTGAAATATATAATAACATCATTGAAGAAATATGCCATCTTGATTCTGAAAAAAGTCATAGTCTTCGAGTTCATTACAAAGTTTTTATAATCGCTTGCTTCCAAATCTTTTTCATTATTGATCGTAATTTCGGGACTAGAAACATGTAACAATAATGTATTATCTAGAGTCCGCATATGCAGTGTCTGCGCCTCTGAGTTCTCAAAAAATCAGCAAGTTTTTATATGCAGACTGAAATAGCCTCCAAGTTGGATTGTTGTTAAAGCTGTGCATACTTCTTATGACACTAAATAATATTTACAGATGGTCTTGCCTAAATTTATAATCTAATTAACATTTGATTTAACATATTTCTCATATATACGAGTAGCTCCAAAACTGCATTCTAACTAAGAATCCTATCTTCCTACGGTCAGAAGTAACTTGAATATTTTAAAGTTGAACCAAATATATATTAAAATCAGAATCTTCTGAAAAAGTCTGCTTCTGTTTGTGGTTTTTTGAATAAATATGTACAATATTTGTTTGGCGAGTTCAAAATGTAGAAAACGTAATTGAAAAGCAAACAAAAATTGGCAGTTTCTTGAGCTCCTTGAAATTTGTCTAATTCTGAATCATCTCTAAAAATTGCAAAGCATCACAAGCACTTCAACTGAATGTTATGTGTTGCTATTTTCACTCTCATTTTTTCCCTAGCATTTTGCTTATAGCGCTTCTTTATCCAGCAGTTAACCCTTTTATTACGTAGGATGTATTCCGTTTCTTCGAGGTACTACTTATAAGCTTGCTTTCTTTCGTTTGTAGATGTTTAAGATCCCCTAAACAGTTTCTGATCAGTTGTATCAGAGATGAGAAACTGGGCTCAAGAATTTCACACTATAACAGCTCCCTCTGACAAATATTGCGAACCCCAACGCGTACCCTTTCAGCGTTCCAAGTAAACATTTCACGGATCCACATCTTGTCGAACGTTGGCAGATGTACTTAGTCTAAAATTTCATAGTGCATGAACCAAACGAAAGTAATAAACAGACTTTAATCTTCTTTCCTTCCACGGCTAGTCATCTTGAGGTAATTAAAAACAGCGAAATGATGATAGCGCGTGGCTTTGCGCCCTTTATATTTATATAGGTGAGCGCCTCACCCCTCCCACATATTGCAGGTCCACACAAGCCGCACCTTGCTTTTTTCGCACTTGTTCTTGTTCCCGTTATAATATTCATACACGTGACACGTGTAAAAAAATCACTGAAGATAATAATTCGAAGTACACCTATGATAATTCAACTACTATTAAAAATATCTGGGATCAGCAAAAGTTGCACCTAGAGGAAACTGCTCCATCTAATTTCTTTCCCTCATATCCTATTTTCTTCAAGTTTGTTTCGTAAGGCATTCAATGACTTCTGGGAATCCTGGATATCCGTCAATTATTTGGTACCATTCACTCTCTGTTGAAGCATTATTTTGTTTATTTGGAATAATTTTAGGAGCTCTCTAGATAAAAAAATAACACCAGCGCTCTGCCAATTGAGATATCAACTGTGGGGTATCATTGAATTCGGAAAATTATCTAGATTTCGAAAAATTAATAATGTACAGGACGACGGTCCATTTAAAAATCATGTCATTCCCTTGAAAAACATCTTACACACAGTGCAAACTACTGCCTTGAATGGTTACTACGCGCTTTTTAACTGTTCGACATCATTTCCACCCTGCCCGAACAGTTATGCAGTTAATTCAACACTATGTGATGCTACATCGGGAGACCCTATGATTTGAATATCTTTTATCGTTCATAATAATCTTGGATCTCTGGCCATAAGTTCAGGTTGTGCAAAATAATGCTGAAGAAGAAAAATGTCCTGTTATTCTTTTCATTGCTCTTCTCGTTTTCACCTACATCTACTTCGGAATATTCACAATTCAAGGGCCATACTACAGTTTGGTCTTTGCTCTTATTGTTTGATAATTTTTTATTTTTCCTATAGTTTATTTATCCGAATGTGTAATTGGTATTATGTATAGTTAAAACTTTGGAATGAAATAACTGTTTTCTTTTCTTACAGGAGAGTCAGCCTGTGCAGAACACGACTACAGAAAGCACGGCTTAAGCGTTATCGCGCTCAAGTCCAACATTTTAATTATAACCATACTATGTTAACAACTTATTAGCGCGTGAGTTTTACTAAAGCAGACAAAAGGCATTTCATTGCGATATTTATATGTTCAATGATTCTATTTAATACATGCCGTGCATCTCATATCGCAGTTTGTCGCCTAATTTTCGAAATGGTTGAATTGTATGAATAAATTTTTGATACTTTTTATATATTTCCCATTAGTGTTTTATATAAGAAACATTAATTTGTAAAAATTTACCTAAACTGGCCTAATTGAAAATGGCGACAAACAATTTTAATTTTCAAATTCGCTTATGAAATGTCTTGAGACCTTATGTCTTGCTGCAATGATTTGTCCTCATAACAATAAAAATCAACAAAAATTCAACATTTATCATCACAACAACTGTTTGTAAATGTTGTACCAAAAAAATTATTGCAACATCTAACTTGATATTTTCTGTTCATCAGCAACAGGAAAGATCTACAAAGTTATAGAAAAAACAAAAAAATCGGCAAAATTTAAAAGGGGCAGAACGTTTCTCATTATTTAATTTATTGATTTGCGGTTAATTTGGGTTAGTAATTGCATTTGCATTCGAAATGTATCTGATATAAATAATTTTTTTCGTTGAAATTTCGTGGGTGCTAGTCATAAGTAACTGTACTATAATATATATTCAAAGTCTTATTAATTCGTAATTTAATTGTTGAAAGCTTTACTATCGCAAATTTGTACAATGAGCAACTTTGAATTATGTATATTTTGTCCTTGTTATGTTCCTTACAGAACTGTACTAATGAGAAATAAACATCTGTTCTAAACTGTTCTTATATCTTATTGCACTTACCTACATCCCTTAAAAATTCACCTAACACAACAGATATCTTCTATAGTGATATCATCGATTCCTTATTACACAAACCAGCTAAACTCGATAAACAAATTTTACAGGGGAAGGAGAAATACTACTCTCCACTTTTTTTACAACAAAAACACCATGGATTTGTTGATTGAATATTTTTTGATTTCAGAAGTTCATAATAAGGTACATGGAGAATTGAAATTGAGATCATGAATACTACGTACTCCAGGATGCATTTTTCCTATCTCTATACCAGTAGCGCTAATGACATAGGATACGCAAAATTATCAAATATTTTATTTCTTATGCGAGTAGCGCAGCACATTTTGCACGTAGGGTTTTGGCCCCTTAATATGATAAAAATCTGAGAAATAAGATTATAAGAGGAAAGTTTAAGTTACACTGATTACAATGAACAGTGCAATACTTTTATTGAGCAATTTTCTACGGAAACTTGTACACAGTGGATTGTTTTTAAAAAGATAAGTCAAAATAGGCGCATTGCTTTCGCATAGATCTTGTCACTAGGGGTCACAATACAAACAACATCATCGAAGTGTTTATTCGTATACTAGAAGATTTCGTTTTACAAAGATGTAAAGCGTTTAATGCGGTGTCTCACAGGAGTTATCACACATTCATTGAAGGAGTTTTATAAGCAAAAATGTATCTTGTATGCAAATGGTAGTGGCAAAAAATTGAATCTTTATTTCACAAAATTTTGCTACAAAGCCAGTCTTCTTATAGTGACAAAGGAACCAGATACTCTTTTTATGGGCTCTTCATCACAAGATAATAATATGGTATATACTGTTGATACTCGTATAGAACAGTGCTATCGCATAAAAAATGAAATATTTGATAATTTTGCGTATCGTCTTATTAGCGCTACCGGTATAGGGATCGGAAAAATTCCTCGAGGATGGTATATATACGAGTTTGAAATTTCTTTGCCTAATTGCCCACTATTTCGTGTAGGTACATTGAGAGATATAGAATTGAATTTTCTGAATTATGAGGATAACTTAAATAATTTAACTATGGTTCAATGTTTAACGTTCATCTTTTTAATCCTATATATATATACTTCTTTTACATTTAAACCTGGTCGGGGCTGCTGCGAGCTCCGACGACCGGACGACATCGCAGCAGTCGCGCCAGAAAAACCTAGAAGGCGGTTAACCGAAGCTACTCCTCCCCATCGATCGGTAAGTAGCTTCAGGTTCCTGAATCGTGTGCCCTAAGTATTCTAATTGAACCCAGAATGACTGCCTTTTGCATCCGGTCTATCAAGATCTGCGCCGAGTTCCTACACGCCGGAATGATCTTAGAACGCAGCGAAGACCGAATTCCGCCCAAAACACCGATGATCAGAACCACTAATACGACCTTGTGGCCTGGGTATAGCGTGCGGAGCTCGAACAGGAGATCTTGATATTTTGTCCATTTTTCCTCCTCTTTCAAGACTATGTTCTTCTCTGCCGGAGCAGAGAATTCTATATCCTATTTGCTTGTATGGACCTGACGGTCGGAAACGGGTAATTCCAGTAGATCTGGCATTTTTCGTTTCAGACAACAGATTCAATATCTCCTGGCATGTAGGGCAGCACCGGCTCTTGGTCTATTCCGTTCGAGTGCCTTAGATGGTAATATAGCACCCGTAGGGCCGCATTATGGCGTTGGGTGTGCGCCGAG
Organism: Endomychus coccineus; assembly: GCA_958510875.1. Lineage (NCBI taxonomy): Eukaryota > Metazoa > Arthropoda > Insecta > Coleoptera > Endomychidae > Endomychus > Endomychus coccineus. Next base: position 86,479,625 of record OY294069.1, on the reverse strand, counting down.
GCCGCTTTTGCCGGACATGCCGACAGAAGGTGGAAAAGCGTCTCAGGCGCCTTTCGACAGACCCTGCAGCTGATATCAGGGATCTGCACACCCATCACATTGCGACGATAGACCAAGGTGTTAACAACGCCATCTTGGCATGCTGCGGTAAATCCCTCAGTCTCGGATGTAAGTCCCGCTGACCTTAGGTAATCGAAGGTCAGCCAAGTTGACAAGCCGAGCCTTTCGATGTTTCGATAGAAAACACCGCGTATCCGCTTGTCAACATGCCGCCTGAGCATAAGATCTTGCTCTTGCCACTTATTTAGTTAATCAATATCATAACAGCGTATACTACTTTTACTTGTTTGTTTATCCTCATTTCCTCACCGCATACTCGATACAACATAGAAAAGTAAACTAACAGGGCCTCAACGACCCTATGTGATTACATTAATATGCTGTTCAACTATATATCCGTTCTGACTGCGGTGTGTCCCGACAAAGGCAAACACAATGATTCGCATGGAATCCCATACTTAACAGTTTTGTTTAATGATTAAAACACGTTATAATTAAAACGTGCCCTCCAATATTACCGATATAATCAGTGCATCGTAATTATTTTATTTAGATATTGTAAACTATTTCGTCAGGGATTTATTATATTATACTTAAGTATTATAATATTAAGTACAGTCGTTCCTACTATTACTCCTCCGGTCTTCTTTCCTGAATCTCGCAGTATATTCAACTCTCCCAAGGGGTGTTCATTTCCTTCTTTCTGAACACAACTTAATAAGCTATGATTTTGTTTCCGTGCATAAGTATCACATCGTGTTTATTTTTTATAATCAAATATTTGGCTTATAGCAATTCTGATGTACTTCATGATGAGGTTGAACAAATTTTGATACTAGAATGGGATGTCTTTTATCAATTTACAATATGAATTGTTATGGTCTTTTAAATATTTGAAGAAGATATAACTAGCATAGGACAACGAAAACACAAATTAATTCTGGTAATATAATAATTTTATCAAAATTATGATAATATATAAAATATATGATTACTTAAAACCTACTTAACAATAATTAATTACAGTATAAAAATGTACAAAATTTTATATTAGGCTGCTGACTGATTTTTTCTCTAATTCAAGAATCAAATCGTACTGATGGTTGAGGATAGAAGTATCCTTCCGATTTTGGAGGTAAATATTGCCTATCTGATGAGAATGTCTGAGAACCAGGTCTTGGTGTAGAAGTTGGAGTGAAGCTCAGAACGTACGATTCAGAAGTCCCAAAGTGAGATGATGGAATATTTGATAATGACTTTACCGATAATGGAGGTGTACTCGTGGTTAATGTATACAAATTGGGCTGCTCAAACGATGATTTATTGGGATATTGATGAGAGTGCGTTCTAGAAAATGGACGCGAAGTGCTACTTGAAATCAATGGACTTTCCTTAGTGAATTTCGAAAACAAGATTGGGACTGACACACTTGATAATACTGAACGCTGAGTCGTATGACGTGTTGGAGTTTGTTTCAATGATAACGGACCGTAATTAAATGGTTTGAGAGTTTGAACAGTTTTGAATGGAAGCGGTTTTGACACTTCAACTGTGTCTAATGGAATACGTGAAGGAACGAGTTTTGGCGATGAATAATAATATTGGGGTTTCCCTGATGGCCCGTATTGTCTGGAATGATATGTTGATGTTGGAATTGATTCAGGTTGGGAAGGAACAGTGGGAGCAGTTACTGGGGACAGAGAACCAATAGACGGAGGTTTTGATATTGGTATATTAGAAGGAAAAGGGTTGAGTGCAAAAGGTTTTTGCGCATTATTATAAATAGACGATGGAATGCCAGGAAACGGTTTGAAATCATTGAAAGGGGACTTCTCACTTGATGGCATGTTTCTAGAATCAGAAATCTGTGGTATCGGAGTAGTCAAGTCGGAGAAAGATGGATTAAATTGTGAATGTTTAAACGTGGGAATTGTTTGGAATGAAGAGCTAACAGTTGGTACAACTGAGGAACCAACAAACGGTGGAACTTCTTTTGTTTGTTTTTGTGTCACTATAGGATTTAGCTTCAACGATGTCGTTGGTCTATGAGAAGGGGGGATGTATGTTGCTGGTTGTCGTGATGGTGCTGTTCTATCAGTAGTTTGTGAATTGACAAGCCGTGACGGTTGGTAACTTATTGAAGGATTAGAAAATTGTGGTCTCTGAGATGAAATTGGAGTAATGGGCTTATATAGGTATGAAGTTTTGGAACCAACAAACGATGGAAGTGAAGTATATGGATGATTGCTACCATTCAATGGTAGATGGGCGAAGAATGGCTTTGGTGTTTGGATTTGTACTGGTGATGATATGCTCAATTCTATTCTAGGACTTGGTGGTCTAGAGTATCTAACATCGAATGGTCTTGGTGGGGTTTGCGACTGGAGACTGGGAAATGATACTTTCGAAGGTTTGTCTGATAATTCAGTAGTACCTGTAATTGGAGGCTTGTAAATATCTGTATTTTTTTTAATTCCCAGTGTTGAAAGTAGAGGCTGTTGAGTTGTGAAGATTGGTTTTGAAGTTTGAGGTTGCTCATAAGATTTTGGTGATGGTGTATTTGATTCAAAAGTGGGACTTGTCGGTCCAGCATATATGAGATCGATTGATGGTGATGATGTTTTTGATGTTAAAAGCTTATGAGTATTCGTAGTCTTCAATCTTCCATCTTCAGAAGAATGTCTGAAATTGTTTTCTGTCGGCGGAAGATACGTTGCTGGTTGTCGGGATGTCGGATTTTTGGAAAGGAAGGGATGCAAGGTTTGAAAAACAATCAGTGGCTGTGGACGCTGAGTAGAAATTGGAACGAAAGGTTCATAAGCATTAACATTTTTTGTACTACTAAATAATGAAAGTGGATATTGTGACGATGGTTTCTCTGTTGTGAACGGTTTATACCCATATGAAGAATTTATAGTCTTCACTGTTGCAAATGGAGGATGTGCAATTTTGATGAATGGTTCCGTTTGGGGCTGAACGTTACGGTTTGATGATGATTTGTTCAACTGTGAAGTTTTACCCAGTGGTCCAGAATATGTAACATCGATCCTTGGTAGTAAATTTTGTGAAGGGAACTTTGAAAACTGTGGTAATGGTTTTTTAGATGGTAAAAGAGTACCTGTAGTTAACGGTTTGTAAGTACTTGGAGTTAGCGTAGCCCTTACTGCTAGAAGAGGTTGTGGAGTAGTGAAAAATTTTGTTGGAATTTGAGATGTTATATAAGGGATTGGTGCTCGTGTACTCGATTCAAATATAGGAGTTCTATTTTGTTTTGATGAAGGGAAGGGCGTTTTAGTTGTAAAGTTATTAAAAGGTACAACAGGTTTCGGATATACGTAACCATTAGAATTTGTTTTAGAACCTATGAGTAAAGGTTTCAGTCTTGATTGCGGTTTGACTGGGAATGTTTCAAACTTTTTGGGAAATTTATATTGAATGTCACCTACGGTAGTTAGTTGATTTGACTGGAATATTTGGTATAGTGACAGGCTGCCAGGACTGGAACTTCGAACTGGTTCAGAAGTTGACTGAAATTTGCCGAATGGTATCTGAGAAACAGGTTTCGAAGTTTGTGATTTTATGGGAGGAAATGATGACTGGAATGCGTGGATAAGTGTCGAAGTTTTCAACTGCGTTGAGGATATCGATGACTGGAGTGGAGGCCGAGTTCCCAGTTTAACCTGTTCTGATACGGAGGCAATTGAAGGCTGAAACGATCGGAATGATTGTTGAGAGATAGGTTTCGAAGTTTGTGATTCTATCGCTGGAAATAACGGAAGAAATTGTGATTGAGGGCCAGGTTTCAAAGTTTGTGACTGTAGGGGAGATACCGACGGCAGAAATGTTCGGATTGGTATCTGAATCTCGGGTTTGGTAATTTGCGATTGTAAGGAAGGGCTCGATTGATGAAATTGTGTTGGAAGCCTATTTTTTTTCACAGTGTCTTCTACCAATGGTGTTCTCGAAGTACTGAAAATATATTCTATCGGTTTTGTGGAAGCCGGAAATGTTTGAAATGGCAAATGATGGCCAGGCTTAGAAGTTTGTAACCGTATCGAATGAGCAGATGGCTGAGATATTCGGAAAGGTTGCTGGTTTCTTGATTTTACAACCGAAGGCTGGAACGATTTGAATGGTAACTGATGGTTAGGTTTCGAAATTTTTGATGGTACATAAGTTTCTGATAATGGTTTCTTTGTTGTACCTTCAACAAATGGTGTTTTAGGAGTATTGTATACGTATCCTGTCGGTTGTGTGGAAGGAAATTTTCTGATTGGTTTCAAAGTTTGTGATTGAATAGAGGGAATTAATGGCTGGAACGGTAATTGCTGTCTTAGAGGAGTTGACGGCGGATATGTTCTGATTGGTATATGTGTTTGCGGTTCAACAGTATTGAATTCCATGGATGGAATTGACTGTTGGAATCGTAATTCAGAGCTAGGTTTAGAAGTTTGTGATTGTATTGAGAAAATTGTTTGCTCAGTTGTTCCGAATGGTATCTGAGGAAGCGATTTTTTAGTTTGTGCTTCGGGGGAAGGAAATGATGGATGGTATGGTGTTTGAGCTCCCTGTTTTAATGTCGGAGGCTGCATAAAAGGAATTGAAGGTTGGAAATGTGAAGGTAGTGGCCTAGTTCCAGGTTTCACGGTTTGTGTTTCTTTGCTAGAAATTGACGTTCGAAATGGTTGGAATGGTAGCTGAGAAGGAGGCTGAGGGATTTTTGATTTTACATCAAGTAATTGTTTTTTTTTAGTATCAATTAATGGTGTTTGTGGAGTACTGTATATATATCCCGTCGGTTGCCTGAAAGTCTTGAATGTACTAATTGGTTTGTAAGTTTGTGATTGAATAGAAGAAATTGATGGCCGAAATGTTTGAACTGCTGGTTGAGTTCCCTGGTTCATAGTATGTGAATCTATAGAGGGAATCAAAGGCTGAAATGATTGGAATGGTACTCGAGGACCAGGTTTTGAAATTGGTATCTGCATGGAAGAGAATGACGGCTTTGTGGTTTGGATTGGTATCTGAGTTTGTGGTTTAACAGTGTGTGATTTTATGAAGGGAGTTGATATTTGAAACGGTTGCATATTTATTGAATGTAATGTTTGGAAAGGTTTCTGAGTTCTTGATTCGAAAAGTAGAGGTTCTGTAGAGATACTAGGTCTGGTAAGTGGTTTATTCTTTTTATCTCCAATAAATGGTGTCCTAGGAGTATTGTATACGTATCCTATCGGCTGAGTGACATAAGATGTTTGGAGTGGCAATATTGATGGTATTGTGACCTCAATTGATTGAAAAACATTTAATGGAGAAAGGGTAGACGATGTTGAGAATGATTTCGTTGTTTGTGGGTCTACATAACGTACTGTAGGAAGTTTTATTGACTCTATTGTTGGACTTGATGTTCTAGAGTATACGAGATCGCTTGATAATGAAGATGTTTGGGAAGAAAACTTGGGAAATGATGAGTTGTTAGATGATATTATGGAACCAGTATTAAAAGGGTGATCATTATTTGAAATTGTCGTATTCCTTAATGGTGGAAGTGGAGCCTTTGAAGCTGTCGAAATAGATTTAGGGGTTTGTGCTTTTACTGAACCAATTGCTGATTGGAATGGTAATTGAATCCTAGGTGTCACAGTTTGTAATTGTGTAGAGGGAGTTGATGACTGAAATGTATCGAATGTCGAGTGAGGTCTCAATGTTTGTGATTGTATAAGAGAAATAGATGGCTGAGTTATTCGAAATTGGGGCAGAGTACCAAGTGTCGATGTTTGTGATTGTATGGCACGAATGGTAGGCGAAAATGTTCGAAATGGTTTCGAAGTCTGTGTTTGAGTGAAAGGAATTGATGGCTGGAATGTTTGGTTCGGCCTCACAATGTGTTGTTCCGGAGCTTGTGATCCTATTGACGATCTTCCTGTAGTCCTTTCAACAAATAGTGTTTTAGGAGTATTATATATGTATCCTGTCGATTGTTGGACAGAAGATTTTATGAATGAATTAAGAGACGGTCCTGCAATATAGATTGGTTTTGAAGGACCTAATAAATGGGAAGGTGAGTATTGTTGATTTGCGATCGGTGCTATAGACACTTTTGTATTTGATGTTCGACTTGGACCCTCTGGTCCAAAATATTTGAAATCGATTGATGGTGATGGAGTTTGTAATGAGAACTTGGGATATGTTAAAATATGTTTTTCTGGAGTCTTTTGCTGTCCGGAAGAACCAGGTGATTTGTGAAGTTCGAAATCACGAATGCTGCTATTGGGATTGGAATGTATAAAATTGGTTAATGAAGGTTCAGTTGGATGTGGGATTTTAGAACTGATTATTGGGAAGTTGGGTAATGTTTTTATTGAAGCCGGGATAGTAAAATTAGGCTTGGAAAAATCGGATAATGCCTTACGCGATGAAATTTTATTTGAAATGAGAACTCGTTGATTAGGTTTAGTTGGTTCAAAACTAGTTGACTTTGTTGTCGTATATTCTGAAATAGCTGGTGTGTAAAAATTGGTTTCAGTCAAACCAAGTGATTGTCGTTGTACATTAGCTTGACCATAAGGTCTTAAGTTATTGGACACTTGATTTAGTTTATTAATCGTTATACCTTGAATAACAGATATTTTGCCAAATGATAGGTCTTGTGTTGGAAAATTAGGAAATATTGTTGGTTTTGATGTTAATGTTGTTTGAACAGACAATTTCGAATGATGTGAGGAGTATTTGGTGATACGCTCTTTATTTGCAAATACTGAAGTAATTTTCAATGCCTCAGGAATCCTAGATGTAGTAGAAAATTGCTCCGAATGCGCTAATATTCCGTGGCCTTTGTCATTACTCTGTACCGAAACTGGTTGTTCCTGATATAAGTTACCAGTTGAACTTGGAGTCTTCACTGATTTTGGAACATCCATCAATAATGTGGATGGATATGTAGTAGTAGTTTTTGGTATAGGTAGAGATGTTGGCGAAGATTGCCCCACTCCAAATACAAATTGGGAATTCTTTACATATTTCGAAGGTTCACTAAGAGTTTGTAAGTTGATACCATCGTCGAAAGGAATACGTGGCTTATCATAAATATAGCCTCGACCTTCCTTTTTTATTCCGTTTACTGGCACACATTGGAGACATGCCACTGATTGCGCCGATACATCATATGGCTCAGTAGAAACAGCATGAATTTCGCTGAGTACCAACTGTAATAAGACTGCTAGATATGTCTTGATATTCTGGAACAAAAATAGCAATTAACTACTTGATGCATTAACGTTATATATAATTGAACGTTTGAGGGCCATAACAAGAAGTTTATATATTTCAAAATATTATCTTTTAAGGACCAGATCTGAAGTAGGAATTTAGATTGATTATTCATCTTTTGTTCACCAAAATAGAGTTTTATAGGTTTCAAAGATGTTATGATCAAATATTCACGATAATGAAGACAATGCATTAAAAAATTATCAGTCTCTTCATACTATATATTTCGATTTATAATTATACAATATACTTCCAAGATTTAGATTATAAAATAAGACGACTTGTTCCTTTCATTTCATTACATTCTTTCTTCTGTTCTACTTTTTATTTCATGCTTCCAAGTCAATGTAATGTTTTACACATAGGAAACAAAGTGTCATTCTAATATTGAATATCTACTCTGTCAAAAAGCTCGTTTTTCTCAATACGCTTTTCATGTCTATAATATTATCTATCAAGAGTAGAAGTTAGGGGATGAAACCCGAGGCTTTGAGGTGTCAGGTACCAGGCGGATCAACAGATGGCGAATAGCCGGATGTCCAGGAACAGACTCGTCTGCACCTGGATAGCCCCAAATATATTGAAGGAGGAGTTTCGGACTAAATGCCCCACAGCCAAGCCAAAATGTGAGATTACCGTGCCGAGGGCTGAGTAACCCTGGGGTTAGGAGTCGGTTCCTCTGGGAAAACGGATCCAATCCCAGTAGTACACAGATCTTCTATCCGTATAGGCTTCTGTGAATGTTGACCTCTTGGCACATACTGGAGAGGAAAGAAGAGCCCAACGGGCTTAGGCCAATTGTCTGGCTGAACTAGGACTTCCAGCCCTACATCCCAAGTAACCTTACTAAAGTCCTCCGGGATGGAGGAAAGAGTTCAAAAAGCTGGCCACTATTCTTCGAAATGAGGAGAGGCTGAAAAACCTTTTCGATTCTTCGCTCTTTCCAGACCCTGTGCTTAAGCCAAGGGCATTTTAACCTAGCCTAAGATTGGCGAACCTACATGGTAAGTCTGCAACTACACACAAAAAGCTCTCAGACCTAAAAGTATGCTTGATACAAGAGTTACATAAATGTACCTCTGTAGAGGTGCCGAGATCGTGCATCTTCACGAAGGGTATCGACGCCTTTCCAATGCCAGAGTTCTATCACAATGATCTGCTCGCGGACAGGATGTGTGTATATATATATATATATATATATATATATATATATATACCAAGAACACATACAAATATATATATATATATATATATATATATATATATATATATATATATATATATATATATATATATATATATATATTTCTTCTTAGGTTCTCGCGGACGTAATGTGTAGAACTGGATTCTCGGGTAATGATCCGCGTTGTGTGGTTTCGGTCCTCAAAAGGACCAATTTCACGACGTTTCGGCAAAGTCGCATTTGCCATCTTCAGGTGATTCGACCGTAGAGTCTGGAAAATCTAGGCGAACTTTCGAACTATTTCACGCTTGGTTGATTTCTACGTGTTTGGCTCCGAGTGACACGTTTGGATGACGTCATTGCGACGCTGGAATCAGCCGGAAAGTTTCCGTGACCTGTTGCACGTGCACTGGATACCACGTTCTCTCTTGTTTTTGGTTGTATCTTCCGACTTTCTAAAGCGGGTTTCCATGTTGCTGGTAATCTTAGTCCGTCATCTCGTTTGTTAAGACTATGTGGACGTTTCTCGATCTCTATTGCCTCCCTGGTTATTCTGGTGTAGAAGTGTTCAATGCTGGCTAGAGTCTTTGTGCCGCTAAAGTTGATCATATGGCCCGTACTTCTTACATGTTCAGCTAGTGAAGACGTGGTTTCGTTTTTCGACACAGCGTTTGCATGTTCAGTCTTTCGCACATCAATGCGTCTGTTGGTCTGTCCGATGTATGTCTTTTCACAATTACCACATGGCACCTCGTACAATCCTTGGCATTCTAGAGGAATTCTGTCTTTTGGATTCCGAAGAACATTTTTGATTTTCCTATCTGTTGTGAAGGTTGTTTTGATATCATGACGGCTCAGTATTCTGCAGATTTTGTCAGTTGTGCCTTTTATGTAAGGTAGAAAAGCGTTTCCCACTGGTTGATCTTCATTGTTGACATCCTTCTCATTTTTGCGTTGAGAGTTATGAATCTGTTTTCTTGAATAGCCATTCATCCTAAGGGCTGCTCGGATGGTTTCCATTTCTCCATCGAAGTTCTCCGCATCAGCGAGACGTTTTGACCTTGTCATGAGGGTATTTACGACTGATTGTAGCTGGGATGGATGGTGATGCGAGTTACTATTCAAATATCGGTTCGTGTGGGTCTTTTTTCTGAATACTGTATGTCCCAAACTGCCGTCAGTTTTCTTTGTTACCAAAACGTCTAGAAATGGTAATTGGTTGTTCTCTTCGGCTTCTATTGTGAATTTTATCCGATCATGGATTCCATTCAGGTGATCGAGAAACCCTCTTAGTTGTCCTTCTCCATGTGGCCAAATAACGAAAATATCATCTACATATCTGAGCCAAAGTTTGGGTTTTAGTTGCGCTGTGTTAAGAGCTTTAATTTCAAAATCCTCCATGAAAAGATTTGCGATCACTGGTGAGATTGGTGATACCATCGGTGCTCCTTCGATTTGCCTATATCGCTGTCCCTCGTACATAAAGTAAGTATTGGCTACACAGTGTTTGGCCAAGTCAATAATGTATCCTTCCGGTTTGTATTTATGTTGGATGATCTCTAGGGCTTCGTTTATGGGTACTTGTGTGAACAAGGATGCTACGTCGAAGCTTACTAATATGTCGTCAGGACCTACTATTTGCATATCTAGAAGTTCGATAAAGTGTTCCGTGTTCCTCACATACGATGATGCTGTCTCAACGTGCGGTTGTAACTTCTTGGCTAGGAATCTTGCTAATGCATGTGATGGTGAGCCGATAGAGTTTACTATTGGTCTCAGAGGTACTGCTGGCTTGTGTATTTTTGGGAGACCATACAGTTTCGGACATCTGGATGATTTTTCTCTTGGAAAGAGATGTAACTGTAACTCAGGGTCGATAGGAGATGCCTTGATTTTCGCTTTCGTTGTTTTCTCTAGATATGTAGTGGGATCGGACCTAATCTTCTTGTAAGTCGGATCGTCCAATAGCGCAGCCATCTTGGTTCTGTAGTCATTTGTGTTCATGACAACGGTTGCATTTCCTTTATCTGCTGGTAGGATGATGATGCTTTCGTTCTCTCGAAGAGTTTTCAGTGCTAGGAACTCGTCGTGTGAAATGTTCCTTTTAGGTGGCTTCGAGGTTCGTAGAAGTACGGGCCATATGATCAACTTTAGCGGCACAAAGACTCTAGCCAACATTGAACACTTCTACACCAGAATAACCAGGGAGGCAATAGAGATCGAGAAACGTCCACATAGTCTTAACAAACGAGATGACGGACTAAGATTACCAGCAACATGGAAACCCGCTTTAGAAAGTCGGAAGATACAACCAAAAACAAGAGAGAACGTGGTATCCAGTGCACGTGCAACAGGTCACGGAAATTTTCCGGTCAAGCATAACGGGGGATATAAATACCTGTCCCTCCAAGTAAGCGTCAGTTCGCCTAGATTTTCCAGACTCTACGGTCGAATCACCTGAAGATGACAATTGCGACTTTGCCGAAACGTCGTGAAATTGGTCCTTTTGAGGACCGAAACCACACAACGCGGATCATTACCCGAGAATCCAGTTCTACATATATATATATATATATATATATATATATATATAAACAAGTTTAAAGTTTCTTTGCCTAATTGGCCACTATCGTGTATGTAACTTAAGAGATATAGAATTAAATTTTCTGGATTATATATATATATATATATATATATATATATATATAATATTAAGCAATGTTCAGTGGATTAAATGATAGTCGTACTCTCTCAAAGACGCTTTGACATTTGCAAATTAATCATCCTAGTTTTGTAATAGTATGTGTTTACGATGCCTTAAGCAAATATATTACCGGAGTTGAATATAGTAACGATTTGTTCAATAACAATCAACCGTTACTGTGCAGCGTTGTAATTCATTCATATATATGTCTTGTTGCAAAAGATCGAATTGCCAAACTTAGCCAAACTAGAAATATTTGGATTGCACGGCGACCTTCTGCTTTGGCTGTACAAAACAGAAGGGTGTAGGTCAAATTACTCAGGTATAATATCTGGTATTGCAGGGCTCACATTTAGACCCATTTCTATTTTGTTTATTTATAGACGAATTGGTTTTTATTGTGAACACCTCAGCTACATATTGTAAAATTAAACAATGCTTTGTTGATATCACTTTTATTTGTAACATCCGTTACTCGAATTTCTGCGTTATTATGCCATCTTCAGGGGGTATTCAAATATCGGCGTAATAACAACGAAACTCGAGTAACGGAAGTTACCAATAAAAGGTATATCAACATAATAGTGTTTGATTTCAAAATATGGATCAAATTTCATATCACATAGTAAACTGTGAAATGATAGAATTTTTTACTTCAACTATAATTTGTATACCGATGAATTCAAGGTTTCCACAGCTGTTGAAGATTATACATTGAACTTCAAGATGATTTACTCAGATTGTCTGAATATTGTCACTCAAACAGTATATTTGTGAATCCTAAATAAGTGTTCTCATATTACATATTGTAGATTAAAAGATCTATTTTAATTATAATATTGACGGGGCATACCTATTAACGGTTACCTCAATAAGCGATTTAGAAACCACATTAGACATAAGACTCCCATTTGAAAAGTATATTGAGGTCAAACCGATGTGAGAAACCTAGGCTTCGTTTTGTGCTAGTTATAAGTCTCTCGGAATTTGGGTTCATTTTGTGGAATCTTCCTTACATTATTCGTGGTACTAGATTAGAAAGAGAGCAAACAAACTCATAAATTCACCAAACTACCGTTTTAACAGACAACTGCATTCCGAAACATACGAAAATAAGCTCTCCAATAAGTTAGATAAAGTGAGCTCCAGAAAAATTGTGCCTTTGTGTCGTAATTTTTCTCTACAAAAATGTGAATAATAAAATTGATTCTTATTTTATCCTATCGAAAATGGTATTTAATGTTTGACAATATTTTTCTAGATCTTCACATCTGATTCATATTTCTACATTTCATACAATCTATGCTAACAATTAACTTGTACAAATAATGTTACAAAACTACCAAGATCATACGGAGCGATTGCACATATCTTTATACTCACTAGAAAAATTAGCTTATTCTATATTGAATTGAAATTTTATTTAATTACTACCAACAACTATAATTTGGGAGTTTTCTTCATTATAAATCGTTCGATTATACTTTTCTATTTATTATTTATGTATCTAAAAATACGCTTGAACTTATATTTATATTTATCTTCACAATTGAGTTTATAATTATTACTCTTTTTATTCTGTTGTTATGATTATTATCAACATAACTTCATACCTTGTTATTGTGTAGCCTTTTATAGGGCATTAAATTTCCTGTTGATTACTACTAGCATAAATTATTAAATACGTTTACACTTATTTCCGTACGCATATACCAAAATAATTTTTTATGAAATGAGAAATCAAACCAACCCTCACCCCCCAATATATGTAGATCTTCGCCTGAGTAAATCTAAGCAGTCACTTTCAGAACGTTTAAAGTTTGGTTCACATATACTCTGAGCTGAGCGAACTATAAACAAAGAGGTCCACCAAGGAGTTTTGTTATTTAAGAGGACACCTTGTTTCATAAGCGGAGATTCTACACACGGCAGCGTCATATGGGAAAATCTAGGCGAACTGGCCTAGATTTTCCAGACTCTACGGTCGAATCACCTGAAGATGGCAAATGCGACTTTGCCGAAACGTCGTGAAATTGGTCCTTTTGAGGACCGCAACCACACAACGCGGATCAATACCCGAGAATCCAGTTCTACACATTACGTCCGCGAGAACCTAAGAAGAAACAAATATATATATATACATATATATATATATATATATATTTGTATGTTTTCTTGGTATATTGGTTCGTATATATACTGATAATGAAATAAAAATTCTGTTTTGACGTTTCGACAATGTTTATTGCCTTTATCAAAATTGTTAATTGAATTAGTGTTTCCATGTAATTTAGAAAAGAATAGATGATTTTGATTAATGAAATGCGTCTGCAGCCGACTTGTGTTTTAAGATCCAATTAAAACTGCAGAAAACATTGGATCGGTTGTGTGTGAAAGAGTAATGTATGGCTAACTACAATTTGAAATAGATTGAATTTGATTAAATACAAGACATTCCAATATTGTACAATTATAAATATCTATGAATCATTGTATGAATTAGTTACTCTATGATTATTTCTATCATAACTATTCAAGTTTAAGATAATTCTATGGAATTTAACCTCAAAATTGTTACTCTATAGTGTCATAGTTAAATAATACTTCATCTTTTTTAGGTTGAATTTTAAATAGACAATGGAAAGTGGCACTTCAAATTAATAAAATTTTGTTAAGTTTGAATTAGATTATTGTACAGTTTCGAAAGATTGGGATCTATTTTGTTATTTACACAATTGTTCTTTTTAATTTGAATAGATTCTAATATCAAACGTTTGTTGTCGTTTGTTTCAATATTTAAAATTTTTGTATTGTTGTAATATTTTAAATATTGAAACAAACGAGATGGCGTAATTAACACCTTGGTCTATCGCCGCAATGTGATGGGTGTGCAGGTCCCTGATGTCAGCTGTAGGGCCTGTCGAAAGGCGCCTGAGACGCTTTTCCACCTTCTGTCGGCATGTCCGGTAAAAGCGGCCTCGGCGTACACCCATCGCCATAATGCGGCCCTACGGGTGCTGTATTACCATCTAAGGCACTCGTACGGAATAGACCAAGAGCCGGTGCTGCCTTACATGCCAGGAGAAATTGAGTCCGTTGTCGGAAACGAAAAATGCCAGATCTTCTGGAACTATCCGTTTCCGACCGTCAGGTCTATACAAGCAAATAGGCCTGACGTTGTCCTCCTCGATAAACTAATCAAGACTATGTATGTCATCGAATTCTCCGCTCCGGCAGAGAAGAACATAGTCTTGAAAGAGGAGGAAAAATGGACAAAATATCAAGATCTCCTGTTCGAGCTCCGCACGCTATACCCAGGCCACAAGGTCGTATTAGTGGTTCTGATCATCGGTGTTTTGGGCGGAATTCGGTCTTCTCTGCGTTCATTCCGGCCTGTAGGAACTCGGCGCATATCTTGATAGACCGGATGCAAAAGGCAGTCATTCTGGGTTCAATTAGAATACTTAGGACACACGATTTAGGAACCTGAAGCTACTTACCGACCGGTGGGCAGGAGTAGCTTCGGTTAACCGCCTTTTAAGTTTTTCCTGGCGCGACTGCTGCGATGTCGTCGGAGCTCGCAGCAGCCCCGACCAGGTTTGAATGTATATATATATATATATATATATATATATATATATATATATATATATATATATAAACTTATATATATATATATATATATATATATATATATATATATATATATATATATATATATGTTAGCATAAATGCTGGTAACATTGGGTTGACTAACTACTACAACTGGCTGAGGTCATCTCTGGCGCCAGTCTGTCGGATCCAGAGTGGGGAAGCCCCTAACAACCGAACCTCGGCAAGTGAGAACGCGAGGTAAGTGGCAAGGGGATATTTGGACAGGAGATTTTGAAATAGATGGATTGTTCGGTGGGGGGGAGGGCTGTACCCTGGTCAGCTCGTAGTCCCGACCTTAATCCCCTAGATTTTTCATTTTGGGGATTTATGAAAAATTATGTTTATGCTGTGGAAATACATAATGAAGAACAATTATGGCTAAGAATTATGGAATCGGCAGATAGATTCCGTAATAACCCAGGAATATTTCAAAGATGCCGTCAATCATTAACAAGAAGAATGATAAAATGTATTGCAGTACAAGGGCAACAATTCGAACATATTCTAAACCTTAATGTTTTGTTTTGATTGATCATTATTTTTCATATTAAAATGTAATTATTGAAGTATTATAACATTGTATTTGCAAATAAGTTACTCTTGCGCTTTTGAATAATTTTCGTGCATTGTCGGCTTTAGATGCATTTTTACCGGAAACCATTGCTTCTAGCGACTTAGACAAAGTATACCTTTCTTAAGCATAAAAGATGGGAAAACCAATTTTTCTAGTTGATATTGACATACAGTGTGAAGCAAAAAAGTTAGGACCGATTCAAACAAGATGGAAC
Source organism: Endomychus coccineus (assembly GCA_958510875.1). NCBI lineage: Eukaryota > Metazoa > Arthropoda > Insecta > Coleoptera > Endomychidae > Endomychus > Endomychus coccineus. The sequence goes on along the minus strand of OY294069.1, from coordinate 86,463,970 downwards.
CCTGTATGTGGCGCCTCCTATCAGTAATCAAAAAACTAAGATCATATTTGAATTCAGCGTGATAAAAAATCCTGTATACTAAATTTCGTTCGATTATCACATGTTTATCTAAAAATATTCAAAAAAAACCAAACAAAAAATTAAAATTCAACTCCCTGAATCTTTTGAACGAAGGCGTTGAGGACCCACGTTCATGGGAACTTCTTTTCTTATTTTAGTGTCATCTATCGCCTGACACTATGAACGGTACTTTTTTCCATGTCACCCTGTATACATATACAGGGTGTCCTCGAACTGCGTGGCCAAAATAAAGCCGAAGATTCTTTGATTCGAAAAAAAAAATGATGAGCCTTTTTACTTTTGCCTCAAGTGTCTTGTTTACCCGGTAGAGGGCTTCAAAATTGCAAAAATAATTTTGTTTTTTTCGGTATAACTTGAGAACGTGATGAAGAACTTTCACAATATTTAGCAGGTGAGTTACTGTCAATAATGGCCATTTTTGAGAGTGGAGCACAGAGCCTTAGAGACCATAGAAATGGCTCAAACTTGAGGATGTAACGGGAAAAGTGTCCAGAACTGGTTTGTGGTCAATGTAATTCACTCGATATTTTTTATGTAGATATTTTATCTGATTTGAAAACTTTTCTTACTCTTAGAAAATTTTGATAAAATCAACGGATTAGCTTGAAAAAATTAATTTTCGAGTCTGCAGTTTTGGCTTATTAATTTTACTTGATTAAAATACCTTAGTTGCCTTTGCTTTTCTAATGTCATTTTGGCATTTGAAGAATTTATTCTCAAAACTGTCAGTTTTTACTTTGCTTTCCGTAAAAATTTTATAAAATTATGGCTCAAAATGGCCGGAGAAGGGAAAGATATCCGCATCGCAGAATTCCAAATCGGCAAACCTTCGCGGAACTGGCAAATTTGAAGCAAATCGCAGAGAAACTGGACGCAGACGGACAAGAAGGACGTTAGAGCTCGAAGAAGCGATACTGGAAGCGGTTGAAACTGAACCTGGGATAAGCACACTACGTTTGAGACTTCGTATTGGAGCCTCAAAATCATTAGTTCATAATGTACTGAAAGAAGAACTGTTGTATCCCTATCATATTGAAACAGTTCATCGGCTAGATTTCTGTCGGCTTATTGTCCAAAGACAAAACGCAAACCCCAATTTTTGTAGAAGAATTCTGTTCACGGACGAAGATACTTTCACGAGATGTGGTCTTCTTAACCTCCATAATGAACATTTCTATTCTGATGAAAATCCTCATGAAACGGAAGTTACTTATTTTCAGAATCAAACTAAAATCAATGTTTGGGTTAGAATTGTGGATAACTTTATTATTGGCCTTACCGTTATACCCGATCGATTGAACGGGAAGAACTACTTGAACTTTTTGGAACAAAGGCTACTTGAACTGTTGGAAGACTTGCCCTTACACATTCGTCGTGGCCTGGTTTATCCATGATGGTGCACCTCCTCATTTCACATTAGCTGTGAGGCGACATTTGAATGCGGAATATCCAGATCGCTGGATAGGTAGAGGACACGATGCACCAGTGAACTGGACGGCCCGCTCCCCTGATTTGAAGCCCTGCGACTTCTTTCTATGGGGCGCTTTGAAGTCGAAAGTTTATGCAGCTCCAGTGAACACACGAGAGGAATGGTTGCAACGAATTAATCATGAAGCGGATCTATTGAAGAATGATCCTGAAGTACTAGCCAGAGTTCAATCCAATTTCTTGAAACGAATTAATTTGTGTATTCAGGAAAATGGGCAACATTTCGAACAATTGATGCCTTAGCGATTTCCCAAAAAGTTTTGTTGTTTCTTTTAATTTAGCATTTGTTTTTCCTAAATAATCACATCGTTTCCCCATTTCTATTGTTTTTATTATTCGTGTTTTACCGAGATATTAAACATTTCAGTGTTAGTGAAATTTTGATCCATAATTTTATAAAATTTTTACGGAAAGCAAAGTAAAAACTGACAGTTTTGAAAATAAATTCTCCAAATGCCAAAATGACATTAGAAAAGCAAAGGCAACTAAGGTATTTTAATCAAGTAAAATTAGTAAGCCAAAATTGCAGAGACTCGAAAATTATTTTTTTCAAGCTATTCCGTCGATTTTATCAAAATTTTCTAAGAGTAAGAAAAGTTTTCAAATTAGATAAGCTATCTACGTAAAAAATATAGAGTGAATTACATTGACCACAAGAAAGTTCCGGACACTTTTCCCGATACATCCTCAAGTTTGAGCCATTTCTACGGTCTCTAAGGCTCTATGCTCCGCTCTCAAAAACGGCTATTATTGACAGTAACTCACCTGCCAAATATTGTGAAAGTCCTCCATCACGTTCTCAAGTTATACCGAAAAAAACAAAATTATTTTTGCAATTTTGAAGCCCTCTACCGGGTAAACAAGACACTTGAGGCAAAAGTAAAAAGGCTCATCAACTTTTTTTCGAATCAAAGAATCTTCGGCTTTATTTTTGCCACGCAGTTCGAGAACACCCTGTATATATGAATATATCTATGCTTTCTTGGTATATTGGTTCGTAGATATACTGAAAATAAAATAAAAATTCGTTTTAGCATCAGGATTCCACCAGATAGAAATGAATCCTGAACCAAAAACGGCATTCAATACCGAAAACGGTCACTTTGAATATCTGCGAATGCCTTTTGGGCTGAAAAATATGCCCGTGCATTTTTCCAACGGGCTATGGAATATATTCTTAGAGGACTCAATAATGCATTTGTCTGGTTTACTTAGACGACATAATCGTCTTCAGTACGAGTCTTCAAGAACACATAGAAAACTTGAAACTTGTATTTGAAAGACTTCGAGAATCGAACTTCAGGTACAACTAGATAAATCCGAATTTCTTCGAAAGGAAGTCGGCTATATGGGTCATATAGTTACACCCGACGGTGTAAAGCCCAACCCCGAAAAAATTAAAGTTATTTTAAACTACCCAATACCAGCTACAACAAAACAAATCAAATGATTTTTAGGATTATTGGGGTATTATCGGAAAATTATACCCAATTTTGCTGAAATTACAAAACCCTTGACAACATGTTAAAAAAATTCTGTAATTGACATAAATAAACCAGAATATCGACAATGTTTTGAATATTGTAAGAATTTGCTTACAAATGAGCCGATACTTCAGTACCACGATTTCAACGAACTATTCCATCTAACTACAGACGCCTCGAATTTTGCCCTAGGTACATTATTATCGCAAGAACCTATGGGGAAAGATCTATCGATCGCCTATGCCAGTCGCACCTTGAACGATCGCGAAGTGAATTACTCAACTATAGAGAAGGAGCTATCACCCATCGTATGGGCAACTAAGTGTTTTCGCCCATACCTTTTTGGACGCAAATTTAATATCATAACAGACCACAAACCTCTCCAGTGGTTGTTTCCCCTGAAAGAACCAAATTCGAAACTCCTACGGTGGCGTCTAAAATTAGAAGAGTTCGATTATACCATAATGTATAAGAAGGGTACTTTGAACAAAGTGGCTAATCCCTTATCAATGATCGAGTGCCATGTTAACGAGACCGAAGTGCCGCCCATCTTTCAGTATATGGAAAAGTTTAACGAAGATTTCGACAGTGATGGGAATGATAACGATAATCAATCTATGATTGTTGAATCCGGTACTGAACACGATTATAACTACGATAGTGAATCAGTCAAAACTATTCACTCTAACGCAGAAAATCCACTAATTGGGATACCTATACTGGAAAAACCTTTGAATTATTTTAAAAATCAAATATTAATCACCGAAGTAAATTATTCTCCTGATAGACCATTAATAAAGACATTATCGATAAACAATACCAACGGTTCATCTTACAAATTTCAAAAAATAATTACGAAAACGATATAGTTCATTTTATTAAAGAATATTTAGTTCCTAAAGTTAATTATTTTATTCATTTCCAATCCCCAATTTATGAAACGTTCAGCAACGTATTACAGATTTTAAAAACTCTAAAATTAAATTAATTCGATGCACAAAGCTGCTAGAGGATATTGAGAATTCGAATGATCAAATAAATACTATTGATAGATATCACACTGGTAAAACAAACCATCTAGGTATTGAGGAAACTTATACTCGACTGAAAGAACGTTCTTTTTGGGCCAAAATGCAACAAACAATACAAAGTTTCATAAATGAATGCGATCCTTGTAGATCAGCTAAATATAATAGACATCCCCTCAAATTAAAACTCAATATAACACCTACCGCATCGAAGCCATTCGAAATCGTTCACATAGATCCCCTGACATTGGAAAAACAAAAATTTTTAACAATAGTTGATTCGTTTTCTAAGTACGCGCAAGCATACCCCTTGAATTCTTTACCAAGGACTGAAATCGCAAATAATCTCACTTTAGCCGTCACAGTATACCAATGCAAATAATTTCTGATAATGGATGCGAATTCAAAAATGATTTACTACAAGAATTATTAAAACTACACAAGATCGACATTCACTTCAGAAGTTCACAGCATCCTGAGTCAAATGGTATAGTGGAAAGATTCTATTTCACACTTATCGAACATATTCGTATTCTTAACAATAGAGAGGACTTTAAAAATGAATTAATAAATAATAACGTGAGATACGCAGTTTAAGCTTACAATAACACAAGGCATTCAACAACAAAATGTACTCCCTTTGAAATTATCAATGGTCATTTAGAAAATACAAACCCTTTTGACATAGGGTATTGAAAAGCATATAGTATCAAATTACAACCAGCAGCACAAAGATAAAACAAAAATTCTCTATGAACAAATTAAAGAAAAAATTGGTGTGAATAAAGACAAAATTATTACAAAATTGAATAAAGAGACAAACAAAAATGTAGGAAAACAAATAATAAATATAAAATAGAAAATATTACGGAAATGGACCCACAAAGGAAAACTGGGAAAATAGTACCGTGACATACTAATACATCTGAAAATATTCACCTTTCAAATATTAAACGACCTACAAAATTAGTAAAAATAAAATCTGTTGCAGATCCGTCTTCGGAATCGGACTCTCAACAATAACAATTCAAAATATTACACATGGTCCTGGGTTGATGCCAGTATAACTAGGCCCTGCAAGACTGCAGAAATCACAACACACACTAGTATATTATTTTGACATATCGATCATAATCAATCAAATTGAAAAACTAAACAGTCATTACAGAACAATCGCAAGCAACTACCCTCCGTCAACGTGAACACTAAATGGAAGTTGAAAATTACGATAAAATAGTTGCACACAAAATAAACTTACTCAACGAAAAGCTATCAAATATTTATCCAAAAACATTCAATCGTGAAAAAAGAGGCCTTATTGATGGGTTAGGATCGGTCATCAAAGTCTACGGGAAACATGGACGCGAATGACGCGAGTCGAATTAACAAAATAAATCAACATCTGGAAAATAAACAACAAAATTTACAAAATCAAATACTAAATCAATATTCTGTGAATAAGGACGTATTGAAGCGATTCAAATTATTCAATATAATGAGCAATTATTGAAAAATAAAATCATGAAAATTACTGAAAATGTCTTAAATAATACAAAAGAAATCGAAATATTACGTGAAAAGGACATATTCAACCAATTTCTTATGATGTACAATGTAATTTTGCAACTTTTAGTAGAAATAGAAAATTCACTAAGTTTTTGTGCTATAGGTGCAATGCATCCAAGTATAATAAAAACAATTGATTTACTCAATGAATAAAAAAATTAGTACCGTACTACATAAACGAGTTACCCCTTGCTGACACTATCGAAAATATTCTCATTTATGAATCTTTAATAACTGTTCATTGCCATCATAACAAAAACCGTATTCTCTATTTCCTAACAATTCCTATCGAAAATACCACCCCTTACGAAATGTACTATTTGGAACCTTGGCGACAAAAGTAGAAAATAATTATTCCACGATCATTCCAAATTCCAAATTCTTGATTAAATCGGAAAATAACATTAAACCTCTATTTGACATAATATGTACTATGAGTGGAACATATCAAGTAATTGCGTTCATACAACAATCCACTCAGAACAAGTGCCAATACCTTACACAAATCAATATCTAGGCTGGTTTAAAAGCGGCTCAACGCTAACTATATAATGTGCTGATGAAAAGAAAATCCACAAAACATACGGTATCCTGCTGTTGAAACCAGAAAAGGAATGCAAAACTATATTTAATGGAGAAGAACTTCAACCCCTAGATTCAACTCGAAGTATACCCATACTTGATTGACTTCAAAATACCACAACTCCCGGATGAAATCAAAAACTCGAATACTTCCATAGAACTGAAAGGGATTACATTAGGAGAAATTCATCTGCAGCACATCACCCCTAAATCAGACAACTACGAAGAAGACTTCTATACAATCAATATTTGGACAATTTTACTTTATGGATTGGTTACCATCCTTGTTAGTGTAATACTAGTGTAAGTGCTACGCAAACACTTTAAATTGAATTGTAAGAAGCAACTTATTGGCAATTTCGAAGAAACGAACGAAAATATTGAGATGAAACCAAAACCTCGTCAGTCACCTTCCAAGGCTTCGTTCTAAGGATAGAGGAGTTACGTTATCGCCCTCTATTATAATCACATATAATATGAACAAGTGTTATGTTTCCGCTGACTACGGTCTTCTCTTCAGGGCTGCTGCTCTGCTTCGAGTTAACTTGAAACTGATCTCCGATGATCCTGCTGGTGTTTTATGTATCCTTGTTACGTCTGGATGATTTTGCCGGTTCGATACGTCTGATTGACTTTGTTGGTCCGTTGCGTTCGAGCGATTTTGTCGGTTCGTTGCGCTCGAGCAAGTTTGACGGTCCGTTGAATTAGTCTGGTTGACTGTTCTCGTGTGTGGTTGAAGGGCTGGTTTCCAAGCAGTTGGTAATCTCTGTGTGTCATCTCTTTTATTAAGATTTGAAGGTCGCTTCTCGATTTCAATAGCTTGTCTTATGATGCGTTTTGTTTTGTGCTCCAGGCTGGCTAAGACTCGGGTGTTGTCAAAATCGATTTCATGTGAAGTTTTTCTCACATGATCGGCAAGTGATGATGTGGTTTCTTGCTTTGCGACTGCATTGCGGTGTTCTTCACGTCGAATGTTGATTCTTCTGTTAGTTTGTCTTATGTAGCTTCCTCCGCAATTTTGCATGGTATTTCGTAGACCCCTTGTGTTTCCAGATTTATTTTGGATTTAGCGTTAGGCAGTGTTTGACCATATATATTTGCTGTATTGGGTTGCCGGGATATACTCCGCGTTGTAGTAGATTGGTTTCGATAGAAACCGTTGATATGACGACGTTTCGGAACGATCTAATGTGCCATCTTCAGGTCTTCTCTCCAGGGCTGCTGCTCTGCTTCGAGTTAACTTGAAACTAATCTCCGTTGTTCCTGTTGGTGTTTTATGTATCCTTGTTACATCTGGATGATTTTGCCGGTTTGATGCGTCTGATTGAGTTTGTTGGTCTGTTGCATCCGAGGGATTTTGTCGGTTCGTTGCGTTCGAGCGAGTTTGTCGTTCCGTTGAATTAGTCTGGTTGACTTGGCTGGTTTCCAAGCAGTTGGTAATCTCTGTGTATCATCTCTTGTATTCAGATTTGAAGGTCGCTTCTCGATTTCGATAGCTTCTCTTATGATGCGTTTTCTTTTGTGCTCCAGGCTGGCTAGGACTCGGGTGTTGTCAAAATCGATTTCATGTGAAGTTTTTCTCACATGTTCGGCAAGTGATGATGTTGTTTCTTGCTTTACGACTGCATTGCGGTGTTCTTCACGTCGAATGTTGATCCTTCTGTTAGTTTGTCTTATGTAGCTTCCTCCGCAATCTTTGCATGGTATTTCGTAGACCCCTTGTGTTTCCAGATTTATTTTGGATTTAGCGTTAGGCAGTATTTGACCAATCTTTCTTGTCGTGTTGAAACTTGTCTCAATGTTGTGTTTTTTGGGGATTCTGCTGATCTTCTCTGTAGTACCTTTTTATGTGGCTCAGAAATTTTGTCAGTGCGGCTTCTCCATGAGTCCAGATGACAAACGTATCGTCCACGTATCGTAGCCATAGTTTTGGTTTTTGGCTGGCTGTTTGGATGACTCGTTGTTGGTGTTTGGTAAGTTCGATGATGTCTTTTCGTATCTGGTATTTCTTCTGGATAATTTTGACGACCTCATCGATGGGGATATTAGTGAAGATTGATACGATGTCGAAGCTCACGAGCATGTGGCCAGCTTCCAGCTTTATGTTCTTTATGCGTTCGATGAAGTGGCTTGCGTTCTTCACGTAAGATTCGGCTTCTTCGGCATAGGGTTGTAGCTTCTTTGCTAGGAATTTTGCGAGCTCTTGTAAAGGTGAACCCATCGAACTGACGATAGGCCTAAGTGGAGCTCCTTCTTTATGGATCTTGGGAAGGCCGTACAGTTTCGGGCACTTCGACGATTTCTCTCTTGGTATTAATCTCTGTTGTTCTTCTTTGTCGATTTGGCTTGCCTTGATTTTTGTTCTGGTGGTTTTCTCCAGGTATGTAGTGGGGTCAGTGGCTAAAGGTTGGTAAGTGTCATCTTGTAACAGTGTTTCAATTTTGTCATCGCACTCTCTGATGTTCATCACTACAGTTGCGTTGCCCTTGTAACGTTCAACGAGACCGTGTATGATGCCGCACAGCGACTCGCTCCGGAAGTGCAGAGTGAGAAACCGCACGACCAGATCGAGAAAATCGAACGGCGCCAAAATTTAGTCGGCGAGGTAGCAAGCGTCTCGGATCCAGTGTGTGATGGATTTTATTTATAGCGGCACGGCTTTCACGCTAAAAATTAGTCGTATAGCCGCCAAACTGCGCCGCCCCCATCACACACTAAAACGTATAGTGTTGCAGATCATCAAGCAACATTGTACGGATAGGATTCGAGTCCTGGGCGTGGTAAGGTGGAATCTAGCCAAACGGGTTAGACGCATCAGGGAGAATTCCTTGTTTCGCGATAGCCCGTCTCAGCTTTTTGAATCTCCACCGCCCACAATTGCTGCTCCACTGACTGTGGAAGAGGTTGAGCAGTTCTGGAAAGGAGTGTATGAGTCACCGCGTCCAATTCACCTAGACACTCCAGCCCTAGCCAACTTCGAAATGTTTTGCGCTGAACGTCAACTTCCGCAAACAGAAGTGTGCAAGGCAGTCAGCGAGGATGAGGTCCGACAAGCACTTGTCGGTACCAAAAACTTTGCTGCTCCCGGCCCTGATGGCATTAACATATGGTGGTGGAAGAAATTTCCTTTGACTCATGGCTCAAAGAGGAGCGGCGTATTCCAAGCTGGGCTGTCGAGGGGTACAATGTGCTAACTTCCAAAGAGTGGAGACTTGTCTGATCACAAGAACTACCGGCCGATCACTTGTCCCAACACCTGCTACAGGTTATTTACACGTATCTTGTAACACCTGCTACAGGTTATTTACACGTATCTTGTATGCTAGGTTGTTGAAATCGATCGATCCGGTGATTACTAACACGCGAGCAGCGTGGGGCAAAGAAAGACATGGAGGATTGCCGGAAGAACCTGGTGATAGATAGATCTATCACTCAGGACTCCATACTCCACAAGCGCAACATTTCCATGGCCTGGATTGACCACCGCAAGGCTTTTGATTCAAAATCACATGAGCTATTATTATACTTGCTCCAATGCCTTGCGGTGCCAACCTCACTAGTGAGATGCATAGAACATCTGTTGCCACTCTGGAAGACCCGTTTTGCCATCACATCAGGCACACGACGAGTCTTAACAGAGTTGGTAACATTAAATAGGGGAGTTTTCCAAGGAGACTCCTTGAGTCCCCTCTTGTTCAACATCTCACTGCTGCCGCTTTCCATTGCTTTAAGACGGACTCGTGGATATTACTCTGGACCACCGCACGACCGGAGGCATCAGATCATCCATTTATTTTACATGGATGATTTGAAACTGTATGCCTCTGAGGAGAAAAACCTCCATCAAGCTCTCAATGTGGTTCAAGAATATACACGAGCCGTAGGCATGTACTTGGAAATGGACAAATGCGCAGTGTTTCATTTGAGGAAAAGACGATTTCCGGAAGTGCACGAGAATATGCAGCTCGCCGACGGAAGCATCTTCAAGCAATTTGATGCTGGAGAGACCTATCATACCTGGGAATTGAACAGCGTCCTAATTATGACGCTTCCCAGGTATAGGTGGCTCTCCGCGGCAAGTACAGAAACCTTGTTCGAAAGATTTGGTCTTCCGAACTTTCGAGTGGGAACAAGGTGTCTGCAACAAATATGCTTGCCGTTCCAGTCCTGCTCCACTCTTTTGGAGTGGTGAAATGGACGGTCGATGAGCTACATAAACTCGACAAAGACACCCGGAAAATGATGCATATTCATCACAGTCTGCATCCTAGGTCGTCCGTTTCCCGCATTTATCTCCCACGTCATCGAGGAGGTAGGGTACTCCTCAGTCTGGAGGGTCTGCATCGAAGTGTGTTTCTGAGTATAGATTGGAAGAGTTCGGACCCACTCCTGTGCCTTGATAAAAGTCACGAATTGGCCGGAGTGGCGGCATTTATCGTTAAGGCAGCACAAAAAGCTACGGAAGAACTTGATCTCGAATTTCAGATCAGTCGAGAAGGCCGACTAGAGGGCAACCTCGAGTTCCTAACTACTCGACTAATCATATTAAATGGGTAAAAATGATAGTACGGACGTGAGAAAAAAAATTTATAACTTTTTTCAACAGAAATTTCTATACTGAACAAAAAACCCCACTTGACTTTTTCGCTCATCTAGCAAAGTTCAGCAGCAATATATACTTTCCCACTTACCTACCTAATAGTATATTAAAAAAGTATTGAACAAAACTTGGTAAACTGAAATGAAGCAAAAGTTAGCACCATAAACACTATTAATTAGAAGGGTAATAGTGACTATTTACTTATCAATAATTAACAATAAACTATTTATAACACCAAGATGGCAATCTCCAAATGATGAAAATACATTCTGATCCTAAATAAAATAACTATCAAAAGTTCGATTTTCGCTAATTTAATGAATAAATGTGACTATAGTTTCGCTAACACAGTAGCTTCTCCAAACAAAACTTACAAACTACTAATTACTGCACAAAAGAGTTATCGAATAAATAATTTTGATGACAATCCTAAGATAGGTGGTTATTGGTATTTGACCTAATTGTGTTAAACCCATGAATCGAAGGATTAAACTACAAACTGGTAGCAAACTGAAAATATAATTTTTTAAATTTAACAAAGGAGAATTATTCAGTATTTGTTGATCGTCCAATACTTCTTATATTTATTAATTTCTACTAATTTCAGCAAATTCAATTTATTACTTTTATTGTGAATGTGTAAAATCTTGTAATTATCATTAAAGTTATTGTTTTCTATAATTAAATGTTCCGCAAAGGTAGAATCCGATTTCTCATTCATGAAACTGTTGTTCTGTTTTTTTAAGGTCCTCCTCCCTCTCTGACCAACGTATCTCATAGGGCAAAACCCACTTCACATTTGCCTTCATCGGATAATTTATCTTTATCATTTTTTTTATTAGCTTGGTTAAATTATTATGTGTTTTAAACTCTACGTGAATATTTAAATTATTTCTTAGTAATATTTTAATGATTATTTGGAATGTTATTTGAAAGCTTTCTCAAAAATCTCACATAGTGAGATGATACATATCTTTTGAGGGTAGATTGAATAGAAAAGAGGAAGATTTGCTTTTATTAATCAAGATACTTTCAAATATCAAATAAATTGTCGTAGTCAAATAAACATATAAACAACTTTCAACGGTAGCAATTCCGTTGAAATGTTTTTTGCAGGTAACAATTGAGAAAATGAGCAGTCCTCGGGAGCTGCCATGGGTTCCCCACTTTCTCTGATCATAGCTAATATCTTCATGGAAACTTTTGAACAAGATGCCATTGACTCATCTGTCCTCAATCATTTAAATTCATTACATCCCAATATCCTTTTCACCATGGAAGTCGAATCGCAAGGTTCACTCCCGTTCCTAGATGTATTGGTTATTGGTTAGTCGACAGACTGGCGGTACTTTAGGACATTCTGTGTATCGAAAACCCACTCATACCGATAGATACCTCAATGGGCTTTCCCACCACCACCCTGCCCAAAAGCAATCTATCATAAACTACCTGGTCCACAGAGCTGTCAACTTATCTCAACCTCTATCCTTGAAATCGAAATTAAAACATCTTTCATCTGCATTATTATTAAACAATTTCTCCCATTACAACATCCAAAAAGCCATAAAGAATTACACTGCACCTACAATTTCAAATCGACCTGAGCCAGAAACCCCACCGTCTGCTTTATCCACGGCATATCTTCCATATATTGAAAGTATAACAGATCGAATTTCCAAAATCCTCAAAAAACATAAGATTTCTACCCGTTTTTCCACACTTCCGAAATTATCTCAAATTTACTAACCTATCAAAGATCCCCTTCCTCCTCTTCACTTAGGAGGTGTTTATAGCATTCCCTGTTCTTGCGGTAAAGTCTACATTGGTGAAACAGGTCGTACAGTAGCTACTCGTGTGAAAGAACATGAGCGCTATACAAGGCCTTGTGACACCAGTAGATCTGCACTTGCGGAACACGAGTTTGACATTAATCATCAAATCCTTTTTGAAGATACTAAAATCCTAGCCCGAGCCCCAAACTTCTATCAGCGAAAAATCCTTGAAGCTATAGACATCCTAAAACATCCGAATAATCTGAACCGTGACTCAGGATATTACCTTCCCAACATTTGGAAACCCATCCTCGAAAATTCCACTTCGCACATGATCACACAACGGCAGGGTCAGGTGCCGGAACGAAGTTAACCAGCGGAATAAAGGCAGTGAACTGTGTAGCGTGAACGATTTTTCCTACAATAAATACGACTACAGAAACCAGTAGAACTAGTTCGAGTTCAAGCCTCAAGCCTGCCCTGAAGATGCCACCTGTAATGGCTGACGAAACGTCGGTATCAAGTCGAGCTATTGTGACGCGGAATCCATCCGGAAGCCAAAATTTTTCAATGGTATGAAGAAGTTCGGCAGGTTTCGAGCTGGACCCTTTCAAACAAACTTGATGTCTTTCTTTCCAGCTGGGAGACAGCTAGAGTCCAAAAAAAGGGAAGAAGGCCCTTCTCAATAGTTATAGACCTATTGTACGATTATCTGTGATCTCTAAAGGGATGGAGAAAGCAATCAACATCGAGCTCATTGAATACCTACAGAGCTCCAAAATCGTGAATTACCGGCAATACAGCGTCCGTCAGTAGAGAGGAGACTTGATTGTCTACGTAACAAATGAATGGCAGAAATTTATTGACGATCATAGGGAATCTCTGATGCAGCATTGAATATCTCCAAAGCATTTGACCGAGTCTGGCACCAAAGCCTTCTTGGGAAACTTCCATCATATGGTTTGCCGCCTTTGTCGCTTACAATCAAGTTTTCTCTCAGATAGATCACTCCATGTAGTGATTATCAAAGTATCCTCCGATAGAATGGCTATCAACGCTGGTGTTCCACAGAGCCCTGTTTGGACACCAACTATGGTTTCTGCTCCATATGAACAATCTGCTGCAAGTGAGCATCTGTCCCGTCCACAGCTGAACAGATGATGGTATAATTCATACCGCTTTCTCATCTAGAGCCTCTATACCATCCATTGGAGACAGAGGAGCGCGACAGACAGGATGACGCAATTAATGAATATTTGGCAATAATTTTGAAATGGGAATCTGATAATCTAGTAGAGTTTAACGGAACCAAAACTCAAGCTTGTGTCTTCTCTAGGAAGGCGGATACCACAATATCTAATATGAATACGTCACTCCACCAAAACTTGGGTTGCTATTCCGTGCCAAATGCTACTTCATATTCAAGCAGCCTCTCATAATCTACAAAGCACAGATTCGATCTGCCCTGGAATACTGTTCACAAGTTTGGAGCTCTGCTCCCAAACATTCGCTGAAGCTCTTGGATTCTATCAAGAAAAGAGCTATTCGTCTTATTGATGATGCTACATTTACGAATTCATTGACCTCTCTAGAGCGTAGTAGAAAGGTGGAAAGCTCTCCCTTTTCTATTGATATTTCCTGGGTCGGTGTTTATCAGAAATCTCATCTGTTGTTGTTCCACCGTGAGAAATGCCAGACAGTTCTTCTTGATCGTGCAATTACCTTCACTTACTACGACTACTCTTTGTTCAAGCATGTTTTTGATCCATTCACTCACTTTGGATTCACAAGTTCACACCATGCTTGGAGAGAGCAGTTTCAATTTTGCTGAAGGCAGTTTCATGAAATGCATCTGCAATATCAAACAATGCACCCAGATTAGACATTTAGTCGGGCTATCATTCGATCTGTTCGCTAACAATTATATATATATATATATTTAGGATATAAAACATATGATCTGAAAATCAGTATTATTAATTCACAATTCTAACGTGAATGTAGGATAATTTTTGAAGATGAATAACAATGTATTTATCTATAAATTCGAACATTATATGATATCAAATGTTGAGCAAAGAGTTATTTGCAATTCAAACTTTATATAGATTCTGATAATGATCTACATTGGTACAGAAGTGTTTAGTTGAAACTAAATTCCACGGAACATTGTTCATAGTGTATAACAATGGAATACTGGAAATATTTAATTTCTTCATCCAATCAAAAATCTATCAAGCGTTTGGAGGAGAACCCTGAATATATCGCAAGAATAATTCAAGTGATTCAATACTAATAAATACTGTATTTGTATTTTTGTTTTTATTTTACCTCTTGTAGTTTGAGGAGAAGGTTAAAGAGTCAGTCTATTCTCGGTAGTTATGTGCTGCTTATAACACTAAAACACTATCTCGGTAAGTTTATCACCTACAAGCTCATAATAGAATGATTTATAGTTCTTAGGAATTGCTTTTACTTCCCCAACAATTACTTATGAAGAACTTGTAACAATTTGAAAATACAAATGAGTAATAAATTATCTAATAGAGCATAGTTATATTGCAGTATAAGTTCAGCAAATTCACTCCTCCGTATATAACTTCAAATACCATATAAGATATTTGTATTTGCATAAAATAATTAAATAGCAAACAACTATTTCTTAAATATTCAAATAAGCCTTGTATATTGTCATTGCCGCAATGTAATTGGAATTAGATGAAAAAGTAGCACATCTGAAGCTACCTACTAAGCAATACGTATTCTAACAAGAAAGATAGGTTGAAAACTGAACCCGGAATCACTGTATTCAGGATAGTGATAAACTTATAAATATTGCCTACTCCTAGAATAAAAAACCTAAAGGTTATTCAACAATATGTGCCTTCGAAAAATTATAGATAATAAGAACAATATAATTAGGAGTACCTGATATGTTCATGTATGTCACATTCTCACAAATCGGTTGTTATAATCTATTACCTATATTATAAGCTATTCACAAATTCTATAGAGGGTTAATGAGTGACTTGGACTAGTAATCTGTCATAACATAGAAACGATGAATATATCTTAAACAACTAATTTCCTCAGGTATTAAGTTACAAAAAATGTATTTACAGATGGAGAACAATATCAAAAGTATCCATTAAGTAAAAGTCAAATCACAATAAAATGATGTCAACAAAGCCGCTATGAGTTTACAGCTGTTTCGACCGTGCCGGGTTTCGAGTTGTTTCCATCAGTCTATGCCATACAATTTCGTATAATGTTCAGATATCTATCAAATAAGTTGAACAAACTACAAAACTTATAACACACTGAAGATAAACATGCACTCTTGTTTTGGTTCCTTTGAATAACATTATTTAGAATACGTTTACTAAATGAAGGAAGGATACATTTCTCATGACTTTTTTTATAGATACAAATACATAATCTAGGATTTTTTATTACCTCTTCTACACCGGTAGAGGATGTATAAATGTTTTATGCTACTCAAGTTATATTATGGCATGATATTTCTGTCTTTATAATTATTTCCTTCAGTATTTTCAAAGAATCGTATCTATTGAGTCATTGTTCATGCAATCCGGTAGTATTCTAGAAGTATGAAGATGCAGCTTTTGAGTTAGTGTGCGATTATTTAATTTAAAAAACATCATTCTTCTTATTTGGAAGGGTTGAGAATTGTTTAAGTAATTTCTCGTTCAAAGTGGAACACTGTTCATCTTTATCAATTAGTTATACTAAATTACTAAAAATATGTTGCAAAATTTTACCGTGATTGTTTTTACCTGAGAATGTGATTTTTTCTTTCAAATGGGAATGTAATTTTTTTTTCTAGTACCTGTGATTATTATTTTTTATTATGTGCTTATGTTTTTTCAGATTTCGAAAATAAAAGACGTTATGATTTCCTGCATTGTTCATTTTAGTGACTCATCCCATCTACAGTAGGGTCAATGGGGGCCTCACAAAATCAAAATCCACCACTATATAGAATTCGAATTCTGCAGCCGAATTAAATATAAAGATTGCCTAATATCTTACAAATAACCTTTCAAATAATTAGAATACAGTAGTCATATTATTTAAATATTATCATGTTATCTAATTGTATCTGAGAGATCTGCATTATCACATAAATCTCTTGTGGCTCAAAATTTTAGGAACCCAGTACGCTATTCACCCGCACTAGAAGAAACAATTAGGGGAATTTTTTATTCAACAACTATTTTTCATTTATAGCTTCTATTATTGGTAATACCTACATATGAATATTTATAATACAATATTGACTTCTCATGAAGGAACCTGTCAGCGTAATTGTTTTGTGAACAAAACATAACTTTTGTATAATTGTAAATGAAAGGAAAGAAATACTTTGCTGACCTGATTCGAATAATTCATTAATTCGAGACGTTCCATCCGAATATTGAGATCTTAATGCAGGAAAATATGTATGAAGAAATGTTTTTGTGCCACCATATTCAAAATTCAAACCCTCCCCATTTATGGGTACCTAGTTAATACCTTGGCTAACCGGGGTATCCAGTGAACATATTTCATTGAAAGACATTATTTCAAATAATATTTCTTATGCCACCATATTTTGAAAAAATTTTAAACAGCCCCTCATAATAAATAGTATGTACTTGAGATTTTTCGGAAAACTTTTCTGACCGGAAGTATCCAGTAAAGATATTCCATTGAAACGCTGGAATATGATTGTTCAAAACATATATCTTTTGTGCCACCGTAAAAAAATTTGATTCAGCGCTCTTCTCACGGTGGTTTATTTTTGGAAAGCTATGCTGATCGTGGTATTTTTTTATACTTTGACCACACGAAAGGGAATTTTATAATGTTCGAAGAACATCATGTGAGCCAAGTGGTGGAATGTTGTGAGAGGAAATAGGCATTCGAATTTTTCTTGAAGGTTTCGAGGTTATAGGCATAGGAAAGACCTCACTATGCAAAGAGTTCCTTGCTGTTTGATAAAAAAATGAAGTCTGGTAGGAAGAAGCTCAGCAGGTCTCGAGCTTGACCAATTCATACAAACTTGGTGTCTTCTCTTTCAGCTGAAAGACAGCTAGAGTCCGAACAATTAAAAAGAACAAGGGAAGAAGACGCTTTGACCGAGTCTGGCACCAAAGTCTTCTTAGAAAATTTACGTAATATGATTTGCGGCCTCAACTTTGTCGCTTTCTATCGAGTTCTCTCTCAGATGGATCACTCCACGTGATGGTTAAAGGAATATTCTCCGATACAATGACTATGAACGCTGGTATTACACAGAGATCCGTCTTGGCACCAACTTTGTTTCTGCTCCATATCAACCATCTGCTGGAAGTGACCACCTGTCCCATTCACATCCGTGCAGATGATGGTACACTTCAGACCACTTTCTCATCTAGAGCCCCTACACCATCCAATGAACCTAGAGAAGCGAGACAAAAACAGGTTGACGCAATGATTTTGAAATGGAGATCTGATAATCTAGTAGAGTTTAATGCAACCAAAGCTCAAACTTGCGTGTTCTTCATAAATACTATAATAAAGATTCTTGACCCAGGTATGAATTATATATAAACTCTCAGGAAATAGGTCACATTAACACTTATGCTTTATATTTTCTTGTCTTTACGTACGTTTCGGTCTCACGACCATCATCAGTAGACTTATTATGTCTAAAACTGGATTACTCACAACTAATTGTATCAAACGAAGCGTCCTTATCGCATCAATTTCAATTAAAATGCCCACGTCGCCGAAACAAACAGAAACACGAAAAATCGAAACTGTAACACCTCAATGTTATAATTATGAAATATCAAGAATCCACTATTAAGCAGATCTTCCAATAAAAGCGTATTCATGTCAACAGAGACTGCGAACTACTAGAGGACCATTTGTTTTAAGTATTCACTTTCAACCAGATGTTAGATTTACGAGGTACTTGAAAAAGGTTGCAGACCTGTATTGGAATATTAATTTTAAGCATTCTTCCTAAAATATACTTTTAACATTATGAAGACGCATGTAGGAATTTGCAAGAGTTTTAATCAATTAAGTTAGTATAAATCTGACTTAATTTCTGAATATCAGTCCTATGACTTACAGGATTTGGGTTCACGTTTTAGGTGAATCATCTCCAAAATAGATCTTGGTTTCCTTAGTTAGAATATCAACATTATTGTAATCGAATTGATGGTTATAATCAAAGCAGTGTTCAGCAAGGGCGGTGGAATTTTCTAAGTTTTTGTTTCTTGTGCTATACTTATGGCCATACATTCTTTTTTGTAAATATTGTTTAGAGATTCCAGTTTAAGTCCCTTCGCAATCTAAACAATTTAATTCGTATACTGTGTGGGTTTGTTTATCTTTCTTTAGGTATTAAAGGTTTCAGATTTGAGAAATATTTCCCAACACAGTTAGAAGGTTTATGCGCGACATTCATAACGTACTTTTTTGAACATTTTTTAATTTTCTCTGAGGTCTTCGGAATATAAGATAATGTTATGAAATTGTCTGTATTACCTTTTATGTTATTTATATATGAAGATCCATTATAGATTTTGTTTATTCTTTCTTTAATGATAGGATTGAAAAATGTTTTTGGGTAGCTATTCATTTCCAGTGTATTACGTACAATTTCTGAATTTTTGGGACGGTCTTCTGCGTGGGACAATTTAACAGCCCGATCTGTGAGGCTGTTCATAACACTTTTTTTATAACATGTTGGTGCAACGAAATTGAAATGAAGATAACGTTCTTTAGTAAACCACGAAGTTTTTATTTTTCCTTTTGCATCATGCCTAATGTTCATATCTAGGAAATTTATATTTTTGTTCACTTCAAGTTCACGAGTAAATTGAAGTTTACAGTAGAAATTGTTAAATTTATTAATCACATACTGAATTTTATCATTGAGAACACACATAAGGCAATCATCTGCATACCGTTTGAAAAATACGGGTTGAAAATCTAATGAATTTATAACAGATTCCTCTAGGCATTCCATAACAAGGTTAGCAATAGTATCTGAAATAGGAGATCCCATTGCTGTGCCGAAAATTTGTCCAAAATATTGCTCACCGTATTGAAAATCTCGTTTTCAATCTCTGCCCAGCGTTTTTTGATGCTGCTCAATGCCAAAACGACTGGTATATTTGTGAATAAAGATGCAACATCCCAGGAAATAAGTTGATGATTTACGGGTATGGATTGATTTTTTATAAATTCATTAAAATGCCATGAGTCTTTCTTTATTGATAGATTTTGATAAAAATTTTGATAAATTGTAGGTACGCGCACCAATATTACTTACAATGGGTAAGATAGATACTCAAAATCTAAGTCATATTTATACAAACCTAATTAAATATAATCTCTTGCAAATTCCTACATGCCTCTTTATAATGTTAAAAGTGTATTAGGTAGGATGTCAAGTATATCTCCATAACTGACAAATCTTTTCCTATTAGCTTGTAAATCTAACATGTGGTTGAAAGTGAATACTAAAAACTAATGGTCCTCTAGTAGTTCAGCAGTTAGCAGTCTCTGTTGACATGAACACGCTTTTATTGAAAGATTTGCTTAATAGCGGATTCGTGATATCTTATAATTATAACATTGAGGTGTTCAGTTTCGGTTGTTCGTGTTTCTGTTCGTTTCGGCGACGTGGGCATTTTAATTGAAATTGATGCGATAAGGACACTTTGCTTAATACAATTAGTCTTAAGTAATTCAGTTTTAGACATAATAAGTCTTCTGATGATGATCATAAGACCGAAACGTACGTAAAGACAAGAAAATATAAAGCATAAGTGTTAATGTGACCTATTTCCCGAGAATTTATATATAATTTATAAATACTGTGATGTTTCAGTATTTTCTCATTGTACGTTTTGTTAATGAACTGTGAAGTTCGAAAAGGCAATCAACGTTCTTTCAAATAAAGTGATATTTAACAGAGTAAAATTTCTCGTTTAGATTTATATAAAAAAAGTTCTTGTTTTTATCTGTTATCATTAATTTATTAACTAAGAAAAACTAAAACAATTCATTAAACAAGAGCCGATATTCAAATAAAATCATTCAACAATCAAATCTTGATAATCCAAATTTCGAACATTTTTAAATACTTTAGACAACGATAATCTGAACATTGTACAACTTGAGCTTAGTTCAAGTCAAATTTAGTTATTATTGCAAAAGTTTGAAGAGTGTCAGGCTGAGATTGAGTTATTAACCGATACTCGTGATCATGGCGAAGAAAGAGAATCATTCGAAAATAAATATTACTTAATTTTGAAAAATTCAAAAATAATCATAAGCTCACATAACAATAACCCTGCAGTTAGCCCGCGTGATGGTACCACCGCTCGTTCAAATAGGGACAATTCCCCTTAACAATTTGTGTCAATTGAATTTGTCAGTCTTTGATGGTAATTACGAACAATGGCTATTCTTTCGAGATATATTTTCATATTTTATACACAAAAATGAATCTATTGTAGAGATTCAACACTACCATTATTTTGGCTTGTATCTTAAAGGTGAAGCCACGCGGACGTAATAAAGTCGTTAGAAATTTCCAAATCAAATTATCGGATCGCTTGGGATCTATTAGCACACGTTTTGAAAATACAAGGTTGCTTGTTACAAATCATGTTAAAGCAATATTTGATCTGCCGTTCAGTAGTAAAGAATCACATGTAGTTCTTAGACAACTACATGATGGGTTAATGAAATATTCAAAAAACTTGCCAACAGTAACGGAATTTCTAAAGAAAAGTCAATAGTCTTAGAATCTTTACAGCCTTCTCAAATAGATAATAAAGTTTATAAAACAAAATCCAATTCATTTATATCCACTGGCAACTCAAGTTGTACAATTGCAAAGATAAACACACAATTTGACATTGCCAAGAATTTATTAAATTATTGCCACAGACTCGATACGAAAGAGTTAAAACTTCACATTGTGCATGAGCTGTTGGAATAAAAATCATTTGACCAACGAATGTAAGGCAGGCGGATTTAGAACTTGTAACAAACGGCTCAATACACTTTTATATAATGAAAATTTTACTCAATCTAAAATTCATCACACGACACAACCTCCCATACGCTAAGTAACAAGTCAAATCACGAACAAACATTTCCGAATATGAATCAAATAAAAGTTAACACTGAAAATTCGCAAATAAGAAGTTAAGAAGGACATAATACTATTACGATGAACAGTTGGTTCAAAAATCAGTCACAAGTGTTATTATCCATATCGCTAATAGATCTATATAATAGACAGATTTGGTATGGTGCAAGAAGCACGCGCTCTTTACATTCGGGTAAATTGTCCAATTTTGTGACCCGATCGTTCAAATGGCTCAGAAATTCACTCACGGTCTTCTAATTAAATCATTCGAATATAACCAAAAGAGTAAACTTAAATTTACTTTAACAAAATACAAGTTTCAAAACGAATATTTCGTGCTTTGTAATACCGTACATCGCAGATTATATGCCATCTACACCAATCGATAGGTCTTTTCAAACATATCAAGTCATACCAAGTTAGCTGATAGTAAATTCAATGGAAGCGGTCAGTTTGTCTTATTATTAGGCGCAAACATTTCTTGACAACTCCTTTGTAAAAACCTAAGTTGATTAGGAAAAAGCAAATCCTTCCTTCAAGTAACAGTTTTTGGTTATGTAGTTTCCGGCCAAGTTCCAATGCAACACACTTTTAAAAGTTCACATTGCGAATTCATTTTAAATCAATATTTGGATCGAAACTCAACTTAATTTTGGAACTGAGAAGCTTGTTCCACAAGCAAAGCACTTTTACCAGATGAACAATTCTGTGAAATTAATTTTCATGATACAACGTCACGTACGTCCGATGGTCGATTTGCTCTAAAATACCCTCTGAAATATACAATAAGTAAGCTAGGACAATTAAAAGATTCACTCTTAAAGGGGTTCAACCAACTTAAAAAACTGTTTGAGCGCGATGAAAAGCTCAAGTCAGAATACACAAAGTCTATTCGGGAATATGGAGCCCTAGGACATGAACTCAAATTAATAACGAAAATATTTCTGGTACCTATTACTTATCACGCCATTGCGTCTTGAAACAACATGTCTTACGACTAAACTTAGAGTGGTTTTGATGCTTCAGCTAAAACCACAAGTAGAATTTCATTTAAGGATATTCAAATCACGGGACCGACCCTGCAGCAAGATCTATTCTCAATAGTAACACGTTTCCGCGAACTAAAATGTATGGGATGATAAATATAAATGAAGAGCAGATTTCAATAAATTTCGTGTTTGCAATTGAATATTGTTAAATACGGTACAACCGCAGCTCCGTTCCTTGCAGTACGCTGTTTAATTCAGTTAGCAAATGAAATCTCAGTAGAAAATCCAAAAATCAGTTGAATAATTAGAAATGATTTTTATATGGATAACTTGTTGACAGGTAGTGAGTGTTTAGAGGAGATTCAGACAATTTATAATGATAGAACTCCAATATTGGAGTCGGGCTGGTTAGTTTCCAACAAATGGGGTTCCAATAGCGAACGAAATTCGAAATTCTGATCGTAATGTTGTACATATATATACATAGGTGATAATGAACAATCCGAAAGTTTAGACCTCCGTTGGCATTCTATGACAGATTCCTACTACAACATAACAAAAAAATATAATGAGCAGAGAAATACGAAGCGCTATATTTTATATATAATAGCAATGATTATCAATCATTTGGGTTTACTTGGGCCATGCATCTTATACTTATTCTGTAAAGTTCGTGGCAGTACATTCACAATGGAAAGATCTTATTTCTCAAGAGTTGAATAATAGCTTTAATAATTTTGAAAAACAATTACCGTTACTAAATAATATCAAAATTGTCCAAAAATCCAGTCTCAGTTAGGCTACACTGTTTCTCTGACGCTTCTGAATCGGCATATGGTTCATCGATTTACGTAAGCAGCATTGATTATTCAGGTAACATTTTTTGTAATTTATTATGTGCTAAAAGTTGTGTAGCACCGCTAGAGAGATTGACAGTTCCTGGTTTAGAACATTTTGAGTAATTTCATAAAATATTTATATAGTAAAGTACTCTGTTCCATGAATATTAATTTTGACAAGGTCTATTGTTGGTGTAATTCTAAAGTAGTCTTTCTTGGACCCTAACCGTATCTCTTTAAAACATGTATAGCTAATCGAGATACGGAAATTCAAACGATAACTTCCGTTGTCAGTTGGTATTACATAAAAACAAATGATAATCCTTCTTATTTGTCAACCCGATCCTTCTGATCTTATGAATAATAAGCTATGGTGGAATAGGCCTACTTGGCTGCGCAAACCATACGAATTCTATTTAATTCAAAATAAAATTCAGTTAGAAAATAAAAACGATATCTAAATGCTCGGAAAGGAAGTCTGCAAAACAATTCTAAATATCACCGTTCATCAATTTGATACATTTGATAAATATCCCAAATTACAAAAAGTTTGGGCGTATTGTTTGAGGTTTCTTAAAAATTTAAGGTTGAGTGGTAAGGATAGGCAACTTGGAGTTCTGTCATTAAATGTTGCGTTGCAAGGTCTAACGAAGTGATTAATTTCAATATAACAGCGTCAAACATTCCCCCAGGAATTTGAAAATTTACGAAAGGGAAACCGTATAAATAATAGTAGGCTGATATCGTCCATTTCTTAACCAAGCAATGTAATACGGGTAGGATGCAGGCTAAGTTATAGATAGATCATTTTATTTGTTTTTCCTACAAGTAATGGAGTAACCTAAACCTAAGCGTATAAGGTGTAGAACATGTCAAACACAATAATAAAATTATTGCAATAACCATACTTATTATAACAAAAAAAATATGGGGTTTCAATGCCTGATAAAAAGAAATATTAGAACTTAATTTACCAAACACAAACACATGTTAAAATTAAGATATAGACAGACACATATAAGTATATAAATTTGATCGGATGTCCACAAGCACTTCAGAATTTGTTATTAGTCATTGCATCCGTTTTAAAATATGTTGACCAGCAGGTTTTATCACAATTGAAATGGTAATTTAAATATTCATCTGTTGTATAATAAACTTTTCTTATCATAAAGTATTCTAATATGCACTTTAGAATGTGAGCTTGCAGATTTCTGTATTTCGGTGGAATGTTATTGAATATTTTCATTATAGATTGGTGAACATTTTTCTGCAAATAAGAAAAATTGTTCTTCTCTCTTCTCAGATTAGTTTTAAATCTTGTATCATGTGCATGTTCCCCAATATATTCCCTGAATATAGATATATTACTCTTCACAAACATTATGCATTCAAAAACGTACAGACTGGCTCGCGTAAGAAGCTTATGATCGATAAAATATTCTTTGCAACTTGTTATTCTCTTTAGATTCAAAATATTTCTTAGGCATTTGTTTTGAAGAATGAAGATTCTACGGATGTCCAAAGAGTCATCCCAAGGTATTATCCCATAGTGCATACGCGATTCGACAAAATCATAGTAAGCTATAAAGGCCGTTTTTTCATTTATTAATGTCGCTACCTACTCAAACTTCTCATAACACTGTCAATGGGCTTTTTCCAGTTCAATCTGGAATCTATATGTACTCCTAGATAAATAACATTATCAGTGACTTCTAATTTTGCATCATTGTAGATAATTGAAATAAACTCTGATTCTTTGCGAAAACTGAATTTCAGAATTTGCGTCTACCCAATATTCACTTTCAGCTCATTAGCTGAGAACCATTCTCCAAAAGTATGTAGATTGTGCATCAGTTTCATTCTCAACAGCTTTTCGGATATTTCACTTAGTGTTTGGGCAATATCATCAGCGAATTGTACAATTTCATCATCTTTTACTTCAAGTAAGTCATCACATATGAAGCAAATACCTTAAATTGACCCCTGTGGTACTCCTCCTTTCATGAAAGTTTTCCCTGAGTTGACACTAATTTGCTTATCATTTTTATCAGAAACATATTGTGTTCTTTCATGGAGGTAGGGAGCCAACAAACGATGTGATATATAATCACAATAAATAGCATCCTGCTGTATTAGATCCCAATCACGGTTTATATCTCTTATTGGTAAAATGCAAACATCAGCGGCTATTTCATACAAGTCTCCAAACGATCTTAGCTTCCTTGAGAGAAACAATTTGAAAACCTTTCTGCGCTTAATTTCATCAGAAACATTACAGGCAAATTCTTACGTTGTTTCGAATGCAATCACTATATTATTAGGTATGACTTACGTGAAACTCGAATTTCGGCAACATAGCCAATTCTCAACTCCTGCGTGAATTTTGCAGGTCCGTTTCTTTTACGAGATTATAAAAATCGTGAGTACGAGACAATTAAGACATACGTTTGTTTGTTCATATGATTTAATGCTTTTCAGCTTTATTTCACGAAGAGGTGAATATTTAAATACATATTCCGTAATATAATATAAGTTGGTACCATACTTTATTGGAGCTAAAGCAGAGATTTATCGGCTACAAAGAGACGTTCAAGAATGTATCAATGCGGAAAACATTAAATGGTAGCTCATACCACCTAGGTCTCCACATTTTGGCCGGGGTAAAATGCACTGAATTTCATTTAAGGAGAGTAATTGGCGGAACAATTCTGACAATTTACAACTCTTGGCGTAAATTGAAGCATGCAATTCCCGTCCTCTAAATCCCATAAGCAATGACCCAAACGATCACAATCCATTAACGCCTGCTCATTTGCTAATCGGAGAAAACTTAACTCGAGTAATCGAACCACAATTGGGAGACGTAAAAATCAGCTACTGAAAACGATTTTAACTTATCCAGCAGATGTAACATCATTTTGGGAAGAGATGGGCTAAGGAATATGTATTCAAGTTAAAAGTATGAACAAAATGGAAAGTTGCTCACCCACAGTTGCTAAAACTAGGAGCAATTTCAAAGAAGACAATTTACCACTTCTCAATTGGAAATTGGGCGTAATACAAGAGATGATGATGAGGTTATCCGTGCAGTTATTGTATCTACATTTCATGATGTTCTTAAAATATCAGCAGGGAAACTCTGCGTGTTACCCATAGACGATGACAAGACTGTTAGTGGTATAGATTAGTGTTGCATTTAAAGAGATCCTTTCAAGGAGGAGGCCATGTTCAATACATACATTTGTTAAAACCAGTACATTCTTGTTATTTACAAATTGTATTTCATTACGAGTAAGAAGTTAACCAGTTCTTCGACAATAAGCAGCCTGTCCATATTTTAACAAGTAAATAAATTTTTCCAAATGATGTTGCTATGATGGTTGTGAAGGAAAAGGATATTCAAAAAGTTTTGAAGCATCTGAATTGATCCATAACAGTAAAAGTTTTGAGTATGCAAACAAAAACTGGTATAGTGGAGCGTTTGTTAACAATCGAACTATAACTTCATTGAAAAGACTACGTCCTTTCAAGGGGGCAGTAAGTTTTTCATTTCCAGAGATGCATACGAATTGCCCAGTGGGCTATGTTTTGATATCAAAGTGATGACAATAATGAAGAAATAAAAACTTATATATAAATTCTCGAGAAATAGGTCACACTAACACATATGTTTATTATTTTCGTCTCAACGTACATTTCCGTCTCACTACCATCATTAGAAGGCTTATTATGTCTAAAATGGGGTTTCTTAAGACTAATTGTATTAGAACAAAGCGTCCTTATCGCCCCAATTTCAATTAAAAATGCCCACGTCGCCGAAACGAACAGAAACACGAATAATCGAAATTGTAACACATCAATGTTTCAGTATATGAAATATATCAAGAATCCACTGTTTAGTAATATTCTTATAATATATAAATACATGTCAACAAAGTCTGTGAACGACTGAAACGAAAAACATTACGTTCAAGTATCTACTTTCGAACCATATGCTAAAGATTTATGAGGTAATAGAAAAAGGTTGTCACACCTTATCAGAAATATTACTATTTGAGCAATCTACCTTAAATACTCGTATAATTTTAACATTATAAAGACGCATGTAGGAATTTGTAAGAGTTTCAATTAATTAATTTAGTATTTATCTGACTTAATGTCTGAATATCTGTCCTATGATTTACAGATTTGAAGTCACGTTTCATGTGAATCATCTCCAGAAACGTACGTAGAGACGAAAATAATAAACATATGTGTTAGTGTGACCTATTTCCCGAGAATTTATATGTAATTCATACCTGGGTCAAGAATCTTTATTGAAATAAAAGCTACAAGTTCTGTAACTTTTCTAAAGAATGGAAATACCTATTGGCTTAATTGAAATCTCGTTCTTGCTGAAGTTGGTCAGAAAATTATACAGTCCATTTGTTATCGTTATATCTATAAATCATAGAAGCTAACAGAAAGCAGAGAGTGAACAAGGTATAAGGACAACTAATGAAAGTCAACTAAAATTAAACATAAAACGAAAATTACAGAATTATATTTAGAATAAAAACATTAGTATCCACTTCCGGTATAACCTGCAGTACAACATGATTCAATATATTTTGATTTAGTCTTGTTTGTTTATGAGGTGGTCTGAATTTTCAGATCTCAACTCGGCTCGAAAAGTCATACTTACACTTTTAACGAACACTTCTGGCAAATCATCCATCATATAATATATTCTCGGATTACAGACAGCTTCACCACGACCTTGTTCCTAGCCGATATGTTTTAATCTAACGAAGGTGAGAGTAATATCGATAGTCAGTATTTTATAGTTAGATACAATGTGATCAATTAAAGAGAAATACAAATTTATCAACATACATTTCGTATTTTAGTATGAATGATTTTGAACGTTTTGTAATTATAGTATAGATATATTGTGAATGAGTAACATTTATAAATTAGCATACATTATCATATTAATTTGTCTTTCAATTCGATTATTATTTGTTCAATAGTAATTGAATTGCAGAATACTAAAACTTGTCACAGGCTTTACAATGTAAAATCTACAAATAAATCAAACATTTGGCGAATGAGTAATGCCTGAAGGACATCATCAACGCGGATTAACGAATTTGTTCCACCGAAATAAACACTTAATAATAACGAAGAATGCGCTGAAAAATAAGAATAAGTTATTATTGTTGTGGAATAATTTGCATTATCAATACATCGTTTCATGTGATACTAACTCCTACAAATATTATATTACATAGACCGATAATATAATGATATTATTTCACTGAATCAATCTTTAAAACAAATTTAATACAATAGTAATTATTAAAATTGAATTAAAACGAGAAGCACGCGTTTTCCTCAGCTAACACAGTATTTTCAGTCTCCTTCTCCTATCGTTGAAAATTTATCAGAGAATTTCAATTTAGCGCCAGCCGCTTTTATTTTCAATAGTCTGAGGGTACTGGAAATATATGGAAATAACAAAAGTGGTGTGGATTTCTACTGTAGCTAAGCTTTTTTATTGATTAATAATTTGATTCCGGCTAAATATAAGGAATTACAAGTGTTTAGAAAGTCGTTGAATACACCAACAATATTAAATGGGAATAAGATACTTTTGTCCCTTTGTCATCTAATGGGAAATCAGCAAGTAGTCTTTCGTATTTTTTTATTTTTAAGTCAATTCGGACTATCGGGATTATTTCTTGATACCCAATATGAAGTTATAGATCTCTCATTTAACAAAATCTAGAATGGTTGAAGGAAACAAATGAGTATCAAAATATTTCAAGCCAACATTGTTCTTAATCACCATTGAATGAGATGTAGCAAGTCTATGGTCATATGCCCTGGGCCTAATACAAAAGTTTTTCCTAATTTTCCTTCGTTAATTACCGTTACAAGTGCCCAAGTGTTGAATCGCATAAGGGCGTATATAGTTGAATTCAATTTGAAACTGGGATAGTCGTTTCAGTTATTCAATCATAAGAAATTAATAGGGAATTTCGATTGTAACTTAAAATTAGTTTATCCCCACTAGACAAATATAGTTTGATCAAGTCTGGTGCATTTTAAGTTGGAACTTATCATTTTCATTCGGTTAAATAGGTTCTAAATTAACGTTCAGTAAATATTGGTATCAAAATTCTTTTAGTTTATTAATTTTTATTATTATTATTGTTATCTTTTATTTCTATTTTATTAAATATATATCATATTGTTGTGGATTGATTGTTTTTGATTACCGTAACAAATCAGCCTTACATACCGATCTCCTGGTGATTAAAAAAAGTGATTATGTCTGAATCAAAGGAGTGAGTATCATATACCTTTAATCGTTCTTGGTTATAGAACTTTGAAAAAGCCTTTATACATGTTTACCTCTCCTGGTGAGCTGACCAAGCACTGCATAATTAGTACAAAGAAGTTTTGAATGAACTCAATTCTTGATTTATAAGTAAAAGCACTTTATAGGAAGGGCTACCAAGTGAATAGTTGAAAGGTTCAATCAATAAAGAGTGCAATTAATTGAATTTAAATGAATATAAATGACGAAGAAACTGAAATGAAACGTTATAACAATGGTGCAGTAGAAAGTTGAACCTGGAAGGCATTATGGTATACAATATTATATTGTTTCAATCAAGTTTGAACCTATTTTCAATTTTTCATACAGCAAAATTAGTAATAATTTCTTTATTTTAGCAAAAATATAATAATTTATAATTTCTTTCATTGGGAACAATTATTTTGTTGATAAGTTTCATTTTAAGCTACGGAAAAGTTTCTGTAGGAAACTGAATATAGGTGTTCCTATCGTTCATTTTAAAAACAGCATAATAATTTTAAAGGTATTGACAATAAATAATAATTTGTGTGAATTATATTCAAAGGTTATTGAACAGGAGAATCAATCAAATACGTATAAAAAACTATTTTCGTTATATTTCTCGTTGGAATAATAAATAACTTGAACTCAATTTCATCATTTCTCGTCAAAAATCTTGGAAAGTTAGTAGTATCATTTAGAGTTAAATATTAAACAATATATGAGTATTATAAAATTGATAGTTATTTTTATTATCATTGCAATTAGAAATGTTTTGTGCACCTAAATTTATTATGTAAAAAAGTTTCCTTTGTTATAAGCTTAATAAAGGGATATTGATGATTGCCATGTAAGATTTTGAAAGATCAATGAAAATATCGTTAATGGGTAATTCAAAGGTGGTAAATTGTATCGTTCTAATTACAATCGATTAATATGATGAATTGGCACTGATAAACTTTCTATTTACAGGATATAATAGAAAAAATCTGTGTTAAACCCATATATGTACGTATTATTTCTGAAAATAATTGTAGTGTAATAAACCCTATATAGAGCAGATCCTTTTTTCTCAGTTCTGAACGATGAACAATAAATTGAAGATGTCAAGCATTTATTGTGTTACATAAATGGTTCAGGGCAGGAACCAAGTTAAATTTGGGTACATAGAACACAGAAAGAGGAGTCAGAATTATTGAATAAAAAATAACGTATTTTATTTTGAAATTAGTTGAAAATCCAGTAGCTTGGTTAAGAAGAAACCGGGAATAAGAGGTTGATTGTTTCCAGTCAGTCAATACGCTTGAGAGCTTTTCGCTTTGCGTAACTTATCCTTAACGAAATCTATTTTCGATTCAGAAAATATGATATTCAGATATCTTCTGATATCACCTTGGGCTTACAGAAGAGTATTAATGAAATGAATTCAACAGAGAATAAGTATGATGATTTCAATAAAACTTAAATTTTAGTAGTTATAGCGATCTCCTAATTTTCTTTATGTAGGAGATAAATGATTGAATTATGGAAGAAGTTACATAAAACAAAAACAAAATTGTTTGAACTCTGGGATTAAGAATCATGTCGCTTGGAAGTCAATTCGTCAAATTCAAGATATAACACTTTCTCGATTAATATTATATTATATTATTAAACTATTGAACATATTGGATCGTTGATAGCAGCGACTTTAGATAGACTAAGCAAGGTATTCAGATAAGATTTTAAGGGATGTCCCAGGGAATAGTTTACACAACAATGGGTCAGTGGACTTCCTTGAAGTTAATTCTATGCATTGAAAGAAACAAAAATGCATAAAATAACTCATCAATTTGTAGTTTGAGATACAGATTTGTTAGTTCATAAACTGTTTTGCTAGTTCATCATTCGTTTTTATACGAATTATCACGTAAATTACCGCCTGTAGAGCTCGTTGAGACTCTCAACAAGGCAGTGCACCTCTTGCTTACAAACACAAATCAGTTGACTTTTGATTGAGACCCTCAATACAGGCAGAGCACCTTTTATATTGTAGACTTTTGATCGAGACTGCACTCAATACAGGCAGAGCACCTTTTACATTGTAGACTTTTGATCGAGACCACTCAATACAAGCAGAGCACCTTTTACATTGTAGACTTTTGATCGAGACCACTCAATACAGGCAGAGTACCTTTTACATTGTAGACTTTTGATCGAGACCACTCAATACAGGCAGAGCACCTTTAACATTGTAGACTTTTGATCATTTCTTCGATCAGTGATTTTACTCTAATTCTTTCCGCATAGGCCAAATGACGGGGTCGATGGACCACAGGCGTCGAAACAATCAACTTAACAATCAGTTCACTAGTAGAAATAAAAGGAGCTACTGTATCGCGATGTTGCTCTAATAATGAATACACACGCTTTTGGTCCTTTTCGGCCAGTCCTGACATATCTGCCGCAAAATCTTCGCTTGTTTTCGCCCTTGCAACAATCGGTACAAATGCGGCATTATATCGCAAGTCGACCATCATATTTTATTAGCCCCAGCCCAGGTTTTTGGATGTCGCCTGAACCAATTAGCATGTCTGCTGTACCTGGTAACGCGAGGCCGGCGATGGTTCGTAAACGTAGCTTAGGCTAACACGAGCAGGCGAGTGGGGCTATTCCTCATGAGTTAGGGGGAATAGCCAGCAAGTACCGTGCCTGTTGCACCATAGGTAACGCAGGTTCTCGCTTAAAGTAACCTCGGCCTGCCTGAGCAGGGGCGAAAAAAGGTACCGCTGCGAAACGTCAGGTAAACGGTGCACCACATGTCGATTACTCATAAAAACCACGGCACAGTGCCTTCTTATCCCAGATGGCCGGTCGGAACGGATTCACGGCCGTGGTGGCATATGCGATAGGCTATTTGAACGAAAGCCGAACGTTCACTCATAGAGTTCCTGGTGAAACAGGTAATTACGAGGAGGTGGAATTGACCATAGCCCAGAAGGGGCAGTATATGAGTCTAGCAAGCAAGCTCCATCTTGGGTATGCACGGGACAGGATCCTAGGTATGCCTGAGATGGGACCGCCTAAAGTAGTCCCGCCGGGGGCGAAAAAAGCTGCCTCTGCGTGGGTATTATGCTGCACCACATGGCTTTACTCCTAAAGTCCGGTGTCTGTGCTTCTTATCTCAGATTTCTGGGCAATTGATTCGCGGCCAGGGCAACAAATGTGGAAGATCGATGATAAGAGGTCGACGGCGACTCGTCAAACGGGAGCTGTTATAAATTATAACACTAACACGAGTAGACAGGGGGAGAGGGGCCCAGACGGTTCAAAAGACCGTCTCCTCTCCAATTAAGGCGTTGGTCTCTGTCGAGCAGTGGCGTTTATGTTAGGGGAGGGCAAGTCACTAACAGGTCTAGAGTCCACTGGACGGGCAGGCTGGGGGGGACCGAGGTCCTACCCCACAGTTATCAACGTGTACCTGGTAACGCGTTATCGGATATTGTATTTCCAAAAGCGCTTGGCGAAAGTTGACAAACAGAATACAACGACCTCTCGTAAGCACGGGGTACCCACTGTATCCAACAAAGTTTCATCATACGCAACCTTAACATTTAGTAGTTTTTAACAGCACCTTCTCTCAAAAGTGAAACTTCAGAGCCAGTATCAATCAAATAAGTAAGGGAAATTGCTGTACCTTCCGATAGAATAGTTGCTATCGGGGTCCTGAACGAATTTCGTGTCGGTAATATACATTGCACAACCTTAGGTTTTCCGAGCTTTTTGCTGAAGCAATCTTTTTCAACATGTCCCGATTTTTTACAATAGGAACATTCCTGTCGAGTTAAAGTAATCGAGGTGCTTTGTTGCTTAGATAATGACTGGTTTCGAGAAAAACAATCTCTTTCCCGATGACCTTCCCTGCCGCAACGAAAACATTTTCCAACAAATTTACTGGAATAATTATTTGACGAAGTTGAAGCTCTGTCATGTAATGATTTTTCTCTGCTCCAGCGTCCCTGTTTTGAATCACGGTATCCTGACATCGAACTCGAACGTCTATCTGCCGGAAATCTGTAATCACAATGATCTCTGAACAAAGTTTTTTCGGCTTCTAATTGTCCTAAAAGTTGGAGCAAGCCCGGTTGATCCTTTGAAAGTCGTGCTTGGATCAGATCACGAGCGCTCTGACTTTCTAGTCCCGTTACGACACAGCTTAAGATGTACTCCCATGTGAACTTGTTCAAAAAGCGTTCCAGGTACCTAATATTAGTTAAAGCATAATTCGTTAAACTTTCGAATTGGCTGCTTCTCAAGTTAGCGGCACGAATCATTCGCGTTCCATGGGTTTCTCCGTCGGGAAACGCGTTCGTGAAATCAGAAGCAAAATTTTTCCAATTTCATTCGACAGGACGCCAATGATTATAAAAAACTAATGCCTTACCTTTCAAAGCATCTGCGCAGCGCACAATCATCCAATTTTCATCAATACCTAACTTATCTTTTATTTTGCTGACGTCGTCTAACCATCCCACCATTGTATGTACATCGTCATCCGGATCAAAAGCGGTTAAGCGAAACCTCACATCAGATTTCATGAACGGAAGATTAGTTTGTTCACCATCCCTTGAACTATTGGTATTAGCCGACACGGCAGTGTTGACTTTGTCACGTCGCTCCAGATGCTTTTAAGACAGCTGCATTGTTTGTTGCAACACTCGAACATATAGCACAGCTTCAGACGGAGGCGGCTGTACGTTATCGCTGTTGATTAACGCGATTCATTTTCACCACACTCAAAAAATCGCGATCCGATGCCACGCTTTCATTTTCACTATCATAGCTTTGAATTTCTTCCATGTTGAATTCTATTTACCCCACTCACAAAACTAGAAAAAAAAATTAACCCAAACTACGCCGCTCTGAGTTAATCCCACTTCTGATGTTGGTTCATAAACTGTTTTGCTAGTTCATCATTCGTTTTTATACGAATTATCACGTAAATTACTGCCTATAGGGCTCGTTCCTCCCAACCACCACACCAAGCTCTTAAAAAGTACATCCGCACCTCTTAATTTATAACTTCGTACTACCGCACCACAGGGTACGAGCCTACCAGTCTTGCGCTGAACACCACTCGGGGAATTACCCTTCAACTCGGGGAATCCCCACTGCCTATTGTCACCGCTCTTTGATAGATGGCAGCTGATCAACTAAATATCAACTAACAGATTTATATTTTCACTGCGGTAGTTTCTCTTGAAAATAGCATATTTTTATAGATAGATAGATAGATAGATATATATATATATATATATATATATATATATATATATATATATATATATATATATATATATATATATATATATATATATATATATATATATATATAGATAGATAGATAGATAGAGAGAGAGAGAGAGATTTAAATTATAATGTTCCAGACGTTTACGATAATAGTATACTAGTCATCTATATCACAAATCTGTTTGTTTATGACTCACATTCTGGTTTGATTATCGCTAAATCTGTGATAAATATTTCAGAAAAAGAAAAATCGGCATGCAATAGTAAGAGTTTTGAACACGAATTCCGTACCTGCATATAACGGGACCCACAATTTTTTTTGAATTTGATACGTATCATGCAAGAAAATAAATTAGCGTCTACCTTTCATGTAAAAGGCTAAATGTATAAAGCGATACCATTTTAGCGAAAGGAGGCAATTGGACAGGGCAGTGTCCAAAGCTATAGTTTATATTCAATACTCAGAGTTGGTTCAACAAATAGAGATTGATTATTTGGACGTTTTTGAGACGAGATAACAAGGAACAACTAATAAGCATGGACTGATAAGGAAAATCAGTGAAGGAACATATTGCTGATATGTTGGTTACTTATACATCAAGACCTTCTAATACACATCGATGAACACTGGTTATTTAGTCTAACTGGAGTAAATCAATGAATTAAAATATAGATTTTACATACATTTCAGAGGCTTAAATGTCATAACAAAACGCTATTATTTTTCAATCCACCAGATAAATGATAATATTATAGATTTATTAGAGGAGGAGACCTAACGTAATACCCGATAAAAACTATTGTTGGTGAAAACAGATCTAAATAGTAGAGGTTTCACACTTCTCCGTTCCTTGAAATCATTATAAATGTAATATAATGCCTTATAAGCCAGTTAATTTCGAATTTATTGTACATAATAAGTATCATCTGATTCAACGGAATAGTATGATCCAATTAAACATAATAAAATTGAAAAAGGCTAAAATTTAATTGAGAAATTCTGAATTTAATGGAGTACATGTTTACACAGGTAAAGTTCATTTACTTAATATTTAACATGAATATGGATTACCCATATGATGATTTATTCAATATTTTGAAAGTGAAATACAATGTGGTTGGGTTCTAGTTATCATAATTCTTACAGGAAACGGAAAAGATATATTAGAGAAAATTGAAAAGAATTCACGATTAATACAACGAAAACATAAAGTTCAGCTGAATAAAACGTAAGAGATCAGGTATTTTATCAAATAAGATTAGCAACCAAGGTTAAGTAGATATTCAGCTATAAATGGAAGGGTCATTATAAAGTATCAAAAGGTAAAAAGTCTTAGAATAAGAATGCGGGAAAAAAGGTACAAAGAATGCATATAAATAGATTGAATGTGTGGTCATGTTTGATTGACACAGTATTGGGTAAGAACAGAAAAACGGAAATGCTTTACAATTAAGGAGACTTCACTCAATTCAGGGAACGCCGAATAGATTCCAAGTAGGGACAAATAAGCGAGATAAAAAAAACGAAGGAGAAAACGAGGCCAACGTGTCCAACATGAAGAGTAAATTTGACAACTTCAGTATTTGTTTTATTTGAATTTATAGATCAATTAATCTGTTATCAGTTAATAAGAATAGGAAATAATTTGGTTTAGTTTCGAAAGTGAGGGACGGAAGAGGTTTCAATACAACGCGAATTTAGAGAAGATCTTCAGTAGATTGGACAGAGACCCGGTTCAGAAGACCACAGATGCGATCTAATTTTATTTTAATGCACACATGTTGTTTTTGTACCAGTATTCTGATAGTGCTATGATGGCGGAGCGTTAGCGCGGAGGATCAGCAACAGAGTCCACATGAGTACCTCTCCGAGGAGCAGAATCTTAGGCATTTTCCAGAAGCGGATTCAAAAGAGGAACTCCGTCGAGAGCCACATATTCACCAGCTGAATCAACATCTAGCAAACGTATCGGCAACATTTTCAAGACCAAATACCAGGAAAAAGAGAAGCTGCCAAGAAGGGGAAAGAATTTACTAGATCTAAAATGTATTGTAATAAGCAAAGAAATAATATTGGGAACCTCTACTAACTTCAATGTTAGCAGTTCATAGCAAAACTTGGTATTTTACCTAATATTAATAATACTTGAAGTATTATTGAGGCAAATATAAATATGAATAAGTGAATATTTCAATTTAGTTGTTCCTCTGATGATGCTAGCATAGCTGGAGAAAAGCGCATAAGATAATGAAATCCAATAGAAAAAAATTTTATTCCATATATATATATATATTATCTAGGCCTAGATTTTAAAGACTCTACGTTCGAATCACCTGAAGATGGCGAATGCGACTTTGCCGAAACGTCGTGAAATTGGTCCTTTTGAGGACAGAAACCACACAACGCGGATCAATACCCGAGAATCCAGTTCTACATATATATATATATATATATATATATATATATATATATATATATATATATATATATATATATATATATATATTTAATGACAATTTATTTGTTTGAACCAATCTTCTAATATTTCAAATTTTGGATAACTAATAGGGTTTTAGGTTCAGTATTCAATGAAAAATTACTTTGTTGTAGTTATTTGAATTTTATCCCGTTCAATCTACTAAGGCACATAAATGAATGAAATCAGTTGTGGAAATGAATCATATGCTAGAACCAGGTGACCTAACTGTATTAGTTATCTTCTTTTTGTGGTGGAGGTTTGAAATATAGTGTGTTATCGATAATTGTATGTTGCTTGATCCTTTACTGGTTAGATGTCGTGATTGAGTTGTTGTTCACAATTGATGAGAGGGTTTGATTTAGGACGAAAATTTATTATTATATAATTGGTAGATATATATTGTTTAAATTTGAAATTTCTGTTTTGTCATTTACCACATTATTTATATTTTTTTGAATGTTTATCATTTCTAAAATTTCCCTTGATTTTTTGTTTTTTTCAAAACCTATTATTTGGACATTTTCAAAGTCGAATTCATGTTTTTCTGTTTGTGTGTGTTTATTTAATGCTGTTTTTGCTTGTTTTGTGTATTTGTGGGCTTTGATTCTTTCTTGAAGATATTGTGTGGTTTGTCCAATGTAAGTTTTGGAGCAATTTTTACATGGTATATTGTACACTAAATGTGATTTTTTCAAAATTGGAGTGGTTGATTTGAGTTTGGTGTAAAACTGTTCTACGTTATTATGGCTGCGATGACTTACTTGAATGTTATGTGGCTTGAGTATGTTTTTAATTTTTTCTGATAGACCTGAAATATATGGTATGCTTGTGTATTTTATAGATGTGTCGTTTGGTTTTTTTGTTTGGTTTTCTCTATTGTAATAAGCATATGTTCTTTTTTTTATAATTTTATTTATTAAGTGTATAGGGTATTGGTTTTGTGTGAGTAGTTGAGTTACATTGTTTAGACTTTGTATTCTGAGGTGAGGGCTAGTAAGTTTTATTGCTCTATCAATGATTGAAATTGCTGTGCATTTTTTATGTGATATTGGATGGTTTGAATTGAAATTTAAATATCTTCCAGAAGAAGTGGGTTTTGTGTACCATTGGGTGAAAATGTTAGATTTTTCTTTGATTAGGGTTATATCTAAAAAGTTTATTTTATTGTCTAGTTCTTTTTCTATGGTAAACTGCAAGGCTGGATGAAAACTGTTGAATTGGTTTAAAGTGTAATCTATTTTATTTTCTGGGATTGCTGTTAGGCAGTCGTCTACGTAACGTTTGAAAAAAATGGGGTTAAAATCTAAATTTTGAATAACTGTTTCTTCTAATTCTTCCATCACTAATTGTGCTATTGTGCTGGAGATGGGGCTTCCCATTGCTACACCTTCAATTTGTTTGTAAAATTTATCCTTATATTGAAAATAGTTAGTGGTCAGTGTGAATTCTATTGCTTGGAGAAATTCGTCTTTCGTTAAGGGTGTATGCTCTTCTAAAATGTGCCATTTTTTTTCCAAAATTGAATTTATTAAGTTTAGAGGAATATTTGTATATAGTGAAGTGACGTCAAGTGAAATAAGTTTATGATGTTCCGGTATTTTGATATTTTTTATGAAGTTTTGAAATTCAAAGGAGTTTTTTATATAGTGCTCATTTTTACCTATAATGTTTGAAATACTATTTGCTAAAAATTTTGAAAGTTGGTAGAGTGGGGTTTGGTTGTTGGAAACTATAGGTCGGCAGGGCATGTTTTGTTTGTGAGTTTTTATCAAACCATATATTTTTGGAGGTTGTGCATTGTGTATAGTAAGTTTTTTGGCTATTGTGTTGGAGATCAGATTTTTACCTAACCATCCTTTGACTATTTTATTATTTTTGTTCTGAAAAATGTTTGTGGGATCATTTTTGATTTCTTTGTATGTGGTTTCATCTGATAAGAGATCTAAAATTTTGTTATTGTACGAATCTTTGTTTATAATTAGAGTTTTATTGCTTTTGTCCGGCTTGACTATTGATATTTGTGGGTTATCTTTTATGAATTGTTTGGTTTTTTCAATATTTTTGATTAGAAGTTTGTTTTGTTTCAAAGTATTATTATTTTTAAATTTATTTTTGAAGTTTTTGATTGTGTTCGTTATTTTATTTCTGATTTCATTTTGACTATTGGTTGGTAGCTCTTTGATGCTGGTTTCTATATTTCCTATTATTTGATGAATTGGGATTTGATTTTCATTAATGATAGGTAATGCAAAATTCGAACCTAATTCTAGCAGTTGAGTCATTTCGATGGGTAATTGTGTATCGGAGTAGTTTTCTATCCAATTTGGTTTATTTTGAACCTTATTAGAATTGAACTGATCTGTTTTTTTGAATTTTAGCAGGTCAATTTTGTTTTTTTGTTTTTTGTTGGTCTTTTTAATTATTTTATCAATTTTACTTTGCTCGAATTGTAAGAAATTATTTAGTGTGGTATTAGGTATGATATTTTTGATGTTATTTTTGAGTTTCTCTAAAATGTTTGACAAATGGAAGATAGTTTTATTACAGTCAGATATGATTGTATTCAGAATGAATTGTTTGAAAAGCTGAGTTTTTTTGAAGAATGAAGTTTCAAGGTACTTACAGTCATATTTAATGTGCTTAAGGTTAAAATTCAGGAATTTGGGTACAACTTCTTCTTTTCTGCATCTAGTTAGGAAAATTCTTCTTGATTTTTGTTTGCAAATGTTGATCTGAATTTTGGAGATACGTTTCAGTTTTTTTACGGCGTGATGGCCATAGTTTCGTTTGATTTGTGTGAAGAATCCCATTTCCAGGTTTTCCTCACATCTGCAACTATTTTTCACCCAATGTTGCTTGTATTTAATGACAATTTATTTGTTTGAACCAATCTTCTAATATTTCAAATTTTGGATAATTAATAGGGTTTTAGGTTCAGTATTCAATGAAAAATTACTTTGTTGTAGTTATTTGAATTTTATCCCGTTCAATCTACTAAGGCACATAAATGAATGAAATCAGTTGTGGAAATGAATCATATGCTAGAACCAGGTGACCTAACTGTATTAGTTATCTTCTTTTTGTGGTGGAGGTTTGAAATATAGTGTGTTATCGATAATTGTATGTTGCTTGATCCTTTACTGGTTAGATGTCGTGATTGAGTTGTTGTTCACAATTGATGAGAGGGTTTGATTTAGGACGAAAATTTATTATTATATAATTGGTAGATATATATTGTTTAAATTTGAAATTTCTGTTTTGTCATTTACCACATTATTTATATTTTTTTGAATGTTTATCATTTCTAAAATTTCCCTTGATTTTTTGTTTTTTTCAAAACCTATTATTTGGACATTTTCAAAGTCGAATTCATGTTTTTCTGTTTGTGTGTGTTTATTTAATGCTGTTTTTGCTTGTTTTGTGTATTTGTGGGCTTTGATTCTTTCTTGAAGATATTGTGTGGTTTGTCCAATGTAAGTTTTGGAGCAATTTTTACATGGTATATTGTACACTAAATGTGATTTTTTCAAAATTGTAGTGGTTGATTTGAGTTTGGTGTAAAACTGTTCTACGTTATTATGGCTGCGATGACTTACTTGAATGTTATGTGGCTTGAGTATGTTTTTAATTTTTTCTGATAGACCTGAAATATATGGTATGCTTGTGTATTTTATAGATGTGTCGTTTGGTTTTTTTGTTTGGTTTTCTCTATTGTAATAAGCATATGTCCTTTTTTTTATAATTTTATTTATTAAGTGTATAGGGTATTGGTTTTGTGTGAGTAGTTGAGTTACATTGTTTAGACTTTGTATTCTGAGGTGAGGGCTAGTAAGTTTTATTGCTCTATCAATGATTGAAATTGCTGTGCATTTTTTATGTGATATTGGATGGTTTGAATTGAAATTTGAATATCTATTAATGGAAGAATTAGAAGAAACAGTTATTCAAAATTTAGATTTTAACCCCATTTTTTTCAAACGTTACGTAGACGACTGCCTAACAGCAATCCCAGAAAATAAAATAGATTACACTTTAAACCAATTCAACAGTTTTCATCCAGCCTTGCAGTTTACCATAGAAAAAGAACTAGACAATAAAATAAACTTTTTAGATATAACCCTAATCAAAGAAAAATCTAACATTTTCACCCAATGGTACACAAAACCCACTTCTTCTGGAAGATATTTAAATTTCAATTCAAACCATCCAATATCACATAAAAAATGCACAGCAATTTCAATCATTGATAGAGCAATAAAACTTACTAGCCCTCACCTCAGAATACAAAGTCTAAACAATGTAACTCAACTACTCACACAAAACCAATACCCTATACACTTAATAAATAAAATTATAAAAAAAAGAACATATGCTTATTACAATAGAGAAAACCAAACAAAAAAACCAAACGACACATCTATAAAATACACAAGCATACCATATATTTCAGGTCTATCAGAAAAAATTAAAAACATACTCAAGCCACATAACATTCAAGTAAGTCATCGCAGCCATAATAACGTAGAACAGTTTTACACCAAACTCAAATCAACCACTCCAATTTTGAAAAAATCACATTTAGTGTACAATATACCATGTAAAAATTGCTCCAAAACTTACATTGGACAAACCACACAATATCTTCAAGAAAGAATCAAAGCCCACAAATACACAAAACAAGCAAAAACAGCATTAAATAAACACACACAAACAGAAAAACATGAATTCGACTTTGAAAATGTCCAAATAATAGGTTTTGAAAAAAACAAAAAATCAAGGGAAATTTTAGAAATGATAAACATTCAAAAAAATATAAATAATGTGGTAAATGACAAAACAGAAATTTCAAATTTAAACAATATATATCTACCAATTATATAATAATAAATTTTCGTCCTAAATCAAACCCTCTCATCAATTGTGAACAACAACTCAATCACGACATCTAACCAGTAAAGGATCAAGCAACATACAATTATCGATAACACACTATATTTCAAACCTCCACCACAAAAAGAAGATAACTAATACAGTTAGGTCACCTGGTTCTAGCATATGATTCATTTCCACAACTGATTTCATTCATTTATGTGCCTTAGTAGATTGAACGGGATAAAATTCAAATAACTACAACAAAGTAATTTTTCATTGAATACTGAACCTAAAACCCTATTAATTATCCAAAATTTGAAATATATATATATATATATATATATATATAACTTAAGAGATATAGAATTAAATTTCCTGAATTATGAAGATAACTTAGATAATTCAATCTTTTACGTTTATTCATCTTTATAATCCTATGTTAAATTATCTAAGTTATCTTCATAATTCAGAAAATTTAATTCTATATCTCTTAAGTTACATACACGATAGTGGCCAATTAGGCAAAGAAACTTTAAACTTGTTTATATATATATATATATATATATATATATATATATATATATATATATATATATATATATATATAAATTATTCGATATTATTATCAGGTATGCGGTCAGAGGATGCTGAATTAATACTCAATTATTTTAAAATTCTCAATATTTCGTCATATATTCATGACTTCTTCAGGAGACACTACAATAAACATAAGAAAACAATTTAAAACTTAAGTAAGTCATTAACTAAAAACAAATTACAATTACTTACAAAATATTAGAGGTCCATGTGATGGTTCAACATTTATGTTGATGTTGCATTATTATAGTCGTCAAAACTGTGGAAACAATCAGTTAGGCACGAATCAGTCGATGATTCAACAGAAAATGCAGAGCAAATGAAATTAACAGTGATAACACATCTGTGTGTCGTTTGTTATGGAGTTTTTTTATTTATTCATTCACTTTTTTGTTGATATCAACATAATCGAAACAAACTAATTGCCACAGTTGGGAGAAATTTGAATTGAACTATACAGAGGTTTCAAAAACATACATTTACAAAAACATTACATTTGTTTTAAAATATTACAATAAATATCACTCAGTTTGTTGGTATCTGTCTTTTTATTTATAACGTTTGTTGTTTTGTTTATGTGACACATCTCAAGAAATAACCTATTTTTATAATTGTTAACCTTTTCTAATATTTCAACAGTAGAAAAATCAAAATTATGACCTGTATTTTAGCAATGTTCAACCACAGCACATGTTTTTTTTCCTAAACGACTATCACTTTTGTGTTGAGTTAAGCGTTGTTTTAACCATTGTCCAGTTTGACCCACATAACAACCAACGCAATCATGACAACAAATTTTGTATATTACATTACTTTCAAACAAGAGTTGATTTTTATCCTTCACTTTTGAAAATAATTGACGATTTGTTATAAGATTGTATCT
Organism: Endomychus coccineus; assembly: GCA_958510875.1. Taxonomy (NCBI): domain Eukaryota; kingdom Metazoa; phylum Arthropoda; class Insecta; order Coleoptera; family Endomychidae; genus Endomychus; species Endomychus coccineus. The sequence continues at coordinate 86,419,905 of OY294069.1, read as the reverse complement.
AGCAATTTTTATGTTATTAAAATTTTTGAAAAGACTTATAACACTTTGAGATAAACCATCAATGTATTGTATTTTTTGATAGATTATTCTCTGTTCCACCTTGTCATCTGTAGGGCCATCAAAAAAGTTTGAGTTATATATAAGTTTTTTTAAAATAGATTTGGGGTAGCCGTTGTTAAGAAAAATGTGATACATTTTGCTCAAGTTTGTCTTCAAGAAACTTGGATCACTAATGTGTGTCACTCTATCTTTTATAGCAATTATAGTATTGTATCTTTGTTTAGGTGGATGATTTGAAAAATAATTCAAAAATCTGTCTGATGCAGTAGTCTTTTGATACCAGTCTAACATTATTTTGTTGTCTGCACTTCTTATTAGTTTCGTATCTAGGAAAGGTACACTATTATTTTGTTCTACTTCAATGGTGAATTGTAGATTTATATTGTAGGAATTGAAAATATCTAAAGTAGTATGAATTGAATCACATGGTACTGACGTAATTATGTCATCTACATATTTGAAAATGAAAGGCAGCTCGAAAGGTAATTTTTCTATAACATTATCCAATACATAATCCAAAACAATAGTTGCTAAAATCGGGCTAATAGGTGAACCCATCGGAGTACCGAAAATCTGTCTATAAATTCTATTATTAAAACTGAAGTAAGTATTATCAAAAATAAATTTTATGAGTTTCAAAAAATTATCTTTAGATAATGCTGTGTACTCCTTGATTTCTACAGATGTAGTTTCTCTGTTCACAAATATCCCGTTAGATTTGGTCATGAAAATATTAAATTTAAAGTGGGATGAAATCAAGGATTACACAGCATTATCTAAAGATAATTTTTTGAAACTCATAAAATTTATTTTTGATAATACTTACTTCAGTTTTAATAATAGAATTTATAGACAGATTTTCGGTACTCCGATGGGTTCACCTATTAGCCCGATTTTAGCAACTATTGTTTTGGATTATGTATTGGATAATGTTATAGAAAATTACCTTTCAAGCTGCCTTTCATTTTCAAATATGTAGATGACATAATTACGTCAGTACCATGTGATTCAATTCATACTACTTTAGATATTTTCAATTCCTACAATATAAATCTACAATTCACCATTGAAGTAGAACAAAATAATAGTGTACCTTTCCTAGATACGAAACTAATAAGAAGTGCAGACAACAAAATAATGTTAGACTGGTATCAAAAGACTACTGCATCAGACAGATTTTTGAATTATTTTTCAAATCATCCACCTAAACAAAGATACAATACTATAATTGCTATAAAAGATAGAGTGACACACATTAGTGATCCAAGTTTCTTAAAGACAAACTTGAGCAAAATGTATCACATTTTTCTTAACAACGGCTACCCCAAATCTATTTTAAAAAAACTTATATATAACTCAAACTTTTTTGATGGCCCTACAGATGACAAGGTGGAACAGAGAATAATCTATCAAAAAATACAATACATTGATGGTTTATCTCAAAGTGTTATAAGTCTTTTCAAAAATTTTAATAACATAAAAATTGCTAGATACAATCTTATAACAAATCGTCAATTATTTTCAAAAGTGAAGGATAAAAATCAACTCTTGTTTGAAAGTAATGTAATATACAAAATTTGTTGTCATGATTGCGTTGGTTGTTATGTGGGTCAAACTGGACAATGGTTGAAACAACGCTTAACTCAACACAAAAGTGATAGTCGTTTAGGAAAAAAAACATGTGCTGTGGTTGAACATTGCTTAAATACAGGTCATAATTTTGATTTTTCTACTGTTGAAATATTAGAAAAGGTTAACAATTATAAAAATAGGTTATTTCTTGAGATGTGTCACATAAACAAAACAACAAACGTTATAAATAAAAAGACAGATACCAACAAACTGAGTGATATTTATTGTAATATTTTAAAACAAATGTAATGTTTTTGTAAATGTATGTTTTTGAAACCTCTGTATAGTTCAATTCAAATTTCTCCCAACTGTGGCAATTAGTTTGTTTCGATTATGTTGATATCAACAAAAAAGTGAATGAATAAATAAAAAAACTCCATAACAAACGACACACAGATGTGTTATCACTGTTAATTTCATTTGCTCTGCATTTTCTGTTGAATCATCGACTGATTCGTGCCTAACTGATTGTTTCCACAGTTTTGACGACTATAATAATGCAACATCAACATAAATGTTGAACCATCACATGGACCTCTAATATTTTGTAAGTAATTGTAATTTGTTTTTAGTTAATGACTTACTTAAGTTTTAAATTGTTTTCTTATGTTTATTGTAGTGTCTCCTGAAGAAGTCATGAATATATGACGAAATATTGAGAATTTTAAAATAATTGAGTATTAATTCAGCATCCTCTGACCGCATACCTGATAATAATATCGAATAATTTATATACAGCACGGTTGAAAAGAACTTTATATCTTCTTATATATATATATATATATATATATATATATATATATGTGTACGTACCAAGTTATAAGCCTTCGTTGTGATAACTTTGATAATTACTCATGAACTCAAGACAATATTCAATAAAACCAACCAGTTATTAAACTATGGGAAGAATATTCATATTATATAATATGTAAAAGAAAGTAAGTACTTGAGACTATACCTCTTACATTTTATAGATCGTACATCGAGTTAATTGAAGTTGATGAACACGTAATTATTCTTCTACAAAACCACACACTCTTGTGGTGGTGTAAGTATTCGCATAAAAACGACTTATCAGCAGGTGTTATCGTAAGGAACGATATTGAAAAACTAGTAAAGAAATTGATATGTGAAACCAGTGCAATTGAACTGACAGACCATAATCTACTAGTGATAGCTATTTTCAGATCCCCAAGTGAAAATACTTTTGATTTTATAGAATATTTTGAATCATCACTAGGTATCTGTTCGAACCAGCTGTATGGGAATAATAGTCACTATTCCTGGAGAATCAGAACTTTCTACACATTCCATAAATTAACAGCTTCTGTATCCTTAGATGTTGTCAATGATGGAAGTACTACAACAGGAAAACATTGAAAGGGCTTCTCTGAGGAATCTTATTCAAAAAAACATCTACTAAAATGTTGACAGTTAAATGGTTTAATGATGACGTGAAACACAGGCGGCGCATATTACATTTGCTATTCCTAATTCACGGCCAAAATAATAACTTAAACGGAACAATAAAAAAATTGAACTAGCTTTAGCCAAACGCCAAACATAAGATAAACTTATCAATAGACATAGTAATAATCCCAAAGTGCAATAAAGCTAGAGATCTCATAGTCCAGTAGCACTATTTTCAAAATCGACGATTTTAGAAATTTCATATATAATTTTTCTAAAGTAGCCATTATGATGCAAATCGACCGTCTCAAAACGATGGTTACATATATCTCTTAAGTTACATACACGATAGTGGCCAATTAGGCAAAGAAACTTTAAACTTGTTTATATATATATATATATATATATATATATATATATATATATATATATATATATATATATATATATATATATATATGTGTACGTACCAAGTTATAAGCCTTCGTTGTGATAACTTTGATAATTACTCATGAACTCAAGACAATATTCAATAAAACCAACCAGTTATTAAACTATGGGAAGAATATTCATATTATATAATATGTAAAAGAAAGTAAGTACTTGAGACTATACCTCTTACATTTTATAGATCGTACATCGAGTTGATTGAAGTTGATGAACACGTAATTATTCTTCTACAAAACCACACACTCTTGTGGTGGTGTAAGTATTCGCATAAAAACGACTTATCAGCAGGTGTTATCGTAAGGAACGATATTGAAAAACTAGTAAAGAAATTGATATGTGAAACCAGTGCAATTGAACTGACAGACCATAATCTACTAGTGATAGCTATTTTCAGATCCCCAAGTGAAAATACTTTTGATTTTATAGAATATTTTGAATCATCACTAGGTATCTGTTCGAACCAGCTGTATGGGAATAATAGTCACTATTCCTGGAGAATCAGAACTTTCTACACATTCCATAAATTAACAGCTTCTGTATCCTTAGATGTTGTCAATGATGGAAGTACTACAACAGGAAAACATTGAAAGGGCTTCTCTGAGGAATCTTATTCAAAAAAACATCTACTAAAATGTTGACAGTTAAATGGTTTAATGATGACGTGAAACACAGGCGGCGCACATTACATTTGCTATTCCTAATTCACGGCCAAAATAATAACTTAAACGGAACAATAAAAAAATTGAACTAGCTTTAGCCAAACGCCAAACATAAGATAAACTTATCAATAGACATAGTAATAATCCCAAAGTGCAATAAAGCTAGAGATCTCATAGTCCAGTAGCACTATTTTCAAAATCGACGATTTTGGAAATTTCATATATAATTTTTCTAAAGTAGCCATTATGATGCAAATCGACCGTCTCAAAACGATGGTTACATCATTTTTGAGCCAAACCCTGTGCTTCATGCCATTACTTCATTTTTTGTGTAAAAAAAAACGAAAGAATGGATCCAAGATCGTCGTTTTTGAAGATATCGACTTCAAAATTTTGTTGGTGGTAGACAACACTTCAGTGGATACCACAACACGGATACAGATGCTAACGAAATTCCTCACACCCTTCGAGTCCCGTGGTATGAGCGAAAGAAAAAAAAAATCTTGATTTTTTTGGGGAAAATGATAGACGGCAATCACTCCTACAGCACGTCAAGAATCATGTTCTAGTTGTAGAATATACTCTAATTTTTTCAATTTGAAATATTCAATAGGTGGCGCGCGCAAATCGCACTTTTTATTTATTTCAGAGCCTTCTGCAGTCTCTCAGGTTCATCTGAACAACTTATAATTGGGCAAATTAACTTTGGGGGACTTCATTCTATATTACATATATGATGTAGGACATACTTTTTAGCTATTTTTGCTCCGAGCGTACATTATAGGTTAGGGTCGAAATTTGATGTCGAATATCTCGAGTCTCTGAAGTCGAATCGAATCGCGGTTTGGACTATTCGAATACATCTATTTTTTCCTTCAATTTAAGCCTAAGCAGACCTTGGTACGATGAGTAGATTCGGGGGGACAGATTATTTTTGCTTTGGGTCTTACATTGGGTCCCTTTCATGTTTTGGACCCAAAACTTGATTCACATCAGAGGAAAGACCCACAGGACCTTAAATTTTGACGTCAGTATCGCTCATCTCATAATAAGTGGATGTTTTTCTGATTTAGCCGAAATATCCACCACAATTTTTAGAAAAATATTGTAAAAAGAGTGGGTAAGTTGATTACTAAAATTGAATTTTAATCTAACAAAGTTCAATAAGGAATTGTAGGAATAAAAAATACTTAGAATATGTTTCTGAGTACGAATTCATATTTATGTCTCCATTTTTCATTATTTTAACTGGAAAATTTGGGAAACTCGATGCATCGCATATATAAATACACGAATTTTGGCAACAAATTATGTTTACTCCGTTCTTCTTGCTCTTGTCGCAAAACTTGTAAGAAAAAGTAATCAAAATATAGTTCTGAGTACGAATTCTCATGTAAGTTTTCCATTTTCCATTATTGTACCTGAAAAATTCGGAAGACCTGATGCATCGCATATATAAGTAAATGACTTTTGGCAACAAACTGTGTTATAACTCAGCTATTTTTGCTTTCATCGCAAAAATTAAGTAAGAACAAAAAATGTTCAAAATATGCGAATTAAAAATGATGAACAAATCGAATGGGGTAGGGTAATTAATACTGGGTACTGTGTTAAATGGTTTGAAAGTTCATGGTAAAAATGTGACAATTGTCTATCCAAAGTATGAAAGAACTGGCACCCCAAAAGCTTATGAAACTTATTTCATGTTCATGTAAATGTAAGTGTACTGATCGGTATAGAAAAGTAGTGATAAAATGTCAATTTTTATGTAAATATTGCGACGGGGGAAATTGTAATAATAGCGATGAACCTTTGTAACGGGTTGCGTTACGAGTTTTCTTTTAAAGAAATCTGTAAAGAACAGATTAGATTTCTTTTCGACTAGGAAACTTGTCTTATAAATCTCAGAGACATCTTTACGTTCATTAGCATCAAGTATTGAATGTAGTCTCCGCATGCTCGATAGCATGGAGTGGGGTAGGGATGATAACGGAAGTCGAAGAGAACTCATTGTCGTGTGAAACTTAAACTAGGTAAGTCGAGTTTTCATAATCCGTTGATTTTGAATTCATTTCCTTAATTTTTGCTGTAGAAATTTTACTCACATCAGATACCATACAATTTGATTTGGATTTGTAACTAGACTACTAGATGTTAGGTACCTGATTGTGATTTTATTCCAACAGAGTTGTGCTCGACATGCCTAGGTGTTTCCACACAATCAATTTTGCATTTAGCATAATTCCATGATTATCTTTTTCATCATTGCGTTAATTGTTGTAATTTTTGGATGTAGACAATCTAGCGGGACGTAGGCAGATTACAGTATTAATATTTCTTTATTTCCTTTGTGTTTAATCCCCTAAAAGCACATGGTAGTGTGAGTGACTTATTTTTAAATCGCCATTTTGTAGGTCTGATACAAGAGTATACAGAACTGTCTTTGTACTAAAACGTGCTGTAATATGGTTTGGGGATTATCATAAGATAGATGGCCAATTACTGCTTATTGGCTATATATATATATATATATATATATAGTTTGGGGACTCGTATAATATATACACTTTATACAACTTATACAGCTTATACGGTAGAAGACGTCCCCAAAGTGTATTGACTGTAGAAACTTTATACGGTTATTATTTATAGTGTGGTGGGAATCGAAGACTTTATTTTGTTCAACAATTATAAAAAAAAACCTTCAGGCAATGTCACATTAGGAACTTACACAGAGAATAATCTTTATTTAAGAGGTCTAAGTTCATTCTTCATGTGGGTGTGAATAAAATCTTCGAGAACGAAGTGAGCTGTAGTCTCGAGTACTTTCTAAGATTATCATCAAATCTGATTTGGTTAGAATCAGCCGTTCCAGTAATATTTTTATTTGTCGTCTAACCCCAAATCAGATACGTAGGTACTGAACTTGATCACATTTTTCTCACTTTACCTTTAAAACAAGAGGAAAGTCAATGTCTTATGAAATAACGGAAGAACTACGGCGAAACAAATTGAAATGAAGCGCAGCAAAACCAAGAGAAATATGAGGCCGTCCTCGCTAGCTGTTGGCTTACTACGTATAATGACTGAAAAAAATTGTCAGTGTTAAATTCTGTAGCCAGCCAACGCCGAGAATTTGAGCTGGTTTATATACAAAGAAGAGTGACTGTTTGTATTCTATATAAATCTATATCTATATCTATATATATTTAATTGAGATCTTGATGATATTTTGCACACTTGACCTTCAATACACGACGAGTCACAGTCTGCATGAGATTTCGAAAAATATAACCCGATATCCTTTGCCACCTCTTGAAGCAGACAAGTACCGTATCGGTATAAAATTTTGCAAACTTGACCTTAACAAAAAGAAAGTCACTGAGTACATGAGATTTCGAGAAAAACTAGCGCATTCTCATTTCCCACTTCTTAAAGCAGATAAGTACCAATCCAGATGAAATTCTGCTTACTTGTCCTTCGAAACACTTTCTAGATGAGATTTAGAAAAAATAGCCCCAACTCCCTTCTCCACTCCTCAGAGCAAACCATTTCCGACCTTGATGAAATTTTGAATGATTGACCTTCAAAGCAGAAAGAAACTAACTTTCTATATAAGATCACGAAGAAACTTCCCCATCACCCTCTCTCATCAGTTGAATTAGATAAGTATCGATCGTGATGGAATTTTGACTCCAAAGCAAAAGAAAAGTCGCTGTCCAAATTATACTTCGAAAGAACTATCTCATCTCCATTGCTCACCCCTTGAGGTCACTACCGATCTTGATGAAATTTTGCATACTTGAGCTTCAAATCTAAAGGAAGTCACAGTCTACGTGAGATTTCAAAAAAATGTCCTTTCCATTTTCCTCACATCTTGGAATAAATAGGTACCGAAGTGAAGCACAAGCAATCACTTACAAATTCCGAAAGTTTACAGAGGGACGAACGAAAGCATATAATTAGGTATATGAAGATCGAAAACTTAGTTCTGGAATGAAATTGAGGATAAGACAGGGTTATACACCCAGCTGTCACGGAACTACTCAGCTAAGTTCGCCATTAGGGAATTCCAAATATTCATAGCAATCATGTAATAACAGTGATATCCGGATTAACTCTCAGTTCCGCAAATTACGCAGGTTTCTTTTCAGATAATTTGTTCTTGATTTTTGTCCAAAATCACAATTGAAAAATTTTGCGTTGAGCGTTTGTTTTCTATCATGAATTTGGTAAAATCAAAAACTAGGAAGAAGATGGAACTGAACCTTTTAAATTAAATCTATTTAAATTTTGAATTCTTCTATTATGATTATAAGGTTTCATTTTGGAATTCTAATTCGATGAACAGGCTAGCTTTAGCAGTGCACTTCCCAAGTCATAAAATATAATCGGTATAATACGTAGAATCAGTTACGCACCCGGTATAATCTACAACTCATTAATAGATAGATGCATTTTACTATTTGTTTTGTCATAATCAAACACATATTTATGCAAGGTTTTTTGAAATATCCAGGAAACTATCCATGTTAGCATAAGATTGAGCCGGTAACAATGAGATTAAAAACATAATGTCACTGGACTTGTCATAGATATAATATCCATTCATAAATTTCACAAGAGGTTTATTACACGATAATGCCTACATATCTAGGTAGCTGAAATTTCCAGCATGAATATATCAATGACTCTTCACTTCTCAACATAATAATTGGTAACAAGCAAAAAGTAGGTAGAATAGCATATCACTCTGGTTGAAACTATTTTGGGATGAAAATGAGAACATTCATGTGGAGTTCTAATTTGGAAACACTCCATTGTGTTACCTAAGAGTGATTCTGAAGAAAATTTGTTTTCAACAATGCCAGATTGAACACTGTTCAGCTACAAACTTCATCAATCAGCATTTATACATTCCGTATTTAAGTAGGTACATGTAGCTAAATGTCGATGTTTCAAGATATTCTCCATAAGTATACGAGGTAGAAAGAAACGAATCCATCATCCTCTATCTCTCCCTTCGAAAAATGACTGTTGTCTTTTGTTTTCGAGTTATTTGAGAAAACTTGATTTTTCGAGTTTTTGTTTTTCAGTTATTCATGAATTTGGATTGAAATAGTTTCTACATTATCGAGTTTTTTTCACAAGTGGAATGCAGTTGCGTAGTCACTTTTTCCAATAAAAAATCATAATAATTTTTTCCCATTTCAAATATATGTATAATGTTGAGTCGATTTCATCATTTTTACTAGATCTGGTATTTATATAATAATTCTTAAAACTTCTTCACTCCAAATAGTAGGCTTACGTCATTTAGAAAATGCTTTATTGAAGAAATACTCCTCCCCAATTCCATAAGTAACTGAGATATACCAGAAAAACAAAAACTCGAAAAATTGAGATTTCTCAAATAAAACAAAAGACGATAGCCAAGTTTTATTTCACCATGGACATTTTTTCAGAAAAACAGATCGAGTATGAGAGGTTACTTTTTTATATCTCTTTCTTATACTTAAGGAGATTTCCTATCAAAACATCGAAATTTAGCCAGCCTGTTCATATGTGATAACTAGCGTAATTTCATTGGTCAGATGGAATATGTGCATACATATTCTCTTGGTATACAGATATCAAAAAATCTGACCATGAAACTAGATACACTAGCGGAAGTTTAACAGAATAATTCTGACGGTAGTTTTAAATATTTTTTCTTTATATAAGTCATTACTCCATAATACATTATGATAATTATGTATCATTTTATATTTTCATAGCAACGTCGGTATTCTAAACATTATAAGATGCTATATGAATTTATTATAGGTTTCTGTTTGTTTATTATATCAGCGGTCAATTGATGGCTCAAGATTGTCAATTTATTCTAGGAATCTAAAGCTATATTAGAACTATAATCCTGATTAGATAATATCAAAATCATTTGGAACAATTTTGATTACATTCAAACATAATTAGAAATGCATGATGAATATTGCTCTTTTTCGATAACAACAAAGACGATCAAGGTATTAATAATTCAAACCAAAACATCTGTTTCATAGTTCCCGGCAATAAACAACTTGAAATCAACATACAAGGTCAGGTACCTACCCTTAAATGTAGCCGAGTTTTATGGAACACTTCCATAGGCCTGATTCATAATAATACTTTGAAATAACATTTTAAAATGTCTCCAGTATTATTGAAAATGATTTGAACATTGATACAGTCAATCAAGGAACGTATATTATAAGATCAACATACTTAACAAATAGCTAATTATCAATTTCTCACTCGAATATATGCAGCCTTTCATGTCATTTTGATGAATCAAACATTCTTATGAACTCTTCTCAGAATCATAATTTTGGAATTATGATACTAACTGGAACATGGCAAATAATTCCTGAAAGTTTTAATATCCAAGACTATAATTCTTTCTATAATAATAGTTTCGAGATATGTTATAAAATTTTGTGCACAAGCGTAAGGGAACATTGACATTTCTTCAGTAAATCCTAATTGTTTTTTTTTTGCGTATTGAAAACACGCAACAGTGCTCTTATTCTTCATCGTCAGAAACAGATTTTGTTCAAATTCCACAATAGATCAAAATAGATGGGTAAGAAGTGTTCCTCTTGGGGTAGATACAGTTTTCATTTTGTAGACTATGAAACAACGGATGAAGTATTTGATTACATTTTTGATAACTGTTAATGGAAATTTGTCAATTTCAAGTTTGCTTAATTTTTTTATGGAATTAAGATATATGTAACTGAAACAGAAATAACTACTATACTAACAACAATTGTTGGAAACTGTGACTGTGCATTGCTCAGGTATGTTGAGTATTCAATAAAATACATCTGAATAAAAACATCACTAGGCAATTGTTTCAAAAACGGTAAAAATATTCAGAGAGATAGGCAGTGTTAAGAATGGTTCAAAATTAGGAAGACAAAAACCAATGACGAAAATTTGTTGAATGTTTCAATTGATGCAGTAGACAATGGTCCGTGCAACAATTAGCTCTAAGCCATAACATATATCAAAAAGACTTTCATCTTCACAAAATATAATTACTGCAAGAATTGAGAGATCGTAGAATAGAAATTTACGAAGTTAAGATGAAAAAAATATTAATCCATAATCTGTTTCAAAAATTTTTTACACGGATGAACCAATATTTTGTTTAAACGGTTATGTTAGAAGATACAATTGTAGGTATTGGGCTGATAATAGTCTGAACTAAATGGATCAGGTTCATATACAGTATTCCCAAAAAATAAATATTTGGCTGCGATTTAGCGCCAACAATATTGTGGGACCTTTTTTCATTGATAGAGATTTAGATCTATTGAGGGAAAATATCATCTCTCAACATTGGCGTCTGTTTCCAAATTCATTAGATCAAAACCAGGAAATATAGTCACATGAAAATGATGCACCAGCACACTACATATGCCTTTAACTTTAAACATTTTTTCCAACACTAGGAACTCTCTCAAACCAATGGATCAGTCGACGAGAAAATATAGGATAGCCGGCGAGGTAACCAAACTTGGCACCACTCGTTTTTGGAGGTGTCAAAAAAGTCGGATGTACATTAATAGATCACACAAGATCTCAATTACAGATTCGACAAAATTGCTGATATACCTCTTATTTGGTAGAAAAACTTAATTCAAGGCAGCACTCATGCGCATTACTGTCAGGGAGTTAATGATCTCAATTTCAGTTAACTAGTTTTAGTTTTTTTCATAAATGGCAACTAGACAGATGACATTCCTCAACTTAGGCTTCTGTTCCCAAATTTAATAAATCAAAACCAGCAAGATGGTGTTAACTACAAATTTTCTTAACACTCCTTCCCCAATTAGATGGAGAGGTCGACCAGGAATTATAGAATGACAAAGTAACTAGACTTGGCGCCCGTCGATTTTATTTGTGGGGGTATCAAATAAGTCGGGTTAACGTTAATAGACTAGACAACCTCAAAACCCTATTATGAATTGGAACATATACATGATTCATTTTCTTCATGAACATTTCAAGGTCAATCTCACATTTTTAGTATTTAATAACATCACAGAAAATTTTCCATTCACATCATTTTATTATTTAAGGTTGAATATACCCAAATTAGAGATTTGCAGATCGCACGTTCGACATATGTCAAAGTGTGTCATCAGGAACAAGGATCTCTTGTGATCTGATTTTCGTAATTTAAATAAAATTTGATAGGAAGCCCAATTCTACAAAATATGATGCTTGGTTTGTTGATCTATCACTCACAATCCTTCTGTATCAAAAATAGTAATTATAAGGAGAACCGTATCTATTTTTTTTGCGGTGGATCTTTTTGCGAACCTGCTACGGTTGATCTTGTTTGATGAATTATAGGGATTAACTCTGAAGGTTTTAGTACAAGACTTAAATGTGCTTCTCATATCTACAATTTTCTTATAGTAACCTAGTAACAGAAATTCTCCAAGTGAATAAATCTTAAACTGAAAGATAAATTAACTAATCACTAATCACTATGAAATCTCCCAATTTTAGTATAGATAGGAAGGTTCATATATGAATATAGTATATCGGAAGATGAAATCAAAAGTGATCAATTTCATCAGGACAAGCTTTCTTATTGAAGTGTAACAGAAGGAAATAATAAGTCATGATTTCCGACCCTAAAAATCCCATATACAAGTTCTGAGTAGAATCGGACTGTATTCACAAAACGTCCGCCATTCTAGCCACCAAATTGAATCTTTGAATTTTGACTTACATAGTATAACCTACGGCCCCAAAAACCACACATATCAATTTAAAGAAGAATCGGACCATGATCACACAACTCGTCCGCCATCTAAAATTTTCAAATTTTTATTGAAAATCCATGCTGCTGCTGACTACAAACCCCCCTTATACCAATTTTAAATAGAATCGTTCTATAATCACAAGACCCGCCCGTCATCTTGGAGACGCCATCTTGTTTTTTTCTTTTATACATATGTCATAACACGACACCCGAATAAATAACACCTGCCAAATTTCACCAGAACGTACAAATAGATAGATCGATAGATAAACAAGGCAAGTTAAAAAGCAAGGCAAGTTGAAGCTTGTAATGATTTAGAAACCGCTAATGAAATCATTTTGTATTATACTCTGTCACATTGGAATTATGATGTATTCCACAACACTATGTTTTATATTGATACTTGCTGTCATATGAACTATTAAAATTTGCCACAGAATATAATTTCAGAAAGTTCTGCGAGTTAAATATTTGGGTGTGATATATATTTAAAACCAGAAAATCATGGTTATATTTATGGTTCGATAAGATAGTATCATTCCATTCGAAAAACCTAATCCAATCTATACGACCAATTGGGAGGGCGCAGTCGTCTCCACAGTGAGTTACGCACGCACGCAGGCACATACGTACGTTCGTACATACATACATCATTTCAAAAATAGTCTTGATCGATTCAAAAATGGTCAAATCTGATATATCAGGAAAAGTCCGTTATTTGTTTTTGTGCCGAAAACAATACTTCCCTTACACTATATACTACGTATTGTGAGGGAATTGAAATTGAGTAATAACTTTATAGATATACAAATCAAATTAGGCCATACAGTCTAACATCTCAAAATTCCGGAAAATGTTCAAGTCCTCAAACTGTAACATGAACAAATTAGTAAGATGTCCTCAAAGTGTACGATATTTAAGAATCGTACAGTTTGAGGACCTCGTACCCAAAGTGTAGTATATGTTGACCTAAACTATGGCTTACACTTTGGGGTCGTCCCCGAAGTGTAGGCTTTGGGTCCGAAGTGTAGGATCCTTGCAGATTTAGGTCCTCAAAGTGTAGGATTGACATACATATATATATATATATATATATATATATATATATATATATATATATATATATATATATATATATATATATATATATATATATATATATATATGTTTCTTCTTAGGTTCTCGCGGACGTAATGTGTAGAACTGAATTCTCGGGTATTGATTCCTGTATGGTCTCCCAAAAATACACAAGCCAGCAGTACCTCTGAGACCAATAGTAAGCTCTATCGGCTCACCATCACATGCATTAGCAAGATTCCTAGCCAAGAAGTTACAACCGCACGTTGAGACAGCATCATCGTATGTGAGGAACGCGGAACACTTTATCGAACTTCTAGATATGCAAATAGTAGGACCTGACGACATATCAGTAAGCTTCGACGTAGCATCCTTGTTCACACAAGTACCCATAAACGAAGCCCTAGAGATCATCCAACATAAATACAAACCGGAAGGATACATTATTGACTTGGCCAAACACTGTGTAGCCAATACTTACTTTATGTACGAGGGACAGCGATATAGGCAAATCGAAGGAGCACCGATGGGATCACCAATCTCACCAGTGATCGCAAATCTTTTCATGGAGGATTTTGAAATTAAAGCTCTTAACACAGCGCAACTAAAACCCAAACTTTGGCTCAGATATGTGGATGATATTTTCGTTATTTGGCCACATGGAAAAGGACAACTAAGAGGGTTTCTCGATCACCTGAATGGAATCCATGATCGGATAAAATTCACAATAGAAGCCGAAGAGAACAACCTATTACCATTTCTAGATGTTTTGGTAACAAAGAAAACTGACGGCAGTTTGGGACATACAGTATTCAGAAAAAACCGATATTTGAATAGTAACTCGCATCATCATCCATCCCAGCTACAATCAGTCGTAAATACCCTCATGACAAGGTCAAAACGTCTCGCTGATGCGGAGAACTTCGATGGAGAAATGGAAACCATCCGAGCAGCCCTTAGGATGAATGGCTATTCAAGAAAACAGATTCATAACTCTCAACGCAAAAATGAGAAGGATGTCAACAATGAAGATCAACCAGTGGGAAACGCTTTTCTACCTTACATAAAAGGCACAACTGACAAAATCTGCAAAATACTGAGCCGTCATGATATCAAAACAACCTTCACAACAGATAGGAAAATCAAAAATGTTCTTCGGAATCCAAAAGACAGAATTCCTCTAGAATGCCAAGGAGTGTACGAGGTGCCATGTGGTAATTGTGAAAAGACATACATCGGACAGACCAACAGACGCATTGATGTGCGAAAGACTGAACATGCAAACGCTGTGTCGAAAAACGAAACCACGTCTTCACTAGCTGAACATGTAAGAAGTACTGGCCATATGATCAACTTTAGCGGCACAAAGACTCTAGCCAACATTGAACACTTCTACACCAGAATAACCAGGGAGGCAATAGAGATCGAGAAACGTCCACATAGTCTTAACAAACGAGATGACGGACTAAGATTACCAGCAACATGGAAACCCGCTTTAGAAAGTCGGAAGATACAACCAAAAACAAGAGAGAACGTGGTATCCAGTGCACGTACAACAGGTCACGAAAATTTTCCGGCTGATTCCAGCGTCGCAATGACGTCATCCAAACGTGTCACTCGGAGCCAAACACGTAGAAATCAACCAAGCGTGAAATAGTTCGAAAGTCCAAAGGTCAAGCATAACGGGGGATATAAATACCTGTCCCTCCAAGTAAGCGTCAGTTCGCCTAGATTTTCCAGACTACGGTCGAAACGTCGTGAAATTGGTCCTTTTGAGGACCGAAACCACACAACGCGGATCAATACCCGAGAATTCAGTTCTACATATATATATATATATATAAAGACTGCCACGCTCGTCCAGTGTTGGTACAAAATTACAATATCAAATATTATGTGCATTTCAATTCAAACAATTCAGATTTATGCTAATTGACAAATTTTCAACATTTCAATTATTATTCTTTCAGATACATTTTAACTATTATTCTTTCAGTCACATTTAATTATTGCTAATTTAAGTATCAATTGTAATAAATTAATTCTTTCCGATCAAATTTAGATTGTTGTCAAAATTGATATCCCTTTAAGATCAATTTTGTAATACAGTGTTTTACAATTTGGAGAGATAACATAATCAGTTGTGAATCGCATGGTTGTTCCGATTGATTGTGTCGCTCTTTCCTTTGGACTTAGGTCAGATAATGTTAAAAACAACTGAGGCGCCTCTCTCCTTTTTCCCGAGACGGTTTAGTGAATATCCTGGCCGGACCGATTTCCATCTCCATCAAGTTCCAAGGAGGCATTTTTAGTTTGAATAACCACATTTTCACCTCTCTGTTTTGTGTTATCCAACTGAATTTGTATTTCACTAATTTTTTTTAACTCAATCAGAGGTACACATTTACTTCTATAATTGTTCATTTCAAATTCCATTTAAATTTTATATTACAAGTTGATTTAATTCTCAATTGTTCATTTTAAAATTCAGTTTTAATTTTATATTACAAATTGATTTAATTCTATAATTGTTCATTTTAAAATTCAATTTTAATTTTATATTACATATGGGTTCATTATGAAAATTGTAATTTATCGTTTTGTTATAACCCAAATTCCTCTTGGAATAAATCAAATTGTTAAGTTGGACTTGTCTTGTTTTCCTGAATATCCATCAACTATAACCATCTCGTAGTGCCTGTGTGTTCTTGACTGTGAATTCGTTCATTTTTATAGTTGTTTCTAAGCAGTTGGTGCTCGGGCAATTCACAAGTCTAGAATCACCGGGCACGTTTCACTACGGGCCCTGAGATTAATTACATAAATTTGAGCTAGGTGGGCCATTACAAACCGACCCAAAGCGGTCCGTTTCGCATCCGTTTCACATTCTGTCATCATTGTTGAAGATGATGATGCGACTGGCCAAATTATCAGTAAATTATCAATATTATACAAAATTTGATACGCTGTAATAAAATGTGAATCGGACGTATTTTTGTAAAACTATTATTTACCCTACCCCATCCCATTTATTCATCATTTTTAATTTGGAAAAATAATATTTATCTTTTCTTATATAATATTTCTATTTTACTTAATTCAATTTAAATTGAATATCAATTTATTTTATATTTTTATTTTAAATTAATAAAAGCAAAAACAACGGAGTTATAATACAATTTGTTGCCAAAAGTCATTTATTTATACATGGTGTTTCAGTTTTTTCGTTCATGACTCCAATATACGATGAAACTTCTAAAAATTAGGGGTCTCTCATATAAAATTTTTCTCTAAATCATTTCGTTCTCGAGAGGGTAGGGGGTGTTGAAGTTTTGAAAAATTATTATATTTTTTTCATTATCTTCTAAATAATTGAAGGTTATCAGTTCAAACTCGATAAACTTCAGTTTTACTAGATCAGAAATTTTTTTGGTGACAAAATGTTGTTGAGACAAATACAGTAGCGTAGTTATGGAGTTTTGTACTCATTTAACCCCCTTAAACTTCTACACCAATGATCGGAAACTACTATTGTGTACGAATTTAAGAACTTTGATCTATTTTCTATAAAAAAGTATTCATGATAAATTTCACTTGGAGGCTTCCTGTTCGAGCTATTCTGATTTTTCTAATCAGAGTTATCTTATAGAATTGCTTTTGGAAGGCTATTTAAACCATAAGAAAATATTTAAATACCTATTCATCGGTAACGATGAAAAATAATTCATAGTAAATGCTTAAAATGATCCATTTACTTCAACGCAACGCCGACATAGATTTCTCAACGATCTCCTTGTTTGAATTAACATTTTGTTATTAATTTCACCACAAGCTCTTCGAATACGATTAAGTGGATCTTCTCTATTATGAACCGGCGTGGCATAATTTCATCTTCCAAATAACCCCAAGCAAAAAAGTTCAGAGGATTGAGGTTATGTGATCGAGGAGGCCATGCAACTGTATCCATGCATTTGTTCCCTCATTGTGTGGTGTCTTCGTGATCAGTTTCCAAAAATTCTGAAAATGCAGCGGCCGTTAGTCTGTCTAGTAAAACGTATGGGCCAAAAATATTGGTTTTGTAAATGCTAAGTCAGATATTGAGATTGAATTCTTCTCGAAAATTCCTTGATCTTGTACCATGCTTGGTTTTCATTTGCCCATGAGAAACTGAACAACAACGAAAACTTTCTCCAGCAAATATTATGGACAGATGAAGCACATTCTACACGAGCGTGGATTTGTTAATTTTCACAATTTACGATTACGGGGAAATGAAAACACTCGTGGTACAAGATCTAGAAATTTCCAATGAAAATTCATTGTCAATGTCTGGTTTGACATTTACAAAAACAATATTTTTGGCCCATACGATTCACCAGACAGACTAACGAACGCTGTATTTTTAGAATTTTTCGAAACTAATCACAAAGACACCACACAATGAGAGAACAAATGCATGGGTGAAGTTGGATGGCTGTCCTGTCTATTTCGGCAGACAAGTACGGTAATGTCTAGATAGGAAGTACGGTGAAAGATGGATTGGTAGAGACGGTCCAGTTGCATGGCCTCCTCGATCACGTGACCTCAATCCTCTGGACTTTTTTGCTTGTGGTTATTTGAGAGATGAAGTTTGTGCCACGTCGGTTCATAATAGAGAAGATCTACTGAATTGTATTCGAAAAGCTTTTGGTGAAATAAATAATAAAATGTTAATTCGAAAAAGAAGGTCGTTGAGAAATCAATGTCGCCGTTGCGTTGAAGTAAATGAACATCATTTTCTGCATTCATTATGGATGATTATTTTTATCGTCCCCAATTAAAAGGTATTCCATTTTTTTTTACTTTTTAAATAGCCTTTCAAAGGAAATTCTCCTGAGAAAAATCAAAATAGCTCGAACAGGAAGTCTCTAAGTGCAATTTATTAAGAATGCTTTTTTATAGAAAATGAATCAGTGTTTCCAAATTTCTATACAACAATAACTTCCGAGCATTGGCGTAGAAGTTTAAGGGGTTTAAATGGGTACAAAACCCCATAACTACGCTACTGTATTTGTCTCAAAAACATTTCGTGATCAACAAATTTTCTTATTCAGTAAAGCTGAAGTGTACCAAGTTTCAACTGAAAATTTTCATTTGTTCAGAAGATAATGAAGAAAATCTTATAATTTTTCAAAACTTCAATACCGTATCTCGGAAACGAAGTGAATTAGAGGAAAATTCCATATAAAAGACCCCTATTATTTCGAAGTTCTATCGTTTGCCGAAATCATGAACGAAAAAAGCGGAACACTCTGTATATGCGGTGCATCGAGTTTTCCAAATCTCCCAGGTAAAATAGTGAAAAATGGGAAATTAAAATATGAATTCGTACTCAGAAACACAATCTGAATACTTTTTGGTTTGCGATGAAAGCAAAAACAACGGAGTTATAACACAATTTCTTGCCAAAAGTCGTTTAGTTATACAGGGTGTCCCAGGTCTTAGTAGCAGAACTTCAACAGTCGATAGACAATATGATTTTGGAGAAAAAAGTTCCTGTTAACATATATGCACAGACGCTTAATTTTTAAGATACAGGGTGTTGAATTTTATAAAAAATTGCTTCATTTTATTTGTATCTCCGAAGATAATCAAGATGTCTCAATGAAATTTGGTATCGTGGATGCGTAGATAGGTTAACACATTTGCTAATAATTTGAGACCAGTATTATATCCAGTGTAACCTTATCTTTTTCCAATTTTCACCCGATTTTCATGTAGGTGGTAATTAATCATAAAAATTAAATTTGCCGTGAAACGAAGAAAGGTACAAAGGAATATCAAGAGACCTTATTTGTTTCGATTCAAATTCTGCATCGGAATTTGTTCCTAACAATTAGCCTTCACATGGTGATAACACTTTTCGAGTCGATGTATTGTTATTAAATACCTATATCTACGCCACTAAAAGTGATACCGGTCTGGAATTATGTGACATCTTAACTATCTTCGGAGATACAAACAAAATTAAGAAATTTAAGACCTATGACACCCTGTATATGCGATACATCGAATTTTCCGAATTTCTCAGGTGAAATAACAAAATTGGAAAAATGAATCATGAATTCGTACACAGAAGCATATTCTGAATACTTTCTGTTCTCACAAGTTTTGCGATGAAAGCAAAAACAGCGGAGTTATTTGACGCAGTTTGATTAGTATTCAATTTTAGCAATTAACTTACCCACACTCTTTTAGATATTTCTTTACGAATTGTGATGGATATTCCGGCCGAATCGGAAAAACACCCACTTCTCATGAGAAGAGCGATACTGACGTTGAAACTTAAGGTACTGTGGGTCTTTCTTCTCATATGAATCAAGTTTTTGGTCCAAAAATGAAACGGGCCCAATGCAGGGCCCAAAGCAAAAACGATCTGCCCCACCGGGTCTACTCATCGTATCAAGGTATTAATCAAAATAATCATAATAATAATAATAATAAATCGTTTCGATAGATCACGAAACTGTTTCCGAGTATCTTTACTCTGTCGTACTCCTCAGTGTGGACCAATTTTTGGTAGAGAGAGAGAGACAGTCACGAAGCTGTTTGTGAGTATCTTTTACTCTGTCGCACTCATCAGTGTTCACGCGCATCGTCTTTGTATGTATTTTATGTGTGTGTAGGAACAGCCTCCACTTTTTTTGATTAGGAAACATCTGCTTCCTCTCATCAGATATAATATGTAATAAAGAATTTCTAGAAAGTCAGATATGAAGACCACGTGTTTTTTTTAAATAAAATTCCGTTATTATATATATTTGAAACCTGCATCTTATTTGTTAATTTTTTTGTTGATTAATCAATTTCAATATTAATTCATCATTATTATCATTATCATTATCATTATCATTATCATTATTATTATCATTATTATATTATCATTACTATTATTGTTATTATGATTAGGGGAAAAAGTGAAATAAAGAAGAAAAAACTCTCCCGGGTGGGATCGATCCCGGGTTAACGCTTGTGTACATCATCTTTGATGATTAAGAGTTGGAATTCTTAGTTGATTTTTTTTATGTGACTTTATCAAACGCTGAAGCAAGGAAAATGGTATATTGAGATAGCCACAAGATGCATCTATAGTCTGAACCAAAGTTTATAATGAAGGACCCAAAAGCTTAGCATGAGTTTTCTCGAGGTTGACGCAACCTAGAAGATCGTGCCTGGTATCGAAATTTGCGTGAATGTTTCAGGTACTTAACTATGTATTTATTTTCCTCATCAGAACTCTCTAACTTGAAAATTTGTCTCATTTTTCGCAGTTCCTTTTTTTCAAATGGTCTCATATGAACCAAAGTGGTTGGATTTTGGTTCATAGGTGGGAGCCATCAATATCTTCCGTTTAAATTTTGTTTCGGGTCAAAAGGTTAATTTTTTTGCCCGCAAACGCAAAGCTACCTTTTCTACTAAAAGAGCGAATGCAGCGCCCCCTTTGCAAATATCAAACAAAAGAAAAACTCATATTAAAGTAGACACAAAATACTATCAATGTATGTTGAGCTCATAGACCTATCATCCTAAGGAGACAGAATTGTTGACATTCAAACACGATCAGACATTGCCAAAACTTCGGGCCACTCAGACCGCTATATATTACAAGTATGGCCGTATGGAATGTGCTGTTGCCGGATTAGTTGTTCTGTGTGCCGGATTGAGATTTGTTATTATTATAAAACGTCCATAGCATTATTTATTTGTTGTACTAGAAGCGAAACTGTTGAAATGTCGTTTTCTCTGAAAAATATTCCATAATTTATGGTAACCTGGAATATGCAATCGAATCATAGAATATTTAAATTTTTAAATATAGAACTATTCCATTCCATCATCTATTAAGAAGGCGAGAACGCCGCGCACCTCTTATGAATGGGGACTTTGTTCTGTACTACGCAATTTGACCGCTTCCGTATATCTCGTAGCTATCTCGAAGCGGTGGTGCCTTACAAGTAGTACCAAGTTTTGAATCATAGTTACAGAGTTGCCAATAAGGAGTAATTATGACTCAACGACAAAGAGGTCCGTTGGTTTCCTTTGTCATACTTCATGTAATCATTGCGATAAGTCAAATGGACTTTATGAATGGGATGTTTCGTCTCTTCAGGATAATATGTCTATCGTTGAGCATTATTTGATACGGCAAACAGTCATCTCATAATTGACAATAGAACAAACGTTTGATTTTGCTCAAAAATCGCACTTTCTGGGTCCTATATTAGGCTCCCTACATTCTATTGACTTCTAATTGGCGTCATTTCACTCTGTTTGATCTCTTAGAAGTTAGAACTTTTTCTGTAATAAAATCATCGAGTGGAACTCAGGTTTTTTCTGAAAATTGTAAAAATACCAAAGTCGGGGAAATTTGGACCCATAAAATGGCCAATAACTCGAGTAGCATAGGGCCCAGACATTTTTAATGTCCATATTCGTAATCAGGGCACCCAAAACTTTGATTTTGATTTTGTATCATAATTATCAAGAAATGTAAGTAACGTTAGTCTACATCATCTTTGATAATTAGGAATTGGCATTTCAAGTTTATTTTTCCTTGTATGACCCTGTCAAACTCTGAAGCGGGGAAAATACTATATTGAGATAGCCACAAGAGGCATCTATAGTTTGAAACAAATTCCATAACGGAGGACCCAAAATTGGGCCCAAAAGGCTTAGCATGAGTTATCTCGGGATAGACGCAATCTAGAAGATCGTGCTTATCAAAATTTGCGTAAATCTTTCAGCTATTCAACTATTAATTTAATTTCCTGATTCGAACTTTCTGACCTAAACATTTGTCTCATTTTCGCGGTTCCTTTTTTCAAAATGGTCTCTAATCGGCTCATATGAACCAAAGTAGTTGGATATTGGTTCATAGGTGAAAGTCATCAATATCTTCCGTTTGAATTTTGTCAAAAGGTTACTTTTTTGGCCCACAAAATTATGTTTTTCACGAAAAGAGCGATTGCAGCGCCCCCTTGGAAAATATCAAAATGAAAAACTCATATTGAAGTCACACAAAATACTATCAATGCATGTTAAGCGTTAGTTGATACGACAAACAGGCATCTTATAATTGACAATTGAACAAACGTTTGATTCTGCTGAAAAATCGCCCTTTTTGAGTCGTATATTGGGCCCCTTACATTCTAATAGCTTCTAATTGGCGTCATTTCACTCTTTTTGATTTCTTATAACTTTCTCTGTTATAAAATGATCGAGTGGAACTCGGAGTTTTTCTAAAAATTGAAAAAACATCAAAGTCAGGGCAATTTGGAACCGAAAAATGGCCAATAACTCGAGTAGCATAGGACCCAGACAATTCTCATGTCCATATTCGTGGTCAGGGCACCCGAAAACAAGCGGATTGACCAAAATTAAGGAACATAAAAATTTGAACCTCAAAAATTACAGAGGGACTGGACCATCTACTATGGCTGTATTTTCGATGTTCACTCAAGTCGTAAAAACCTTCGAGAACGAAGAATATATGCATGCTTCTTTTTACGATTTAACGATTTGATTGTGTCTCCTCTCAACTCCTGATAAGCAAAATGAAACATTGCCCTGATGCTGTCTTATCTCACTGATAGATGTCAACATACTCTGCTCAATAATGAAACTTCGAATTGACAAGGAAACAAAGGGGTGTTCCACAAAGCTATGTACTTGCCTATATTATTCCCAATACTTATGAACCATTTACCATATAATGTTGATGATAACGAGCATGCTCTTTTTGCGGATGACAAACGTAAATTAAATATTCTGGGGACTTACAATCACTAAAATTTGTTGCCCAGGACTCAGAGACTGAAATTTCTGATTGGTTTAGCTCAAACAAGTTGTGCCTGAATTAATATAAATCCGTATCCGCATAGGGATAGATAGAAAACACTAATGATGAAGCAACCTAGAGTGAGATACGGAAAAATAAATAATAAGCCATAATACAAAAGTTACCTTCAAACGCCAAAATAAATTATCTACTATGTCGCTCAATGCTAAAGATGAAACAAATATGATTGATCACACTGTAGTAAATTATTAAAATATCATGTTCAGAGTGTGATCACTTTCAAATTGGGTGATCAAGTTCTAATATAGGGACTGAATATAAGATTTTTAGACTCGTACAAACGATGGTAAGGTTTCTCTGATCTAGATCGATCAGTAACATCGCAAACTTTTAGT
Source organism: Endomychus coccineus (assembly GCA_958510875.1). Classification (NCBI taxonomy): domain Eukaryota; kingdom Metazoa; phylum Arthropoda; class Insecta; order Coleoptera; family Endomychidae; genus Endomychus; species Endomychus coccineus. The sequence continues at coordinate 86,395,563 of OY294069.1, read as the reverse complement.
TCCGAACAGCTCTTTCCCTCATTAGAGTTCATCAACGGAACGAGAGAATTTGCAATGTTACTGGACGATCATTTTGTCGGAAACAAAAAAAACCGATTAACAGGCTACCAAGAGTAAATATGTCAGTAAGAGATCCAAGCGAAGTACAACATTGACTGATTGAGTTCTCCAGCTTACGGGGAATGTAAGACATAGAGAAATGTTTCCATTATTATCTGGCAAAAGCTAACAAGAATTTCTTGATTATTCTCAATAAATCAGATTCATCTTTCAGTAATCTCATATTTTATAAACAGGACAATAGGATATATCTTTTCAAATTTAAAATTCACATGAAGTTGAAATATTGCATAATCATGGTAGAGGTTTTAAATTGAATACCCTAAAATAAGTATAAATATTTAAAAGTATTGAAGAATTGTGAATGATTATTCATACTTTCACTACAGCATAGATAACATAAAACTTTCCACGTCATTCGCTAAACTGCACCAGTTTGTCATATCCCCGCATTAAAATATCCTAATTACCAATTTCAATTATTCAATCCCGTTCTCATATTTTCTCATATTCCAACTACAACCCCAGTCGTTGATAATGCTATGGTTCACCAATACTATAAGTATCCGATGTCAACCATCAATTAATCTAAAACACTGGCTGAAATCGTTTTTTTTTTTCGATTAATTATCAATATAAATACCTGTTTGTATAATATCAAGACAGAATGAAGCCAACTCTAAAATGTCCTTTCTATTCAATATTCCTGCGTAATACCTTAATAATAGGTGCCCGGGAAAAAAAAGACCGTCTACGTCTAGCGCGCAGGCCATAAAACGTAATCCCTTTTTCTAGCACGCGGATATAATGTACGTCTAGCTCGCGAAAAATACCTATTGTTATAATGTAATAATTATTCTCGATACATTAAAGGTACCTATTCAGAGAGTAACTCTTCTACATTTTTGGGCTGCGAATTCTTCCATTTTATCATCGCATTACAATTCCTTGGTTAGAGTGACTAGACAAATAATAATAATTATCCCTATTTTTTCTGCCTTCTCTTCCCCCACCAATTACATTTGTGTAAGATCACTATTATTATTAAATTTATGTAAGATTACTCGTAAGCCCATTTGTGTATGATTATATGAGAAGTAGTTCGACAAGGTCGTTCTTCCACTATAACTGGGTTTACAGTAAGTAAAACTTGAATTGAGTTAACACACACATTTGAAATAAATCTTTCAGATTACGAAACATTCGAATAACATTACAGATTCAATATCATCATTAACAATCATATAAATAACGTTAAAACAAAAATAATTGCCAAATCATACTAGAGATATAACGTTAAAAAATACGCAGTTTAACTAACATCCTGTTTTTGAAAAATATACTTTCTTGAAGCTATTTTCAATGGTTTTAGAGTCAAGGATTTGATAGCAGCCGGAAGAGACTTATAACATTTGAAGATGTTGTGATGGAGTAGATCTAGTTTTTCTGGTGGTAATAGTATAGTGCATACACAGTGTGAGCTTTTTATAGTTTCTAAAAAATTTTTAATGAAACAATACACCAAGTGACGCAAGTAAGATCCATCTGCATATGTACAAGGGCTAATTCAATCAATCACATAAATAAACTTCCCGATAATCTACTGATCTAGTTTTCCCAAAAATATATAAAAAAAACTAGCTTGCGATAACGTTGGCGCTTGGAGTTTCTTACATGTGTCCGGGGGCAAGGAAAATCAATCAATTACAAAAATAAACTTTCTCATAACCTACTAGCCTAGTATTTTCAAGAATATATCAAAAACTAACCTACGATAATGTTGCCGCTTGAAGTTTTCTGCATGTGTTCAAGGGCGAGGAAATCAATTACAAAAACAAACTTTCCAATAATCTACTAATCTAGTATTCCAAAAATACATAAAAATTTAACTAACTAACCTGCTATAACGTTGTTACCTGGAATATACAGTCGAGGTCAGAGTAAATTCTTATGATGCCTACTTGTTATCTTGAAGGTACCTACTCAATACTTTAACAAGTATTTTTGGTGGATAAGAGTAATTGTTTCTTATTAATAGTGTATGTGGACTTCGTATTTCAGAAAATAAATGGTTGTTATCGAAAAAATCATCTGCAAATGTGGAACTAGTTTTTGAAAGTCTGAAGCATGTTTATGTCCATTGAACAACATTTTTATCTTGGGTAAGTTGATAACACATCAACATATTTCACAAGGAAGTATAATTGTAGTTGTTCTCTCCTTTTACTTATCTATTAATTTCAACTTATTTCATGACAATCAATAAGGTGGTTGTATTATGAAAGCCTATTTGCTTCTACAGGACCCTAAGTAGCAACTAATTATAGTTCACATTCCAAGGCGTTGTTGCATTATTTCATGTTGAAATTTATTAGGATTCTGTTATATGTTCAAATGGAACAGATTATTTTCTCAAATATAACCGCAATCTTTGAAACGGAAATATATTCAAGTGCCCAATTACTTAACATAATGTAGTATTGAAATTCACTCATAACGGCAATTTAAATATTTGATAAAGATGACAATAATATATTCCGATGAAGTTGTTACGTAAAAATTACTCATCCTTGAACAAATAAATATACTTCTGTTTTTTATACCTGAACTATGACAAATCCTCAGATCCTAAGTTACTAATCAAATTCACAGGAATAATATATCAACGTATTTGTCACAGTTTCCTGCGCGATATGGAACAATTTTTCCTAATTTGATACTTTGATTAATATTAATCAATGTTTGGTATTATAAAAATTCCCATTAATTTGATGATTTGTCGCCAAAGAAGCTGGCATCGTCAGGAGTATACTAGGAAAAAAGTTTTGAAGCGAAATCTCATAATGGCCTTAAGTCTATATTCATCAGGGATAATTTTGGAACGAATTCCCATTTGAAATAGTTTAGACCACAATAGAGAGTGATTAACACTATCAAAAGCTCTTCTGAAATCGACAAAGCGAGCGTACATCTTACGACCTTTAAGCCTCGAACTCATTTGTAAAACAGAGTTTAAAGTAAAAACATTATCTATGCATCCTGTTTTCACTCTAAATCCTGATTGACATTTATTGAAATGATGTCGTGTTGTTCATACCAAGTAAATAATCTCTGTAGTGAAATTTGAGTAAATATTTCAAACAAACAGTTGATCAGTATAATGCCCCTTCAATTTGCTGGATTATTTGCAGGTCTTTTAGATACAGCATTATCATCATAATGTTGGACCAACTAGCCATCTTTACCAACAGATTTACCATTTCTACATTTATTCAGACTTACCATCAGTTCATTGAGAGATATTGATGCATTAAAATAGGGTGTCTGGTATCTAACCAAATAGCACATTTTGGATATACATTGAAATAGAAGTTTTCCCAGGTGGGGTTTCGTAATGTCAACGGAGGTGAGACCCTCTCAAAATGTTTCATTGTTTTTCAAATGAAACCTTGTAGTTTGTGGTTTTATAGAAGTTAACATTTTTGATTTTAATTACATTTTTGTACACCTGCATGTTGCCTGCAGTTCTTAAGATTAAACTTTACCACTTTCTTAGATCTACATTCACTATCAACTCATGTACTCTTTTTAAAAGGTTTGTCTACAGAAGCTATTTGCTTTTACATACCCACCGATTCGGCAGCATCTTTAATAGCTGTACATAAGTTGTTGCCAAAGCCTTCCACAGTTTGACGCACAGATATCCTGTCTGAAATTTGCATTGCATTCTTATAAACCGAGGAAGATACGTTATTCCATTCAAGCCTTATTAGCATTACTAATATTAGACTTAGTAGGAAGTACATGGCCTAAGCTTAATTCCAACACAATTTAAAAATGATCTCAAAAACTAACAATGTTGTCGAGCACATGAAAATCATAGACAAAGTTCAAGTAAATGTAATTAATTTAATAGAGAAGAAATCTACATATACTTCCCTCTTTCGGAAATGTCAGGAAAATGTAAGAATATCCATTTCTCTGTCAAAAAAAATAAGGCTTTTATTTATTTCCTCGAAAAATAATATATAGCCTGACTACTTGACGGGAATATACGCTATAACCGTATAATAGGACAATTTATAAGTAATGATTAATTTTATACAGGCTGATCTAGTTGAATTCGAACTTTATTTCGAGTTTTGATGTGCACGTTACCACATAAGATTTTATTACTGAAAAATTGAATAATCTGGAACCATCAAACTTTGACGAATTAAAGAGGGGGATTACGAGTACAGCATACCAAAAAATCGCATCGATCGACAGGTCTAAAAATTGACAGTAAGTTTTGCCATTCCATCTGGGCTCAACTTGCGCTACATGTACCCGCGTTTGTTTATCAAATCATAGCCGGAAGGGCTTTGATGACCTGACCCTCTTTTACAAACGCGGGTTTTCCGCGTTTGTTATTATGGTTATCGTGAATTTTCCGTTGCCGCCGTCTTCTGAAACGTATTATTTACGTTATTTTTCTCAAAAACTGCTTGGAGTGGAAAACTGAGATTTTGCACGTATTTGGGCAATTCTTTGGGGCAGCCGATGGTCTTTTGTTATTGGTGATCTGATTTTCCGTTTCCGAATTATTCCGTCAAATGTGCGATTTTTCAACATTTTACTTTGTTATACGATAACTGTCGAAAATTTATTAATTTTGATGAAATTTTCTAAACATTTCCCTTTTGTTTATCTTCCGAAAAATGTCGAGAATCTCAAAATGGGGATTATATTTTTGAAAAAAGTAGCACTTAGCGCTGATAAAGTTGAGAGGATTGAAAAAACCGAGACCAAAGTTCGTTAGAGAATTCAGAATAGAAGAACTCTGTATATGCTCCTATTTTTCGAAAATTTCGGAATAACGGACTTTGGAGCGACATTTTAAATGGCACGCCACCGCATAATATTTTATTACTGGAAAGCCGAATATTCTGGAGCTATCAAACTTTCGTACATCAAAGAAGGGTGTTACGGGTTCAACATAAAAAATCGTATCTATCGAAAGTTCTCAAAATTGACAGTAAGGTTCGCCATTCCATCTAAGCTCAATATGCGCTACATGCACCCGTGTTTGTCAATCAAATCCTAGCCGGAAGGGCTTTGATGAATATCTTCAAAACCCCCGGATGGTGAACAGACCACTGAACCTGAACCCTTATTTTGTATTTGATCAGTGGAAAATTTTACAATGTAGTTAATTGAAATTACTGTATTCCACATTAGATAACATATTGAGTTATTAACAGCTGAGCTTAGTGAATAATACATATTTATATTCAACCATAGGATCATTACCCTACATTACCTAATGAATAAAATAACATCATACATAAGTAATGCACTTTAGCTTCAATTATAATTTTAAAAACATGTAATATTCACATATTATTATTTAAAATTGAATAGGCTACAGAAAAAATACATCCATATATTTCAAAATACTCAAATAATTAGCCAGAGATAATATAGCTATTTCTGGTAGTGGTTCTAAATTGTAATTTCTGAATTGTACAGGGATATTTTAAAGAAATTACGTTTTATTGAAAGTTGATCTACTCATCTCACAATAAATTTGATTAGTGATTTATTCCAAAGGTATAAATTGCAACTGAATTTGTAGCTGAGGTTTAATATTTTTTACAAAAAAGTATGAAGTAGGTACGTTACAATTATTTGGAAAAAAATGTATATAATTCTGCTTTCATATTACCCAAACCTAAATTTTTCCCGAGTCGGAGATTGAATTCTATTGTCGATCGTGACTGATCTTTTACTATTGTAATTCTATCGTCTACGTTTTAATTACATTATTTACTCCACACTCATCCAGTATTGACTACTCTACTTCTATATACCAGTGAAAAGTATAGGTTCTCCTTTCGGTTAGCAATTTGTACGTCCAAATGCGGAACACGATTTTATATCATATATTCATTAAAGGTATCTAATAAAACTAATTAATTAAATGCTTCACTATTATAATCTTAATGTCAAATGAGATATTATACAACATAATTTGATAAAATGAAACTTAATAGCCGAACATCTATTCATAACTAACAAACAAAACACTTAGTAACTCTAATATAATTAAAAATTGCTATTTTCTTATAAAAATAATATAATTTGATGAAATATATCAGAAATTACACTTGTGAGTAGAACGATGTTTTGTTTCTTATGTTGGAATCAATAAAAACATAATCGGATTATGTCTTATGTTACTCTTAAGTAAAGTGAGCCCAAGCTTCCGTATTCGTGAATTAAACAAAGACAACTAAAACAACTGCTCAAAATCTCAAAAAAGTCAGTTTTTATTTCTCATAAAAAAAATTCCAACTCTTAACTAGCCACTCCAAGACGCGCTTTAATACCTTTAACAAGATTTCCAGTTCAATCGGAGTGATCGTCAACTTAAAAATTTTGACTGAGACACTTTTATGTGATACCAAGCGGATGAGTATTTTCGTAATTAGTTAATAATTTATTGAAAGTTCACCTACATAAGTTATGATCGGAGGTGTGTTCAATTCCGTATTGATTTTAGCTAACCGTAACAAATCATGATCCAACTGCAGTATCAGTTTGTGTTCGAGTTCAATTACAAAAGATCTTGTTCAATTTTGTTCTATTAATACCGCAACTTCTTTTACACAACGGACTCTTCGTTCAATATTTGATAATATTGATCCTACAGTTAATTTAATGGAATAGAAGACCAACATACGTGAGACCACAAAGAATACTTCGGATTAGTATTGAAGAAAATTTCATTCTCGGTCGGTGTACACTACTATGTACGTCACCAACAAACTTTCAGCAGTGCAGGATCATATCAAATATGAATATGAATTTTCGGAATGATTTTATACTATAGTCAAATTAATAATCATAACCAAATGGGTAAACAGGATTACAAGAGCCCGCCATGAGTAAGAACTGTAATTTGGTAGTTTTATCACAATACATTGGTAGTCATGTACATTATCTTCAGTAGCTCTTATTCAGATACCATCTCTTTGTCTAAGCACTATCACGTAATAACCGTTCTATTTAGTTACGTTTATTGTAATTTTAATTCTGTAAAGTATTTATTGAAATAATTAAGAAGATGATATAATTGTTCACTGCTAACATGATGGAAAATATGGAAAATATCTTTCGTTGTGTATAATAACAATACTAATAATAATAATCATATCAGTAATAGTAATAATAATGATAATAATAATACTAATAATAATAGTTCATTATCCAAAAAAATTAAAATAAAAACATATTCATCAAATTGTTGTTTCTCAAGTGTGAGCTTATCATAAATTTTAAATTTTTGGTAAATCACAATCTTGTCATGATATGTAAATACTACTGACTTCGAGCGCTATACATTTCACCCCATCTTCAAGCATTATAAGGTCTCAATAATTAAAAAGTATCACTATTTGGTTTATTTCATTAAAAACTGTTTTTTCTTTATTCTTTTGTTTCATTTTGATATCAATAATCAGACCAATCTATTTTGTATAATAATTTATTGTTATTCATAACAATTTTATTACTTGTTGCAGATCTGTTTCGGTAGTGTTTCTGTGAAGAAAAATTATTTGACATATTCACCAAACGTAATGAGGATTATTCGTAATCACCGAAGTCTAAGAATAAGATATACCTTAACCTGTAACACACTGTTCTTTATCATTATAATGTAATGAACATCAATGACTTATATCTGAGTTATCATTTTTCATTATCTTATTAGGTGTTGAACAATGTTTCTGGGTAATTAGTGGAGTTTCAGGATGCAACAAACTTACTCTAAATTTGTTATCTCTAATTGAGCGTTAGGCAAGGCTTTTATATTTTCTATGCAAGTAGAGCTGGAGGTAATATTCTTTTTTGTTTACCGCGATATATTTATTTTTCCTTTCGAAACATTTTCATTTAATGTCTATATCTGGAGAATTTCTAGAATTGATTTCCGATAAAACTGTTAACTGTATCCAGTCCAATACATTTCATTCTTGATTATACATATTGAGCGACCATCCACAGAGCATTTAAAAAATATAAGTTAAAAGTTAAGAAATTCACATGAATTTTTCATGACATAGTTTTCAATAGTATATATTGGTGGCTCTAGCATTTGGCTCATGAAAATACTTACGCTACAAGCAAAACCAAAAAAAAATCCGAAAATTTTGGATCAATTGAATAGTACGTACTACATAGATGTGAGGGAACAGGAAATTTAATATGTGAAATATAAATACGTATTTCGTCAACTGTAATTACGAATATTCTAGTACAAAACATTGGTGTAGTTACGAGGATAATTTAGAAAGCATCTCTTCAACAGTTACTCTCATATAAGAGACAAAAGATACTAAAAGAACCGTGTATTTTAGAGCAGTAACAGATACAGTTTGTAATATTCAATATTCTTATCAAAGACAGTTTTTAAATCTGTTTAAAAATTTTTACAATATACCTATAATACGAAAACTTACAAATCCGTTGAGACTTTAATGACTTCTATCTCGATCGAACCGATAGATGTTTCAAGCTATTAAAGCGATAAGAACCGATGTCTTTAGTTCTCTTCCATGAAAAATTTCAAATGTAATTACAGAATATGAAAATATATTTCACTTATCAAAATAAATATGAATCAAAGTAGGTAAATGTCAAACACCCATATATGGTATTGCTGCATGTTGGTAAAAGTAATAAACACGTGAATAGATAAGTAAATACGTAACTCTCGACTTACCATCTTTCATGCCTTACACCGTTTAAGAGAACGCACCAACCACTGTATGATAATTAATAATAACTACGAGTTTATCAAGAGAACTTTTATATTATCTTGACGAAGGTAAGCAAGTTGCAAAATTTTACCTCCTACAATGAAACACATCTTGAAGATGATGCTACCGTATAATTCTTAGGCAGGTACTGTTATCAATGATTCAACTGATCTTCCTAAGCAATTATGCATTCACATATGTAAAGAAAGTAAAACATTGAAAATTAAAAAACTGAAAGATATCTCATATCCATAAGATGCGGAATACGGCGAAATTATTCATTACTATATTGTGAAATTCATGAAAAGTTTTCGTCTTCGATCAATTAATTTGATACGTTCCTCTTGAATTCGTTATTCCGAATGAATGAAACATTTTATAGTGGTGGATAATAACTGATTAGTGATACGGATAACATTTCCTGAAAGATTTCTTAAAATGTTTTATATGGACCAGGACTCTCAGTATAAATAAACGTGAAAATTAAAAATCATAGGTGGGATTTGATATCCCTGGAAGTGTAGTCGAGAGTACTCTCAGTTTCATATTCCGTTGGAATAAATTCCTGATATAGCTAGTGGATCATTGATAGATTTGTGCGATTCATTACCTGTCAATTACTGACATTAATATTTATGGATGAAGGTTGAATGACGTATGTATACTATTGGCAATTGCCTCTACAAATTTATCTCTCGAAGATCATAGAAAGGTGGACGATCTCTTCTCTTTTTATAGATAGTTCGGACTCATTAGAAATCTGGTCTGTTATTTCACCATAAGAGATTCTAGGTAGGTGGACTATACGAGTTCAATAGTCACCTCTTCATTGTCAAGCTCGAGACCTGCACAAATTCTACTCACCAGATATCAATGGTCAAGTTGTGGTACTCTTCTCCTAGTGAGTCTTTCCTTGTAAATATAACCTCCAAAATTTGAAAAAAAATCATTGTCTTCTCTTCCATCATTTCTCCGCTGGCTCATATAATGTTTTTCGAACATTATAGGTTTTTCTCTCATTTGGTCCAAGTGAAAGTATCCTGATTATCAGATGGAACTGTAAGAATATAATATTCACCCATTGAATTGAATTGTCTCAGATCCAAAATTCAACTGATCCTAATGAACATTAGATAAAGTTGGCTTCGACTCAACCTAAATCCATAATATTACTGAAGAAAGATATTGAAAAATTTAAAAACTGGATTGCACTCATTAAACTCTGATATTTACTCAATTAAAATGTTTTGTTGCACAGCGGTAACGTCAGAAGTATTTATAACAGTTTAAGTGTAAGAAATATTTCTGACAATGTCTCTGTGTAACAAAAGATCACTATTGACAAATCTCCATTTGAAATACCATCAAATTCTTACTAAATTTTCTGGAATTGAAACCCATACATTCACAAATTCAATTATTGCGTTGCTCTGAACGCTCAAGAATTTAAACAAGGCAATCACTCCTTGGAACAATCAATCCATTTCAATTCAAGCTCACGGCAAAAATGAACTAACAGCCTGAAAAGAGTTTCAGACAATCAATACACGATTTTACACTTGTTATCACGATAATTCTAGGCCAAATTTTACTAACCTTCGCCCGATGTCGTTATGCTGAAGATCCTAGGAGAATCAAACGATCGCTTCATCAAAGGCTAAGTACTAAACACGAATCCACTATGGGCCGAACAACACCACTACAAAGAAGGTCAATCGACGGAATCTGCCTCACACTCGAGACATTCCCTTCTTGAAAATCAGATTGAGGATGGAAGATATTGAGTAGAAGCATTCCTACTGAAAGTATCTGTGAAGCGCTTAAATATGAAGGAGTTCCAAGTCTTACAAGCACCTGGCTTCAGGTTATGCTGAAAAACAAGAACCTACAAGTCTCCAGACACAAAGCCACGATCAGTGGCCTTCTGGAATACGGATGCCCACAGGGTGAAGTATTCTCACCAACCATCTGGAACATAGTGGTCGATGGTGATCTTGGGAAAGTAGCCATCCTAAGATGATGATTGAATATGCCGATGATATACTCAAAACCGTTAGAGGAAAATTTTTGAACTAATCGGTAGACTTAACACAATCAGCCCTGACTGCACTAAGTAAATGATGCTATGACAATGGGCTGAACTTTGATCCTAAGAAAACAGAAATAGTAGTTTTTATCAGGGAGTACAAGACAGTACCCACCGGAGGACTTGTCAGATAAATAACATTTGTGATCAACCCAAATACGTAGGAGTCATCTCAATTGCAATTCCAAAGATTTTCATCTCCAATTGGAAAAGAAGTGGCCTTTTATGCTTCTGAGCCTATTTCTTTGTATTTTTTCAAGTAACGTCGGATTTCTGAATTCGTAGAATTTCTTGTGATACTTCATCAAATCGCGTAGTAATAATTTTGATTAATTGTTAGATCCACATGTATATTTTAGGAAATAAATTCCTCCTCAAGAGAACATCCTATGAGCACTAATTATATAAAACTCATTCATTATTATGATAATTTGACTGTGCCAACATTATTACCGAATGATCGTTCTGAACTATTATGACATATATTTAACCATAATATTAAATATTTTCGGGACAAATATCAACAGTAAGTGTATTAATTATAATGAACTTGTGAAAATGTCATTCTCTTGTAAGCACTCAAGGTCAGTTTATTTTCGCTGCATACATCATTCATTTCACATTCTCTAATTATACTTTAATGTATGTGTCATTTTCTATACATGGATCAAAAAAATTGATGAATATGAGAGTCTCAGCTTTTCTGAAGACACGAAAGACAATAAGGAATCATTCTTGTTTTCTTCATCAAGTAACTACGTTTACTTGATGTTAATTCATTTTGAAACTAAAGTAGAATAGTAACAATTACAACTCGGAATTTAGTATAATTGTAAGTTGTAACGCTACACTTCCGTAGAATAGTGAAATAAAACAAATTCAAATTAACACGAACAGCAATGTTTAATTGCTCACGGAAGTTAATCCATTGGACAAATAATTGAAATAATAATAGGATTATTAAGATGAATAAACGTAAAAGATTGAACCATAGGCGGGATTGGATTTCTAGTTCAGAGTGATTACCAATTACACCACTTTGGTTCCGTTAGATTTTTATATTTTTTTAATATAAACCTCTGAAAGGATAGTAGATCGTTGATGAACACAATGCGATTCGATGCCCTACCATAGATCAACTATTCACGCACATTCATCTAAAGTTCAGTCGTTTTGAAGTAAGGATTGTAGGCTAAAGTATTGCTATGGTTGGCAATTACTTGACAGTACTTATTCAATGACAGCATCCCGGTTCTTATATATTTCAATAGGACTGACTGAGAAATGGTCTGGTTGGGTATGAACAAGTTTAAAGTTTCTTTGCCTAATTGGCCACAATTTCGTGTATATATATGTTATGCTTTCTTGGTATTTTGGTTCTTGGATAGACTGAAAATAAAATAAAAATTCTCTTTGACGTATCCATAACTTCAAAATAATAGAATTTTGTTAAGTTAACAAAATTCTATTATTTCGAAGTGCCACTTTCCACTTGTCTATTTAAAATTCAACCTAAAAAGATTATTCAACTATGACGTATGACACTACGAGTAACAATTTTGAGGTTAAATTCCATAGAATTATCTTAAACTTGATTAGTTGCGAAATATTTATCATAGAATAACTAACTAATCCATACAATAAACATAAATATTTAGAATTGCATAATCCTGATTACTCGTATAGTGAAAACCATCCTTGGATTATATAGGCGAAACATCCTTTGGCAGTTTTAATCTTCATGCATGATCATAACACTTATTATTTTTGGCCTCTTTGTGCGAAACAATTTGGCAGGTTCCGATAAGAAACTAGGGAAGCGCGTTATGCTTAGCTGTGTTATTTGTTTCTGACATAACCCCGTAAGATAATCCATCCCATGAAAGGTAATTTCCCTGCCGCTCGTTTCCGTCCAGCTTACCCCTTTTATATCACTGGAGTAGATTATACTGGGCCCACACTTGCAGAAAACCATAAGGGCCGTGATTACAAAACATCTGAGGCTTGCATAATGCTTGTTTCCTTAGCTGTGAAGGCTGTTCATCTAGAGTAAGTGAGCCATTTTACGACATACTTTTTTATTCTGGCTTTGATACATTTTGCGGCATATAGAGACAATGCAAAGGCAAGCAGATCGAAACAGTTTCTGACAATGCGACCAATTTCATGAGCACTAATACGAAACAGAAAGAGTTAGCTAGTTTCATAACTCAAATCATTCCAGATATAGCAAACTTGCTTGCTCAAGACGGCATTTCGTGGAGCTACATTTTGGCTCGCTCTCCACATTCCTGGGACCTTTGAGATGTGTGAAATATTACCTAAGCTGAGTATAGAGCGACGCGTCACTTACTTTTGAATACATGAATACATTATTGGTTCACATAGTCGATCCTGAACTCTCATCCTATTTGCCTTTTACCTCAAGAACTTTTAGACTTGACTCCCCCTATATCAGGCACTCTCTGATTGGATGCTCCATAACTGCTGTATCAGACTCAGTACTTGGAACAATAGCTGATCTGCAAAGGATGATTCATCACAAAAGTTGTGAAATCGAACATTTGGGACAGCTCCACACAGCATGAAATGGAAGGATTCCCAAGGATCTCCTTCAACCGACGCCCAAGTCCTTGTTAAGGATGTCAAACGCCCACCAATGAATTGGTTGCTAAGAATGAATAGATGAAGTAATTTCTGGTCCGGAAGGCATCGCGACAGTTGCTTCGATCAGAACGAGCCAAGAAACGATTTAACATAATTTATTAAGGTATGTCCACTGTCAGTAAGCCAAAGTTCGGTTAACGCGCTATGTTTGCGTTTCCACTTTATCTTCCAAAGGAAGCCCAAATCCTCGTCAAGGATGACAACTATCAATGAATTGGTTCTTAGGAAGAATGAATGAAGTACTTCCTGGTCCAGATGGCTTCGCAAGAGTTATTTCGATAATAGTGGGCCAAGGAACGATTCGGTGAACCAAACTTCGGTGACGCGAAGTTTTCCAAGGCCGGAGGGATGTTAAGGTCTCTAACTTGTCTATGCCAGTAATCGGTTATATAAGAATGAATCTCTAGCAGGTCTGCATTGGCTACCGCAAGGCATTTGGTTCCATATCAAATGGGTTATTATTATACTTGATTCAATGCTTTGGGATACCAATCCCACTAGTGAGATGCGTAGAACATCTGTTGCTACTCTGGAGGACTCATTTCGGCATCACATGAGGCAGACGATGAATCTTGACAGAATTGGTACCATTCAAGAGGGGTGTCTTCCAAGAAGACTCCTTGAGTGCCCTCTTGTTCAACATCTCACTGTTGCTCCTCTTCATTACATAAAGACGGACTCGTGGACATTACTCTGGACCACCGAATGACCGGAGGCATCAGATCACTCATTTATTCCACGTCTCGACTGAAGCATCTCTAAACATCTTGATGCTGGAGAGATCGATATCTGATAATTGAACAGCGTCCTAATTATGCTGCTTCTCAGGTAAAGGTGGCTCTCTGCGGCAAGTACAGAAACCTTGTTTGAAAGATTTGGTCGTCTGAACTCTCGAGTGAGAACAAGGCGTCTTCAACAAATATGCTAGCCGTTCCCGTCATTCTTTACTCCTTCGGAGTGGTGAAATGGACGTTCGATGAGCTACATGGACACCCGGAAATGATGCATATCCATCACGGTATGCATCCCAGGTCGTCCGTTTCCCGCATGTATCTCCCATGTTACCGGGGAGGTAGGGAACCCATGTTTAGAGGGTCTGCATCGAAGTGTGGTTCTGAGTCTAGCGTATAAAGTTCTCAGAAGTCCAGATTCCCTCCTGTGCCTTGTCAAAAATCACTAATTGGCCAAATGGCATTTATCGTTGAGGCAGCACAAAACGCTGCTAAGTACTTGATCTCGAATTTCACATCAATCGTGAAGGCCAACCAGAGAGAGACCTCGGATAACAACCTTCTCTAGTAAAAGACCAGATTAGTGCCGCGGAGCAAGATCTTATGCTCAGGCGGCATATTAATAAGCCGATACACAGTATTTACTACAGAAACACTCGGATTGTCAACCAGACTTACCTAAGGTCCGCCGGGGTTATATCCGAGCTTGCGAAGATGACGTAGTCTATCGCGGCTACGTGATGGGTATGCAGGGTGCTAATGTCAGCTGCAGGACAGCCTGAGACGCTTTTCACCTGATGTCTACATGTCCGTTGAATGCAGCTTTGGCGTACACCCATCGCCAATTGATTCTCTTGCTGCTACAAATTCGACTACTCATAAGCCACTCACTCTATCTGACTACAAAACTGTACCAACAATTTCAGTTATCCCAACTTCAGTAAGTGATCCTCAGGATTCTGTTAAATCTAGGGTACCAGCATTATCTATAAATTATACATAGATTGTCAAATTCCAGACAATTATCAACCGCTCAATCTCCAAGAAACAAACGTTATCCTCCTCAACCAACTTTCTCAGCTACTCAAACGACAAAATTTGTAACACTGCAGTCAACTATTCAAAGTTATTTTCCTATGTTCCTACTACTTTACTTCAACTCCACCCTTGCTAGCTCCTCCTGTAGATCTGTTAGAAGACATGATGGTTCCGCAATTTTCTGCAACATTAATATCGATTTTTAAATTTCTGATCTTGGTCAATTTAATCATGAAATGCATATTGAGCTATCTGTCTATGTGTAGGCTATCTTCAAAAATACTCTATCGTCCCACTCTTGAGGATCTCCTGCTCTGCTAGAAATTTGAACGAATTATTCTAACGTGTGACATTTATACTAGTTTTTGCGGAAAGTCAGAGGAACTGACCGAACTTGTTGCTGCTTTTGGCCTGAAAATTACTGTATCAGAGTATACAAGAATATGTGACTCAAACTCAACTTTCCCTGATAACATCAACTAATCTACTGGACAATTCATAGGAAACACGCGTGGTTGAACCCTGCTTATCTGACCACAGAGGTCAATATATCATTCTAAAATATAAGTATTCCAATAAAATCATATCTAACACTATACTTAAGCAAACATTCTGTTCCAAAGGTTGGAAGGCCCTCAAGGCTTCTTTGAGCTTGACTGATTTGAGCCACTTCCACAAAAAACTCACCTAATCTAAATGCCGAAATTTTGAGTGAGCAGTTTGTAAACAGACTTACTTCACTCATCACATTCCACTCTCCGATCAGAAAGTTGTCCTCCTATGAACAAGGTTTTGCACCCTGGTTTGATGCTTCACTGAGAGAGCTGGGATCCAATCTTCGTACAGCAAAGACCATCTTTAATTCAACCAACGACCCAGCTACCAAACTACTCTATACTAATATCAGAAAAGAGTACAAATTGGCTATTGTGGGGGAAAATAGTCCTCCAATAAGTCTAAAAACGTTCTGTAAGATCATTAACGCTGAACGGAATAAATCTACGAACCCTACGCAAATGCCCATATTTCCAGACAAATTTAATGTTTACTTCACTACGGTGGCTCAAACCAATGTAAACTCTTTACCCGACAGTCATCCTACATTTAATAACAAGCTACATGTTCCTACCATATCCTCTTCTCTCTATCTCCATCCTGTCACTGCTGACGAAGTTCGAACAGTTATCAATAAAATAAAAAACCCAACCAGTATCTATTACAATATTGAATTTTTTGATGATTTTGAACCGGATTCATGTACATGTTTTGCTGACGATATATCTCTACCAGATTCAGCTACTAATAAGGAAGAACTGACATCAAAAATGGACTCTATTGAACTCAAATCAGCATCTCGGTTTTCCTGCAATAAACTCAGAATGAACCAAGACAAAACTCAACGACTTTTTTTCTCAAGTAATAGCAAACTTACTATGGGGCCCTCAGCTACTATATTTATATGTCATTGTGTCATGTATCTTTTCCTCAGCCATTAATAAAACCAAGTTTATTGTGAATCATCATTATTATCACCCTTTGTAATCTAACAAGGGAACAAGTTGTAGAAAAGTTATTTATTTGTACGTTAGAGGTTTTTAAATAATTTTTTTTGGAAAACTAACTGCACATGAGTTAAGATGACTGACTCTTCAAACGATACTGATGCACTTCGTACCTTTGAAAATATTTGAAGGAGGTTGCATTACCTGGATTGGAAGTTCCAAATCATGAATTGTTTGCGACATAATAATATGCAGTAATGTCACCTGATGGGTACTCGGTAGTGGATAAAGCCGGCGGATCTGAAAGCTCGACGGGGAGAGAGCTCCGACTTGACAATTTTTCAAGGGTCATTAAAAATTTTCTTACTGAACATTGTTTTTATACTTTTAAGAAATTTTTAGATTTTCAGTTCTGATTTAATAGTATTAAGTTTTTATTCTTCTTTGTTGTATCATAATTTGAATTTGTTTTTTTTTCTTTCTCTTATCTTTGACGAATGTAAGCCAATACTTGGTATTTAGCATGAATAAATTATTCTATTCTAGTCTAAATTATTCTATTAACCTAATGGTTGATATATGGGTTTTTCAGTACGTTATCAATGCTGAACATGCCAAAGAAGCTTGGACAGCTCTTGAGAAGGCATTTGAGGATGAGGGACTCAATCGTCACCTGAGATCGCTCCGTAGATTATTTGAAATTTTAAAAATTTGGAAAAATGGAGAACTACATCAACGAACTGATGACTTTGACTCAGCAGCTCGTTCCGCTAGATGAACCTATTGATGATGGATTCATTGGTGTGGTTTTATTGCAAAGTGTTGGATTTGCAAGGAAGACTCGCATATTCGCCGTGATTGTCCAGCCAGAATGTCCGAATCTCCTCTGAAAAATGCAAAAAATTAAGAAAATTTGTTTTTTTGCAATGCAAAGGAGAAGAAGACTGCTCTGTTCATGGTATTTGGCGCGCTATAAGTCGAGATGGAACGAAAAAAAGTTGGTATGTTGGCAGTGCTGCTAACGGACATATGTGTGGTGAAAAAACCTTATGTAGTGTCGTAAAGAAGAAAGAATGCAAACTAGTTTGGCCAATTATGAAACACTAATCAAGTTTTCCTATTGAAGTAGACATCAGTACATTGGTGACCACCGAAATTAAGGTAGCAATTATCAATTCATTATGTCTTCAAACGATGAAATGAATGCGTATGAAGAAGTTACTCGTAACGAGATAGCTCGAATTAATGTAAAAGCTCCACCTTTCTGGAAATCAAATCCAGAAATTTAAAACAACTAGAAGGCAGTAGTGGGTATTTCAGAAGATAAAACCAAATTCTTTCACGCTCTTGTTAGCATTCTTGAGACTGTCAGTGATTTAGTCCTAAACTCACCTGCTCAGGATAAATATATGAACTTGAAAAACGACTCAGAGCAGAATCTTTTGAAAAAGTTGTTAACTGATTTGTCAACAGTTGACAAAAAGCCGTCGAATCTATTGCGTAAAATGCGTTCACTGGCGACTAACAGGATCAACGATGACGTTCTTTGCTCACTCTGGGTCTAGTGTTCACCTGCTCAGGCTCAGGCTATTCTTTCTGCAAGCAACGAAGATTATCAATAATGGCTGACAATTGTAAAAATATGTTTGCCTGATCAGTTATGTCCAATTAATATAGAAGAAAAAGCTAGTTTTACAAGTAGGACAACTAAAATTTATCAGAAAACTACTGAAGGTTACGAAAAAATACAGAATCAAATGTATAGACTGTCGGATCCAATTGAGGAACTTCGATTATCTCGTGGAAGAAGCTTTTCAAGAAGACGTCAATATGGCTCTCGAAATCAATTCCGTTCGAGAAACAGAAATTCAAACAATAGTCATATTTGTTGGTTGTTGGTACAACTCTTTTGAATCTCAAGCTGAAAAGTGCATCAAACAATGCTATTTTAAAGAAGACTTCAGGTAAGAAAACTAGAATACCCTCAAGTTACTGCGGTGAATTTGAGGGGTGTTTCTTTTTGCCATTTACTTATAACAGATGTTACTTCCGGATTTAACTTTCTTATCGACACATTTGTGGATATTTCTAGCATCCCTTCCTTTTAAAAGAAGCTGCCGTTCCGAATGATTTTATGTTATTCGTTATGAACGGCTCCACTATATCTTCCTATGGTTATATAAATTTAGAGCTCGATATAGGCTTAAGACGTAAGTTTTGTTCGAGTGTTATAGTTGCCGACCTCGGAAAACCTATTATTATGCTGACTTTGAAAGTCACTTTTTTTAGTCAATTTGAGAAAACGTTGCTCAATCAATTCAACTACTTCCATCTCAATTTCTGGTAAATTATCTTCAGATCTTTTGTTGGCATCTCTAATATTGGAGGTTGTATGGAATCGCAATATTCGAAATTACGAAATAAATATGAAGAAATTACTAGACTGCTGTTATTCGTCACAGGAGTCAAATATAATATATACATCATATTATCACCAAAGGTCATCCAATGTAGCCCAAACTCAGCAGACTTTCTTCAGAAAAATTGGCTGTGCGCGGAAGGAATTCGATTTTCTGGTAGAACAAGGAATTTGCATGCCATCAGAAAGTAATTGGACCAGTCTCTTACATTTAGTTAAAAATAAACATAGCCAGTGAAGAACTTGTGGTGATGTTCGTGCTCTAAATGCTAAAAATATCATGGATCGATACATGTTGTCTCATCTACACGACTTTTCACACATTTTACATGGTACTAAAATTGTTTCCATAGTCTACTTAACTCGTGCTTGCCACTTGATTCTAGTAGAAACTCATGATATTCCTGAAACAGTTGTCATTATATCTTTTAATCTCATCCAATTTCATTTTAGACTTTTGGATTGAAAATTTCTGCACAGTCATTTCAACGCTTCATGCATATGTTTACTCAAGGGTTACATTTTGCTTCCTTCATTTAAATGTTATACTAATCGCGTCTAAGGATCATGAAGAACATTTGTCTCATCTAGAGATAAGTTTACAAAGCCTGAGAGAATATGGTATAGTTATCAATGTTGCTAAATGTTCCTTCGGAAAAAAATGATTCTTTAGGACATTTAGTAACAGAAGTAAAAATAAATTTATTTTGATGAAAAGATTGTTTGTTCATTCTGCTGCAACATATGGACATTAATAACAAATTAAGAATTAGTTCATTATATCACTACATTGATATTTTTTAAGTCAGTTCTTAAGGCGAATCTAAGTACTTTGTGGTTACCCGAGTCAAGTTATGGAAACATTCGTGTCATTCAAAGCTCTTGTTGTTGGAAACGAATGTGAAAGAAAAATAAAAGTTCTCATGACTGATTGTGGTGGCGACTACATCAGTGTATTGTTTGAAAAGTATTTGAAGAGATTCGACATGAAACGACTATTCCATATGAGCCTGCCCAAAATGAACTCGCGGAATGGCAAATCGCACGATTTTTAACGAGGTTAGATCAATGTTGAATCATTTTGATCTTGATAAACGTTTTTGGGCCGATGCAGCAAATACTGCCGTGTAATGAACAAAACGACCAAACGCTTGGAAAATGTTAGGTCATATGAAAGATGATGTTTAGGCCTAATGCCGGTTTTTATTAGTATGTAGTTTGTCATACTATTTTTTAATTGCAACCGTGGCAGCATTGGCTTGATATAGTTTCTAAGTATACTTTGGCTATGATTTTTGTATATCACTAGGGGATGCAAATACTCAAGTCCCCAGGTTAAATTACCCTGAAAGGAAGAAAATAAAAGACCTGTACCCAGAATGATTGAAATTTACTTTGAGATAATAATATTGGAAAGATTTGAGACAGAATTTATATTAATGAGGTATGAAGCGAATTAATAGCAAATATGGATGAAGTTAATCACTTTTAAATCAATAACACAATGAACAGTTGAATTTACACTATATACGATATCCAATGATTATTAACAACTGATACATAAAATCAAAATCGATAACCCAATGTACAGTTGAATTTAAGCAAAATACGATATTCAATGATTATTAACATATGTTACATAAAATCAAAATCGATAACCCAATGAACAGTTGAATTTAAGCAATATACGATATTCAATGATTATTAACATATGATACATAAAATCGAAATCGATAACCTGACTTGAGAGCTGGATGTCGCACTTGCTTGATGATGTTTAATTATTCTACTTCAATGTAGGGGTCCCTGCTACCATTGCCATATCGTTTCCACGACTGTACTTCGCAAATAAATTAGTGACTCCTAACTATCTTCCACAGTAGATTCAGGCCAACCATCAACACACTTCTTGTTGAATTTTCCACAACCTAGACAAAGATAAAAAAACTACAAGCAGCACTTGAAGTAAAACTGGACGAAAAATCCTCTATCACGATAGGGTTTTTTTCTTCCAAAAGGCAACTCTTCTATCGTTCCCCAAACAGATTCGACGAAACTAGGTTCAGATCCCCGAAGGTATATCAATTATCTTATTAATCACAATGATTCCAATCCAAATTGATAATTGATGTCTACAATTTCAACGGGAGAAATATTCCCATAAATTGGTTCCAAGCTTACGCTTAGTATCACCAACCTGTTGAATAACCTAGAATTGACTTCACACTCGAACGAACAGAACAGAAGTGTCTTTCTTTTCCTTTTCCGGTGTCTCACAGAACACCCTCGAAGAGAAGCGGTAACTGACACCGAGCAACCAACCAAGACCCATAGAATATCGGTACGGTCCATGTCTTTTAGAATCTACAGATCACGACTCTCAGAATATACCAAATATACGGTCTAGCATAGCTGACGTCACAGGAGTTAACCGATTGTCCTACAGCGGCCATTTCTAAGCCATAAGGTGGAATTTACACGTTACACAAGTTTGTTTATATATATATATATATATATATATATATATATATATATATATATATATATATATATATATATATATATATATATATATATATCAGTCTATGAAAACAACAAGGTCAAGCGGTCCAGCGTCAAGACAGACAATTATACACTGTCTCTTGTCTTCAAGTAAGCCCTCTACAATTTAATGCTTTCTTTTTGAAATACTTAGAACAATGTCGGAAGATTTAAAAAAAAAAGCAAAAGCAAGGCGAGGGAATATCAAGGGAAAATTAACTCGTTTAATATCGCTTCATGATTCACTTGATTTAAATAATTTAAACAATGAAATCATTACCCAATTGAAGCTACGATTAGAGCGATTTAACGGTACGAGTTTGACAAGGTCAATTCTGAAATTCGATATCTTGACAATACAAGCGATTCAACCGAATTAGAAGCATTTGAAGCTGCATTTTACGAAATAATTCCAAGAATAAGTCAATAATTATTGACTATAATAATTCAAAGGTTACATCATTATCAAGTCCACAATTGCCGATTTCTGGTGGTGAAGTCGTGCAAAGTGTCAATTTACCTACGATAAATTTACCCAATTTTAAAGGACAATGGCTTGAGTTCAGAGATGCATTCAGATCTTCGATTCATAGAAACGATTGAATATCAAACATACAAAAGTTTTATTATTTACGATCTTGTATACATGGTGATGCAGCTCAAGTTATCGAATCTATTGAAGTTACTGACAATAATTACAATCTTGCTTGGGATCTTCTAGAAGAAAGATTTGAAAACAAACGATTAATTGTTCATAACTATGTGAAAGCGATTTTTGAACAACCAATCACAACGAAAGAATCACATGTACAATTACGATCACTTTTAGATTCAATAACAAAAAATTTGCGTTCATTGCAATCGCTAGGTGAACCTACTGAACACTGGGACACGCTGATAATTTATATTATAGCAAATAATAAATTAACTTCTACTACATGGCGAGAATGGGAATCTTTTGAGTATCATACTAATATTACAGATATGACAGATTTGAACAAATTTTTTAAATTACGATGTGAGATTTTTGAGAAACTTGAAGTGAATAAAACCAATAATAATATGCTACCCACGATGAAGAAATGCATCGATATAAATCTAAAAACAAACAATCTACTAATTCACTTGACAATGCTGATATTTTGCGTGCTATTTTTCTAAAAATGCTCAAACCATTCATAAATGTTTTAAAACTTTCGAATAGACAAAGAATTGAAGAAATTAAAAAACGTAAATTATGTTTAAATTGTTTTCGTCCAGGACATCTATCGCCAGAATGTACCACATCCAGCTGTTAACAAGCGAAACTAGTGCAATACCAAAAACAAGTGCAGGTGTTACCGCGACAAGTATGTCATCGTCTCAAGTACTTTTAGCAACAGCTGTTGTTGAAGTATCCGATTTACAGGGTGTTCGCCACAAGTGTCGAGCTTTACTTGACAGTGGTTCACAAAGTAAGGTTATCACTTCAGATTTTCTTAAGATAATAAAATTACCGGTCAATCTCACGAGTTTTACTGTCATGGGTGTCGGTGAAAAATGTGCAAATATAAGATACTATGCCAATATCAATATAAAAACATGTCATAATCAATACAATAAGTATATTTCATGTCTACTTTTAGATACCATTACAGGTAAACTTTCATCAGTTTCATTTGATAAAAAGTAATTTAACATACCCTATGTTCAATTAGCCGACCCAACTTTTTATGAAAGTAATTCTATTGTCCTTTTGCTAGGTGCAAATATTTCTTGGGACATTTCACGTAATAAACAGATACGTTTAGGTGAGGATATGCCAATTTTAAGTAAAACTGCACAAGGCTGGGTTGTGGCTGGAAATAGCAAAAATCAGAAAGAACAAATCAATCAGTTCAAATCATTTTTTAATTTTGATATTCCAAATACACAATTAGACAATCAATTAACCAAGTTTTGGCAAATTGAGGAATGTGACAAGCCTTCTTATTTGTCAGATTCAGAACAATTTTGTGAAAATCACTTTGCTAGTACTTATACCAGACTCAAAAATGGTAGGTTTCAAGTGTCAATACCACTAAAAAGTAATTATGTCGATCTAGGCGATTCAAGGCAACAAGCGCTAGAGCGTTTTTATAAACAAGAGAAGAGACTTTTTAAATCACCAGACTTACGCAAGGAATACGTACAATTTATGGAAGAATACATTTCATCAAATCATATGTCGATCAATATTATCAATCACTTCGCAGATATTTGATCCTTTAGGTAACGATAATTGCCAAATGTTTAATAGAAGATTTATGGCAAGCAAATCTAAACTGGGATCAACCCATTTCTAGTGACTTACATTTAGCATGGATTCAATTTAAATCGAATCTACCGTAACTTAACAAGATAGAGATAAAAAGGTACGTTTTAGCAAACAAGGAAGAAGGAATCGATATTATAGGTTTTTCAGACGCCTTGGAAAAGGCTCATGGTGCTTGCATTTACATCCGAAGCAAGAACGATTCTAATCAATACGAATGTAGTTTGTTGTGTTCAAAAACGAGAGTGGCACCATTCAAAAAAATTAATTTACCAAGATTAGAGCTTTCAGCGGCACTTCTTCTCAGTGAATTATATAAAAAGGTTTCCAATTCACTATCAATCAAAATTAGCAATACTTTTCTATTTTCCGATTCTACTATAACTTTATCATGGATAAGGCTTTTCACCATCTCGTTGGCCAATCGCGTGAGCGAAATACAAGATCTAACCAATACAAGTTATTGGTATCATGTTCGGTCAAATGAGAATCCAGCTGACTACTTATCGCGAGGCTTATGTGCCAGCAAAATTGTAGGTTTTGATCCATGGTTCAAGGGACCTACTTTTTTATTGAGTGATAATCTACAATCGCATCTAGTAAATATTGATGAAGTACAAAATAAGTGCGAACTTGAAATGCGTAAGGTAACGATATCTAACGTTGTCAATGTTGAAAATTTCAATTCAGCGGAAAGATATTTTGACTACTCAAAACTTCAAAGAGTGACGCTTATCTTTTAAGATTTAATTTTAATTCAAGAGTACCCAAACAAGATCGTCTAACGCAAGAACTTTCATGTCAAGAACTAGAGAATGCAATAATTGCTTTAGTTCAAAATGTTCAATTACAATTATTTACACAAGATTATAAAAATTTGATTAATAAGAAGCCATCACAAAAAACAAGTTCGATTTTAAACTTAAATCCATTTCTGGATTCGAATCAAATTTTAAGAGTTGGTGGTAGAATCCAGCTTTCTAACTACAAATACGATAAAAAAAATCCCATGATTTCACCCCAACATCATGCGTTGACACAATTGATTGTCGAAAAAGAGCATCACCGTTTATTACATTATAGTCCTTCTCTTCTGTTGAGTTCAATTCGTGAAAGATTTTGGCCTATTAATGGTCGCAATTTGTGTAAAGGTATTGTAAGAAAATGTGTTCGAAGCTTCAGAGCAAAGCCCGTACCAATTAAGTACATAATGGGCAATTTACCCAGTACGAGAGTAAATCAATATGTACCATTTTTTAATACTGGTATTGATTTTGCTGGACCTTTTTTAACAAAGGATAGAAAAACTCGCGGTGCAAAATAAACGAAAACATACGTGTGCTTAATGATTTGCTTAAGCACTAATGCTATCTGTAGTATCTTTATTAATACACCAAGTATTCTTGTTATATAAGTTTATTAATTATAACTTTTTGGTTGTTACTTGTAGTTTTTAGGTTCCGACAATACTACTGTCTTTTGTACTTCCCCCGATGTCTTGCCTTCCTCTCTATGCTCTTTTCTTCAGATCTATCTTTGAGTATGCATGCAACAACATATAAAACATGCTTTTTTTTTACAAACTAGAATCCTTCAAATAAGTAGAGATTTTAGTGATACGACCTGAACGAGTAATACTACACTTAACGAGTAATAATACGCTTGACATTAGTTGCTATTTTGGGTTTTAATACTTCACTAGAAGATGGTAACATGTATGTTAAAACTCTACTCATAAGAATTTGGGCTGGACTGTAATTTAATCCTGCAACAGGTGTGTTACGGTAATTCAACAGTGCTAATTGTATATCCGACCCACATTCCTTACATTTTTTCATCATTTTTTCCACTATACCAACAGCTTTTTCACTTAAACCAGTAGACTTTGGATATCTAGGACTAGAATGAATAATTTCCATATCATATTCTATAGCAAAATTATCGAATTTATTACTGGCAAAAGGCATATTATCACACACTATATATTTACGAATACCACGAACAGAAGTAATTTCCTTCAGCTTGTTGATTACAGACTCAGCTGTTTTATCTTTCAGAAATTTTGCTTCAATCCATTTTGAAAGAAAAATTTCATAAAGGGTAATGCAGGTATATTGTGTGACATCAGAGGTTCTTTGATATTAGTAACTTGAAATTTTTCACACACTTTACAAGATAGAAGAGTACGTGCTCTTTTCTTGCTCTTCACTATACCAAAATGACCAGCGTGAATCAAATTTAACATTTCTTTTCTAAGACAGAATGGAATTACTACTTTATCCTCATAGTAGACAATATTATCTTTCACACGTAAGTGTAACTTCAATTTAAAAAAAAATTTCAATTCTTGACCAACGATGTTCTTATCGGTTTTCGCCCACCCATTATGGTACCACTCAATTACTTGTTTCAAGATTTTATCTTCAATACTATTCTCTGAAATTTGCTTATGTCTGAAATCCGAAATAGGTGAGTCAATTTCTAGACAATGCACAACATCACTCAAAACAGGATCATTTTGTGCATTATTAGTTGAACGATTACGAGATAAGTAATCTGCAACATGCATTTTAGGACCTGGTACATACTTCATATGTAAGTCATATTTTAGTAGTTTCTATATCATGCGTTGTAATCTTGAACTTACTTTGTTAATATCTTTCTTAACTATCGAAATCAGGGGCTTATGATCGTTTTCTACTTCTATGTTCCTTCCATATATAGATAAATGAAATCTTCCTACAGACGCACAAATTGCAAAAGGTTCTTTTTCTATAGGAGCCCATCTCAATTGAGAATCTGTAAAGCTCCTGGAATAAAATGAAACAGGTTGCCCATTCTGTAAAAGACAAGCACCTATTCCTGTTTTTGAACTGTCACTTTGCGATGTGATTTTACCACTTTTATCTAAGATGCTGAGAGTAGGGGCAAAACTTAGTTTCCGGTCCAAAAGCCTGAGTATGATTTCCTCCCCAATCCCAAACAACATTTTTCTCAAGGAGCTCTCTTAATGGTAACGTTATTTCCGAATAATGAGATATGAATTTGCATAAATAATTTGTTGTTCCCAAAAATGTTTGTAGCCCCTTTACATTTTCTGGTTCTTGTAATTTTAAAATTGCTTCCACGTGATCTGGATCTGCAATTTTCCCGGATAGGTACTGCAATCTTCCCGGATTAAACCTAGCTCCAAATAATTTAGCACGCTCTATTACTTTTCCCATTATTATGTCATGATCTTCATTATTCTTACCTACCACTATTATATCATCAAAATAAACTTCAACGACCTCTATATCACCAAATATCCTTGTATTAATCTTTTGCATAACCTCAGGTGCTGAGGATATACGAAAAGGCATTCGCTTAAACCTGTATCGCCCGAAAGGTGTGCCAAAAGTACACAAATAGCTAATAGGCTCATCAAGTTCTACTTGAAAAAACCCATCCCTAAGGTCTAATACTGAAAAAACTCCCTTACCAGTTAGCTTATTATATATTTCTCCTGGGGATGGAATCATACTTATTTAACTCTTTCGGATCTAAGCATAATCTCAATGATTTATCTAGCTTTTATAAATCATTAAGTTATGACACCATTTTGTGGGTTTGTTAACTTTTTCTATTACATTTTTTTTCCTCTAATTTCTTCAATGTCAATTTTAGTTTAACTTTTATAGTTTCTGCTACCCTACGAATTGGTTTTATAATAGGCTCTACATCATCTTTCAACTTAATATTGTATTCTCCTACTTTACCTAACCCTTCAAAACAATATTTATTTTTATTGATGAATTCTTCCCTTTAGTCCAGTTATTTAAGAAATTTTCTTGTCCGAATTTCCGCGAGGTCTAATTTCGGTCTATTCTTATATATTTTGACACGCTGAACACGATGATGTAGATTAAATTTGGATTAACCCTGTGCCCGGAAAATTATGTCCATTTTTTGGACCCGAAAATGACCATTTTTAGTTTTTTTGCGTTTTGAGACAAAACTATGGGTTTTATGGAAAAATGTTTCGAACAAAAGTTGTTGGAAAATTTAATACGCAACTTTAAATTTTAGTCTTGAGTCGATTTGAGGTTGTGGGCCCAAGATAGGGCCAGTTTAGTGTGTTTTGTGGCACATTGAAAAATTGAGTATATGTCAAAGAGTTTTCGTTTTTTCATATTCTGTTTTGACGGAAAGATAGTATATTTATTCTTCTTTTATTTGGTTTTTGGTATTTTGAACTACCTCATTACTAATGTAATCGATTTAAAACCAAAATTATTCGAAAGATTTCATCATTCTGCATATAATATCTAAAATTCAAACATTTTGCTTCGAAGACATAACTTCGGCGCCATTTTCAAAATTTTGGACCAACGAAAAATTCAATTTTTTTTAGGTTAGAATCTTTCCACTGAACCCAAATTCTATTAGAGGTTTTGATAGCGAGTATTTTAAGTCAAAGCAGATCGATTTGAATCAAGTAGAAATGGAGCTATCACAATAAATGTGTTTGGGCCTGTAGTGGGCCCAGTTTTGGGCCTATCGACAAAAATCTTAAAGCAAATTACAAAGACATAGATTTGCCTTTTCGGTTTGGAACAACGTACGGAGATTCGTTCATAATTCCAAGTTATAACGAATTTCATCATAAAAAACTAGCACGGAATTCATTCATGTGCATTAAGCGAGGGTCGGTACAATAGATTTCGCGCGCGAAATTATGGTTTTTCAAATATTTTAAAATGCACCTGAAAACATAATCGTTTTTTATGAATGTGTGAGTGTATGTAGACGTGTGAACGTGTATATGTGACCGTGACATGATGTTTTTATAGGGTGTTACATAACAAATTTCAACATTTAAACAAAAAATAAGATTAAAATATAATTTTGTTCTTTCTTCACATTCATATTTTTTTTTCACATTTCATATTTATTAATAAATTATCTATATGTCTAATTATTCACAAATACGCTAAGTTTTCGTTATCACTGTCAGCATATATTGCTAATCATGTAATATTATCATTATTGATATATGGATCGTCGTGATACGCTTCATCATATGAGTTTGATAAAATTTGATCGTCGCAATTGTCATTGATCATCGGTATCGTCATCATCTTCATCATCGTGTTAATTTTCATCCATACACTTATCAAAATCATAATCATCTAATATACTGATTCCTGGCTCGGGGCAATTAGAACAGCTGTTACCTCCACAATGCTTACATAATGAGCTACAAGGTAATCCTAATTTTTTGCACGGATATTTATCAGTACCACTTTTTTTGACCCCGAAAAGAGATGATTTTGTTCAACTCATCAGGACGTGCATTTTTCACTGTTTGTATAGGAGTAAGTCCATTCGGACTATTTCTTGAACCCAATTTCGTTAGATTAATGGTTTCATTAATGATCCAAACCTGAACTTGGTAATACACCCTAAAAATATGTTGCTTTGCAGCATTATAGTATTTTCACATGGTTACCTTGTAATGCCTTGGCATAATGTAAATGTCCCCTGGCAAGAAAAATTGGGAGCATTTTGTTTAACACATTTATTAGCAAATTCCAATTGCCCGAGCTTTGATACTCTATATAAGATTTCAACAAGGTAACCATATGAAAATACGATAATCCTGCAAAGCAACATATTTTTAGGGTGTATTACCAAGTTCGGTAATGAAACCATTGATCCAAAGAAATGAGGTTGGAGAAATAGTTCGAATGGAATTACTCCTATACAAACAATAAAAAATGCACGTCCCGATGAGTTGATCAAAATAATCTCTTGTGGTTGTAAGAAAAATTGTACTGATAAATGTTCGTGCAAAAAATTAGGATTACCTTGAAGTTCATTATCTAAGCCTTGTGAAGGTAAAGACTGTTCTAATTGCCCCGAGTCATAAATCAGTATATTAGATGATGGTGATTCTGATAAGTGTATGGATGAAAATGAACACGATGATGAAGATAATGATGAAGATGATGATGATGATATCGATGATCAGTGACAATTGCGACGATCAAATTTTATAGAATTCAGATGACGAAGCGAATCACGATGATCCGTATATCAATAATGATCATATTACATCATTAACAATATATGCTGACAGAGATAACGAAAATTTAGGTTACTTGTAAATAATTAGACATATAGGTAATTTTTTAATGAATATGAAATGTAAGAAACCAAAAAAAATATTAATGTGAAAAAAAAACAAAATTATTTATTAATCTTATTTTCTTTGTTCAAATATTGAAACGTATTGTGTAACACCCTATAAAAACATCATGTCACAGTCACATATACACGTTCACATGGCTACATAAACTCACACATCCATAAAAAACGATTGTGGCTTCAGGAGCATTTTAAGATGTTTAAAAAACTATAATTTCGCGCGCGGAATTTATTATACCGATGCTCGCTTATTGCCGCTAAATGAAATTCCGTGCTAGTTTTTTATGATGACATCCGTTATAACTTGAAATTATGAACGAATCTCCGTACGCTGTTTCAAAATTAAATAGCAGATGTATATCTTCGTAATATGCTCCAAGATTTTTGTCGATAGCCCAAAAGAAAAGCTCTAGAGGCCCAAACACAGTTATTATTATAGTTCCATTCCTACTCAATTCAAATCAATCCGCTTGGACTTATAGTGGAGTAAATCTGACGAGAAAAAAGGCAAGGTTGACGAAAATTTTACGATGCTTAGCGACCCGGTGGAAAGGGGTTTTTTGATATTTTTAAGGGAAGTTTAGCAAAAAAAAAATTAATATCTCCGGTTGTATTGAAAATTAAGATACCAAAGTATAACCTTTTTATTGTCAATGTTCAAGGAACCTCCAGTCCAAATTTCGAGTATATATATATAAATATATGTATATTATATATATATATATATATATAAATATATATATATATATATACATATATATATATATATATATATATATATATATATATATATATATATATATATATATATATATATATATATATATATATATATATATATATATATATACATATATATATATATATATATATATATATATATATATATATATATATATATATATATATATATATATATATACATCCCGCTATATTCTTGGCGTCCGTACATTATCGATTTACTATTCTCTCGGCGTCCATGTCCAACTGAGCTTCCGTATGTGGACGCCGAGTGGAATCCTCATTGAAATTTCGCCAGAGGACTCGTATAGTGTTATAGAAGTGTTTGCCGAAAATCGCCTAAGACGCCCAGATTATAGTGAAATGAATTATTTGTATGTTACGCTGTATATAATAGTTCAATCAGTTTGCAGTGAGAGGCGCAGCGCGCGCCGCCGTATGTCCGATGTATATACATGATTTATTTCATGAATCCCTCGGCGTCCTTCTTGCATATTTCAGCTTTTACTTCACGGATTCCTCGGCGTCCGTAATTGGCAACATTGTATGTGTAAACTTAACGTTTCGCGAGGAATGTAACTGTACAATAGCTGCTGCGACTGTCCCGATGTTTTATTTCAAATATCATACCAATTTGTTGGAATTACGGAGTGTAATACAATTTGTTCTTTGATTAATTTATGCAGATTTGTCTATTGAAGCTAAACTTTAATTTTCATTCGTTGCGTTTGGACGTGTGATATTATTCCAGAATAATAAATGTTATTTATTGAGTAGACGGTAGTTAATTATTTCACAATGAAGATTATTTTGTATAAAACAAAATAAAGTTATTCAAACTATTTTGTTAACGTTGTTGTAAATCAGGGTTGGAAATTCATCGAACTAATAGCGTAATAGCTTTTTATTTTAAATATTCTAGTTTGAATTCAGTTCATCAAGTGACGATACAATAGATCTTTTGAAAATCATCTTATATGAATTATTAATGAGGATAGCCGATCTAGATGAGAGCATGACTGCCGATATACGTATTTGAACAAATTCAAATTGGTATCAAATTATTTTTATTTTTTGTATTAGTTGTAAGGTCTTGACATCCCAATGTCACTTCAGCACAAGACATTTTCTCATAAGACACATACACACACATACACACACACATACTTCTACAATATTCTCGAAGCCTATTTATAAAATTATCCTGATCATGTTGTTTCTAATAACTCAAAACCGCTGTGTCTTTAAAGTGGGTGGTGAGCGCATAAAGCTTTATTAATGTATCCTCTAACTACTGTGGTAGTAGTTTACCCAATTTACAAGGTGTTCATTCAATGCATAATAATAATAATAATAATAATAATATTGATAATCTTCATTTTGAGATATAATTACAATTTATTGCATGTAGAGCAGCCATTGAAGAAAATAGAGTTGATCTCAAAAACACCTACATATTATAAAATTCTCCCATTGTATAGGGTTCCAAGTTTATTAACATATTATAGATTTCTTTTTTACATGCAGTAAGATTATTGATAACTTTGATGTGTTCTGGCAACTTGTTGAAACATTTGATAGAAGAGTACAGTGCCCCTTTTTCAGTTACACTCAGTCTATTTACAGTTTTACATGTCTAGTTGGGTATAGGCCTCTTGTTTCAAATTGTGTGAGTAAATGCCTATTTCTGAACAGAAATAACATATTCTTGAATGTATAAAGCTGGTACTCTCTGTATCCTGTTTTTCTTCAAATAGTCCCTACATCACTCTTTGTACTTCAACTTTAACATTGTTCTTAATGCTCGTTTATGAATTAAGACCACATTTTCAATATGTCTACTAGTGCCAAAATATATCAAACTATATCTTATTCTTGTTTCAACATTTGCATAATGCACTATTTTCAGTGTTTGAAAGCTTGCATATTTTTTAATTACCCTGAGTGAGTAACATATGTGACTCAGTTCGACAGAGTTGCCCAACATGGATAGCTCAGCATAAAAAATTATCTATATAGACCCTCAAGAACTTGGAGTGCTTACTAACTATAAAGTTCTTTTTACTTGAACTAACATCAAAAGGCAAGTCAGTGCGGGCATAGATTGTTTTGAACAGTACGAGATTTGTTTCATTTTCATTAAGAACCAGTTTATTTTGTATGAACCAAGATTTGGCTCTTTCAGAGTCTAAATCTGCTTTGGCAATCATACTGATCATATCAGGAGCCTTTACTAGCATATTTGTGTCGTCAGCATAATTAATCAGCTTACAAACCTCATTACGCTTCATGAAATTATTCAAATCATTCACCTAAACTCTAAAAAGCAATGGTCCCGTTATGCTACCTTGTGGAATACTGATGTTTGATATTTTTTTGGAGGATCTTCCCTCAACTTCATCTTTCGTGATCTTCACCATCTGTTTCCTATCCTCTAAGTATGATCTGAACTATCTTAAAGCTGGTCCCCTTATTCCGCAATATTCCAGCTTATTTAACAATATTTCATGATTCAAGCAATCGCATGCCTTAGAAAGGTCTAAGATTGAGTCTAATGCTAATGTATCATCCTTTAATGAGTCTATTATATGCTGTATGAACTGGAAAATTGCAGTATGTTTAGATTTTCCTTCCGAGTAACCATGTTGAGAGTCACTTATCAAGTTACAGGCTATAAGAATCAATCTATTACACATTGCAGTTTCAAAGATTTTTGAAAAAGCTCACAATAAGCTTATTGGTCTATAGTCATCTGTAATTTTTGGATCACCATTATTTTTCAATACAGGAATTATACATGCCGTTTTCAACTGAAATATACCAATTTTGAAGGAGTTATTTATGATGTGGACTAAAGGTTCTGCAATTAAATATCAGCAATTTTTATCAATTTGTTCTTGATCTCATCTACACCACTGCTCATTCTATTTTCTAGATTTTTAACTATATTCAGGAAATCACTTCCACTAACTAAATCAACAAACATAGATTTCATACATTTGGTTGTGTTGCTTAGATATGGCTGATTTTGACGAATTATTAACTCATCAATATAATCAGTTATATAGTTCAAGAAGCTGTCAGCAATGTGATGTGCAATTCCCCGTATTTTCATGGAATTATGTACATTTCCCACGGCTCATTTATTTTGTCACTAGCTATGTCATTTATATGAAATCAATCTTGTTTTTTCATTATGCTCTCGAATTTTTCCACATTGTTTACATTGAAACATATGCTATAAGTATGGGAGCTTGTGGTTCTCTGAGTCAAAAATGTTAATTTCTGTGCGAAGTGATCTGATATGGAGGTGTGTCTTTATTATTAGTGAACATATTATCTACACATGATTGAGATGATGGTGTAACTCTGGTGTACTTATTAATTTTGTGGATGATGTTGACTGAGTTCATCATATCACAGAATCTGAATTTATCTATTGTTTCCTCTTAAACATTGATGTTGAAGTCTCCAGTAATTAAAACCTTTCCTCTCTCATTATATACCACATTAAAAATTTCTTCAAATTTAGAGAGAAATATCTCAACGTTTGCACCTGAAGGCCTGTCATTAGAAACTATAAGCACTTTTCTTCTTTCGATAATAACTTCACTCGCTACACAGTCAATTTGATTCTCTATTGACGATTTTTTAACTCGTCTCATTCTACGCCCTAAGTCCCTCTTCTTAGGTATATTGCTGTCCCACCATGCTCATTGTCATTTTGTCTACAGAAACTTGCCTCCAAGAAGAAATCCTTCAGGCTGAATGTTTTTAGTTGTTCCCCCGTTTTCCAGTGTTCTGTGATACATAGAATTTGGGAGTATGCGTTATCTGACATCAACTCTTCCAACTCGTCTACACAGTTACCTATTGACTGCACGTTTTGATGTATAATACTAATTTCACAATTTTTCTGATCCACTGCTTGTTTGTATGTAAAAAATTCCCTCCATTATCCTGTCTAATTTGCACAAGAAATTTCTTGTGTTTCTGAAAGTCAAATCTTTTAATGCCAACTCCACTTGGACAAAAACAAGAGTCGTACATTTCTTCTTTCTTCTGCAGAGGAGCAAGAACAACATATTTTCTGAGTCCATTGCCAGTTATTGGAATCTTTTCCACCCGTATTTTATCTTCCTCTAATCTAGCTTTGTTCCTGATGTAGCTTTTAATTTTGTCTCCAGTAGCTTCTCGCTTCACCTTGTGTAGGTATATCCATAATTTTTTTGAACACCTGAAAATCCATCTGTCTTTGTCGTTTTTTCTTGATTTACACCATTTTACCTGTTGAAACCCATCATTTTTGATCTGATTGTCAGTATCCGTCTTTGTTTCTCCTGGGCCAACCTTTTTCGAAATTCCAGATGGGCACGATATTAGCCCATTTGGGTGGTTAACTTCATAATCTTTTCCGGAATCTGGAGACCGAATTGAAGTATCAATTTGTGCAGATGTGGGACCAATTTGTGTTGGTTGTTCACATTTTTGGAACCACTGACTACCTTGCTCCGGTTTGGTTTGATCGTATTTTGTTCGGCTCTTTGTGGGTAGATTATCTGTTCGTCATAGTTATTCATCGTTTGAAGGAGTAAATCATTATTTATGTGCAAGATATTGTTTCTATCTCTGATTTCTGCAATTATTCCGTTGAAGTACCTATTTTCAGCTTCTAGAAGTTTGTTTTGCTCCTGTAATTCCACTTGTTTTCTTATAACCTCACTGGTCTCACTGCAACTTACCATTTTCTGACCATTCAGAAATAGGATTTTTGGGTTACTTTTTGTATAACTTTTGTGTAAAATACCATAATAAATTATATAGACATATACTGCACATAGCTTGCTACAACATTTCATCAGAATTTCGCTTTTTTCACCTTGTTTCCACTTTCTCTTCACCATCGAGATCACCGACACCGTCAGTCGACGCCATCTTAATTGAGAATGAGGATCCAGACTATAGTCTGGTGTTAGCTCATACCCTTTTCTATAGATATTTCAATGACCGGAGTTCATCAGAAATTTCGTCTGCTTCAACGCGGACGAGACGAGCTCAAAGTAATCACCCCTTCACTGTCAAGCTCAAGACCTGCCAAACTCCTTTCTACCAGACTTCATTGTTTCACCGAACAGCTAAGCTGTGAAACTCTTCACCTAGTGGGTTCAGACGGAGGTCTACGCTATATTGACTTGCGCCATGGAAAATCTGCGAAGAAACTATGTAAATAGGAGCACATATATTTGCACAGACAGCCGGTCTGCCCTGGGCACTCTCAAGTCACCTAGAGTCACATCAAGACTTGACAAATAATGCAGGGATTCACTGGCTGAACCAGCCAAGAAAAATAAAGTCAACTCATCTGGGTCCCTGGATACAGTCGAGTTGAAGGAACTGAAATGGCTTACTGCCTGACCAGGCGGGGGTCATCTGGCGTCCCTGTCTGACAGGAGCCAATGGTCGTTGTATCAAAATGCGTGGGGATCTTGTACTTCTGAGTTAACTGTACAAAGAGTGCTCTGACTTGTGGCAAGATCGTTACGTATGAGGCAGGCCAAGCTATTTATCAATGAGCCTGTACCTAGGCTATCAAAGAAACTCCTTTCTCTGAACAGTAGGGACATCAGAGAGATGACTGGAATCCTAACGAGTCAATGTCATCGTAACAAACACCTCTATACTATGGGTATCGCAGATGATCCTATAATGTAGGTGAAACAGAGAGGTGGAAGAAACTGCCCCTCACATCCTGTTAGAATGCCCTGCTTTGACATCTTTCAGGCACCGTTACATCGGCGAAGCAAAACTGCCCCCAGAACAACCTGCTAGAAGAGAATAAACTTCTTACCACGGGGTGCACGATGGGCTCAACTATGTAGGTAGGTTTTCCTTATGCTTATAACCTCCAAACTTCCAAGAAAAGAACGAAAGCCTATCTTCCGTCTCTACATTCCACTGCTGACTCACATGATCTTCTTGGAACATTATATGTTTCCCTCTCATGTAGTCAAAGTATTTAAAAAAAATTAATTAAAACTGGAAAGCATTGATGATATAGATTTTCATCTTGATAGCTCTGACAGAAAGGAAATGATGAGTTACGAGAAACACTAATCTTGAAGTGTATCTCAAAATTTGGTACTTATACTTAATTTGAGAACACCATAATATTAAATTTTAATCGATAATCTCAAAGTATTCTAAGTATTTTGGTGTGTTAGGTTATTGCTATCGCGAAGAATCTTTCAAACATAATAACCACACTTATACATCATATCAGCACACAGGATGTCCCACAATGACTATTCATAAGAATATTTTTTTGAGACTTCTTCAATTGAAACAACGAAAATTTAGGTTTTTCTGGGTATCTATACTCTTCTCAAATAATAATAATACCTTTGGGTTACATACATTTGGACCTGATCTGATCTAAAGTCAATTTTTAAAGAAATTTCCAGAAAATATCAAAATATTGATCGAATATAAGTGTCCCATATAAAAAATATTGATAAAATTAAATAAGCTTATAAGCCTATAACAATACCTAAATTGCAATATTCCGAACAGTAGAATGAACAAACGTAGAGATGACAGTAACAATATCAAAAAATTTTATTTTGAGTCATAATATACCACGATAAAATTATTTTTATCATTTTCGTAAGGTCCCAATACGGACAGAGTCCAATTCGGTTCCGACATTTCGAATTTTCAAATTTCCTCGAAGGATTCATAACCAGTGAACAAGAAACAAGACAAAATTCAAATTTCGTAAGAATCGAACGAATAGAACGCGTTCTATCGTAATTTTAATGGAAGCTGCCCAATTTCAAATATCCGCTGAAAAATCGTTACTATCCCTGGAATAACTGCCAAGAATGAAAAAATGTTCATTGGGGGTCATATGTGCTCAAATTTTTAGGATATTTTAAAAACGTCCTTGGCTACTTTCTCAACCTTTGGACTGGACTTTTTTCGTTTGTTTTGGAATATCTCTCGAAATATTGACCGGGAAGAAAATTCATGGTAACAAAAAATTCAACTTCCAATCATAAAATTTTTTGATTCATCTAATTATTAGCCGATTTATGTTTTGCTCGATTTTTTTCAGAGCCCCTTCAACTCGAGAAGACTGCGTTTTTCGGAAATATTGCATTTGGATCCGAAAAATACGAAAATATTATTTATTTTCAATTTCGATCATTTTTTGATCTTTTTTTTCCTAGGGGGCACGTGCAAGCGGTCATCCTAACTGCCCACAAGCAATATGGGATACGCCCTGAACCTACTGAAGTTTCGTAAATAAAGAAGCACTCTCAAAAATCCGTGGGTAAAAACCTTCATTTAATGGACTATTCGTGATATTTTAAACATCAAATTTCATCAAATAAGTCATTCGCAATAAACATCAAACTCTTGACGTGCTTCATCTTCCAAATCTAATGATAAATTGTCAGCCGATTTTCTGGAGATTTCAGTTAAGCTGGACGTTTTATTAGTGTATCCAAAAATCAAAAATAAATATTTTAAGTCATTGAAGTGGCTTCATCTATCATGATGAAATTCATAAGAAATGTTCGGGTGTATTATTGGTTGTCATTAATTTTGTAATGTTGCTCCATTAAAGAATTAAATTTTGAAAACTTGCCTATTTCAAGAAATGTTCATCATTATTTTCATACAGTTTGGTAGATGTACCAAGTGAAGCTAGACATTGTGGACATATAAACTGTATTGATTAAAAATTATTCATTCAATGATACGATACAGATATTTAGTTGTACATCCAGTGAACGTAAATGATCTACTCCCATTCATATAATAGTTAAGAAAATCAACCAAGATCCGAAATTGTATGCATGATAGTTACTCTTTTTGTGTCTATATAGTACTAGTGACAAATGTTTCCATTCAGAACAATTCTCCTTATTGGACGAGTCTGTTAAACACTTGCCAAAAAGTTTGCAACAGAAACGTCAACCATATATCTCCTTGTAGAATGAATGGGCCAATCACTTACAACATTTTCTCCTCTGGCAATGGTCTGGTAAAAAAATGTAGCAAAACTTTATTTAATTTATTTTATTTATTGGGTAATTCTATTTTGTCATTTTACAGTGTTCTTTTTCGGTTGGGAATCTTGCATCTGCTGATGTAATTATTAAATGGGCATTCTACAGGGTCATCAGATAGTACGGTGGGAAGAACATCTGCTGGAAGCATCATCGGTAATCTCACAAAAACATTTGTTTCTGAAGAATCCAAATATTTTTTCAAAGAAGGATGCTGCTTTTCTTGCCGGTACCTGATAATCGATTTTTTTCTGTCCTTAAAATAGAAAATTCTATTTTGTTTGTAATGTTGTCTTACAAATAGTTACAGATACGATTATTTCAGAATCCTGCTTATAGTTTTTCAATGTAAGATCAGCAAGTTGATGATATATACACTTTTTATCAAAGATATGGGAAGTAAGAAGAAAGATAAATTCTGAAACTATTCGGAATTATGCGAAAAATCAAAGTTGTTATATTATTGTTTTATAGGTACCTAGAATTTTTTACAATGATATCACTGAAAAATGGAGACGAAATGAACTGAACGATTAACTAATCTTGTTCAAAGAACAAATGTGAAATGACCCTTTTTATTTCTGATACAAATGAAACTTATGTTTCATTTTTGTGCGTCACAAAAGATAAACAGTCTACTTTTACTAGTCGGGTACCATTGGAGTTGTAAGTGTTTGTCTAACGGTTTCACCGTCCTTTGATTTGACGGTCCGTGTCTATTGCACTCGTGCATCGGGGAGGACCTGAATATTTCTACCTTGTCTCTACTCGGTACTGCTATTGGAACATAATCGTGACAACGCCGCAGGACGCTCAGGCATCCGCCATGTAAACAGTTTTTATACGTGGGGACGCCCAGGAATCTGTAATATGAAAGCTTCGTATATGTTGTAGACGCCAAGGTGCGTTTTTATGAAAGGACGCTGAGAATATAGTGAAGTGTATATGACTTCATAGAATTTGCTGAAATTTGGTGAGGTAACATCTGTTTATGATACATCGAGTATATGCGCAAAAATTTATAAATCCCTGCTACAAAATTGGACCGGACGCTGAGAGTCGCGTTATATATATATAGATATATATATATATATATATATATATATATATATATATATATATATATATATATATATATATATATATATATATATGTATATATGATATACATATTATGTAGAACTGGATTCTCGGGTATTGATCCGCGTTGTGTGGTTTCGGTCCTCAAAAGGACCAATTTCACGACGTTTCGGCAAAGTCGCACTTGCCATCTTCAGGTGATTCGACCGTAGAGTCTGGAAAATCTAGGCGAACTGACGCTTACTTGGAGGGACAGGTATTTATATGTTATGCTTGACCTTTGGACTTTCGAACTATTTCACGCTTGGTTGATTTCTACGTGTTTGGCTCCGAGTGACACGTTTGGATGACGTCATTGCGACGCTGGAATCAGCCGGAAAGTTTCCGTGACTTGCCGGAACGTCGTAAAATTGGTCCTTTTGAGGATCGAAACCACACAACGCGGACCAATACCCGAGAATCCAGTTCTACACATTACGTCCGCGAGAACCTAAGAAGAAACACATATATATATATATATATATATATATATATATATATATATATATATATATATATATATATATATATATATATATATATATATATATATATATATATATATATATATTTTACATTCAAACCTGGTCGGGGCTGCTGCGAGCTCCGACGACATCGCAGCAGTCGCGCCAGAAAAACCTAAAAGGCGGTTAACCGAAGCTACTCCTCCCCACCGGTCGGTAAGTAGCTTCAGGTTCCTAAATCGTGTGCCCTAAGTATTCTAATTGAACCCAGAATGACTGCCTTTTGCATCCGGTCTATCAAGATCTGCGCCGAGTTCCTACAGGCCGGAATGATCTTCAAGTTTGAACGCAGCGAAGACCGAATTCCGCCCAAAACACCGATGATCAGAACCACTAATACGACCTTGTGGCCTGGGTATAGCGTGCGGAGCTCGAACAGGAGATCTTGATATTTTGTCCATTTTTCCTCCTCTTTCAAGACTATGTTCTTCTCTGCCGGAGCGGAGAATTCGATGACATACATAGTCTTGATTAGTTTATCGAAGAGGACAACGTCAGGCCTATTTGCTTGTATGGACCTGACGGTCGGAAACGGATAATTCCAGAAGATCTGGCATTTTTCGTTTCCGACAACGGACTCAATATCTCCTGGCATGTAAGGCAGCACCGGCTCTTGGTCTATTCCGTACGAGTGCCTTAGATGGTAATACAGCACCCGTAGGGCCGCATTATGGCGATGGGTGTACGCCGAGGCCGCTTTTGCCGGACATGCCGACAGAAGGTGGAAAAGCGTCTCAGGCACCTTTCGACAGGCCCTGCAGCTGACATCAGGGACCTGCACACCCATCACATTGCGGCGATAGACCAAGGTGTTCATTACGCCATCGTGGCAAGCTGCGGTAAATCCCTCAGTCTCGGATGTAAGCCCGGCTGACCTTAGGTAGCCGAAGAGCCTAGTTGACAAGCCGAGCGTTTCGATGTTTCGATAGAAAACACCGTGTATCGGCTTGTCAACATGCCGCCTGAGCGTAAGATCTTGCTCCGCGGCATTTATCTGGGCTTTCAGGCGAGAAGGTAGGGGCTCGAGGTTGCCCTCTAGTCGGCCTTCTCGACTGATCTGAAATTCGAGACCAAGTTCTTCCGCAGCTTTTTGTGCTGCCTTAACGATAAATGCCCCCACTCCGGCCAATTCGTGACTTTTAACAAGGCACAGGAGGGGGTCCGAGCTCCTAAGAACTTTACAAGCTATACTCAGAACCACACTTCGATGCAGACCCTCCAGACTGAGGAGTCCCCTACCTCCCCGATGACGTGGGAGATAAATACGGGAAACGGACGATATATATATATATATATATATATATATATATATACATATATATATATATATATATATATATAT
Organism: Endomychus coccineus; assembly: GCA_958510875.1. Classification (NCBI taxonomy): domain Eukaryota; kingdom Metazoa; phylum Arthropoda; class Insecta; order Coleoptera; family Endomychidae; genus Endomychus; species Endomychus coccineus. The sequence continues at coordinate 86,353,432 of OY294069.1, read as the reverse complement.
ATATATATATATATATATATATATATATATATATATATATATATATATACATAAAGGTTTGTTAACGGGAATTTCGGTCTGTAGTTGGGCAATCAAAAGAAAACTATTATTTCTCTACCAATATTTCGCAATAATTTATTGCTTCTTCAGGGTACTACAATTTTTACAAATTAGATGACAATTATGTATTTCGGTTAATACTTACAGAAGTTTAGGTTAATATTAAACTATGCATTTCTACTAAAATCATTTAGATTTTTCTTCTCCTTATTATAGTCATTGGACTGAAGATTCTATTTTACAATTATGTCACTAAGTTAAATTTAAAATAAAGACGAATTACAATGAGATGAAAATGGATACATTTTAAAATTTGACTTTTAGCTAGTCAGGTTATAACGGTAAAAATACACGTGTATATCGGATTAACAGCTGATTGTAAGTCTCTAATGCGCAAAATCTGGATTTGAAACACGTCACCACCATAGAGTGTGACTCGGTTGAAATTGAATATTTCTTATCAGGAATAAGAATCACTGAACATTTAACTATAGGTTTTTGTGGTTTTAATCAACTGTCAATAAAAAGTAATATATTATATTCAAATTCTCTGTGTCTGTTTTCTCATTTAAAACTGAAGGTTCCTTATTGATGTGGTACATTTCTAAAAACAATCTTTTTTTGTAATTACTTTCTTTTTCAGAATCGTAATTTCTGTTTCATCAAATTTATGATTTTCCTCTCTCCAGTGTTTAGCTAAGGCGCATGCTTTAGTCTTAATTTTGCAATCACTTCTATGTTGTGTCATTCTTAATTTCAGTAATTGAGATGTTTGTTCTACATGGTACTTTGTGAATTATATTCGACTCAACATATATATATATATATATTGTTAAGACAATACTCTTACTATTTTATTTTGCCCCACGTTGTGGTGACAATTATTATCTAAATTCTTATGAGTTTATTTTGTTTTATTTGTTATTAATAATTATATTTTGATTCTACCGGCTAGCTTTTTATCTTTTTAATTTGATTGTATTTGAACTTTGAATTAATGTTTATGAAGTTTTTGAACTTTTATCTGAAGTTTATCTATAGAATAATTTTATATGGAATTAAACACAATGCTCTTTGAATTTCACAATATTTAATTTCTATGACTCTTCTTTATCTCGGGTAATTGAATTTTATGTTTTACAAGATCTATGATATAACCTTAAAATCACTTTTACAACTAATATTTGTTTATACTGTTGTAATCAACAATCTTCCTTTTACTTTACATATAATACGGATAATATGATGTAGAAATTATAAACAAACTTACGTTTAGATAATATCCAAAAGTGTGTTTAACAATGTTGGCAATGTTCAATTTACTTCTTTTAATTTCGTGTTGATTCACTTTTTACACAATACTATGCTATTTCACGATAATCACAGGTAACTAATTTTGGTTACTTCTTCTTGAGAATCAGGAACTGTTGATAATACTTTGTTTTATTCTTTTAGATAAGACATAAAACTTTTCGATGCTTTATTGAAATTATATTGCAGAATGGCAATCGTTGGATACTTCTTATAAATTGGAGGTTATTACAACCTTTACTTGGTTTATATACTTGGAACATTCGTTGACTTTTAATAAATTTCATTAACTTCGGTTATTTGGAACTTATCGAAGTTTGGAACTCTTGCGTTCACTGATGTTTATTTTTATAAACTTAGGTTAGAAAATTTTGGTTAGTTGCCAGAGAAGAACAGTCTCTACTTAGATGTAATTGCAAACTGACCTGACCCGTCCTCAGATACCTTTTATAGGCCTTCAAAACGACGCCAAGCATTTTCAAAATTAACCAATGAGGTGCTTACTTTTCATATCAAGAATGCCAAGTTAATTGTTGTTAAACTGACACAAGTACTCATTGTTACCAGTCTGACACTAGAAATTCGTCTCGACCAATCAGAATTTAGTATTCTATAATTTTTGAATTATTGGAGATTTTCAACTTATTTTAATTGATAGTGATTCCTTCTTTTTAAATTAATATTGCCTACATTTTTCCACACACTTTGGTATAATATAACCTATGATTGGGTTATTATTAATATGATTATTCCCATATTTATGGTTTTCTTGACAGTTACTTATTCTTAAATCTAATACATACTATATTATATCAATAACATTGTTTTAACATTACATAACTCAAATTTACTAATCCTAACTTATATCTATAACATTATTCAATGTTTTGTACTATCTCATGATAGTTTTGTAATCACTTTAATTATGATTTCTGCCTTCGTTACACAGTACGTTTCTTCACTTTCACTGAAGTTCTTGTTTATCACTTCTTATTCTATCACATTGTTGTTTATTATGTTTTACATTGTTGTTTATTATGTTTTACATTGTTAATTTTAATATCCTAACTATTATTTAGCTTTTACTATTGTTTTTAATTCCATATAAATATCTTTTATTTGATCTTTTCTGATTTTCCAAGTTCGGTAAGTTATTATTTTTAAATTTTTATTGTTTATGAAATGAAATCATAACAAATTCCCCTAAATCAACTTTAACATATTAATCACATTAATATTTGAAATTTATTTATCTTTTGATTTTATTTTCATGAACTAGATTTATTAATAATTATACTTGTATATTTGATCAATATTAAATATTCCCCTTATCTTCCCATTTTCAGGATTCATTAATTCATAACTATTTTCAGCATTTTCATTCATGACTACATATGGACCTTCAAAAGCAAAACATAATTTTCCACATATATTCTTTTTATTATTAGTTACTCTCATTGCTCTTACTATTACTAATTCACCTATTTCAAATTTAATTAACTTTCCTCTTTTTCTCATTTCCCTATTCATATACTTTCTTGCATTTCTTTCTAACCTATTACTGATATCTTTCAAAATTTCATTTCGTTCTACTGAATTTTCATCTAACCATTTTCTATCAGGTTCTTCGCCTTTCATTATTAATACAGGTGTTTTCTCTGTTGTAGTATTTGGACAATGACTTAATTATTTTTCTACTCTGTGTATATTGAAAAAATTCTCCAATTCACCTGGAGGTCAGGGTGAACTGGCTGTGTTACGCGAGTTTTTATGTAAATGCAACGAATTGGTTTACTCAGGGGTTTTTGCGGTCGCTGATCACGAATATGATGTCGAAAAATCCGTATGATTTACCGGGGGACTGGGAAAAAATGTTATAGTATAATAAAGTTCCATATTCTGTAAAATTATTAAGTAAGATATAAATATAGACTCATATATATGAAAATAAGATAAGCAAATGACTACAGAAAATTCATTAAATTCAATGACAAAATAATTGTTATGTGAAAAAATTTATTTATTTAAAAAAATCATGATCTATGAAATGGAAAAATTATTCTTATTGTTTCTTTTGGGTTTATTTTTCACATACGATGAAAAGCAATGATCAGATGAAAATTATAGAAAATTATGGGCCTCTTACTACCCTTAAATTTAGATAAATGAAAAATGTTATGGAAATACTGCGGGAATCCGTGGGTATGTTTAATTTCCCGCAAAATTCGCGGGATCATTGATTTCGCAAATGAAAGTTGTACTGAGAATATAGTTCTACAGAACAGAAAGAAGATCTCGTTTTGAAAGAAATTAATTTAGAACAATAATCTTGATAAAGGAAATGAACACACACTGTGTCTTCTGTGTATAATACCACTAGTTTCAGTACGAAAACTGACTGCAGTTTCGACACTTAGACTGTCATTTTCAGACGTTAACACTGTGAGTTATCACTGAACAGGAGAAAAATGCCGTCCATAGTATTCACCCCAGATTTGAGGATAATAATAAACAAAAATTTGCATCTAGGCTCACATTTTGAAGGCCAGACATGATCAATAAATATTAGGTATAGAGAATATTTGAAATCCCTTAATTTGCAAAAAATAAAAACAACCTTTCCTAATCACCTTTTGGAAAAGAAGCACAGCTTCTAGGATATTAATGAACAAGAAACTTACATCTCTGTACAAAAGGCTCAAAACTAAACTTATTAGAATCACTTGGTATCTTCAAACATAAAAATGATTCTACAATTTGCCTAATCCATTCTAGCCTATTTAAGGTTATTAATAATCTCATTCCATAGACCGATGTATTCACAAACAATGTAACTTAGTTCTTTGGATGATGTAGTAAATTGGTAATACTATAGAGCATTTACCGTCCGATAGTATAGATATTGTATACACTGATAGTGTACTTCGTATAATGTGTTTGTTCATTTCCTCTATGAATATGATGAATAACCATACAATAACGGCTACAACAATCAATTATTTAATATAGTATTTGGAACTTATCGAAGTTTGGAACTCTTGCGTTCACTGATGTTTATTTTTATAAACTTAGGTTAGAAAATTTTGGTTAGTTGCCAGAGAAGAACAGTCTCTACTTAGATGTAATTGCAAACTGACCTGACCCGTCCTCAGATACCTTTTATAGGCCTTCAAAACCGACGCCAAGCATTTTCAAAATTAACCAATGAGGTGCTTACTTTTCATATCAAGAATGCCAAGTTAATTGTTGTTAAACTGACACAAGTACTCATTGTTACCAGTCTGACACTAGAAATTCGTCTCGACCAATCAGAATTTAGTATTCTATAATTTTTGAATTATTGGAGATTTTCAACTTATTTTAATTGATAGTGATTCCTTCTTTTTAAATTAATATTGCCTACATTTTTCCACACACTTTGGTATAATATAACCTATGATTGGGTTATTATTAATATGATTATTCCCATATTTATGGTTTTCTTGACAGTTACTTATTCTTAAATCTAATACATACTATATTATATCAATAACATTGTTTTAACATTACATAACTCAAATTTACTAATCCTAACTTATATCTATAACATTATTCAATGTTTTGTACTATCTCATGATAGTTTTGTAATCACTTTAATTATGATTTCTGCCTTCGTTACACAGTACGTTTCTTCACTTTCACTGAAGTTCTTGTTTATCACTTCTTATTCTATCACATTGTTGTTTATTATGTTTTACATTGTTGTTTATTATGTTTTACATTGTTAATTTTAATATCCTAACTATTATTTAGCTTTTACTATTGTTTTTAATTCCATATAAATATCTTTTATTTGATCTTTTCTGATTTTCCAAGTTCGGTAAGTTATTATTTTTAAATTTTTATTGTTTATGAAATGAAATCATAACAAATTCCCCTAAATCAACTTTAACATATTAATCACATTAATATTTGAAATTTATTTATCTTTTGATTTTATTTTCATGAACTAGATTTATTAATAATTATACTTGTATATTTGATCAATATTAAATATTCCCCTTATCTTCCCATTTTCAGGATTCATTAATTCATAACTATTTTCAGCATTTTCATTCATGACTACATATGGACCTTCAAAAGCAAAACATAATTTTCCACATATATTCTTTTTATTATTAGTTACTCTCATTGCTCTTACTATTACTAATTCACCTATTTCAAATTTAATTAACTTTCCTCTTTTTCTCATTTCCCTATTCATATACTTTCTTGCATTTCTTTCTAACCTATTACTGATATCTTTCAAAATTTCATTTCGTTCTACTGAATTTTCATCTAACCATTTTCTATCAGGTTCTTCGCCTTTCATTATTAATACAGGTGTTTTCTCTGTTGTAGTATTTGGACAATGACTTAATTATTTTTCTACTCTGTGTATATTGAAAAAATTCTCCAATTCACCTGGAGGTCAGGGTGAACTGGCTGTGTTACGCGAGTTTTTATGTAAATGCAACGAATTGGTTTACTCAGGGGTTTTTGCGGTCGCTGATCACGAATATGATGTCGAAAAATCCGTATGATTTACCGGGGGACTGGGAAAAAATGTTATAGTATAATAAAGTTCCATATTCTGTAAAATTATTAAGTAAGATATAAATATAGACTCATATATATGAAAATAAGATAAGCAAATGACTACAGAAAATTCATTAAATTCAATGACAAAATAATTGTTATGTGAAAAAATTTATTTATTTAAAAAAATCATGATCTATGAAATGGAAAAATTATTTATATTGTTTCTTTTGGGTTTATTTTTCACATACGATGAAAAGCAATGATCAGATGAAAATTATAGAAAATTATGGGCCTCTTACTACCCTTAAATTTAGATAAATGAAAAATGTTATGGAAATACTGCGGGAATCCGTGGGTATGTTTAATTTCCCGCAAAATTCGCGGGATCATTGATTTCGCAAATGAAAGTTGTACTGAGAATATAGTTCTACAGAACAGAAAGAAGATCTCGTTTTGAAAGAAATTAATTTAGAACAATAATCTTGATAAAGGAAATGAACACACACTGTGTCTTCTGTGTATAATACCACTAGTTTCAGTACGAAAACTGACTGCAGTTTCGACACTTAGACTGTCATTTTCAGACGTTAACACTGTGAGTTATCACTGAACAGGAGAAAAATGCCGTCCATAGTATTCACCCCAGATTTGAGGATAATAATAAACAAAAATTTGCATCTAGGCTCACATTTTGAAGGCCAGACATGATCAATAAATATTAGGTATAGAGAATATTTGAAATCCCTTAATTTGCAAAAAATAAAAACAACCTTTCCTAATCACCTTTTGGAAAAGAAGCACAGCTTCTAGGATATTAATGAACAAGAATCTTACATCTCTGTACAAAAGGCTCAAAACTAAACTTATTAGAATCACTTGGTATCTTCAAACATAAAGATGATCCTACAATTTGCCTAATCCATTCTAGCCTATTTAAGGTTATTAATAATCTCATTCCATAGACCGATGTATTCACAAACAATGTAACTTAGTTCTTTGGATGATGTAGTAAATTGGTAATACTATAGAGCATTTACCGTCCGATAGTATAGATATTGTATACACTGATAGTGTACTTCGTATAATGTGTTTGTTCATTTCCTCTATGAATATGATGAATAACCATACAATAACGGCTACAACAATCAATTATTTAATATAGTAATCAATATTTTCATATACGTTGTTGACACAAAAAAGTAGAGAACAGAATAACAAGTATGCTATGAAAGAAATATAAGAAAAAGAAAAATCAAATAAAATTTGCAATTATGATTGAGAAAACATACATGAAATGTGATTTATTTTATTACAAATGAAGCGAATTGTTTTTCATAGACTACTATTTTCTTTGTCAAAAAATTATTATTGTGCTTCTTTGTGATGAAAATTGATATGAGAGAATGAAACCAGCAATATGGTAGGAGAGAAATTTATAGATTTGGGGCATTGTATTTAGAAAACCGCACTAAATCTGATCAGATTACGGATATCATATAAATAATGAACTTTCTCAATCAATCACCCAGTATAAAATATAGGTTATTTTCTTTGCTATCCGAAATATTAAAATAGTATAACATTTAATTATGATATTTTCGACGATCCAGGAGTTCAATAGCCGCGAATTAATATTTTCTTTAGCACATTTCTCTAACTTAGTGGTATAGTAATAAACTGACTCGAAATTATTAAATCTCCAGGTAGTTTGTACCCTCATCTGAATGCGACTATTTGGCAATACGAATATAAATTATGAATAAGTTATAGTAGGAAGTGGAATATTTACTCATTTGCCTACGCTTATTCTGAATTGTTCTAGCCGTTATCAAAAACTTGATGAATCAGGCCTGGTAAAATATCGGGAAATTGATATGTTCAATTGGAACATCTACATATTTTTAATTTGGTTAGATTTAAGGTCTAATTTAATTATTTCCACATTAGGAATTCTCTATAAAACGATAAATTTGAACACTCCTTTACCTGTCTCTCACAATTTTGGAGACATGAATGAAAATTAGAAACTGAGATTCAAACATTCCCTTTTGTAATTCTCCAGAGTATGTATCTTCCAATCAGAGCCATTTTAATTTGAATATTTGATCTGTTGATCTCTCAAAATTATTCTAAAGTCTTCTTGGTATTATAGTATTATTTGGTCCATTCAAACTTATGTATCATTGACCAGTTTATGTGTCGGAAGTGCAGGATCGATTTGTTCCAAGAAATTAGTGATATTGAACAATGTATGAGATGTTTTTCTTACATCAAGATAACTAAGCTTTCACTATAAAGTTTTTCAATAAAGGAACTAAGAATAATGTAGTTTTATTTATTGACAAAAATGAAGTCGGTAATATAAAATGTACAAATTCTTATAATTTGGGAAAATCCATATTTTGGTAATAATGACTTGAATTGCAAACCAGACACATGATCATAATTTAAAGGCTGCATTGAATACACAACTGTTCGAATGGATTGCAATCGAACACATCCCTGAAAATTTCGGAGTACACGAACAAATTTGTGAAATACAAGGCAGAGAATGAGATGTATTTATGTGGAACTGACTGAATATGCTACTTTTGAATTTTGTGAGAAAAATTGACAAGGGCAATTAAAATCAAGGAATCAAGAATGATTCTCTTGTTGCATATGGCTAAAATAGAATCAGAAGTCTAATAACACTAACATCAAACACCGTAAATTTTGAGGTTAACTGGAAAATTCCAAACATAAATAGAGTGTATCATCTGAGTGGAAAATAAATATATTCCCTCAATATAGAAGCAAACAAACGGGTTAATCCTTTATAATCTATGGAGTTTACCAGATAAGTGGTTAGATAATCCTATTTCTAACAATCTGTACAACGTCATGCCAAATTCGCATCATATAAAAGATATTGTATGTCATGTATGTCACGTACATATCATTAGCCGCGGATACCTTCTGTGGCGCGATTACAATACTTTCCTTACACTCTATGTGTATAGTGAGGGAAGTAAAAACACCATACACAGGCGCTTTAAATTCAACCTGTGTTATAGAATATGTGTAATAGAATATGTTTGAAACAAATATATTCTATTATTTATTTGATTTCCTATATTCCTCAAAACTTTCAATACAATCTCTAGTCCTAACTATCAATCTTATTTGCATTCACTAATTATTTGGCTGTGAGTAAATACGAAGAACATTTTTGATTTCATCTTTTTGAAATAATAAATTGAATTGATGGAGACGTTACTTGATAGAAATATATGTCTAGCTACAAAGTGAAACAACTACTGTTTATAAAATTCCATTATATTGATAACAAAATGTCGGACGCGTTTTGTCAACGATTTGACTTATTAGTACATTAATAGTGAAGCTGTAATCATCAACAAATTCATGATTTTCACCCAAATAATTTGTAATGAGTGTGATGGTTTCATATACACCATTGTATTGTAATAAGAACGAATATCTCATATATACCATCATATTGGGGGAAATGGCCTCATATGCACCCATACGTAAAGAGAAAATGATTTCGGTTTATCGTGTATTTTACAATTTATATAAAAGTCCGCAATACTTACTCCTAGTCTTATGCAGTATACGATCAAATAAACAGTATAAATAAATAATTCTTGATATTAAACTTATATTCAACAGATATATAATGATGATTGATAGGTTCCCTAACCAAGTTGTTGTTATGAGACCATGAGACGGAAGGTGTTGCTAAATACCAGTATACAATGACACAGTAAATGGTTCTCTAACTACCGCTAGAAGAAGCTATATATATATATATATATATATATATATATATATATATATATATATATATATATATATATATATATATATATATGTATATATATATATATATATATATATATATATATATATATAATATATAATATATATATATAATATATATATATGGATATATAGATATATATGAACTTGAACATTGACAATAAAAGGATTCTACTTTGATTCCTCAATTTTTAATGCAAACAGAGATATTAATTTTTTTCTGCTAAACTACCCTTGAGAATGTAAAAAAAAACTTTTTGGCCTAAAAAAGGGGTTGCACCCACTTTGGGAAATAGAAATTTCAGGGGGTTGTTATTGGTACCACAACAACATTTTCCACCGGGTCGCTAAGCATCGTAAGATTTTCGCCAACCATTTGCCAGATTTACTCCACTATTAAAATACTCGCTATCAAAACCTCTAATAGAACCTAGAACTTGGGTTCCGTGAAAAATTTCTAACCTCAAAAAAGTTGACATTTTCGTTGGTCCAAAATTTAAAAATGGCGCTCAAGTTATGTCTTCGGAGCAAAATGCTTGAATTTTGGATATTATATGCAGAATGATGAAATCTTCCGAATAATTTTGGTTTTAGATTATACCGAAAACCAAATCAAAGAGGGATAAAAATCGTATCTTTCCACTGAAACAGAATATGAAAGAACAGAAACTCTTTGACATATACTCAATTTTTCAATGTGCCAAAAAACACACTGAATGGGCCCTATCTTGAGCCCACAACTTCGAATCGACTTGGGATTAAAAGTCGCGTATTGTTTTTTCCAACAACTTTTGTTCGAAACATTTTTCCATAAAACCGGCAGTTTTGTCTCAAAACTCAAAAGTTATAAAAATGGCCATTTTCGGATTCAAAAAATTGACATAGTTTTTCGAGCACAGGGTTGATCCAAATTTAAACATACCATCGTGTTCAGCGTATCAAAATACATAAGAACATACCAAAATTAGACCTTGCTGAAATTCGGACAAAATCGTCGATTTTCCTCCTTAAATGCCTGGACTACTTGTTTTATTTTTACTTATTAAATCATCCTGTTCTTTTATAATGCTGTGCATCTTCTTAAGTAGGTTCCATTTTATACAGTCTCTCAATCCTAAGATAGGTACTGAATTTAATTTGACTACTAGAAATTTAACTTTTTCTGTCTTATTATTTTAACATTGCAATCTGAATATATGATTCCCTCTGGCCTTAACTTATTTCCGTTATAAACTACCACGAGTATGGTTTTGGTTTCTTGCATTAACAACATATACAACACTATCCAATTGGAGGTCGTTTCTGATTTAACCACAGAAGTTTTTTTGGCAGCTTTGCGACGCTTCATTGCTAGAAAAGGTAAACCTTCTACAATCACGACTGATAACGGTCTCAACTTCATAGGAGCGAATAATTATTTGAAAAAAATATCGGAATTTCTAGTAGCAAACTCAAGTAAAATTTCAAATCCTTTATCAGATGATAATATTCAATGGAATTTCATACCTAGTCGCTCGCCTAATTTTGGCTCAATTTGGGAAGCAGGAGTCAAAAGCATGAAATTCCATATGAAAAGAGTAATAGGTAAAAGTAGTTTAATTTTGAACATTTTAACACTGTAGTAGTTCAAATAGAAGGTATTTTAAACTCCCATCCAAACTGTCCTTTAACACCAAGTCATTTTCTTATGGGCAAGTCACTCGCATCACTTCCAGAACACTATTCAGAAGATATACCTGATAATCGACTAAATAAGTTTCAATTTTTGCAACGCCTAATTCAACACTTTTGGAAAAGGTGGCATAAAGAGTATGTCACCGAATTATAAACCCGGCTGAAATGAAGAAAAAATCATCCGAACATCATAAAGGAGGACAACTCACCACCATTACAATGGCCTATGGGAAGAATCTCCGATCTTCATACTGGTCTCGACAAAGTGACTCGTGTTGTGAAAATATGTGTCAAAGGAAAAATATTGAAACGTGCGGTTTCCAAGATTTGTTTTACCAATTTACGATGATGTACAGAAAGAATGATTTCATTTGTATTCTGTATTGTTATTTTTGAAAGTGTTCACACTTATCAAGGCGGCCAGAATGTTTAGGCCTAATGCCGGTTTTTATTAGTATGTGGTTTGTCACACTGTTTTTAATTGCAACCGTGGCAGCATTGGCTTAATATAGTTTCTAATAGATAGCAGGACAGGGAGTTGTTGTTATGTAACCAAGGGGATGAAACAAGTTTGTTCATAAATATTGAGATTGAGTTCGAGAATGAAATTACAAAAACGTCTTTTTTATATGGAACCAATGATTACAAAGAAAGAAATACAGTCCACTTATAAGAAGGTAGTCCTTAACAGATGGTCTGGTGTTAATCCTAATATGAAATAAGTGTGATCATATCCCATATAAAAACGAAGGAAACTTTACCATAAGCCTAGACCTATGATTTTTGTTGGATATGGAGGATGTGCGAAAGGGCATCGACTCTTTGATGTTGGAAATAATAATGTCAACATGTACAGAACTATCACTTTCATTGAGCTAGTCCCTCATGTATCAAAATTGACTGTTTCTAGGTTTGTTGATCCTGAATGATGTTACCGCCTATCTCTCTCCTGGACGATGAGAAGGAAATACCAAATCAGGAAGAATAGGAAATTGCTGCACCTATTAATGGAGGTGATCCTACTCTAAAAGGGGTAGTTATCTCTGATGGAGAAGATGAATCTCCTGTTTGTTGTAACTGGAATATTGAATCTGCTGAAACTGAAAACTACGATACCTATGATCATGCCGAGAGCGGATCTGGCGATGATAATTAACCAGGATGTAGTAATTTCGAATCACGCTATTCGGTAAGAGATAGAAAACCCAAAAAATTTCTTAACGTATTTGTGTGAATTTGATCAGATGGAACATTTAACTTTAGTTGAAGCTCGAGAATTCTCAGTTATGGTCTTTGAAAATGAATAATGTCTGGATTCTGGTTGATAAACCTCCCTATAAGAATATTTTGAGATTTAAGTCCCGACTTGTTGCCAAAGGTTTCACTCAGAAATACAGATTAGACTATACCGAAACGTTCTCGCGTGTCATTAGACAAACAAACTTCAGGCTTTTCTTGGCTCTGGTGGTTGAACTTGATTCAGATGCCGACCATTTAGATGTTGGAACCGTTTTTTTTTCTTTTGGAAATTTGAATACTGAAATGTTCATGACCTAACCTGAAGGATGAAAAGTATTTAGGAGTAAGGAGAAAGTACGTTTCTTGAAAAAGATTCTCCATGGATTGAAGCAAGCTTCTCGTCAATGGTATTCTAAAGCCTCCGGTATTTTGATGGATCTAGGTTTCCAACAATCAGAAGAAGAATCTTGTACATTTTCCAAAATTGAGTCTGATTTAATTATTAATATTGCTACGTGGGTAGATAATTGCTTCATATCTTACAACAATGAAATTAAATGAATATTCTTAAAGATAAAACTGTCGTTTTAAAATAAAAAATTACAGGATCTGTCTCAATGTTTTGGTATGAAGATAGAAAAGGATTAGATCGAAGGGAATATTGAAAGTGTCACAGGAAAAAATTGTTGACAACATTTTGACTAAATTTGGCATGGGGATGCTAAAACGGTTAGTGTACATATGGAACCAAATGTCGAGGAATAATTCTGTACTAATAACCATATCAACAACTGTTAGGATGTTTTATGTGGTTGATAGTAGGTACGTGACCAGGTAGTTCTTATTTAAGTCCAATTTGATAATATCTGTACAACTGACAACTGACTCTCAGCAAAACGAGTGTTGAGGTACTTGGAAGGTACTAAAACTAAAGGATTAGTTTTTAAGAAAACTATAAAAAAATTTGTGGGTCTTGTATACAGTGACTGGACAAACGATCGACCAGATATATCAGTCATACACTGAATTAGCTGTGGGTTTGTTCACCTGTGGGAATACTATAAACAGAAAGCTGCAGCTCAGAGCACGACAGAGACTGAAATGAATGCTCTCACCGAGGCAACTAAAGAGGCTATTTATATAAAAAATTCAGTTAGGGAATTGTTCAGAGGTAAATCTGAAATTTTTCATAATAACAAAACAGTTAATCTGTATAATGACAATAATCACAAGCTTGTTATCAACAATGTATACTCTAAGAGAACCAAGCATGTACAAAATGTACATCTGAAATGTTGTTTTGTTAGGGAATACATTGAAAATGGAAATGTTAATGTTTTCTATATGCCAACTAATGACATGATTGCCGACATGTCTACTGAGCCTCTTGGGACTGAGAAATTTCTTAAATTTGTTAAGTATCTTGGTGTAGAAGATTCAAAAATAGTTTTTACAGTTTGCTGAATGTAGGTTTTGACCCATTCATGGTTCATATATATTGATTGATAGCTAGTACTGACCAATGTGTGGAGATGATCCAGTAGTATCTGATATTTAGTGATACGTATAAATTAATAATTTGTTGAGTTTGTAACACTAGTCGAGTTGTCATAGATATAAGAGAAATACAATTAGAGTTTTCTGTATATGCCATTAATAAAACCAAGTTTATTGTGAATCATCATTATGTAGTAATACCCTGGCGGTGTAGCGAATGCGCAGATGTCCCACCAACCGGAGTTCTTTCCAGCACGGATTCAAGATTGGAAGCTATTCTTTCTAGCATTAAACGGGTCGAGGACGGTTTCTCGGCTGAACTTCGCGAGCTCAGATCTGAAATCTCCCAACTGCGTGAAGTTAACCAATCCCTTCGGCAACTACTGCCCCCCGATGGATCGGCTTCTTCTTTTCCGACTGCGGCTGTATCTTCTCATAGTCAGGCAGCATCTAGAGGGGCTGCCGTCGTTGTCAAGCCCAAAAGTCAACAGAGTAACGCGCAAACTAAGTACGACTTGCTGAGGTCCGTGAACCCCACTTCTTCTGGTGTTGAGGTGACGCTGCTAACTTGAGTCCTCGAATCAGGCTGGTGGGGATGAACGAGCAGCGCGATCCAAATATACTCATTCAGTTTGTCAAGACTCAGAACCCTAACATTTTTGATTCATCTCCCGTAGAATGCATTTCTTTTACCCCTCTGAATAAAAATTCCAAAATTTTTCAGGCTGTTCTTCAAGTGGATGCATGCACATACGGTAAGGGTCTCAGTGCCAATCATGTATTCGTGGGTTACGACTCCTGTACAGTCTATGATGCTTCAGAGGTAACTCGATGTTTCAACTGCTGCGGGTTTCACCACTTGTCGAAAAACTGTAAAAAGCGGCCCACATGCGCTGGCGAACATGTTGTCAAGGACTGTAAATCAGAGTCCTTGAAATGCGTCAACTGCTCCGGTGTCACTAAGATACTTCACGACGTCGACACATGTCACGCGGCATGGGATCATAACTGCTCTGTATATAAAAAGAAATTAGAATCTCTGAAACTCGATATCATTGGTCCACTATAGCAATTACCATCTAAGTGTACTAGTGATATAGATGTGGAATGCCGTAGAGTATCTCCGGGTATTAATGTTTTCTATAAATGTCCGCGGACTAAACACAAAAATCTCGGAATTCTATAGCTTTGTATCTGCTTGCTCTTTGCCCTCTGTTTACGCGGTTACCGAGACATGGCTCACTGACTCTGTAAGTGATGCAGACATTTTCCCCCAACACTTCGGTGTTTTTCGAAGTGATCGATCGTTATTGGTGACTGGTCGCCGGAGAGGAGGAGGAGTCTCGTTGGCGGTTTCATCGGAGTTTGAAGCCCGCTCGGTTGATACTCGTGATTTAACTGATTATAATTTTGCCATTGATTTTGTTGGGGTTCGTGTGGGTCTGGGGAGTCATTCTGTGTATTTTGTGGTTGTGTACATTCCACCATTCGTCGGGGTTCAGGAGATTGTTATATTTTTTGACTTGTTAGAAGTTTTTTATGTGACATATGGACCTGAGCTTTTCATCATAGGTGACTTCAACTTCCCCGAATACTCAAATTCTCCTACCGGGGCTCGTTGTGCCAGGATAGGTGGTCTTACAAACCTCTGCGACCTACTTGCTCTATCTCAGTACAACTTTGTAAATAACTCTAACGGTAAGCTTTTGGACTTGGTTCTGTCGACTCTGGTATGCACCGTCGAGAGATCACCTGAGCATGCTGTTGCTGAGGACTTACATCACCCTTCTCTTCTAATAAACATTGCTTGTTCTGTTCCGAATGTGCAGCGTGGTTTTCTGGGTAATCTTGAGCACTGTTCTTACAATTTTAAGAAAGGTAATTATATCGACCTTTATGAACATCTTGGTAATCTGCCGTGGACTTCAGTCGTTGACGAGAGTGATCCGGCTGTGGCATCGGATCGTCTGTATTCCCTGATCTACGATGCCTTTGACAAATATATACCTAAGTCATGAAACGGACCCGCTTTGGGTCGGTTTTAATTGGCCCAGCTAGCTCAATTTAAATTAATTACTCTCAGGGCTCGTAGTGAAACGTGCCTTGTGATTCAAGACTGGTGAATTGCCCGAGCGCCAACTGCTTGAAAAAAAACTATAAAACTAAATGAATTCACAGTCAAGAATACAAGCACTACGAGATGGTTTAACAGTCGATGGAAATTCAGAAAAACAATACAAGTTCAACTTAACAATTCGTATATTCCAACAGAATTTGAATTATAACAAAATTTAAATTACGAATTTTTAGAATACCAATTGGAAATATAAATAATACTGAATTCGTAGAAAACAATTATTAAATTAAATCAAATTGTAACATAAATGAAATTTTAAGTAAACAATTGATAAATTAAATTGGTTTGTAACATAAATTGAATTTTGAGAAAACAATTAATAAATTAAATCAATTATTAAATTGAAAAGAACGAAATTTCCAATAAGAGGACTTCAGTAGACCTCAAATAATTCTATAAAAATTAGTGGAATACAACTTCGGATAAACAACAGAATCAGAGAATGAAATTATGGTCATTCAAACAAGAAAATGTTACCCTCCTTGGAACTCGTAGGAACTGGAAGTCGGTCCTGTCAGGAAGGTCACTAAACCGCCTTGGAGTGAAGGGGTGAGGAACCTCAGACGTTCAAACCCTGTAAATTCAAAGAACGAACAGTACCTGACTTGAGATCAAAAGGACAAGCAACACCGTCGGTTGGAATAACCAGGTGATTCCACAACCGATAATGTTATCTTTCCCAAATTGCGAAAACACTAGTACAAAATGGATATCTTGACGAGATATCAATTTAGGCAAAATTTTAATTTAATCTGAAGGAAATAAACGATTACAATTGATTTTTAAAATTAGCAAAAAGTTAACATGTGACTAAAAGAATAATAATTAAAATTATATCTGAAAAAATATTATTTGAAAGGTTGAAAATTTGCTAGTTAGCATAAAATTCTGGTTTGCTTCAAATGAATTGTACACGTGGATTGATAATATAAACTGTATTAACTCCCAAACGGCGTGACAGTGTCATAAATATATGTATACCTAATAAGCAGTAATTAGGTTATTTGTTTCGTATTCACCCTTATCAACCTTTACGGCACGTTGGTCTAATAAGACCATCCTATGTATCTTGTACTAGGATACCAAAATGGCGATCTACAGAATCGCGCAACTACCATGTGCACAAATTGCAGGGTCAAGTAAAAAGGTGGAAATTAAATATTGTCTGCATCAACTGCCCACGACTCGTCAGAGTAATTCTATACAACGACTACAACAATCCCGGTAATGATGGAAATGATATACCTGGGATCATGCTAAATGCGAATCTGATTGTGTGTTTTATTAGGATAAGTCGAGAAACATCCTCCGAAATATAATTACATTCAGGTACTTTACATCCGGACGTTTAATAACAATCTAAATCAAATTATCTGTAGCCTGATGTGCATCATATTTCGGAAGCAAAAATTAAGAAAATGTATGTAAAGAATATGAAATATAACTCGACTTACCCTATTAAAGGTTAACACCACAATGCCTTCTCTTCGACTTCTTTTAATCTACCTCCCACTTCGCGATATATAGTGACATCTCATATCAGGAATGGAGTATCAATAATCTATGTTTTATCGACCGGCAGATATCTTTAACTATCATATGACAAGTTCCCTAGGCGAAAAGAATTCTACTCTGTTCTTTAACGAGTTCTATATATAATCCCGTAACGTAACCTGTTCGTTACAGTCATCACCAACAGCTAAATCTAAATATCCTCCCTGGTTTACAAAAGAAATTATTCGCAACATTAAACTAAAATATTTTTATTGGCGTCGTTGTAAACTTATCAACAATCCAGACGACTATGTTGAGTTTACACGGCTGAGACTGGTTGTTAAAAATGCAATTCGGCAATCACATACGGACTTTGTCGATCGCGCCGAGCGCAACATTTCAGCAAATTCTAAAGGCTTCTGGTCCTATATTAACAGAATGAAATCTAACTCTGAAATGCCATCCAAGATGACCTACAATGAGACATCGCTCGGGAGTCAACAGGAGATAGTCGATAGCTTTGCACTATTTTTTAATAAATTTTTCAGTGATGACCAAGCTCCCTATATTCCCGAGTTCCATACAAATGGATGTTCTACAGTGCCGATGCCATCTTGCTTTTCGGAGACAGATGTGCTGGTTGCCGGAAGGAGGATGAAGTCCGCTATGACAGCAGGCTCGGATGGAATTCCTGCATTTTTTCTGAAGGACTGTCTCCGTGTCCTGATCTGCCCCCTTCTCCATATATTCAAACGGATTCTCTCGACACAGTCTTTTCCAGAAATATGGAAGGTTTCAAAAAGTGTCCCTATTTTCAAAAAAGGGGAGAGGGCTGACATCTCTAACTACCGCCCCATTGCTCTCTTAAATAATTTCTCGAAGTTATTTGAGTTTTGCTTGCATACCGCTATATCAAAGAGTGTCACTCGGCGACTGACGACACGCCAACATGGTTTCGTCAAGGTCAGATCGACTGTGATCAACTTGACTGTTTTTCATCAGTTCGTAGAAGAGTGTTTGGATATTGGTACTCAGGTTGATGTCGTCTTCACCGATTTTAGCAAAGCTTTCGATCGTTTTAATCATAGCATCCTCCTCTCTAGATTAGCTGATTTTGGTGTGTCGATCCGGCTGGTGGGATTGTTTGAGAGTTACTTGACCGGGCGAAGTCACTATGTAGAGCTTTCAGGTTTCAGATCTGATACTTTCAGCATTCCGAGCGGTGTTCCACAGGGCTCGGTCCTTGGTCCACTGCTATTCAATATCTTCATCAATGATGTTGCCTCCATCTTTACTGTCATGTATCTACTATATGCAGATGTCCTGAAGTTGTTCCTTCCGATCAGATCTTCTAGGGACGCTCTTCAACTGCAAAACGATCTAAACCTGTTTCATTCCTGGTGCTCTGCTAACCTCTTAGATCTCAACGTGTCTAAATGTGCAGTTATGTCATTTACAAGAAGCAAGACTCCTATAATTTACGATTATTATATTTCTGATTCAGTTCTTCTACGATGTGAAAATATTCGAGATCTGGTGTCTACTTCACCTCTAGTCTTTCTTCCGACACTCATGTTGATTCAGTGGCATCCGCAGCATCCAGGCTCATGGGTTTCATTATCAGAAGCTCGCGAGACTTCGTCAATATTGAAACACTACTGCTGCTTTATAGTTCATTTATAAGATCTCGCCTTGAATACGCTTCAGTCGTGTGGTCTCCTACCTATCAGATTCATATCTACCTGCTAGAGGGTATTCAGCTAAAATTCTTAAAGTATCTCAGCTTTCACATAGATAACGTTTATCCTCCTAGAGGTTTCCCTCAATCGGAACTACTTGCTCGATTCGGGGTTTCTAGTCTTGACGGCGCAGGCGGACTAGCTCGATAGTGTTTCTATTTAAACTCGTTAACAATACTGTTGACTGTCCCGACCTGCTTGAGCAGTTCAATTTCGAAGTGCCTAGATTGGGAGTGCGGCATCCGAATACTTTTTATATGAACACGCCTCGCACACGTATGCTGCAATCATCGCTTATCTATGAGATGTGCAACAATTATAAAATGTTTCAAAATAGTCTAGACATATTCAATTCATCCGCTGCACATATAAAAGCTATTACTGGGAACATAGCTGATGTAGTGCAATAATTTAAAACATTGTTCAATACATCCTGCGTGCTCTGCTTGCAGAACAGCCTTGTATCAATGTTGATATCAGTACTGATGTCTATCTGATTTTTTCTCGTTTTTCATTTTGTATCTATGTTCTTGTTTTATATGAATTATTTTTGTTTTTGTTATATTATATTTGTGAATTTTAATCAAATTGTAGCTTTTCCCATCCTTAATTGGCCTGTGGCTGTTGGGTGGTGTAACTAAATAAATAACTAAATAAATAAATAAATAAATTATTGTAATAACGAGCCCTTCTCTGGTTTACTTGGTTTTCTGAAGGTTATCAATTTACTTATTTCATCAAATTCATGCATTTGGTTTGATTAATTGAAATCAATATAACTCGCAGTACTTGTACCGATAGCCAGGAAGGGACCCGATATCATGAGTTTCTCATTAGCTGGGCACATCAGTCAACAATACGGTCAATAGATATATGTAATACTCATTCTTCTTAGGTTGGAACACTAACACATTAATTAAGCACCGTGTGATCGAGATAAGTTCCTCGCAGAACCCCACAGCCTCTGGTAGGGCAACGCCAGGGAGCCAGATGAACCGCAAGGGACACAAACTCTCAGGCTGCGCCCGCCGGAAGCTAAAAGACGACGAACGGCAAGCCGTAGGAGAACATTCTTCCACTTACGAGACGCAAAAGCGACACCGATCTGATGGGAGCACATCAAGCACCAAAACGCAGCCAAAAGGGGGGCGCGACAGGGCCGCTGTAAAAGCAGGAACCGCCCACAAGTCCTTCAAAGAAGCGGTGGTCAGAATCAAAATGACCTATAACTTGGCCACTGAAGATCCCGAAGCAACAATTTCGGAAGGGCAGGCGGGGCTCACAAAGAACCTTGTGCTTTAAGAGATCGACAAATTGCAAAAGGAGGAGACCGCCCCTAAGTTTGCAGAATGCCGATACCAGGGGAGAACACTGCTTATCACCTGTCTGGACAATCCCACTAGCGATTGGCTGGCGCGTGTGGTGGCTGCGACTAAACCCTGGGAGGGGATTGAACTCATTCTCGTGGAGGTGAGTCAGCTCCCGAAACCTTGACGTGCAATCGTCTTCATTCCGGGGATGACAACCCCGGAGAAGACACTGCACCAACTAAGTGTCCAAAATAACCTGCACACATCAACCTGGGAGGTCACCAGCACTGGACAGGAACAACTAAATGGGAGGCTCCTAGTCGTGCTGATGAACTATTGGTCATGGGAGAGGTTGAAGGAGGTCGGCTACAGACCGTTCTACAATTTCTCCCTTGTGACGTTTGAGCCCCTAGGTCCAGAGTCCCTAGGTCCAAAAACCAAGAAAGGAGAGGGGACAGGGGAAGGACAGGCAACTGAAACTTCCCCTCCGGATATGGAGGTTGGAGAAGGGGGACATGTAAGTGAAACCCCGGCTCATCAGCAATAAATGCAAGTTGTGCAAATGAACCTTCATCACATTAGGGCGGCCTTGGCCGCCTTCGGTGCATATATGATGAAAGCGAATTTAGGCTCTGCCCTAATTCAAGAACCATACGTGTATGAGGGAAGAATCGGGGGATTGAGTAGCTTCAAGGGGCGGATCATACACGACCCGACAGAAAAAAAACCACGGACTTGCATACTAACAAAAGATGCAGCTAAAGTCTTACCGTTGTAGGAGCACTGTAGTCGCGACCTAACAACGATAATACTCAAATTAGGAATGGGAGGGAGGGGGCAAAACCTCCTGTTGGCATCAGCATACCTACTCTATGTCCAGACGGGAGCACCGTCAACTCAAGAAAGACGAACTCTTGCGGTATCTCAGAACCTCGAAATCCCAAGCCTTATTGGGATATGATGCAAACCTACAGGTGTGCAACTAGGGCAACAAACCAACCTTTGTGACAAGTGTGAGAAGGGAGAACGGTGAGAAGACTGTTCAACAAAGCCAAGCGGATCAGCACATACTGGGATGAATATCGCTCGACAATGACTGCGTATAACAACGCTATCAAGAAAACCGATGAGATAATGGCAGCTTCACTGCAGCAGGCAATCGAAATACTGGTCCCTATCCTGTGTGAAATGCTGAGAGCCAGCCTAGCACTGGAGTATATACCGGAAGAGTGAAGGGTGGCGAAGGTGGTATTTATACCAAAGCCAGGGTGAGGGTAAGAGTCTTACGCCCAACCAAAATATTTCCGTTCGATCAGTAATAACTTCGTTTCTCCTGAAAACCCTGGAGAAACTGATCGACAGGCATGTTAGAGATGGAACTCTTATGAGAAATCATAATCGCAATCAGTATTCTTACCAAACCAGGTAATTCTGTGGAATGGCAGTAAACGAGTTAATACAGACAGCAGTAAAAACGCTGGAAAGAAAAGAAATTGCGCTAGTGAGCTTTCTGGACATAGAGGGAGCTTTTGACAACACCTCATTCGAATCAATTGCCCGAGTAATGCGAGACCGAAGGATGGAAGATCTACTGGGCAGATGAATCCACAACATGTTCCGATGCGGGACAGTCATATGAACTCTCAATGAGGTTGAAAAGAAGATGCGGGTACTGGAGGATGTCTGCAAGGAGGTGTACTGTCACCTCTGCTGTGGAGTCTGGTGGTGGACGAACTTCTGATACTCTTCGAGAACAAAGGATCCTGCGTAATCGTATTTGCGGATGACATCGTCATTATAGTACAAGGAAAGTTCGTGAGCACAGGTAGTAGATACAGTGGACTACCTTTCAACCAGGAAGTGACGTCACATCCGGTGTTTGTAATTAGTGTTATCGGGTAGATAGCGTTATCGGGTAGATAGCGTTATCAGTGATTGCGAGTTTGGTTGTTCGAATGTATATACAGGATGTTTGTAGAGAGTGTGTTATGTTGTATATACAGGTTGTTTGTAAGGGAGGTCCTAGACACGTGGTTTTGAAAGAGGTGTCATGGCAGCCATCACGTGATCCTTTGGTGGTCAACGAGGTGTCATGGCGTCTGTCACGTGGTGTCGTGTCATGGCGGCTATCAACGAGGTGTCAAGGAGTCTGTCACGAGGTGTCATGCCATCTGTTATGAGGTGTCATGTCGGTCAATGAGGTGTCATGGCGTCTGTCACATGTTCCATAGACGATGTGCCTATCATGTGTTCTTTAAACGAGGTGTCTGTCACGCAGGTCTTACACGAGGTGTCACGGCGTCTGTCACGTGTTACATCACCGAGGTGGCTATCACTTGCTCCTTCAACGAGGTGTCTGTCACTCAGGTCTTAAAGGAGGTGTCATGACGTCTGTCACGTGTTACATCGCCGAGGTGGCTATCATGTGTTCCTTCAACGAGGTGTCTGTCACGCAGGTCTTAAACGAGATGTCATGGCGTCTGTCACGTGAGTCTTCAACGAGGTGGTTGTCACGTAGTCCTTCAACAAGGCGTCTATCACGTGTTGATCTCATTGTATAACGTATATCACATATGTCAAAACGTTTATTACACAGATGTCACAGATGTCTAGATATCTGGACGCCATCTATGAATTAATGAACTGTCATATCAGTTTACATACATAGTAGCTGTAAAAATGTCTGTACGATTGGTAAATAGCTCTAGAAATTCCACACTCATATCGAATTTTTGAATTTTAAAATAAGACGGTTCTCGCATTTTTTAAATTAAATAAACAATTCCGAAGTGGAGTTATATAATAGTTACATACGTGATTTTGATTCCCACATTTTCATTTCTTACAAGTCGTAACTTGTAGACTTTGTGGTAGATAATTACCAGTAAATTTTAAACTAAAACAGATAACACTTTGTTTTGCAACCAACTGATTGTATGCGGTTGATATTTTATCTACGTATAATTAGAAATGATTAGTTTGAAATATTAATCTTATCAATGAGGTTTCCTGTCAACAACAGAATGAAAACGTTTCCTGTGCTGATATTGATAAGAGTAAAGCAAATTAGCCTGGGAATGTGAATACGCGATCTAGGTCAAGTAGGCAACTGTAGGAATCGCGCGCAGCGTTGATAAGAAGGTGAAAATGGTATTGTTTCAAACATAATTTGATCATTATACATTTGATTCTCTACAGAGCAACTCGTGTTTTTTGTGTGGTGCAATCTGAGGTAAGTCTATATTATTATTATTATTTGATTGAGAAAACTCTCATTTCAAGTTGATATATTTCAAATTAACTTCAAATGAATATGATTCGTATGATAATAAACTCGATTTAGGAAACTTTCATTTCAAATTGGTACATTTCGAATTAACTTCATGTCAACAAGTTAGCTTTTCACTTCTACTCTTAAATTCACACCGATTATTACATTTACTTACTATTGTACACTCAGATTCACACCGATTATCACAATTACTAACTATTGTTATCTCGATCGATGTTTTGGAAATATACCGAATTCTTTTGATTGATATTTATCCTTGTTATAGATATTCATATCATAATGAGCATAGAAGCGTTAAACTCGTGTTCCCTATTACAGAGGTAATAAAAAAGTTAACCAGCTCGAAGAAGGTAAAGTTCACAAGATTACTAATGCAAAAATTGTCAACACCCGGTTTGGAGAATCTGTGCTAGCAGAGATTGATTATTTTGGTGTTTTCCTCCCAAAACGTCTATCACCACTACTCAAACCTCTGTTGGATCGCATCAATGAGAAACAATGTATAGGACTGATTCATAGAGGAGAGGAACATTTTGGGAAATCAAATCCAGCAGCAAAATTTAGTTCCGAGAGATCTAGGGAGCGTTCGCAGACTTTATAATATTCATAAAAAAAACAAAGTGGTGAGTGTAAGGTAAAATTTTTGTTCTATTATTATCATGGACTCTATTTCAAAAATTAGCATCGAAATTGTTAACATTATCGATCAGGCTCAAAAAGATTTGTGTAAGTCAAAATTTTCCCCTCAGGAAACAACAAAATGGAAAGATTCTTGTACGAAATATATCCGTACTTTCACGAGACATTTGATAAAAGATGATTCAAATTTAGCTAATAAGAATCAACTTCAGACAAATATCGGTCATACGAAGCGTTTCAAAATTTCATTACAGATTAGAAATAAACCATCTATATCAAATAAGAATCGCAGTGGTAGAATCCGATGGAAGGATGAACAGTCTGCTTTTAAATGTAGAATAAGAACCGGATTGATTATCAATATTTCGCATTTAGACCCAATTAATTTTGTATAAGATGCTTTTCATCTTTTCAATACTAGAATCTCCAAAATCCTTCATGAATACAATTTCATTAAAGTTAATTCAACATTTTGTGGCGAGTACATTGAAGAAACGTTAACGATGAACTTATTCAGACAGATTTTAAATATTTTCATACACGATCAATAGGAATAGATGATACAACGAATTTATTAGAATGATTATTGAGAAACTTTCTACAAAATTAGAAGAATTCCAAGAGAAAGATTCAAATTGGAGTCTCAGAAATATAGTAAGTCTGCAAATGAATATCAATAAACATGAAGTAATAAATTCAGGATCTTCATATATAGTTCTTCCTGAAGAAATTCCGAATAAACATGCTGTTATCAATGTTAAAAATTATGATGAGTATTGTTTCGCTTGGGCAGTAACAGCTGGATTACACCCTGCTACTACACATTCAGATAGAATCACTTCATATCCTCATTTTAGTACTGTTTTAAATTTACGAAATTTAACATTCCTGATGCCTATTTCACAAATCCATATATTCGAGAAGCTGAATAATATAAGCATACACGTTTTTGTGTTAGAATTATGTGATAAAACAAATGGTGCTGCTGATAAGGAAAAATTGAAGGTTCTTCCTGCATATCTATCAAAAAATAAACTAGAAACGCACTTTATTTTGTTGTTGATTCAGGATAAATATTATCGCGATGTAGAATCTTCAGATACATCGAATTTTGTTAATCCAATAGTTAAATACCATTATTGCTTGATTAAAAATTTGGATCGACTTATTAATTCGCAAATTACTACTTAGAATAAAACTTATTTATGTGAACGTTGTCTAAATAATTTCAAGAGCGAGATAAAATACAAGACTCATATCGAAGATTGTGGAGGAATAAATACATTTAAAATAAAATTCCCCAAAGAAGATCATTTAGTTTTCAAATGAAATTCCAATGCCATTTGGGATTTATTTCGATTTTGAGGTTCTATTGCTACCAATCCAAAACTGGTCTCCATCAAATTCAGCTTCATACACCAACCGAAAACAATTACATGAAGCTTACAGTGTAGGCTATTACCTGAAATGTTATTTTGATGATTCCATTTCGAAATATGATAGTTATAGAGGTTCAGAATCAGCCTAATGGTTAACCGAACAATTAGACAGAATTAGTATATTTTTAATAAATCGGAATTAGGGAAATCGTAGCTTCTCATTGTCAAGGTAGTCTGTTGTATGTGCAATAATCTTATCGAGTTAAGGCGGTAATATTAGTCCGGATTTAAACAATGAAAGTCCTTTGCGGCCGAAGATATGAACCGATACTCTCTACTCACAAGTGTTATCAATAAAAAATATAACATCAGCGAGAACAGGGAGCTGGGAATAAAGGTAAAATCGGGTTGAGAAGTAAGGGGGTATAGAGGCTGTGTTGTTTCGGTAAAACTCTTTCTTCAAGAGAGAATAAGGCAGTTCGGGCCAGTCCATACTCAAGTCGCGTATTATTAAAGCCGGAATTATTCATTCCTTTCTCAAAAAGATAAATTTTGGTGATTAAGGTGTAATGTGGTAATCAAATTGAATTGTTAAGTAGTTCAGTTCAGAGGACAGCCGGGGACTCCGATGTGTTATCGTCGTTAAATAAATAAGTTCGTTCCTATATCATTGGCACCGACTCGTCCGGCGTATTAAAAGTAGTGAGTGTTAGGGGAAGGTTAAACAACAAGGGAGGTAAGTCTTAGATCCGGATAATTACAACTGTTTGGGTTGGACTAATACTGCATGATTTCCGCTGAGTAGAGTATTAACGTGTTAAAGGGTTGTAAGGGGCTCTTGTTTGAGATTCAATCCAGAAACCACTATTCCCTTTGTTTATTTTTTCAAAACGGTAAGGGCTAGTAACCATTTAGTTTAGTTGTAATATTCTCTAAATATCCATATAATTATTTTGATTTAATAAACGAAACAACCCAAAGTTTACCTATAAAGTGATAAACATTGATAGTACCGGAGGGTTCCTGCTTAACCTCTTAAATT
This sequence comes from Endomychus coccineus, assembly GCA_958510875.1. Taxonomy (NCBI): domain Eukaryota; kingdom Metazoa; phylum Arthropoda; class Insecta; order Coleoptera; family Endomychidae; genus Endomychus; species Endomychus coccineus. The sequence continues at coordinate 86,326,237 of OY294069.1, read as the reverse complement.
AGTAGGTGGTGGCAGCATATCATAATAATGAGTAAAGTAGTTGAAAGTTAAGATTAATTGCCTGAATGCAAATTCCGATTATTTGCTGGAAGCCGTGAGGATACGCACTACCAGAGGAGCGCTGTGAGGTTGACAGTGGAGAGGGTCAGTAGTAGAAAGTTAATAAATTACAAGAATTAAAACAAAGTAATGAGTGTATATTAAATATTCATAGAGAAAAAATTGAAGTGTAACTCACCTATGAGTTTGAGTGCTGTTGATTTATCATCCATAATGGGGGAAACTAAATGTCATATTTGTGAGAAATGTCTTACCGATGGGGAAATACGTGTAAGAGACCACTGTCATTTCACTGGGCGTTTTCGCAGCTTAGCACACCAACATTGTAATTTGCAAATATAAACATAAATTTGTAGTGCCTGTTTTAGCTCATAATATATCTGGGTATGATATGTTCCTATTGATACGAGATTTAGCTGAAGCGAACAAACAGAACATTTAAGTACTACCAATCAATGAAGAAAAGTGTATAAGTTTTTCTGGAGGTTCCTTCTTTTCCCCAGTTCAATTTCGTTTCATCGATTCATATAGATTTTAAAATACATCACTGGATGAGTTGATACCCTTTTTGAACGTTGATCAATTGAAAATTTTGAAGCGTGAATATAATAATTTGACAAACGATCAGTTCAAATTATTAACTCGTAAGGGGGTTTTTCCATATGAATATTTAGATAGTTGGAATAAATTGAGCGAACCAAATTTACCATCAATCGGAAATTTTAATAATTAATTGAAAGGTGAATCAATAAGTGAAGGAGACTATGAACATCCTCAAAACGTTTGGCAAAAATTTAATTGTAGTAATTTAGGTGAGTATTCCGATTTATACTTGAAAACAGATGTTTTGCTGTTGGCAGATGTTTTTGAAAATTTCAGAGCCAAATGTTTAGATATATATAAAGTTGATCCTACGTATAATTTCACTTTATCTGGCTTCTCATGGGAGTGTATGTTGAAATATACAAATATTTCTCTTCAGTTTCTAAAAGATATAGATATGATTATGTTTACAGAAAGGGGGATACGAGGAGGTGTTAGTCAATGTGGCAATAGATTCGCGGCTGCTAATAATAAGCATATGGAAGATTGTAAATCACAAGAGGAAAGTAGCTATCTCATGTATTTTGATGTTTGTAATTTATATAGTTGGGCTATGGCGCAATATTTACCTTATGATAACTTTGTATGGTATGATGATCTTAGCATCGATGTAAGAGACATTTCGGATGAAAGTCCTGTTGGATATATTCTAGAAATAGATCTAGAATACCCTCAGAAATCACATGACACCCACAAAGACTTACCGCTATGTCCATTGCACTCTACACCTCCCAATGCTAAACAAGCAAAATTATTATCGACGTTATACAATAAATCTAAATATATAATTCATTATAGGTATTTGAAACAATGTTTAGCGTTGGGGATGGTGTTGAAAAAGGTACATAGAATCCTCAGGTTTAGCCAATCCAATTGGTTGAAAGCTTATATCGATTCAAATACACAATTACGTGCAGCTGCAAAGAATAAATTCGAGGAGGCTCTTTTCAAACTCATTATGAATGCAATTTTTGGAAAATCAAAGGAGGACGTGCGAAATTCCACATATGAACAAGAATGTGGTCGGATTAATGAAGGATGAGAACAAAGGACATATAATGACGAGGTTCATCGGTTTACGCTCTAAAATGTACAGTTATAAGCAGAGAAAGAACCCGTTAAAAAAGCTGAAGGTATTAGAGATTCGGTTTCGAAATATTCTATTACTTTTGAGGATTATGTTGAATGTCTTGAAGAAGAAATCGAGATAAATAGAGTCCAAAAATCTATCAGATCTTTTAACTTTAACCTCTACACTATAGAACAAAATAAAATTGCCCTCAGCCCTTTTGACAAGAGGTTCCTGATAAAGAATAGAACAAACACCTTACCTTATGGACACTATTCACTATTATCTTAATATTTGTTTCGATATGTTAATTTTAATATTTGTATTGATATTTTAATTATAATTGTATTTGTATTCATATGTTATATACTTGTTTTAATAAAAAACTTTCTATGATGTATGTATTTGTGTTTTTTAATAAAAAACAAAAACTGTTGATCAAAATTTATTGTTCTAAATCATACAAAACCTTATTTTCATAGAAAAATAACATTTCTCTAAGTGTATTGATCAATAAACATTTTGGTGATGAAATATTAATAAAACAATACAAGAGTTCTAATTTACTGACATGATTCCTCATGCTTTTTATCACATCAATAACATTGTGATAGTATGGAGAAGAATCAAATTGTTCAAGAAAACACACTCGATGTGATAATACTCCATCGTTGATATTAATTATTTCTCGAACATCTTCCTCACACAACCAAAAATGAATACCATGCTTCGTAACTTGAAGTAATTTTTCATTATTATCCCACCCAAGTTGAACCATTTGGCAATATTCATCGGATGCTATGGGGACAGGATCGGAATCTGTTTGTAAACTTGAGAAGAAATCTCTGATTTTAGTTCGAAGAATTTCGATGAAGTCGTACCATTCCAGCAGTCCAAAGGTAAGTTTACAATTTCGCGAAGAATGGATAAGTGATATTGTTGATGCGAAGATTCGCATAGGACTCAATCCACACTTGATTTCATAACCCCCCTCCAATGGGTATGTGGTATTCAACAATAGAAATGTTTCATCCCGAATTAACATTTCAAACTCTTCAAACATTCGATCTAACTCGGAACTATCTTCGGATGTACCACTATCGTGGTATGACATTTTACTACTACTGAACAGATTGTTAGATTTTCTCTAACATACACCCTCAAGATCACACACGCACGAGCAGATCATATAATATCACTTCTAGCAATCCAACTTTTCTCCTTTATTCCCAACCATTTGAGGTACATTTTATCATCTTTTTTCCGAAGCACTTTCTCAATCAAAAAGACATCAGGTTGTTTGGTCTTCTGCAATTCTTCCTCGTAGAAAAAACCGATGATCGGGGAGCTCTTCATATCCTGGAGTAGATACGTGACTGGGTTAGGGATTTTAACTTTCATAATTTTAAAGAGCTCCGCCGACCAATTAGGCGTATATGATTTTTCGAAAATATGTTTGGCTTTGCTTATACGTACCACATCGCCCACGTTGAATTTATGTAGTAAAGCCAACTTGAGGTGTGAGTAGAATCGCTTCAATATCACGCTCTCATTTTGTTTTGTCACCTTGAATGGAGCCATATTTATAATTCTATGTTTACGTTTATTATATTTTTCCGTGATTTCTTGAAGTATATCAACCCATCTATATTTTCCTTTCAAACTGAATTGTCTGTAGAGCGCTTCTTTCAAGGTTGGAATAACACGTTCAGCAATGGCGGCTTTCTTCACACTATACGTATTATAATGGTTGATTTTGTGTTTTTCCATCAGCTCGTCAAAATGCTTATCAAAGAATTCTTTACTTTGGTCGCCTTGCAGATTCCTAGGGTTACGTCCTCCTCCTCCTCCTCCTCCCTCAGTTAATATAGAATTAACTGATTTCCGAACTTCTTCGGCTGATTTAGTTTTCAATGGACGAGTCTACACGAATTTCGAGAAGCAATCGATCATCACCAAAATATACTTGAATCCTCGATTTTCACGAGCATAATTACCCATTTCGGCTAGATCCATCTGCCACAAGTCATCCAGTCCCTTCAAAATTGTACGACGACGTTTGAAATTTTTCAGTCACACTCGATTATTCTAAGAGTAACAACCACATACCACCATGGATTTCACTTCTGCATTAATACAATACATATGTGAAAATGAGAGTATTAGTGGGAGTAGTTTGAGGAGAATCATAGATTTTATTTATGAAAATTTGATCGAGGCTATCAATGAACCAACGAGCGAACTTACACGTAAGAATTTAACGTTTCTACCGATGGAATACATCCCAAAACATTTGGATGTGTTGTTTCTCAATCAGAATGAGGTTCCGGAACATATAATCGATTACCTTTACCGTCATATGCAGTGTAAGGAACATGTCGATGAAGATTGCGATAGTCCAAAACCCCCACGCAAACTATGTTCTCAATGTTTATCTGGGCAGATTTCTCACATCATGGAGAACGAGGAAATAACTCATCACGAGAAGCAAGTGTTGATAGAAGAAGTTTGCAAAGACGACCCATAGTTTATGATATCATACTTATTCCATCTATTAATGTTAAAATATAAATAGAGATGTTTCAATAAATTTTTATCAGTATCATGTCTCAGTTGTTCACGTTAACAAGCACCAACCATACATTATCGTTTACACCGCAGAATTCGATTGTGCTGAGGCCAGACAAATATTTAGCATTGTTGGGATTCAATTCATACAATTCGATACCCAATATAGAAACGAGAAATTCCACTATTACGTAGAAGGAGATAAAACAAAAGCGAATACCAAGACTCTTGAAGCGATAACAATTCCGGCTGGGAACTATGAGATAAGCAATATCGAAGAATTTATCAGGAAAAAATTGAAGGTTAAAGAAGATATATTCTAGCTGAAACCGAATAACAAACAATACGTTGAAGTGTGAAATATTCCATAAAAATCACGATATTTCGTTTGAAAAAAACGATGGTCTTGCTGAAATATTGGGATTTTCGCGAGGGGTATGGGAGAAGGGTGTGGTGCACGTGTCTGATTTATCTGTCAACATAATAAAAATCACCAACATACGTTTCGAGTCAAACATTACAGTGGGAGCCTTCTATCGAAATAGACCTGCGCATACGATCTACGATTTTCCTATCACCATCGACCCCGGCTATAGGATTGTGGAGTGTTCGAAGAATCCTCTCTATCTACCAGTATCCGATATCGGAGAGATTACCAACATAACCGTACTAGCTTTAGATCAGCATTTGAAACCAATAAACTTTCGTGGTGAAGAAAGTATTCTACATTTACATTTACAAGAAGTATAGAAAATATGGGGTTGTTTGTGGACAACAACAACAATAAAAATAGTTCCCCCACCACATCATCATCAGTCTTCAACAAAAAACCTAAAGTGCGTGACCTACTCACCAGAGACAACATCGTAATTTTGAAATCATTCGGGTTTCGTCTTAAACAAGAATGTCATTATCCAAAATGAAGTATGCACGTAACATTAGCGATGCCAGAGATGTTCATTATATAGCGATCATCCCACCTATTTTCGATATATACCAGGAACCGAAATTTGATGAATCGATTCGAAAAGCCGAGTACAGATCGATTACACCATTCGTCAAGGCGTTCATTAACAGCGATATCACAGAGTTTGGAATAAATCAAGTAAACGCTTTTTTTACTATGAAAGATACTCTGTTGGCGATCAAAGGGAAAATCGGAGTTAATGGAGTGGGGAATGTAATATTGGTACCTAATTATGGGCCTTTCCTTTTCGACTCGTGTTCCTAAAGCGAGAGCGGTAGAGAAATCGAAACTGTACGTGACCCTGGAATAGTTAGCGCTGTGCGAGGATTCACGTGTTATTCTCCCACAGATTTGACGCATATGTATATAGCCAGCTGGACTTACCCAGGAGAAAGTGTTATATTGAACGCAACAAAGTCGTTCAGTTTACTCATCCTGCTCAAGCATATATTCAACATTTTCAACGATTACACCCGAATCACGTTCGGACGACAAACGATTCGATTGGTACGTGCTCGAAACGATACGATATCGATTGCGTTATAATTGAGAACGCAGCTACCACAGTCAAATTTCTGATTGATAGTATAGAATTGAAGGTGAAATATATCTATCCCAACGATCTAATCAGAGAGAAGCTATTGCGATCCATCAATTCGCTTTCCGGAAGTGGGGGATACACGAGTTGCCTGCCATAACGGCCGATGCGAAGAGAGAAATATGGGCTGTGAAAACTAGCGCGTCTGTCGAAAAACCACGGTATGTTATCGTATTTTTCCAAACCGATAAACGTAACAATGTGAAAGCTAATCCTACAATATTCGATCATGTGGATATATCAAGCATCCGCTTATCGCTGAACGGAGAGTATTGGCCTAACGAACGGATGAACTTGGACTTTGCCAAGGAAGATTTCGTTCTAGCCCACCACAACTATACCGATTTCTATCCTAGCTACACGAATTCCACAACAAAACATTCCATATTGGCTTATGATAAATTCAAAAAACGCGCGCTTTACATCATCGATTGTTCTAGACAAGAGGAGGCGGTAAAATCATCAACGGTCGACATACGATTGAAGATTGAAGCGGATAAAGGATTTCCAGACAATACCAAGGCATATTGCATCATCATACACGATTGCTTGATGGAATACTACCCCCTCACCGAAATTGTCAAGACTCTAAATTGAACATCAGTCAGTCTATATCGAAACTTCTGGCGAATCGTATCATCATCATGAGAATCGCATTAGTTGACATTCAGGGGTTCTTCATTGACGATGCCTTCCATTCGAAAGAAATGTGTATACAAATTGGATTTAAACGTCATTATTCCTTATTCAAACCGCACACATCCTATTGATCGCTAAACGCAAAGGAGCGAAAATCCGTATGGTATTTACAAAAGTCTTATCATGGACTCGATTATGTATCTGGGAATGTGGATTATGAAGAAATAAATAATATTCTTGAATCGATTCACCTGTGTGCAGTCGACTATATTTATGTCCATGGACAGCAAAAAGCCCGAATTTTTGAGAAGGAAGTGTATAGACCTAGATATTTACCCACACATCGTAGATGTTCATAGTTTCGATGGTACTCAATGTGAAACGGGGAAATTCGAGCAAACAAACAATTTAACCTGTCAGAATCATCGTAATGACGGTGGAAAATACATGTGTGCAGCTCACCATGTGGATAAATTACAGCAGTGGTTTCTGAATGTAATACTACCTAAACGATATGTATTTTATTCTGGAATAAATATTATTATTAACAATCTTTTGTTTGTTTTGATAAAACACCTCCTTTATGTAATGATTATTATTTATTCAAATGGTAAATAGCTTTCTTCCCATTTTTAACAAACATTTTCAATAATAACACTGATAAAGAAGATAAAATAGCATGCGAAATTGCGAAAATTTTATGGATTTCTTCTTCTATTGCAGATGATGTTGTCTTTTGTACGAGATGTGGTGAACATGATGATTGTCGGATCATTTGCCATTCAGTCATATCCTCCTCACTTCGATCGAAGAATAAGAGTTCAAGTTTATAATGTATGGTTGTACGATTGTCTTGTGGGATGTTGAATGTGAATACCTCCAATTGGTTATCGTTGATTTTTTGGAAATTCATCGGAATATATTCGGTACGGTTACACTCCCCACCACCACCGCCGACATCCTTCAGACAAATATAGATGCGTTCAACGTATTGAGGAACGTTCGCGTATAGAATACCATTCAGAATAGTGGTTAGAATTACAAAATTTGTTTTTAACACCCCCACTCCCATCATCGTCACTTTTTACACTTAATTTGTTCAGCAGTCTTATAACTTTAATTTTATCTACGTGAAAATTCAAGTCTCTTCTTAGTTTATGAACTTTTTTCACTAAATCGCAAAGTCTGCGTGTGTATTCTCAAAAAGATATATGCATAATGATATATTTGTAGACTTACTAGATATCTATATTATTATTTTAAGAGCCACAGAACATCTTCCTTCGTGAGAAATTCGAATAACTTCCAGCTATTCGCACTAGAACACATAGAATTCTCACTATTGGGTTGATGTAGACAGATAAATTCACAATTTCCTCGCTCTAATGTTGGACATTTACCTTTCAAATTCACCACTTCTACTCGATCTAACCCCAATTTTTGGAACGCCCTCCGTAGGAACTTAGCTTTTATCTTCTCACATACATAAACAGTAGCATCCGGATCGACATTTTCCTTCAAAATTTCATGAAATTCATCATATTCCTGATAACCCGAGTTCCATGGAATCCCGTGATATTTTTCACAATGAAATATTCTCTTCATTTGCCTCTCGGATAGTTGATCCATCGATTTTGACGGTTTCAATAGAAAATATTCCTCCAACCTTTTCTCACAGTCCAACAAAGAGAGTTCCGTGATTTTATATACGTTTGAAGAAATCGGGAAACTTTGAATATCAACCACTATAGACGACATTTCAAACTAGAATGATAAACTATCCAAAATATCTAGTTGCACATGTGTAGATCATTGACATATTTCTTTGATGTTATCGAAATTTCGAAAGAGTACGTCGAAGCACAAGATTTGTAGTGATGGTGGACTTATTCTACAGTTGACGTCATCGACCTTCCCTCCTATCTCAAAAAACATTTGGAACATCTTAAAGGTGTAAGAATTGGAAGTTCCTCTTCGGATGCTGCGCATGTCCATTATCTCACATCGGTACGGTAGAAGTGCTATCCGATAAAAATCAACATCAATATCATGTAGCACTCAAAAAGAATCAAGTATATACGATCCTGGTTTCGGAACGATACCCGAAATTTGATGCAATATGATTTTTCTCATTCTTCTATGTTTATATTTGAACTGACCTTCTATATTCATATCGATTGTCTTCCAATCTTCTGGAGATGGGTCGAAATCTCCTCCAAAATAGAAAATATCAGCATATGCCCAATCGGTCGAGGCCCCCACAAGGAAAGTTATGAATTCCGCAGTGATTATCCAATTTTTGGATGATAATTGTAATTCTTCGAGGATTTCCATCAAATTCGGAGGACATACGCTTATTACGAATTTATTTGCATCGTACACGGTGGTAAGCACACTATGAATAAAACTGTTGTACAATCGAGGAGACATTATCACGAACTGATTCGAGTTCGATTTATTTGGAGCAGTCACATACAACAAAACACTCCCTCATACTCTGCGTATGTCAAGCTATTGACAACCTAAAATATACAATCAAAAATAAATGGTATTCTTGAGGGTGAGAGATAAGAGGTCGATCGAACTGGTAAGTATACATGTAAAATAATAAAATCATGAACATTTTCAGATGAAAATGACGCAGGTTCGGATCCCTCTCAATCTTTCTCAAGATACCATCTTTTTATTGATTCATTTGATGTACACGTCGTAGACGTTATGATCGATTCACACGTGACAACCGTCATGATACCTAGTGACAGACGCGATGACACCACGTTGAAGACCTATGTGAGAGACACCTCGTCGATGTAACGCGTGACAGACACCTCGTTGAATGAACACATGATAGTCACCCCGGTGATGTAACACGTGACAGACGCCATGACACCTCGTTGACCGCCATGATACCTCATAACAGATGGCATCACACCTCGTGACAGACGCCATGACACCTCGTTGATAGCCGTCATGACACGACACCACGTGGTACATACGCCATGACACCTCGTTGACCACCGAAGGATCACGTGATAGCTGCCATGAAACCTCTTCCAAAACCACGTGTCTAGGACCTCTCTTAGAAACAACCTGTATATACAACATAACACACTCTTTACAAACATCCTGTATATACATTCAAACAACCAAACTCGCAATCACTGATAACGCTATCTACCCGATAACACTAATTACAAACACCGGATGCCACTCGCCAACACAGACTGTGTAACTCACAATCACTGATAACGCTATCTACCCGATAACGCTATCTACCCGATAACACTAATTACTAACACCGGATGTGACGTCACTTCCTGGTCGAAAGGTAGTCCACTGTATCTACTTAGCATCTCTGATGCAGCACGTACTGAACACCGTGGAAAAATGGTGCAACAAGGAAGGACTCAAGGTGAATCCTTTGAAAATAACCATTGTACCCTCCACGGAGAGAAAGGCCATTGGAAACATACAAGACTCAGTTTTGCATGGACAAAATATACAGATGACGGACACGGTCAAGAATCTTGAGATAAGCCTAGATAAAAAGCTGACTTTTGGGAAGCATCTGGAGAAAACCACTAACAAAGCCATAAGGGCCCTGTGGACCTGTCGTCGTACAGTCGGGAGAACCTAGAGACTCACTCCACGGATGATACACAATCATAGTGAGACCCATTGTAACATACGCTGCAATCGTGTGGTGGCCAAAAACAAAAACCGAAGCATCCCAGCATCCACTGAACAGAGTTCAGAGGATAGCATGCTTAGGACTAACAGGTGCAATGTCAACCACCCCAACGGATGCAATGGAGAGAGCCTATGGGAATAGATAAATCACAATAATAGTGAGCAACCTGACAGTGCTTAAGGCACTGGAGTCATACACAATCACCTCACAATGTGTACTTGATTGTGTTGAAGAACTAACGGCACTAGTAATGAACCTCGAAAGAGTACTGATGTGGGAGTCTGGAGAAACCAAACGAGAAGGGACTGAAACTGCCGTCGCACTCGCTAAAGCTTGGGTGGAAAAACCACTGATTGGACCAGAGGCATTTCTCATGCCACAGCGAAATCTGAAAATGGGTCGAGATAGAGCACCGAGCCTACTGCAGGGAACTGCCCCGTATGTCGCACTCCAAGCGACTAATGAGAGATCTCCAGCAGCAACGAATGGAAAATCTGCTGACGTTCAGCGGGCAAGAAATACGGAATCTTGTTGCATTCTTGACCGGACACGCCCCTTTGCAACAAACACCTCTACACGATGGGTCTGGTAGATCAGCCCACTTGCAGGGGTTGCGACGTGGAAGATCAGACACCTATGCATGTGCTGTGTCAGTGCACGGCATACGCGGTTGGTCGTCGGACATACCTCGGAGACGATAAAACTACACCCGAGGAAATCAGAAGTATCCCCTATATCAGGCTACTGAAATCCAATAGGACTATAATGACCGCAGTGCAGGGGGGCTCCCCTTAGGATGGTGTAACGTGTAAATTTCACTTAACGGCTTAGAAATGGCCGCTGTACTACAATCGGTTAACTCCAGTGACGTCAGCTATGCTAGACCGTATATTCTACGAGTCATGTTTGTACAGTGTCAGACTCTGTAGTTACCTCTTCTATTTTGAGGTTGTTCTGTGAGACATCAGAGCGCCGGAAAAGGCGAGAAAATGGCATTACTTCTGGTCAAATCGTTCTGGTGGAAAGTCGTGTTTCTAAGCTATGTCAACAGGGAGATGATACCAAGCTTATGTTTGGAACCAAATTCTGGGAATATTCTTCCGTTGGAAGCTAAGGCATCAATTACTAATTTGGACTGAGATTATTGGAATTATTTGCGTAATTAATGCACCTTAGGGGATTAAAACCTAGTTTTAACGTGACTGGTTTTGGACAAGAAGTAAAGTCGTTTGATTGAAAGAAAAAGTAAAGAACCCTATCGTGATAGAGGTAAATATCTTTGTAATTCCATTTGATTTACTCGCTAACTTTAAGAATTAATTTGCCTCCCTAGGTGATATCTGACAGGACATAGGCTAGTCCTAATTTTGTTCAACAATCGTTATGTATTCTGTTCATGTCTGTCTTCTGAGGACAATAGAGCAATAGAGGTTTGAACATTTCGTGATTTCAGGGTTTTTTGTTTATGTTGTGAAAAACATTCAACAAAGGTACGAAGTTCTGAGGTTGGTTGAATCTGCTGTGGAAAACTGATTTAGAAGCTGCATATTGACTTGTGATGTGGAAACTGTATTAGAACGGTAGCAGGGATCCATACATCAAGTACCAATCCATAGTCGAGCAAGTATAACCTCTTACCCAGCAATTACCAGGTCGGGAATCCCAATAATATTGTTGATGTTTGAAATATTCACTTAATCCGGAAGTAGGTACTAAGAATTAATCACCCGACACCGTTGGGCTCCATTTATTTGTTGCCAAACTAAGAGCACGAAGAGGGGCATAATTATTAAAAGTTTTCTTCAAAGTTGTGTAGACAATTTTAGAGTTAATTTAGATTTAGATTTTGAAATGTGCCAGTGTGTCTTTTTAAAATGGCAAGTAGTATCAAAGTGTCTATGTGGATTAAACCATTTCCAGAGTTGTCTATGGACATGGGAAAATATTCTGCTCAGTCTGCAGCAAAATTGTAAGTACAAATTTATTATTTTCAAAGCTATACAGCCTTTTCAACATACATAAAAAATGTTCCTAAAAAACAAGCTATACAAGGTGTGTCGTGAAGAGGGTTTATTAAATATGCACAAGGTGTATTTTACGTAACTTTTTAAGATTTCCAATATTGTTTTTTTTTTCGGTATAAAGAGTGTTCCTTGCCTCTGGCATACAGGGTGGTGCAAACTTTGATCGTAGTCCCATAACTACTTTGAAAAAAAAACTAAATAATTTTTTTTAATAAAACCGGTCAATGGTGGACAAAAGCACATATTCAAAATTTTTTTTTCTTACAATTCGGCTGGATAATTGAAAACGTATTTCAGGGTTACGTAGCGGTAATTATAACGGCTCCAAAAAAATAAAAAAAGTTGGTCATTTAATAATTTATGAAAAAGTAGGTTATATTTGCATAATTTATTATTGGGTTATCCTGTATACAGGATACATAAAAATAATTATAGAATACGTGTTTTCGTCCACCATTAACCAGTTTTATTTTTAAAAAATTTCAAGTTTCATTTCAAAGGAGTTATAGATCTACGACCGAGGTTTACCCCATCCTGTAGTCCAATATGATGTGAGAAGTTACAAACAAATTGAATTAAATCTCCACGTTTTAAAATATATAGGGGCTCGTATAATGTGGAAACATTTTGTACACCCTGTGGCAAATATATTATATGAATTGGTTTGTCAAAGATGTTAGGTAACTATTTGAAAAATTTGCTCTACATATGGTATTTCGTCTTTGTAGATTACATCTGAGAAAAGGTGAGCTAATAGAACAGCATCTTAAAACTGCATCACCTGTGACTATGCGAAACAAAGTGACATCTGAAAGAAAAAACCAACTGTCAATATCAAAGTGCTTTCATTCTAATGTTGCCAAAACTTCAAGTGAGCAAGAATTTTGTCACATTCAAAAAACGCCCCTATTACGTCTGTTGACGTAGAGAGAAGCTTTTCTGCATTTAAACATATGTATACTGATAGCAGGCGAAACTTACTGTTGTTTTGGTAGATATATTTTCAAATAACAAAATATTGAACTATGTTTTGTTTTAATTCAAACTACCCCATTAAAAAGCAATTGATTGTGAAAATTAAAATATTAATTTTTAAATAATTTCATATTTACATTTTTTTTTTCATATTTTAACTAAATTTCTTTCATATATATGATCATATTTCCTACTTTTTTCCCTTCATATTTGCCTCACTTTATTCATTACTTTCTGTTCTGAATCTGGTTGATTGCTAGTTGTTTGGTTCCGGGGGAACGCAATCCTTATACGCGGATGAACAACTCAACGACGGGAGTTACCTAGGGAGCACGAAGCGTTTATTTGATCTCACGCCACTCGGTACTCCAGGCCAATCGTTGAGCTGATCATAATCGTATTGGAGGGCGAGATTTTGGTTCCTTCTGCTAGATTCTCAGTTAGGCGCATATCATTAGTTTTACGTAATTACCTCTCCTATTTCGGGGTTGTTCTGTGAGACATCAGAGCGCCGGAAAAGGCGAGAAAACGGCATTACTTCTGGTCAAATCGTTCTGGTGGAAAGTCGTGTTTCTAAGCTATGTCAACAGGGAGATGATACCAAGCTTATGTTTGGAACCAAATTCTGGGAATATTCTTCCGTTGGAAGCTAAGGCATCAATTACTAATTTGGACTGAGATTATTGGAATTATTTGCGTAATTAATGCACCTTAGGGGATTAAAACCTAGTTTTAACGTGACTGGTTTTGGACAAGAATTAAAGTCGTTTGATTGAAAGAAAAAGTAAAAAACCCTATCGTGATAGAGGTAAATATCTTTGTGATTCCATTTGATTAACTCACTAACTTTAAGAACTAATTTGCCTTCCCAGGTGATATCTGACAGGACATAGGTTAGTCCTAATTTTGTTCAACAATCGTTAGGTATTCTGTTCATGTATGTCTTCTGAGAACAATCGAGCAATAGAGGTTTGAACATTCCGTGATTTCAGGTTTTTTTTGTTTATATTGTTAAAAAAATTCAACAAAGGTACGAAGTTCTGAGGTTGGTTGAATCTGCTGTGGAAAACTGATTTAGAAGCTGCATATTGACTTGTGATGTGGAAACTGTATTAGAACGGTAGCAAAGATCCATACATCAAGTACCAATCCATAGTCGAGCAAGTATAACCTCTTACCCAGCAATTACCGGGTCAGGATACCCAATTTTGGTTATGTAACGTTTTGAAACAATCATTTGAATATTTAGATATATGTAAATTTAACTATTATTCACTGTAATTTAAAAAAATTAACTTCAATTTAATGCACTTCATAACTCATTAATATTAAGATCTGTGATAAATTGTAACAACAATAATCATCTCGATTACCATTAAATTTCAATCATTCTGGGTACATTTCATTTTTTTATACTTTCAGGGTAATTTAACCTGGAGACTTTGAGTGTTTGAATCCCCTAGTTACATACATAATTTATTGGTTGGTTAAAATACTCTGGTGCCCGAATTTTTAACATCTAAAATATAACTCACGACCGTCTCCACTGTAGCTGTCGGCAACCAAGTGACTAAATAGAGCTTTTAGTTTATCCTTAAGTAGGTGTAATTTGTACCCTTACAATGGAGAACCAACCTCACGGAGGAGGGGTGTTTGGTCGGTAGGAATCCGGCACAACCCGGTGGCACGGGCACTCGAGCCGTCTATGCAAGTTTTCCCCTCCTCTACGCAAAAAAAGTCCATTTCATACTTCAAAATGTGAAATACAAATGACCAAATCAAAGCTAATAGAAAATTGGTCAGAATCTAATAATTTGGAATGATCGAAGATATATCATCTGAAGAAACTATCTTTGTGCATTCGAACCCAAATGCTCCAATAAACTGAACAGTTGATGCTTCGAACACCGCAATTGGAGAACATCTTGAGGCGGATGAACTTCCGTCTCCAGATAAACACAATACGCATCTGAACTCGCACGAATATTTTCCACTGCTACGCTGCCTAAGTATTGACAATTTCATTTGTCGTCAATTGCATGCTTTCTGCGATTTCTCCGAAAAAGGTTATGCAGCAGTAACTAATAATTCAGATTTGCACCTTTTTTGTAGGGGCCTTATCTAAAGTTCCACCCCTACGTTGCGTTTCCATACCTCGGTTGGAACCATGCGGAGCCGTTTTACTGGCCGATCGTTTAACGAGTGTCACTAACACTTATGAAGATCAACTCTGCTTTTCGAAAAAACTGTTACATTAGTAAGCCGCCGCGCTGCTCACATCCAAGAAAATTCTCACCACTTGCTGGCGCAAGATACAGTTGATTGTGCTTCCCGTGGATTATTACTATCGTAACATACAAATCACATGACCAGTGTATGGATATGAATCAAGGATTCGGAGAAGATTAATTACGTTGAAAAATATGAATAAAAATGTTTCGGTTAATTAATGAACATTCTGCTTTTCTGAAATATATATTGACAATCCCATATTTTTTATGACAACAACTCACTCTCTAGAAAATCGTTCTGTTAGCATGCTTCTTAAATACACTATACTAACATTCCAACATTCTCCCACCTTGTGTCAATTTATCCGGTATTTTCACATTCCTTCCTTATTTCGTCACAATCCGGTGTTTGCTATCAATCTTAACATCTGAATCTTCTGATTTGTAGTGTTTCTTCATATTCTTTCATAATTCAGATACGGATAAATCCCCATCGGTCTCAATTTCAAGCGGATGCATTCTTTGAACGGGCCTCATTATAGAACCGAACGTTCGAAATTTAACAAAACGAATTTTCCCATCCTTACCAAGAAAAATCGCCTCATCAACACCCAAAGGCATCAGTTCTTTCCGAATTCATGTTTTCTATAAGAACGATTTCTCCCATCTTGATTTCTCTGAATGAATGTCTTTTCATGTGAAGAACCAACTGACTTAAGTATTCTTCACTAAATATTTTTCTCAAATTAAATCTAATTTTTTTAATGAATTTCAAATGTCGTTTCAATGATTACCACCAATTTCGTCTAAACAAGGTGTTCCTCTATTTTTTTAAGATCATGAAGAAACAGATGGAGTAAGAACAACTAAGTCTACTTGAGTATCCGGAGTATAACTGAGAGGCCGTAAAATTAACACAGCTTCATATTCACATAATACTGAAGGAATCTCTCAGAAAGTTGAACAAGCTCTTCATAACTGTTTTCGTAACAATTGCTTCAAACTTCCTATAAGACGCTACCACAATCCACCCCATCAAGATGATCCAGGAGGCTTAAGCTTCCATTCTATTCTTTGTGCTGTACTATCCTGTTCTACTTTCTTCCAATTAACATTACTCATCAGATTGTCAGCACCGACAAATTGTATACCGTTATCAAATGGATGGTCTTCCTCTTCTGGCAATAAATCGTCGAAAAGCTAGTAAAAACGTCTCAGTGGACAAATTGGAAACGAGTTCAAGATGCACAAGTATTCATATCCAAACCTTTTCCTTAGATGTCGAAAAAAAGTGGACCGGCTAGATCAACTCCCACAATTTCAAATACAGCGGCATGTCTCACTCTATCTTTTGGCAAAATTACCGAATCAACGTCAAATTTTTTACTATCATGTCGACGACAAATCACAAATTTTGCAATGACACTTCTAACTGTTATTCTCCTCTTAATAATCCAAAATCTTTGACGGATTCGACTCAGAAGTCCTTGTATTCCAATATAAGACACGCTTCTTCATGAAAATACATAATAATCTTTTCTACCACAGGGTGTTTCGATATAAGATACAGAAAATCATCCGTATCATCACGTTGTATAATTTTTGTTTTGACTCTCATAACATCAACTTCATTCATAAAAGGACATAGGGAAAAAACTTTTATCTCCTATTCCATCAAATGATTCTTGTTGAATCTATTGTATTAATGTCATTTCAGCATTCTCAATTTCCGATAGTTTCCCTTGCAATCTTTTATCTGGAAACCCACAATTAAAAATGAATCTTTGAATCCAATCCATTTGTTTTAATAGCATTTGATATTCCGAAAAATGTTGCTAAGATATACAGAAATGGTTTTGTGTATTGAGAAGAGTACTGACATTTATTTCTCTTTTCCATCAAAATATCATCTTCACAAATTTCACAATTTTGTTTAGGTCAATCAATTTCATTTTCAACCATTTCGGTCTTTCCCACCAATGCGATTGAATCACACTTTTAGTAGAAGAACAACCTCATGATGGGAGATCGATCCGCTGGATTCATATTACCGAGAACGTGAAACCAATTGTTTTTAACCGCATTAGAACAAATTTCCTGAATTATATTCCAAACGAATGGTTTCTAATGATCAACTCTATGATTCCATGTTAAAACCGTTGTGGAATATGTCCAGCAATACAAACGTATGTCTTCTTTTTTAAATTAATAAGAACAGAACTCGAAAGTCGAGAACCCATTGTAGCAGCTAACAATTCAAGTCTGGGAATTTTAATTTTCTATAAAGGAGATATTCTATTTTTTGCCTGAATCATCTGAACATTTGGACCATCTTTCGAAACGGTGGCGAACCCATTGTAGCAGCTAACAATTCAAGTCTGGGAATTTTCATTTTCTATAAAGGAGATATTCTATTTTTTGCCTGAATCATCTGAACATTTGGACCATCTTTCGAAACGGTGGCGCGGTGGCATACGCATTTTTACTAGCATCTTAAACACGTGTAAGGTTAAATCAATGGAACATTCATTCTTCTACCATCTGGGAACTCTCATTTGAGGTAAAAAAGGTATCTTCGAATCCCATGTTCTTAAAATTAATATCCTAGGAAAAATCAAAACAGGACAGCAAAGTCCAGTAGGATCAAAAAAGACGGTGAGCTGAAGAAAAAATGGATCTTTTTGTAATTTTTCGTGCATCAACATTCTCGAACGGATCAAAATTTATTTTTGAAGTGTCTGTTCTCCCATTCCAATGGAAACCTAATACTGAAATCAAATTATCTTCAACCGTTTCCATTGTGTTATTTGTTATTGTATACTCCCACCCTCGAAGATCGAATTTACCTTCCAACATCACTTGAATGATTAATACCTTTGTGACAAATAAAAACAGTTTTCTTTATCAATTTGACAAATTTCTTCTATTATTCTTTCTTTCATTCATTCAGGCAATGTTTCATCATGAGTATCATAATAACCATCTTTTTCTAATTTTTTCATAAGATTTTCTAATCGTTTCATAACCATATCGAAATTATTTACAAGTGGAGGATGATCATCAACCCATGTCAAACCTATCTCGTATCTGCCTCATAGAGATCTAAGAATAGAGGTATTGAGCTTCATAAGACCAATGTATTTTGTATTCACCGTTAAAAATCTCGGGATAAATAATCATAATAATCGACCCACTCTTTCTCGGACGCTCCGTCTATCTATAGACTGCGCGTAAATAAATACTGAGCAGAAATCATCGACGCAACGCGAACATGAAAAAACGAGAGCATCGCGCTTCGAGTGGGCGGATCGTAATCCCGAGTTTTTTTCTCAAACGGTTACAAGAGAAACAATACCTCTATTCTCTAATCTCTATTCCCAGATCTCTACGATCTGTCTCCATTAATATACATCGACTCTAAAAATGTTTTCGAAGTATCTGCTTCCATTTCTTCCCTCTGTTTCTGCTCTGTAGGATCCAAAATACCCAGAGTTTCTAATTTCCACAAATGTGAAATAACATTATTACAAAACAAAGAAGAAACGAACATTGAAGAAGCATTTGAAAGTTAATTTTTAACTCTGGGAATTTTTCCCATCATAATCCTACCTAAAATAGATTCCATCACTACTAATCCGCATCACAAAGAATATCGTTTTCCTGTAAAAAAATTTCCTGCAAAATTTCCATAGGACCGTCCTCCTCTCATTTTTCCATGGATCTTCTCGTACAAAAATAACGTTATTACAAGAGCATCAAAATTAGAAATATACCTTTCATTCAAATTTGTAAGGATAACTCTATATCGATTATGATTTCTTATTCCTGTATTTGTACCTCCGGATAATAGTCCAAGAAGTAAAGTAAAAATCGACCCTAATTAGAAAAAATTGAGGTAAAAGGCCGATTTTGATGTGTGAGGGCTCATTAGATTCGTTTTGACCTCTAGATCAGAATCTGCCACAGCTACATAGGGAGAAATTGTTCCTATTGTTAATAAACAATAAATAATGGCCAATAAATGGCATGTTTTTGACATGATAAAAAAAAATTGAAAACGCTATTTTCCATCAATTTTTAGCCGGTAAAGTAGAAAATTGCAGTTATTTGATCAATAAACAATGTGAATTTAAGGTTTATAACAATTTGTCAGTTATCTATTTGTTAATAAACAACAAAATGGAAATTTCCTAAATAATCAAGATTAGATTCATTTTCAGGTAATTTGAGGTCGCCGAATACAAATTCGAAGTTATTTTTCTGATTGGCTGTTAATCTAATTAGTTAATTAACAATTTGTTAATAAACAAATTACTCAAAAAAATGGAAATTTAAAAAATAATCAAGACTAGAGTCATTTTCAGGTAATTTGAGGTCGCTGAGTAGTTTGATGCTATTCTTTTGATTGAATGTTAATGTAATTATTTAATTAATAATTACTTAGTTACCGAATTAACAAAAAAAAAGTCTCAAAATAATCAAGATTGGAGTAAATTTCGTATAATTTAAGGTCACTGAATACGAATTTGATGTTATTTTTTGAATAAATTGCTGTATTTTTTATCAATAACATGAAAAATCACTCTTTCCCTTTACGGCTACGGCCCTGGAGGTTGAATTACTGATTCTGAATTCTGCTCATACGTTCCTGCACTTCTCTCAGTTACAATAGCAACGCTATCAATCAACTAATAATATGAACAATTTATTGAAAACTCACATTAGATTCAAATTTAACTACTTCAAATTATCCGAAACTGACTGTAATCTTGATTATTTTAAAACTTTGAATATTTTTTGTTGATTCGCCAAGTGAATTAATTAATTAATTAAATTATCATTCGATTCAAAAAGTAATATCAATTTCGTGTTCAGCGGCCTTAAATTATACGAAATTGGAGTCTTGATTATTTCAAGATTTTGAATTTCTTTGTTGATTCGGTAACTAAGTAATTATCAATAAAATGATTAAATTAACCTTTAGTTCAAAAAATAACATCAAATTCATGGTTAGTGACCCGAAAATGACTCTAATCTTGATTATTTTGAGTCACTGAATTTTTTTGTTAATTCGGTAACTGAGTAATTATCAATTAATTAATTAAATTAACATTTAATCAAAATAATAACATCAAATTCGTATTCAGCGATCTCAAATTACCTGAAAATGACTCTAGTCTTGATTATTTTCAAAGTTTTCATTTTTTGGGTTAATTTGTTAATTAACGAATTGTTGATCAACTAATTAGATTAACAGCCAATCAAAAAAATAACATCGAATTCGTATTCAGCGACCTCAAATTACCTGAAAATAAATCTAATCTTGATTATTTTGAAAATTTTCATTTTGTTATTTATTAACAAATAGATAACTAACAAATTGTTATAAACCCTAAATTTGCATTGTTTATTGATCAACTAACTGCAATTCTCTACTTTACCCGCTAAAAATTGATGGAAAATAGCGTTTATAGTTTTTTTTATATATATTGTTATAACACATCATTTTTTGGTCAATATTTATTGTTTATTAACAATCTGAGACATTTCCCCCTATGTAGCTGTGGCAGATTCTGATCTAGAGGTCAAAACAAATCGAATGAGCCCTCACACATCAAACTCGGCCTTTTACCTCAAATTTTTCTTTTCAAAACCTTTATTTCCTGGACTATAAGGCATGAATCAATTGTTCCGAACCTACAGCTTTGTATCCCATATCGATGTGTTAGATATGGGATATGTATATGACCGTGGTAAACCAGTATCAATTATGGGCCTAACCACACACGTTTTCGATTTACTACTGCACCACGAGTGTCAAAAAGTTTCATCATGATATGTGGTATTCGATAAATTATCAACTGTCACAGAAGTATTTACATTTCCAAAATATGATTCTGAAGAAAGTTTCCTGTAACACATAATAGTAGCATGTTTCCCATTACAATTGGTAACTCTAATATTTAATCTACATCTTTTAGGAAGTCTCATACCTAAATAACACCTTCCGTGATCAATCAATATTTTTCGCTTCTAATTGAAAGACTTTTTTTCATCTCATCATCATCACATTCTAAAGACTGATGAAATTTCTTCAAAAAATATATTTCGGAGGTTTTTTCTGCTAAATAATCAGGCACAAAATCATTCTTTGACTGTGCTTCTTCTTGTTTTCTCTTATCAGAACCAAAACCTGATATAGCCAATGAAAGTCTTCTCCGTTTTCTACTTCAACTCTCCGAAAATTCTTTAAAGAATCTAAAACACTCCTCCAGAGAAGCAGATACATCATTATTTGCACAGTGTTGCCACACCTTAAATATATCCTCTGGTAAACATGATTCAACTAATTGAGAAAATATTGCCGAGCAAGTATCAAAATTGACGTCTAATGTTTCCAGTGATCTCAGTTGAGATTCTATCTGGTCATAGAGATATCTGAATTTTGAGTTCGAATGTAAATTGTTCGATATTAGTTTTAAAAGTTGTCTTATATAGAACTCTACTAGCAAATCGTCGCTACCAAAACTATATTTTAGACATTCAAAGACCTTTGGGTAATTTCCTTAGTTGGAGAAAAACTTTCTACCAGTTGACGAGCACGTGATTTTTGAGAAGTAATAAGGTGTTGTAATTTATCTTCGTTCTCCATGAAATTATCCTCATGTATACGTTTGAATTGCCCCTAAAAAGATAACCAATCTTTTATATCACCTTCAAATTTCTTCAGCTCTATCAATGGCAATTTATCTCTACGCCTACTTAGTCGAATGACTAGAATCCTCACAGAGAGCATCCTTATTCAAGGTTCTTTCTATTTTTGCCTTAAGTGTAGTATACTTTCCTAAGATTTCATCAGCTCTCGAAGTTTCAACATAGATGTCTTCAACTAGCGTATCATCTTCCAGAATTATATTCAACAACTGTTTATCAAGTTCTATCATGATTTCCATCTTCTGGTCCAAAATGCTGAGATACCCTTTGTAACGATCTCACTTTTGAATAAATCGTTACAAATCATTATCATGATAGGAACCTATAATAATTTGATTTTATATCCTTGAACTTCCTCCCAATTAAAGAACTCTACCTTAAATGATATAGTTAACTGTATTTAATTAATACGAAGCGGATTCAACGAACATTATATTGTTACCCCCACATCCGAATTATTAATTAGGAAGGGAGACCGGTTGCGGTTGATAACTAATGATCTTTGGTGTTTCTGTGTAGACAAGGTAGGTCTTAATCAAAGTTATTAGATTGTTTTTTTGAGTAGCATTGAATCTTTAATATTTCATTCATAATCAGGCTTACTCTGATTTATGCAAAACTTTGATTGTTTCCTGCTCTTATAACAGGCACCTAGATCTCTTGATTATAGATATTGTGAATTCATATTATCATTTATTCAATTTGCCAAATCACTTGAATCCATTTTCTGAATACACGTGGGATTAATATATCGTTTATTTTTTTGCTTTGAACTCTTCGTAATACGAACATCGTAGCGTTATCCGAATCGAAAAGGTACGAGACATATAGAGGATGGGCTAGAACTAACCACTCCATAATTATAATCTCACGAGCCTTGTCTCCAATACCTTCGATTATAGAGTTAACGTGGGACGAAGTCCACCCACGTGGTGATTGTCACATATTAATTTAATTTGTAATTGTAATCATAATTTATCTTGGCTTCAAATATCAACATTTTTCTAGCTTAACTCAACTATTAGCAGCGTCAATAATGAGCCATTGCACCTATTAAATTTTACTTCTCTTGTGGACATCCTACTCGTGTATTTTCTTTCTTTTTCGATAGGAGGATATTGGATCCAATACACTGCTAGAGACCTCGCGGAGCCATCATCAGGAGCACAGGAGGAACACAGGGGAGTAATTTTAATATCTCTGTTGCAACTTTCATTACCATGATGAATTAGATGCTGGTCGTAATTGCTGAGTCAAAGTAGATTGATTACCTTCATTTACAATTGTTTCAGTTTAATATCGGTGCCCCGAAAGGGCATGCGAGTTTGTATAACTATTTTTTCTATTGTGCATTAATAATTGAATATATTTGTTATTGTTTTTATATGCTTTGTTTCTTTTCCTTTTTACTTACTACCAATTCAATGATGCTTATTTCTTTATTTATAACAGCCTGAAATTCTTCTTCTTTACTCGTGGTGGCACCCAGGGTTTGTTGTTTAAAAAGTAATAGGGCAAGTATCATCATTGTTAACGAAAAAGGCCGAACAACCACGAATTTGAGCTACTTTAGGAAATATTAGTAACTTGGGTAAATTCATCTTTTTGATTAATTTAGAATCAAGGGAAGGTGGAAATTGTGTAGCTTACATTTGGCACCCAACAATTATTTTCTTACACCTTGTAGATCGCTAATATCATGATTCTGGTTCAATAACAACTTCGTCAACTCTGCATATAATCGTTCGAACGAAGTTCGTTGTACAGAAACAGCCTTAGAAATCTGCTCCATACGTCCTGTCACGGTCGCTAAATATTGTAACATACAAATCCCCTAGCCAGTATATTGATATGAATCAAGGTTTCGAAACAGATTAATTAGGTTGAAATATATTAATAAGAATGATTTGATTCATTAATGAACTTTTTACTTTTCTGAAATATATATTGATAATCCCATATATTTTATGCCAACTCATTCTCTAGAAAATCGTTCGGTTACCATGCTTCCTAAATAGGGGGCGGGTCCTAGGTGGCTTGAAACTCCAGAAAATTCTTAGCCCATGATTAATGCAAACGACTTCATTCCGAGTCGAGAAACAATAAAGGAAAAACGAAAAATTATCTATACTAATTGTATGTCAATCAATGATTTGGATTCAATAATGGAAAAGTTTTCCTCTTTAGCCAAAATGCAGCACATCATCGATTATACACAGCGTTTTTATCTATAATTTGCGACACTGCGATGGTCCGCAATTAGGCAAAGATTTAGGGGAAGACCTTATTAGGTAAAGAGTTCCACAACTTCGCTGAGCGATAGAAAAATTAAAACTGGTAGGAAGGAGTTCGGCAGGTGTCGAGCTTTCCAATGAAGGGCTGTCCAACTTGAGCTCGTCTAGTCCACCTATCTGGAAACTCTCGAGGTGGAACAACAGAAAAGATTTCTGATGAACCCCGACCATGAAAATATTTATAGAAAATGGGGAGATGGTCCACCTTTCTACGATGTTTTATAGAGGTCAATGAATTGATAGGTGTGACATCATCAATCAGACGAATAGTTCTCTACTGGATAGAATACAAGAGCTTCAGCGTATGTTTGGGATGCGAACTCTAAACATGTGAACGGTATTCCAGTATAGGTCTAATCTGGGCTTTGTAGATTATGAAGAAATAAAGTAGCTCTTAACACGGAATAGAAAACCAAGTTTTTATGAAGCGGTTTTCGCAATGGACCTCACATGATCATCCCTTGAGAGGGTGCTGTTGGTGGTGAACCCTAGCATTGATATGGAAGAATTCATAAGAATAGTTGTACCCGATATCGTCGTATTGTAGGGTCCGCCTTCCTGGAGAAGACGCAAGCTTGAGTATTGGTTGTATTAAGCTCTACTACATTATCAGATCCCCATTCCAAAATCTTTTCAGATCTCATTAATTGCGTCAACCCTGTCTTCATTGGATGGTATAGGGGCTCTTGATGAGAAAACGGTATGAAGTGTACCATCATGTGCAAAACTGTGGACTGGACAGGTGGTCACTTCCAGCAGATCATTAATATGGAGCAGAAACAAAGTTGGTAGCAGGACAGGTCTCAGTGGAACACCAGCGTTGATAGTCATTGTATCGAAGGATACTCCGTGAAAGATCACATATAGTGATCTATCTGAGAGAAAACTCGATAGTAAGCGACAAATTTGAGCCGGCAAACCATATGACGGATGTTTCCCAAGAAGGCCTTGGAGCCAGAGTCGGTCAAATACCTTGGAGATATACAATGCTACAGCTAGAAATTTCCCATTTTTCTCGATAGATTTCTGCCATATATGTGTTACGTGGGCAAGCAGGTCTCCTGTTTTGGAGCTCCCTAGATATTGGATGAGCTCGATGCTTATTGCTTTCTTCAACACTCAACACTGTCGAGATCACAGATAATAATGCAATGGCTCTATAATTATTAGGAAGGGTGTCCTTAACTTTGTTTGGAATTGGTTGGACTTTAGCTGTCTTCGAGCTGGAAGGAAACACACCAAGTTTGTATGAAAGGGTAAACAACCTGCAGGAAACGTGTTGATTCTGGCGCACATTCCTTGAGAACGACAGGAATTCTGTCTGTTTCAAGTCTTTGGTATTGAGATTAAGCAGAATGCACCCAATTGTGCGGTGACGAAAGACAATTTCAGGCATTTGGCTATCGATGGCAGCAATATTAGGAGGGTCCTTTCTTTGTGGATCTAAAGTGAATGCTGCAAACATGTTGACTTTTTCTTGTGGTGTAGTAACCAGTGTGCCATCATCTTTGGTTAGGGGAAGGAATGAACTCATAGATTAGATATTATATATGGGAGAAATGAACTGGAAGTGAAATTTATTTTGGCGTTATATGTCAATGCCACAATGTGAAGTCACTGTCTATTTTAGATCTACTCTGTGCTCTGTGGCAAACTTCGACTGCTTACGTGACAGACAGTGTCAGTACACTTCGTTCATAGAATAGACTATGACTGAGGATAAAACAGGTTTTTATTATAGTGTGCATCATAGATATTGTACGTATACATAATATCTATGATGTGAATAATTTCAATGTAATATGTAATACCTATAAAGCCTTCCGGTTTCTGAACCATTTCCAATATAATTTTCTTTTCCTACAATCATAAACATTTGACCCGCAGGACTCTCCGAACGCTATTTTGCTAACAAAATGGAGGGAACCCACGTGATCAATTGATATCAGTTGCATCGACATATACATATGGACTGCGCGTGGCAATGATAAGCGCGGCTAGTTCAGGCGAGAGAGAGGGAAAACGAAGAGGCCGGCTCTATCGCGTTTCCTGGCCGCTGCGTACTGTAGCTAGTATGTTTACGTCCCGAGCCAAAGAGTTCTATATCTAGAGAAGACAAGTTGTATCGTTTGTATATAAAGAGAGCGTATTTTGGGAGTCCAGCGATCGAGTCGACTAGTTTTTGCAAGTGAACTTGAATGAAGCAACATTGTTTCACACCACAATTTCCGTCGTTAATATTTTCAGGAAAGCTGTAAAAAAATAGATAATAATACATAAATAACAAACAAATTGAGGTTAAATCACTCAAAAACAATAATATAAACAAAACGAAATAACGAAAAAATAACTTCATTCTGCTGCAATAGCGTCATAAATGAATAGTCGTCTGCCTCGATCATGCGTAAAGAACGAAAAAAAGGAGACTCCCAAAATACGGTATAAATCCGACTTGTCTTCTCTAGATATAGAACTCTTTGTCCCGAGCCGGCCTTTTCGTTTTCCCTCTCTCTCGCCTGCACTAGCCGCGCTTATCATTGCCACGCGCAGTCCATATGAATATGTCGATGATCAGTTGGCCCAGTTCATTTAACGTAGTGCGAAGTGCGTACCATAGAGATAAAGAATAGAGTACCTGTTTAAAGAATTGAGGGACTCCCTGTAAAAAAAACGTAGGGAAATTTAGCTCCGCCTACTTGTGACGTATAATGCGCGGTGGCGACATACACAACGACGAAGTGCTTATTTATTTCACTTGAACATGATACAATATAGTGTATCATGCACTTGAATACCGCGCGCTTCAAAATGGGCGGGGCTTATCCTACGTTTTCTTCTTACAAGGCGAGTACAAAAATACATAGGGCTTACGTATAACAGGTACTCTATCCTTGATCTCTATGGTGCGTACAGAGAGAGTTTGTGCATAGTCAAAGTTTGGAGTAGTCTGATTTATGTTGTTCTGTAATAGTCTGGTTCTATGGTTATGGTAGTCTGAGAC
The DNA here is from genome assembly GCA_958510875.1 of Endomychus coccineus. Lineage (NCBI taxonomy): Eukaryota > Metazoa > Arthropoda > Insecta > Coleoptera > Endomychidae > Endomychus > Endomychus coccineus. The sequence goes on along the minus strand of OY294069.1, from coordinate 86,298,803 downwards.
CCATTGAAAGCGAAAACTGATGATGAAAATGATGAGCAATAGGTTAAGATATGAGTAAATAAACAACGAAATTAATTAATAATGAGGAACGATCTTTCAATAACGTATGAAGTAATGTTAATGTAAAAAAAGAAAGTGTTATCGTGACACAAATCTCCCTGAAAGAATAATATAAAAGTTTCACCTTTGAATTCTAAAAGGTATTTCTGCAAAAGGAGTACTCAAATACAAATGAAGACCACCATTTCTTTTCAGATCGCATTCAGAATGGAAGATGATCATGATGAGCTTTTGCAATGCACTGATGATGAATCCCTGTCAGAAAATGACGAGCACTGTCTTCCTGTTGAAAGTGCAGATAGAGGAAATTATAGAAATACCTTTGTTTACTGCAAGCATTCTAAATTTGAATTCATTATTACAAAGGTTGCCCTGATTATATCAGCTTCATTTATGCTGATTCTTCTGCCGCCTTACATGGAGTCAATAAATGTTAAAAGTGATGCTTACTCATTAATTTTAGTTAACATCAGTTTGGCAGTTATGTTTTTCATTCTAATCATAATTTTTGTACGATCATTCAGTAAAACCTACAAAAATCTCAGAATATTCAGTCTCCCTATCAAGTTTCCGAAACTATTATTGCTAACCATTTTATATATATTTAGTGGATTTATGATTGTCTATGCACTGGATCGGAAAAGAGTACTGTGTCATTTGCAAGATCCAATCAAAGGATTAACATTGGTTTTTTCACTCCTATATTATTTCATATTTTGCAAGAAATGTAAGTATTATTTTATCTCATTGATAATATGAATCACTAACATGTCCGAGATATGTCTAATCTAACTGATGAACTTTTTTAACCAAACCAATAGGTTATAACTGAAAAACCTATTAATTGAATTCTAGAGCAAATATATCTATGAACCTTAATTGCTCTTGTGACATGTTATACCTGATATGTCGAACTACATTCCATACTACCATTAAACTATAGTAATGTGGAACTTTTCTCTTTATTTCCCATCTTAATTGAAATTAAATAAAGTAAACATTATAATTAAGGTCTACTTTGTTTACTATCACTGAATTTATTTAATAGACTGTGATTGCTATTTCAACTAATTGAGTTCAATTTTTCAATACATACAATGAGATAAAATTGAAACATGAATGAATATAAAAGTACTAAACAAATAATTTTCATTGAATTTGACTGGCATGGGGGAGCAATAAGGCATTAGATCTACGGTTATTCAATAGATTGATTTGATGTTAGCATTCATAAAATATTATGAAGAGTGCTTTAATGTAATTTGGAAAGGATAGTATAGAATTCTTGGATAAATAGATTGATAGATATTTATTTTAACTGTTAATACAAAAGATATTTGTTTACACCAAGTCAATATAATAGAATATATATATATATATATATAAAAATGTTAAGAATTGTTGGAAATATTCTAAAAGATGCCAGGAGAAAAATTTTATCCAGCCATAATTCAATATAATTATAATATATTGCTATAACTACCACTCAGCCTTCTTATTATAAAAAAACTTCAACTCTCCTTACTCATTTTTGATCAAAGTTTCCAAAAATGCTTCGTGTTAATGGCTTGGTTAGAATGCCTGCTAATTGATCTAAACTTTTGACATGTTTCAAGTCTTATTTTACTATCTATACGTTCCGGAATGCACTTTCTTGGTATTTCTATGCGTTTCTTTCCTTTTGTTATCTTTCCATGAAAAGCATTTTTCAGCATGTATGTATTCCAAATTGATTGTCAATGGTTCACTTGAGTTTAATATTTCAAGTTCCTTTCCAATTCGAGGAATCCAACAAAAATATATTGAACAGACAATAGCACCTCCTCGTAATTAAAGTATTTCACACTTAAAGAAAATTCCTAATCTTACTATTCTCTTCAAGTTGGAAAAGACTCAATTGACCATTTTCCACTGAGTTTGCATTGGTTTATTATTAAATCTGCTCAAGTAATTTACAGTTTTCAGAATTCAATACAATTATAATAGTCACCGTTATAACTAGCACACAGCCTTCTTATTATAAAAACAAAATTATTAACTTCATCAAGAATTCACACTAAAAATGGCTTATTTAAGATACATACTACTTATTTACATAAACAATTTCAACATTGTCACAAAAATGAAAATAAAATAATAAAAATCGATGGTGGAAGCCGTTACTTTATGGTAATTTATCATTTTGATTATATGAAAGAATAACTACTTTGTTTTCATACCACTTTTATTAATAATAACGTGAAGACGTAACTATATAGTTTCAACACCAAAGTGCCATTATCAAACAAATAGAAAATTATCTCGTTATTATTAATAAAAGTGATATAAAAACAAAGTAGTTATTCTTTCATATAACGAAAATAAAATAGATTAGTATATAAATATTAATCAATATGATCATTAGGATATTCTATATGTATGGAATAATATCCCTTTTTTGATGAGATTCTGTTTACAGATATTTATAAATTTATTATAAGGAAGTTGTTCAACATTTGTGGGAAGTAAGCTATAGAATATTGGACCAAAGTTGTTTACACACTTCTTGTTTTGTTTAAACGATGATAAGAAGGAAGTCTTTCCCTATTAACATGTGCGTTCATGTAGATCATAATTTATTTTGAACATATTTGTGTATTTTTTACATGATGAGACACTGGTAAATGTATAAGGAGGGTAATGTGAGAACACTCAAGTCACTGAAAGTTGGTTTGTTGTTATCTCTGTTCCCTACACCGAGAATTATTTTTACTGCTCTACGCTGAAGCCTGAACACTCGGGCCGCCCTCGCAGCATGGTCCCACGTTATTACGACAAATTTCTGATTGCATAAGTATAACTTGTCAATTTTTACATAGTATATTTAGGGGAGTCCCAGTTAAGATATTGATCTACGTGTACTCCAAGAAATCTCACAAAAGTCAAATTATATGCAGGTTAGCTCTTAAACCAAAGGTGATGACTTAAGTTTTATCTGCATTTAGCTTGAGTTCATTGGTTGTACACCAATTACTAAAACTTGCGTTTGCATCTCCAGTTTCTATTTAGTACATTTATATTACCGAAGAGGTATCAACATAAAATACAAACTATGTATTTGCACTGCTGTTTGACTGATCGTTTGTGTAGCGTATAAATATTACCGATCCCTGGGGTTCTCTGTTGGATGCCGGTCAGAGATGTAATTTCCGATGCCCACGTCGAATTGTTCCATATTTTCTAGATATGATTGGATAAAATGAGCACTGTTACTGGACAATCATGATATTAAAGGAAACACAGTCAAATACCTTACTGATATCACAGAAGATGATCCCAGTAACTATTATACTTTCAAATAATTACTTCTATCAGTTTGTTGATTGCATCTTCTAATACCAAATTGAGCATCTTTTAGTAGATTGAGTTTTCATACATTGACATATTTGAGACTATTGCCTTTTTAATATTTTGCCTAGAAGAGGTATTATAGATATGTGTCTAAAATTAAATGAATTATTTGTTGCTCCTTTTTTTATGTACAGAGGTAATTCTAGCTATTTTGAGACAGTGGAAAATGTTTTTCTTTCAAGCTTTGTCACTATTATACGACCTATAGTTTATAAAATTTCTGTATTGAAACCATAAACATCTACATATTTTTAATATTAGAATATGTGATATCTCTTACTTCATTATAGCGCAGTGGTTTGAGGTACAATTTTCTGAAGTTTTTGGATTTGTTAATGTTAAGGTAATCTGTAAAACAGTAGTTTTTCATATGCAAGGTGTCCTCTTCAATTGCTATGAAAGTCACTGAGTTGTTTCGATGTTAGATTTATTTTATTGCTTCTTTGTTCAGTTACTGTGTTTATAATGGTAGGTACTCTAAATGGCTTTGAGATTATTATTCGAATTAATAGTAATTTTATCGTAGGCGTTTAACCGATTGAATTGCTGCTCTACTACTCTTTGTACTTTTTAATTTTTTTTTCGGTTCGGGTGGTTTTGAATTTTTATATGAGTATCAGTAAGGCTTGTAAGCTTTTCTCGCATATTATTTTGTTTGTGAGGTGAATCATTCAATGTATTTTGGATTATTGTTTATTGTTTTCTCAGTGAACGATTTATGGTAGCACTCGTAAGTGTTTCTGACGATATATTGTGTTTGAATATCTATGATATTCAACGAATTGTTATGATCTGTGTGCAATCATAATTACACTGGATTTTCCTTTATCTACTACCAAGTAATAACTCATATGTTTTGAAAATTAACTTATCAAGTTCAAAATCGCAATTGTATATCAAATAGATTGATAGTTAACGAAGTAAACCATAGTTTTACTATTACAATAGAACTCAATTCAATATTTAAATAGAGCTTGAAATCGCAATGGTCTATTAAACAGATTCAGTGATAGTTTAGGAAGTAAACCTTAGTTTTATTATTATAATAGAACTCGATTCAATATTTAAATAGAGTTAGTCAATCTAATAATCTACATCTATTTAAAGATTAACGTTTGGCAATTATTACAGTTATGGGTCTGCAACTACTTTTCTCATATTTTCTCTTGCTTTTTTCTCTCCTCTCTTGGTACTGATTTTAAATCAATTAGATTCAGTTAAACTATCCTCTAAATTTCTAGGTACATAGATTAACATTTTGAAATTATTCTAGTTATGGGTCTGCAAAGAATATTTTCTGCAACTACTATTATTGTTGGCTTATTCATAGGGGTGGATTATGGTCTCTGCGACGAATTTAAATGCAGAGGATTTGACAGAAAATACTTATCTGATGATACTGGTAATTGGGATTGGAAGACGCATTCGATTTGGACCGCTGTATATATATGTGGATTAGCTGTATTCTCATCATATTTCACTTTATTAGATAGATACTTGTTGCTAACTGATGAGCCCGTAAGTTATATATACAGAGTGTTCCATCTCAGACGAGCCGCCCCGTATATTTCTTATCCCATAGTGAGTGGAAAAATCTCCCGAAACACGTCTAATGATTTTGTTTGGGGGACATCTTTTGACGTATATTTGAGGCTTGAACGAGCAACCCCCTAATAGGGGGCGCTTCAACCCCTCAAAATTGAATAGGGGAGAGGGGTTGAGTGATACGTCATTTGAAAGGTCTTGGAAGCCAAAAATTAATTTTCTTGCTCGAATGCGCCACCTTGAATATTTTGGTTATTTGTACAATGTACAAGCCCATTTTTATTAAGCCTTTTTTACAAACTTAAACAATCTTCAAAAAATCACATTCGTAAAAAAATCGAATTGTGTTGTCATGCTTACAATGAAAAAAATTAAATCTGCGTGTTTAAATCAAATGTTCAAATTGTCCTCCATTGACTTCCATACAATAATACAATCTTGACTGAAAACTATCTCTAACATGGTTCAGCATAATTGGAATTATTTGACGACACTCATTTACAATTCGTTGGCGTAGTTCGTCCAAATTTTAAGGCTGAGTCGCAAAAATCTTGGACTTGAGATGTCCCCACAGGAAGAAGTCCAGAGGGTTCAGGTCAGGAGATCGGGCGGGCCACTCCATAGGACCTCTTCTTCAAATCCAACGAACGGGGCATTGCAAATTGAGGTATTGGCGAACAGGTGCGGCGTAGTGAGGAGGAGCTCCGTCTTGTTGCAAATGCAATTGTTGTTCCAGTAGTAGAGGAACGGTTTCTAATTGTTCAGTTATTAACAGATCAATCGCATTTTCCAACATTTCAAGATAAATTTCGCCATTGAAATTACCAGGAATAAACAGAGGTCCAATTAGGTGGCCTCCAAAAATTCCTACCCAAACGTTTAGCTTTTCCCGATGTTGAGTGTGAACATCTCGAAATACACGAGGATTTGTATCGCTCGAAATTCTACAGTTATGCCGGTTAACCTCTCCATTAAGTAAAAAAGTGCATTCGTCAGAAAAGCAAACGTTGTACAAGAAATTTTGGTTATTGTTGATACGCTCGACCATAATTTCGCAAAACTCTTGCCTTCGATCCCAATCATCATCATTTAATTCCTGAATTAATTTAATTTTGTACGGATGGAACTTGTGCTTATGTAAAATTCTGAAAACGTTAGATTGGCTAATACCGGAAGCTGCAGAAAGTTGTCGTACAGATTGCGTGTTTGGCATAAGTTGGACATGTCCCAATACCGCCACAGCTGCTCCTTCAGGATGGTATTCGTTAAATATCCTTGCAGCCGCTCGGGCATAATTTTGATTTTGGTAATAAAGGCTATAGTCCAGGCATTTAAGGATGAAAATCGACGATTTTTGTCCGAATTTCCGCACCGTCTAATTTTTGTCTATTCTTATGTATTTTGACACGCTGAACACGATGGTGTAGATTAAATTTAAATTAACCCTGTGCTCGAAAAACTATGGCCATTTTTTGGACCCGAAAATGGCCATTTTTCGACTTTTTGCGTTTTGGGCAAAACTATGGGTTTTATGAAAAAATGTTTCGAACAAAAGTTGTTGGAAAAGCTAATACGCAACTTTTAGCTTCAGTCCCAAGTCGATTCGAGGTCGTGGGGCCAAGATAGGGCCCATTTAGTGTGTTTTTGGCACATTGAAAAATTGAGTATATGTCAAAGAGTTTTTGTTTTTTCATATTCTGTTTTGGTAAAAAGATAGTATTTTCATTCTTCTTTTATCCGATTTTTGGTATTTCGACGTATCTCGTTTTTTGGAGTCACAATCGGCCATTTTGAAAAATCTGTATTTTGCGCATTTCAAACGGAATACTAATGTTATCAATCTAAAACCAAAATTATTCGGAAGATTTCATCATTCTGCATATAATATCCAAAATTCAAGCATTTTGCTCCGAAGATAAAACTTTAGCGCCATTTTGAAAATTTTGGGTCAACGAAAAATCCAAAGTTTTTGAGGTTAGAAATTGTTAACGAAACCCAAATTCTAGGTTCTATTAGAGGTTTTAATAGTGAGTATTTTAAGTTTAAGCAGATCGATTTGAGTTGAGTAGAAATGGAGCTATCCTAATAAATGTGTTTGGGACTTTAAGGGCCCAATTTTGGGCCTATAGACAAAAACCTTGAATCAAATTACAGAAAAATACTTCGGCTATATGAGTTTGGAACAGCGTACGGAGATTCGTTCACAATCCTAAGTTATAACGAATTTAATCATAAAGATTTAGCTATGGTTTATAAATATTTTTTACATGCACCCGAATGCTTATGAATGTGTGAGTGTGTGAAGACGTGTGAACATGCATATGTGACCGTGGCATGATGTTTTTATAGGGTGTTACATAAAAAATTTCAATATTAAACAAAATTTCTTTACATTTCATATTTATTGAAAAATTATCTATTTGTCTGATTATTTACAAATGAATATGAAATTTTTTACATTATTTATAACATAATATAATATTATAATATAATTTAATCTAATAACTATCATAAATAACATACATAATATTGCTTATCGGGAGAAATAAAATCGCAATAAATGCAAGTGTACAGATTCACATTATATATACGTCTAATACCCATTATTTTATACAATAAACACATTTACTTTTATCTCAATCTTTTTTTACCAGGAATTTCTGTAATTTCGCTATCAGTCGTACAGTCTGAAGTGCACGACGTATCGATGATGTTATCTTCGTTATCACTGTCATCATATATTGTTAAAGATGTGATACGATCATTATTGATATACGGATCATCGTGTTCCGCTTCATCATCTGAGTTTGATAGTTTGCAAGTGTCATTGATAACATCATCGGTATCGTCATCATCTTTATCATCGTGTTCATTTTCATCAATATACTTATCAAAATCGTCATCATTTAATATACTAACTTCTGGCTCGGGGCAATTAGAACAGTCTCTACCTTCACAATGCTTACATAATGAGCTACAAGGTAATCCTAATTTTTTGCATGAACATTTACCAGTACAATTTTTTTTACAACCACAACAAATTATTTCAATCAACTCATCGGGACCTGCATTTTTTAGTGTTTGTATAGGAGTAAGTCCATTCGGACTATTTCTCCAACTCCATTTCGTTGGATCAATGGTTTCATTACCGATCCAAACCTGAACTTGGTAATACACCCTGAGAATATGTTGCTTTGCAGCAACATCGGTGGGTGGTAAGCTTTCAAGTCCACACAGATTTTTGAGCTCTGTTGCGGAAACAAATATGCCTCAGTGTACCGAGATCAACTTTTTCTTTCAATTTATTAGAATACAAATAACGAATAATTGATGTTCCAACATCAATCAGTTTGTTTATATCTGGATTTTGATTATAAAATTCAGATAAATCTAATTTTAAGAATTGAGTGTTGAAAAATGTTCTTTTACCCAGACGATAAAAAGCAGATGACACTTGCAACGATCAAACTCAGATGATGAAGCGGATCACGATGATCCGTATATCAATAATGATCATATCACATCTTTAACAATATACCTATGATGACAGTGATAACGAAGATAACATCATCGAAACTTCGTGCACTTTAGACTGTACGACTGATAGCGAAATTACAGAAATTCCTGGTAAAAAAAGATTGAGAAAAAAGTAAATGTGTTTATTGTATAAAATAATGGGTATTAGACGTATCTATAATGTGAATCTGTACACTTGCATTTATTGCCATTTTATTTTTCCCGATAAGCAATATTATGTATGTTATTTATGATAGTTATTAGATTGAATTATATTATAATATTATATTATGTTATGAATAATGGAAAAAATATGAAACGTGGCTTATTTGTAAATAATCAGACAAATAGATAATTTTTCAATAAATATGAAATGTAAAGAAATTTTGTTTAATATTGAAATTTGTTATGTAACACCCTATAAAAACATCATGCCACGGTCATATATGCACGTTCACACGTCTTCACACATTCACACAAAGCGATTATAAGCATTCGGGTGCATGTTAAAATAGCGCGAAATCTATTGTACCGACGCTCGCCTATTGCCACTAAATGAAATTCCGCGCTAAATTTTTATGATGAAATTTGTTATAACTTGGGATTGTGAACGAATCTCCGTACGCTGTTCCAAACTCAGATAGCCGAAGTATTTCTCTGTAATTTGATTCAAGGTTTTTGTCTATAGGCCCAAAATTGGGCCCTTTAGAGGCCCAAACACATTTAACTCAAATCGATCTGCTTAGACTTAAAATACTCACTATTAAAACCTCTAATAGAACCTAGAATTTGGGTTTCGTAAACAATTTCTAACCTCAAAAACTTTGGATTTTTCGTTGGTCCAAAATTTTAAAAATGGCGCTAAAGTTTCATCTTCGGAGCAAAATGCTTGAATTTTGGATATTATATGCAGAATGATGAAATCTTCCGAATAATTTTGGTTTTAGGTTGATAACATTAGTATTCCGTTTGAAATTCGCGGAATACGGATTTTTCAAAATGACCGATTGGGACTCCAAAAAATTAGATAGGTCAAAATACCAAAAATCAGATAAAAGAAGAATAAAAATGCTATCTTTTTAACCAAAACAGAATATGAAAAAACAAAAACTCTTTGACATATACTCAATTTTTCAATGTGCCAAAAAACACACTAAATGGGGCCCACGACCTCGAATCGACTTGGGACTGAAGCTTAAAGTTGCGTATTAGCTTTTCCAACAACTTTTGTTCGAAACATTTTTTCATAAAACCCATAGTTTTGTCCCAAAACGCAAAAAATTGAAAAATGGCCATTTTCGGGTCCAAAAAATGGCCATAGTTTTTTGAGCACAGGGTTAATTTAAATTTAATCTACACCATCGTGTTCAGCGTGTCGAAATACATAAGAATAGACCAAAATTAGACGGTGCGGAAATTCGGACATAAAAATTCCTTAAATGACTGGACTACTAACCAGCTCAACACGTTCTTGCAATGTGTACACCATATTTTTCGAAATTTTAAACAAATCGGCAAAGTAGTAACTCAACAGATTGATTAAAATCATGAAATGATCGAAGAAACGTTAAAACCAGATAAACACCTTCTAAGAACAAAAAATGAAGGCAACATAAGGAAATGTTTTGCTGTTTTTCTATTTATTAGTTTGAGAGAATGTATTATTGTATGGAAGTCAATGGAGGACAATTTGAACATTTGATTTAAACACGCAGATTTAATTTCTTTCATTGTAAGCATGACAACACAATTCAATTTTTTTACGAATGTGATTTTTTGAAGATTGTTTAAGTTTGTAAAAAAGGCTTAATAAAAATGAGCTTGTACATTGTACAAATAACCAAAATATTCAAGGTGGCGCATTCGAGCAACAAAATTAATTTTTGGCAAAAACGGTTCATCAAATTTACGTCTTTCATACACCGTTGTAAAGAGGCTTCCAAGACCTTTGAAATGACGTATCACTCAACCCCTCTCATCTATTCAATTTTGAGGGGTTGAAGCGCCCCCTATTAGGGGGTTGCTCGTTCAAGCCTCAAATATACGTCAAAAGATGTCCCCCAAACAAAATCATTCGACGTGTTTCGGGAGATTTTTTTCCACTCACTATGGGATGAGAAATATACGGGATGGCTCGTCTGAGATGGAACACCTTGTATATAAGATACTGATAATGAACATATTTTGTGGTAAACCGGCAATATAGATAGGAAACGATTTATTTAGGAATTGTTAAAATAACACATTATTATCTAAGAAAATGAAGCTTGTAAAAAAAAATGATCACCTCAATTTTGCTTTCAGTCAGACATCATGCTATAAGTATCAGCAAATACACAAAAATCAATAAAAGATTTTTGAGATAAACAGGGGAAATTTCAAACTTGAACTATTTTGTCTTCTGTAACTAAATTGTTTTATAACTATTTAAAAATTTTACGATACTTGATGCAAAATAAAAAATAATATGAGCCAATGTATTGTCATAAGTATAGTACTAAAAGCATAATCTTGGAATTCCTCCTCCCTTGCTAAAAATTGTTTCGATTATAACCATCAGTTCCATTACAATTATTAGAGTTTGTTTTGTTAGTCTTATTCTTACATTACAGGAGATGACTTCAATTACTACAATTACTATAGAAAAATTGCTTTGCATTGTTTTTTTGATGCATATTCATATACTTAGAACACTAAAGTGTTACAATTTCGATTGCTCGGGTTTTTTTTTGTTCGTTTCGGCGACGTAGGCATTTTTAATTGAAATCAATGTGATAAGGATGCTTTGTACTTGATACAATTAGTTTTAAGAAATCCCGTTTTAGACAGTGATTATTTTTGATACGTCTTCTGATGATGGTCGTGTGACGGAAACATACGTTAAGACGAAAATACTAAACATATGTGTTATTGTGACCTATTTCCCGGCAATTTATAGATAAAAGTTACAAAACTAATATTCTCTCAAATTTTGTAGTTGCACAACAGTTACAAACAATCTGAATATATATACAGACTTTTGGAAACAGTACTAGACAATTTTCTAGAAATAGATGATCAGATGGAACAATTTTTTTTTAAGAACTCTGTCGACTTATGCACCAAATTAAAAATAATTTTATTGAAAGTAGCTTGTTTGATCATGAGAATTAATGTTATAGTTATATGTATGCATTGTCTCAATCCACCTATGCTAAAACACAAAGAAGTATTTGGAATTGGTATTTTGTATATACCGAGTTGAATTTTTACTGCACTAACAATAAAATTAAACTAGATTTTTGAAATGTTTTGAAAATTCTTCCTTTTTTAAATATTCGTTGCTTAAAACCTTGATAACAATTCAAAGTAATCTGACGAACGAATTAACAGTGCAAGTTCAAGTTTGTCTTTCTTTCATATATTTCTGGAAATTTTGGAGAATATTTCCATCACAAAAATAGAAAATGGTGGAGTGTGAAATCTTTTGAACAAACTGTACATTTTTTATTAAAGTTTGTTCGAAAGATTTCACACACAGTCAACTTGTAACGAAGCGAAACCTACGTTGGTTGCGAAACTAGCTCTAATCTAGATACATTTAGGTCACACTAAAGTAAAGGCAGACAAATGACAGAATTTTCAATACTGTGTTTGCGAAACTAGTCACATTTATTTATTAAACTAGTGAAAATCGAGCTTTTAATAGTTCTTTTATTTAAGCTTAGAATGGATTTTCATCACCTAATTCCTGATATTATTAAATTTTTGAAATTAACTAGATTTAGTGTATGCTACAGACTAGAGAATATATTTGAATTGAAACTAAACTTTAGGAAACATAACCCTGGTAGAGGTGTTCGTGAGATTCCCCGTTTGGGGACAACTTGTACGGTAAATTAGTTATCTACCTAGATTAATTACATTGGGCCAGTGGGGACTGTGTAATTCGACTTGAATGAATATGCCGATGGAATTATATCGATATACCCTCAGATAGGAATTTTACGGTGAATGTACTTATTTATACAATAAGAAATATCCGAATTACCTCACGTGATTTTATCAATTGAAGCCCCACCACGGAAAATTTTATGTGCTCAATATTTATAGAAACCTCCACAAAATCCACGCTTGCACTGACCTCTTCATCAGAGCTACCTCTATATGAATATGTCACAATTCGCAGTTCTTCATCTGAATAAGCAATTAACAGGAATCTAGAATGTCATTGTAGGTATCTTTAATTCTGGTTTGCGGAATAGAGTGCTATTGATTCAAGATTAATAACTGATCAATTGAAATCGTAACGTTTTGGATCATTAGAAACTGCACGCACATAACCGACCCATTCAGTGCATTAGTTTTTAGTTTTAATGTACAGTAAAAAGATCGGAATTACCAAAGGCGATATTTGCTTCAATCTTATGAAATACTGTAAATCTGGCGTTCGACGACTAGCGCGCAAAGCTTCTTAAAGCCGCTAGCGCGCGAGCTACCTGCGGTATACATATTTGTGCTTCTACAATAAATTCTTTTAAATCTCCGACGAATTCATAAATGTTTGGATGCGCACTGGAAAAGCATACGTTAAAGTGCGAATGAAATGATTCGCATGCATTTGTTGTTTCGCAATTCCAAATATTGTCTGTTGCCCATATCTGTGGTGAATATTTTGCGTCGTTATACATGTAACTTGTCTTCAAATAACCGTAAAATCTTTCCAATTGTGACAAATAACCAACGTGCGGTTCCATGATTCGATAAGCTTCTTGTACCTCGTCTGGTCGTAGAAAAGGTATGCCAAATGTCCATCTGAGCCACACATTCCAATTACAGATTGGTTATTCTTGTATTCTCGAACGAGACCAAATTCATGAATTTTCCTGAAGCACGCCTGGGTGAGGTGGAATAAACAGCCATGGTTTATCAACCCAGGCCAACGTGATACTAATCTTGAATTGCCTATTCAAAATCCACAATAACCTTGTATGGAAAAAATATCCACGGATATTCCCAACATTTATCAATTATTGATTGAAATGTCGTGAGTTGTTTTTGACAAACAAAACAACAGCGGTATTTAGTTGTTTTCACTCCATGGATGATAAAAAGTTGCTGGAAATGTTGGACACAATACTCAAATGTGCCGTCCATATAGATCGTTCTCATTTGTAGACTTTGAAGCACTATTTTTTGATTGACAGGGTCGTTGATAAGGATCATACTTTCATTGTCTGGAGTAGAAATCTGATCATTCTCGATCATCCAATCAATACGTTCATGAGTTTCTGCAATGTCACTGGAAATTGGGATCTTCTTGTGTAAATGAATCGACGGCGACATTGCAACTTATATATACATAATACATACCTCCTACGTTGGTCCGCATTAATTGCACGGTCTTTTCTAGATCTATAGTTATCATCACACGTAACCCTTTCCATTTTGCACTTAGCATGAATAACATGGTTGAAAATTAGAATAGATAAATTAAAATTAAATTGAATAAAATATAAAAATTGAGAAAATAAGTCCAAATAGTAATTGATTGCATAACATATCATGATGATGGGCTTTTTTTAATCAAATCATTTGTTTATAATTATCTAAATAACCCACCAACAAAAAACACAAAGTAAAAATGTTGCAAAAGAATCTATCAGCCGTACCATATCTATGCTTATATTGAATACCAATGTATATTTGGTTCAAGTTAGATAAAAAAATCAAAAAAGGCTAAGATCCTCTTTTTTTAATTATTTGATGAATTAAAAAAAAAATTATTTGCAAAAAAAAGTGTATTTTAATTTTGTTTTGATCACATAAAAGAAGATTACGGGTACAGGTATACGGCAGGTAGCTCGCGCGCTGGTCGTTTACCGACCCCGCGCGCTAGTGGTATAAGAAGGGGATTATTTTTAATGAGCTGCGCGCTAGTCGTAGATGCCCGAAAATCTGTTATGAATCTCGTATCACGCCCATTCTGTTCCAGGTTGGCGATAATGCTATCCTTATCTGCGTCTATTCTTTATCGCACTTATTAACTGACAATACCCTTGTTGATTTAATTCAAGTTGTATAGTGTAGGGAAAAAAATCCGGATTTTCGCAGATTTCGTTTTGAGCATTTCTTCATCGACCTATACTATTTTTGACCATGTTTGTCTGGTTATAAATATATATGTCACGTATATAATTAACCTGTAGAAATGTGAGAAATTCTCATTTTAAGATTCATGTGACGCCACGATCTATTTTATGTCTTTATGCAGTTCCTAGAATTCTTGATTCTGTAGTACATTTTTATAGTTTATGTGACTGTCAGTATAAAGGGTATACTATACTGTGAATAATTGCGAAAGTCAATCTGAACGCGATGTCAGTATGAAACATAGAGTTGCATATTACATTATGTAGACCATTTGGCTGAAATTTCAACATGAGTATAATGTAACGTCTTTCATTAGCGGTTTCTAAATCATTTCCAATATATTTTCTGTTCCTACAATCATTTACTTATGACCCGCAGTCATGTCCGAAAGCTATTTTGCTAATAAAAGTTGGGAAGTCACATGATCAATCGATCGCAGTTTCTTCATCTTTTTTGTTATTCCTAGATTTGCAGAATCTTAATATGTCTCCTTCACTTTCAGATGACCATGTCCTTAAATGTTGGCACATCGTTTCTGAGCACAGTTTCTAGTTCTGTCTCTTATCCAACTGTAAATACAATATATGGTAACAATTTGCATACTACAAGTGTAGCAATGGATAACGTAAACTTCCGCAGAAAGCATTCTTCTCTGCATATAGCTATGTGGATACATATTATTGGCTGGATTGTAGTAGTTTTATTGTTTTGGACGGATATTATTCCATTTATTGGGAAGGTGAGTACGCTACATTAGTTTTTAATAACAATTCTAAACTACATATCAATTTATTATATAGGACAGTGTATCTCAAATTAGATAAATCACCCCATATATTTCTGAAACTTGGAAATAACAATAATCAACTTCCTTGAATAAGGTGCTACACGTTTTTTGCATTTTGTGTTCATGTTCTTTGTTGACTATTTCGAAGATAACTAAATGTACAGTGAATATTACTCAGCCCTCGTCCATGCGTTGATATTTCGAAATTTTATAATCCTGCGTTTCCGCGCATGATGGTAGCTGTATAATATGACGTGCCTTGCCTCTTTTGGTGTTAGGTACTTTACTACAGTTTCGATGATTCTTCAAGCCAACTGAACCTGAGTCCAGTTAGCTTTTTTATTTCTTGGGCGCCTGATTATTCAAGAGATTTAATCCTAAAGGAGAACTTTCGATAAGGTCCTCACCACAATGCATATCCCAGTGCTATCTATACAAATTAAGCGGTAAAGCAAACTAGCTATCTACATCAATGAAGCAAGCAATAGTTGTAAGTCATTAAGGGTGAGTACCCATGCTCTACTAATATTTCTTCTTATTCAAAGCAATCTACCATGCGTGAAATATTCTAGCAGTGCAAGCGAAAAGCGTATAAATGGGGGTCTAGTTGGCTCCGGATACCTGCATCTGACTTGGTGTCATAACAGAAGTCAATCTGCAATCAACAATATATTGAATATTCTTAATTCAATTTATTCCACTCTACCTAGTACGCGGATCAGTGTAATTGTAAATCAATATCAGACCTCACTACATACTGTGTCCTTTCAAATTTCAGACTACTTTCGGGCAACTATCTCATCAACAATATTCTTGATTCTGTATATCTCTTTTGAATTTCCACTTTCAGTCCCTACTTCTGGCTAACACAACGGCTTGCAGACACTTTTAGTAGCTCAGCTACAACATCCACCTATATCCGGCAAACACAACTGCGTGCAGATGGGTGTTGTGATCAGAGAGATGTAAGAATAGAGAGCGCTAGTCCCATAAAAGCCTATGTTAATCGAGTGATTGAGTAGTAACCGATTTCTCCCCTCCAACAAATTTTTTTCTCCCGTACTCTATGCGCGGCATTCACAATTCGTTCTTTCGACGTCGAGTCTTCCGCTAGTGTAGTTCGTACAGAGAAAAATTGTATGGTATGGGAAGCTTGGTAACTCATTCATCCCCACTCCGCGGCTCTAAATTCATTAAGTCCGGTCACTAATATATCGTTTAGCGCTCTCTATTCTTACATCTCTCTGGTTGTGATACTCAATCGTGCCACTCATTCACTCTGACACTGTACAATTACTGCAATATCTTTCAAATAACTATTATCGGTACGCGGGGTAGGGATAAATTTACTTTGAACAATATGACAATGTATTATTATTGACCCCTGATAACGCCCCGGCGCAGTTGCAAATAACCAACAACGGACCGGTCTCCGCTATACAAATAAGCGAAATGTAAAGGATACAATAAACCCGAAAATTAGAAACCACCCCTAACTATTGTCTCGGAATTTCAAAGGTAAAATTGCTTACTGTGCTCTTGCAGCTGATTGCACGAACTGAACTGACTTCAGAAACTTCCCTCAACTGTTTGTGAGCTGTCTTCTATACGTCTCGAGGTGCTGGTTAAGTCATCTTCACCAATTCCCTCAGACCCCATTTTTACTCAATTCGCGCGAATGATCCTCGGATAGTTCCCAAATTCTGTGCCGAAGTATTTATGTATGACAGCGGTTCCGATATCTTAAAGTGTAAGGATATATTCACCGTTTTGAATGAAATTAACTCTGGTTATGAATTGAAACGAATGCAAATCGGACCCTTATACAAGGATTGTTACGCCCGGTACTATATATATATTCCTTTGCAACAATATACCTATCTGAACTTATAGAACTCTATTATATTACGCGTTTCTGTTAAAATAATATAAACTATCTTTGGAAATTTATGTGTTCTCTACTTGACAATACTAAATAACTATTCAAAATTTATGTGCTTCGCTAAAATAATATATGCGCTGTGCTAGATCTCACTGAAAAGATATATTACAATTGACCATTTTTATAATCACTAAATTATACTTCATAGTATGTCGTTTTCCCTCATACTTCATTCATATACTCACTATATATTTTTATGAAACGAAGCTATTTCACAAAATGTCAGTAGCTAATGAAAATCAAATTTATTGAAGTGAAAACTTCTTATGGCGCGTTGGGCACTTTTGTGGGAGAGCATTTTCAGCCGTTCTCGCGACAGATGAGATTTTACACAGATATACTCCGCGTGTATTCTTATAATATATGTATACTATACGCGCTCTTTGCATGGGCATTCGTTCGTGCTCTCGCGACAGACGAGATTACATACCTATATGTATACTCAGAGTGTATAGGTATGCGAGAGCGCTGCATGCTATACGCAGTCTTTGCATGGGCATTCGTTCGTGCCCTCGCGACAGACGAGATTGAGAGTTTTTTATATTTATTTTATAAATGAATATTAATTTGTGGGAAAGATAATACTAACTACTATTGATGCAGTATTCACAAGATATATAACTAGATTTAAATCAAAATTGTTCATTTCATACTTTAGTTACCATAGACCTATTGTTTCAGTTTTAGAATTTGATGAAAATCCTGATAATAATGATGAAAATGCTGTTAATGATGATGTAAGAGTTGTTGAAATTATGGATGAGAATTGATAAATTTTGAATTTACTATTTACTAATATTTACTCATTTAAATAAAACCACTTCCTTCGAATATAGTTTCTATATTATTATACTTCATGTCTATTCAAAAAGTGCCCACATTGCTTTGATAAACTTGATTTCATATGAACAATTTCTCATGTCGCGAGCGCACCTAAAAATGCTCACCCAAAAAAGTGCCCAACGCGCCATAAGTTCAAGTTTTCACTTCTGCCTGCACTCCCGGAGTGCGCTGACTTTTTTTTTTTTTTTCAATTGTTATTAGTTAATTACTGTTCATTCAATATAAAATCGTTTATTTTACACTGTTCAGACAAATCATTACCATAATTTATTTCAGGGTTCGAATGGACAAGAGTTTCTGAATTATACAAAGAATGGGATTATGTGTCACTTCAAGCCAGTAATTTTCGATACCAAAGAGATTGCCACTTGTGGTAACGTAGCAGCATATTCATGGCTATTTTTATTTAGTTACATGTTTTTCTTCATAACATCCGTCAAATTTCTCATTCTATCTCAATCGGCTGTTTATACAGTTGCTTCGATAACTGCGTCTCTACCTATAGTAGGCATTTGGTGGTCCTTATTCCATATGGTTCCTCCTCAGAATAGTGGTAAGTTAAGATTCATTCCATATCGTACCTACTTTTAAATCGTACTTTCCATTTCTTTTCAATTGCCTGATGTCAAAACACAATAACAAGCAATTCTGAAATATTTATAATTTATATAAATGAGGTTCAATTGTGCAAAATTTAGTTGTGAGATCAGGTCCCTGGTAGGGCCACACTGGTCTTGACGACTTTTGGGCAGAATCAAATCTATCATCTACAGCTTGCTACGGCTTCTTGTTACTCTAACAGTTTCACGCCTTTAGCAGACATCGCTAACTGTTCGGGTATAAGCTGTTTTTCGCGGGCGTGTTTATATTTGTTGATAATATTTTTTTTTCAGTTGGAACTCTAATACTTTGGTCTCCGTCAGTCACTGGTGAGCTCATATGCTCCCTCCTAGGCCTGCCCATTGTCTGTATTGGATTGTGCTTGTTCTGCAAGTCACATTTCATGGAATACCATTGGCCACGTTTAGAAACTAGTCACATAACATACATTGGTCATTTTGGTTAATTATTTTGAAAGTGTATGTTGCTGTTGTTCGCGTTGAAGAATGTGCCACCATGTTGTAGAAGTGCCATTTTAGAAGAAATTCGTAAATATATGCATACTCATATTCAAAGATTCAAAATTAATCATCACTGTAAAGATAAGTTTTCATCCAAGAAGGTGGGCTGGGCTGCAAGAATAGCTGATACAATATTGGAAACCACTTAATTCTAATATGATCTCGCGCTAAGCCACCAGTTTTTTTCTAATTATATGAATGTTGCGCTCTAAGGAGACGTTCATACATTACATTATGTAAGGTTTATTTTTTCGCAATAGCTGATATGTTAATCTGCTAGAAATTGTGCGTGTACTGTTGTATGTACTGCCTATAAATAGAATAGACAGCATCGTCTATACTAAAGCTGTATTTACGGCCAATAACTTGATGGTGAGGGCAAGAGAAGAATGAGGTGGGGGACACTGTTTACCTTCAGTATTAACCAGATGATTAACTCTGCTCGCTATGTAAAGAGTTGACGACTCGCACTTTCATGTAAACACCTGTGACCATTTTAGTTTATAGTCAATACTTGTATCTCATTCGTTGTCACATACGGCAGACCAACATACATTATGATGATGTTAATGTTACATTCTGCCTGGCTTCTGAGTCCATAAGCAAGTACCCAATGAATCAGCCATTTTTATTGATTTTTTGGAACTATCTTATTGAAGTATATTATTTGAAATGTACCGAAAATATGTTCACTCACCCTACGTAAGAGTGGAGCGGGAATTTTACAGTTTCTTATTCATCCTTAAATAGCTAAAATAAAGTAAACGAACATTTCCTAATATTGGACTATTACATTCAAGTAGATACTACATTCATTTGAAAAACAATTAAACCATCTGTCAAAATACTACAGAATACGAATGGGAAGAAAAGAAAAGAAAGGCTACTAAACTACTAACGGATATTGAAGTCAAATAGGATTCCGAAATATAATTGATTACTAACGAGACTGTTTCAATGCCAGGCAATGATGAATTTAATGATTGTCACCTTATTGAATAATTTCATTTTGTTGTGTACGGAGGGAAGCTTTTTATTACGTTACAATTAATATTGAATCTTAAACTTATAAATATCCCTATTGAATAGCGAAGGTATTGAAGGACGTTTCGATAACAGTTTATTATCTTTATCAAAAATTGTCAATAAGTGTTTCCATGTTATTTGGGAAAGAATAGATGATTTCGATTAATGAAATGCGTCTGCAGCCGACTTGTGTTTTTAAGATCCAATCAAAACTGCAGAAAACATTGAATCGTTTGTATGTGAAAGAGTAATGTATGGCTAAAAATGGATTGAATCTAGTTAAACCATAAGACATTATTTTAAGATTATGCAATTCTAAATATCTATAATCATTGTATGAATTAGTTATTCTATGATTAACATTTCATTAACAACGAAAAAAGATTGAATGGGCTCAAATATACCAAAAATTTATCCACTGCGCGTAGTAAATATGTAAAATACACTAACCATTCATTTGACTACAACAATACAAAAATTTTGAATATTGAAACGGTTGAAAGTTGGTTGTCAGACCAACTTTTGATATTAGAAAGTATTCAAATTTGAAAAAAACAATTATGTAAATGACAAAATAGATTCCAGTCTTTCAAAACTTCACAATAAAATCCAATTCAAACTTAACAAAATTCTTTTATTTTGAAGTACCACTTTCCATTGTCTATTTAAAATTCAACCTAAAAAAGATGATGTATTATCTTTTTTGTTTTTTTTTAAGATAACGTAATTTTTATCGGCTATAAGAACTACATTAAATATAATAATAATGTAAATAACCAGAAATGACTATGTCTAATAATAATAAATATCAAGCATAATATTTGAATTCAAATAAATGATGTGATCAGGTATTTTAACATTTAACAAATAAAAACTAATTACATTATTTTTAAAAGTATTGGATTACTGTTCGTAATTAAAGCCAAATATAAGTGAGTGGTTCAAAATTGCCCATTTAGGATAAAATTCTCTTTAACGTTTCGATAATTGTTTATTATCTTTATCAAAATTGTGAATTAGTGTTTCCATGTAATTTAGAAAAGAATAGATGATTTCGATTAATGAAATGCGTCTGCAGCCGACTTGTGTTTTTAAGAAAGCATTTATTAATTGGTAGTAATAGATTTGATATGTTTATCATAGAATAACTAATTGATACATTAATCATAGATATTTAGAATTGTATAATCTTAAAATGTATTATGTTTAACTAGATTCAATCCATTTCAAATTGATAATTAGCCATACATTACTCTTTCACACACAACTGATCCAATGTTTTCTGCAGTTTCAATTTGATCTTAAAAACACAAGTCTGGTGCAGACGAATTTCATTAATCGAAATCGTCTATTCGTTTCTAAATAAAGAGAATTTTCATTTTATTTTCAGTCTATATACGAACCAAAATACCATATATATAAAATAGGGTAATTTTGGGCAACTTACCTCTAAACTAAGTTGCACCCCTGCATAGCTATAGGCCTTGAAAGTGAGATTTGAAAATAAAAAAAAATCAATATCTCAGCTATACTTGAACTTAGAAAACCCAATTTTGGTATACGTTGTGACTTGTGAGTGTACCAAGAGCATTAATCCACAGTAAGTAGAGTTCAGTTTAAGTACTTCAAAAGATTGATAAGGGATGATGCACCAAATAAATGTTGAAAAATTTTTAACTCGTTGGCGGACTTGAAAAATTATTAAGGTGAAGTGGGGTAACAGTGTAGTAAAAATATATAAATTCACATTAAGGTATTATCATAAAATGTAATTAAACAAATAATATTATTTTTATTATTTTTGTGTACTACATATACCTTAAGGTTTGTGTTGTAGAAATGACAACTTGGAAAATATAATGCCCTGGATTTTACAGGTTTTTTTTTAAAACAAGGTTCATACTACACACTTCCCAGACTTTTGGAGCAAGTGTGTAACTGGTCTGTATCTCGAATAGTTATACAGTTAAAATATTAAAGTGCAAGTGTTTAAAACTACTTAATACACTGAATAAAACAGTACCAAAATTATTTCAATCGTGAAACAAAATAGTACATAAAAAACTATTTTACTGTGCAAGGTCGAAATAAAAAAAATAGCATTTTCGCAAAACTTCGTTTTATTTAACTTAACTAAAAAACAAACAAAACAAAAACGTTTACAAAGAAGATTTAACTATATCTGACAATAATCAGCTAAGTACTATTCTACGTGATATGAAGAAAAGTCTATTTCAAATTTTATTAAACCTCGTCGACCAAAGTAGGGTGATGGAAGTGAAAGAATGATGTCCTCTCTTGCAATAAATGCACATTCTTCAGGGCATTTCCATATAAAAGTTGAAGAAGACATAGGATCTAAAGTAGGAACTTTTTTGGTAAACTTTACCTCGAAATCACCATATTCGTTATTAGCAGAACATATGATCTGGCCAACATAGTACCTTTTGGACTTTTTCCCTGAGAGGCACACTAACACCCAATCATTTTCTGTTATTTCATTCAAAGGCTTACTAATTTCTTTCATAGAAGCTACTAGTGTTTCTTCCTCTCTCATCTCTTCTTCTATGTCATCGTCACTATCATCAAGTATCATTTCTTCCTCTTGTTCGTTTTCTTCTGGTTCAATAGTTTGGTAAACTTCTCCGTGAGATCGTTTTTTTTTGTTTTTTTTGGTATCATGTATTTCTTGCAAGCGATTGGAAGCTTCCTTGGCTGTTATCACTTCTGCTCCTGAAGCTACTTTCGTCTTCTTTACCTTTTCGGGTGGATTATATTGTTTGACAGTAGATAAAAGTAATTCCTCAAATGTGCACTTTGTATCTGATGGCATGTCATTCTCACTGGAAGTACCTGCAACGCTCGCTGCAACATCATTTGTTGGTAATCTACTATTGGTTCTTTGATGCTCTTCCCATCTCTTATATGATAATGGATCATATTTGTCCTTGGACACGACTTCGGAATTATAAGGAATAATTCCTGCTTTTTTAAAACCGTTCATAATAATTTCAGGATTTGTTTCTTTCCATATTTGACCAACTAATGAGCTAAAGCGTTTCTTAGGTATTTTTCTCCCTTCGTTATGTCTCTGCCAGTCTACTAAAGCATTGTCCCATTTGGATTTTAATGACTTAAAAACGGCTAAATCGAGTGGCTGCAGAAGATGGGACGAATGAGGAGGTAGTTTCAATATAACTATGTTATTATCTTGAGCCATTTTGATTAATCTTTCGTCAACATGTGATGTGTGACCATCACATATTAATAAAATTGGACGTTCAGGTCCGAAAATGTCTAGTAAATGTTTTTCGAAGTATCTTAGGAAAATATTTGCCTCCATCCAGCCGTTAGCTGTCGTAGCATAGATATACCATGATGGTGGTGCCACCCATTCGTCCCACATATTCTTTGCTTTAAAAACAATTAAGGGTAGAGCTTTAAACCCATCAGCACTAACTGCCATTAACACGGTTGTTTTCTCTTCCTGTACCTGCGGTGGTTCGCGACGAAGCTGCCCCTCGTTTTCCCACTATTTTTGTTTTAGACGGATCCAGACAAAAATTGGTTTCATCCAAATTCCATATTTGTCTTGGTTTTTCATGTAAATTGAGCGCATCTAACTGTTTTTTTTAAATATCAAAATAATTATTTATTATAAATGGATCTAAACACTTCTTTCTGGCAAATTCCACAGATTGTGGTTTTTTAATTGATAAGTTGTGACGCTTGGAAAATCCAAGATACCAGTCCTCTCCTGGGCGCCCATTTTTAAACGGTGTCTTGAAATTGTTTTTAATAACATACTTCTCAACAATATTAAAAATATCTCTTCGCGTTAATCCCCACCCCCATTTTTCCATTGTTATTAAGCACTCTGCAAGTTTCGCTTCTTCATCATAAGAAATTGCTGTTCCTCTTCCCATAGTAGAACTTTTGACACCTCTCAGTCCCCTTCGGTGGTAACTGAGAGTCATTTGTGGAATGTTATATTTCTTGTGGGCTGCATACTGTGTTATTACACCTCTTGAAATTTCGTCTAATGCCCTTTTTAGAGTGTCATCAGTATATGTACTTCTTTTAGTTGTTTTGCGAACATACTTTCTAACCATTCTTGCCTAGAAATAAAAATTAAGATTAACAAATTTCCCTTTTTGGGTTAGGTGTAAGTGTGTAGTATACTACGCACTTTCCTTTGAAAATTACAACACACTTGCCCCGTTAAGATTTTTTAACGAGGCAACTGTTTAGCAATTGCCATTTTTATGTTAACTTGACTTTATGAAAAAAATATTCTATAAAATATAATTATTATTACCTTCACTATGCACTACACCTCTTACAAGAATTAAAAATCAAGTCTCTGGGATGATGACTGTTGAATATTTGTTGCTCGTCAAATTGCACTCAGTGTCACAACGCGCCGTTGAATGTTGAACAGGTGGTCAGTTAGCTGATATAGAAAACTACAACAGTTTGGTAATTTAGATAGAAGACACATTATCATTCAACTCGATTCCGGTAGATGTCACGTCTAATTCTTGAAAATAGTACGTTATGTGACCCGTCTACACACTTACCCCTGTTACACACTTACCCCACCTCACCTTACTTTATTCTATGAAGCATTTCTAGAACTTGTGTTACTCTTATTATTTTTCAAAAAACTTGTTTTCAACAAAAACCCGCATAACTAGTAACACGTATTGTATCTGTGTTATTTAAAATCATCGGAAATTCAAAAGTTGCTATGAAATTTAACGTCAAACTTGGCGATCCGGAAGAAAGTTGGAATAAGAATAATTTAATAGAAAAACAAACAACTTAAACAACAGGACCTACAATTTGCACTGATCAGTTATAGAAATTGTTCAAAATGATCACTGTTTTCTTTCGGGCATAAATTTATTCTTCGTCCACAATAATTAAAGTCTACTATATCCAATAACTCGTCGACGAGAAAATATAAAGCATGAGTGTTAATGTCACCTTTTTCGCGAGATTTTATATATAATTCATACCTGGATCAAGAATCTTTATTATATATCCAATAACTGCTGATTTCTAATAGATGCGATTCCACAATTCTCGAGACGCAACTGGCGAAGAATACACAAATTCTTTTAACGTTCCTCAAAGAAATAAGTAACATTTGTTGAGGTCTGGTGATCGTGGACGCCGTGCTCCTTCATGCATAAACCAATGTTTCAGTCTGAGTTGTAGAGTGGCAACTCGTCAAGTAGATCCGGGAGAGTGTTTTGGAGAAATTCTAAATAAGTTTCCCCATTTAGTCGATTCGGTGAAATAACTGGACCAGCTAAATACCGATAAATAACACCGATCCAAATTTTAATTTAAACTCGCTTGGAAATGTTACTGAATGAGGGTTTACATCAGATTACTCATGATAGTTATGTAAGTTTGTTATACCTCTACGGGTGAAACAAGCTTCATCAGTATCAGAATTTTCTTTTGAAAATAAATGTCTCGATGCAAAATAAAAGAAATTCACTCGTTTAACCAAATCTTCCGGTAACAATTCTTTCACTTTTTGGATATGGCATGGGTGCAATAGATTACGTCTGATAACTTTGTCGAGATAGAATTCTAAGTATGTACTGATATTTGGGTCATCTTCAATTTCATTCAAAATAAGTTCTTCGTCTTGTGCCCTGATTGCAATAGCACGTTCTCGAGTGTTACTGAAAAACTTTCCTGTTACTCGAGCCCTTTTTTCAACATCGGAAAATGTTTCTCTATGGGGGATCACACGATTAGGAAATGTTCTTCGATATTCTTCAACACTTCTTCTGCAGTTTCCTTCATAGAAACCTAATACTAATAGCATGTCAACTTGTTCGCCAAATGAAAACACTGCAAACAATTACTAAAACTAAATGACTTACTTCCTGATCGACATGTTTGACGTTTAATTTTATAGCCTAATTTTAAATTTTCGATGATTTTAAATAACACAGCTACAATACTTGTTCTTAGTTATTCGGGTTTTTGTTGAAAACGACAAAGCTTTTTGAAAAATAACAAGAGTAAGAAGAGTTTTAGAATCAAACTCCTCATAAAATAAACCAATATTTTTTAAATCCATCAACGGGTTGATAAAAAATTCTTTCACATTTTAATGGTGCATCATCTCTTATCAACCCTTTAAAATGCTACACTTGAACTCTACTTGCTGTCGATTAATGCTCTTGGTACACTCACAGCGTGTACCAAATTTGGTTTTTTCTATTTCGAATTTTGAAACCCACTTTCAAGGCCTATTACTTCTCAGGGGAGCCTATTATTGGTCATGGCCTTTACACCAATCAGGCTTGTTACGGTCTCCACGTACCGTGTTTCGGCCTCCAAGAATTAGGTCCCTCATTAAGAACATATTCTATTTTAAAATTGGTTCGACAATAATACTTACGCTCAATTTTCTGAAATCAATATACTTCCCTTTCTCAATTAACAGTTTCAACGCACCAACTTACAATAAGTTTATCAAATTACATACATATACTACAGTTCCTAAAAAATATAAAAATAAGTGTAGACGAGTGCCAATAAATCAAAAAATATATGTCTAACACTAACAATGTCAAATATCTAGGAATATACAGGGAGGCTAAATTTAGATGTTTTAATAGGGAATCTCGATAAGTATATAAATGTGTATGGTGAAATCAAAAATGGGCTATAGAAAAAATTTTATTTATTGAATAATTCTTAAAATTTCTTCACTATAAATTGTAGGTTTATGTCATTCAGAAAATGCCTAATTAATCATTTCGTATTGAATCGGGGCCGTCAGACTTGACCATTCATATTTATGAGAGGATATTTTTCTGCCAGTCCAGCAGTAAGACTGGTGTATGGTGGACTATTTTATAGCAGTTGTGATAATTTTACCAACATAATCTTCTACAGACTCACAGTTTTCCAGTTTGGTTGTGATAAAGCTAAATACCCCGACACGCCGCGTGAGTTCTGTATCGTAAGCAGCGGCGAGATTGCCCCAGGCTTCTTTTGCTATTATAGCAGACGATCAATAAAACCATCTTAGAACGAAACTTTTGTCATTTTTCTCATTATCTCCGGTACCTTCAACATATTCCCATAAACGCTGGTCTTCTAAATATGCTCGGGCGGCGAACTTCCTGATGTCATAGTTCTCACGAGCCCTTAGCTTTACCATGGAGAGTTGGGTTAGCACTATTCTATAGAAACTCTTAAATAGTAAGCCCGAAAAACCGCAAAAATCACCGAGGGATGTACCGCAGCTTGCCAAGATGGGCTAATCAACACTTTGGTCTATCGTCGCAAAGTGATGGGCGTACAGGTTGCTGATGTCAGCTGCAGGGCCTGTCGAAAGGCGCCAGAGACCTGCTGTCGGCATGTCCGGCAAAAGCTGCCTCGGCGTACACCCATCGCCATAATGCGGACCCTGCGGGTGCTGTATTACCATTTAAGGCACTCGTACGGAATAGACCAAGAGCCGGGAGATATTGAGTCCGTTGTCGGCAACGAAAAATACCAGATCTACTGGAATTACCGGTTTCCGACCGTCAGATCCATACAAGCAAATATGCCTGAAGTTGCCCTCGATAAACTAAGCAAGACTATTAATTTAATTTCAAATTCACAGTTGAGCTGATTATGACTGTTCCTTAAAAAACAGGAGAAAATATGCAGTATACACTGATATGGTAACTATGTGTATGCAATGTTAATTTTGCTTGCAATAATAATAATAATGTTGATGTTACTTATCAGTGATAATTGTTTTTGTTTTCCACTTCTAATGTAAATTGATATTACGTCATCCGTTCTGCGTTTATCATAGTTTAGCATAGATCATACCATCATACTCACACGAGACATGGCTGGTTTGTTTCATGTATGTTGTACCTATGGTAATGAGTACCTAAGTATGTTTTTCTTGGTATTATCTATATCTATATCCAGATACTAAAACAGGCAACCTAATAACTATATTTCATTTAGATGTAAAATGCTGGAATTATCGTATTTCATTTCTTGATATTCCTAAAGTATAGACACTACCGTAAAATTGGGTGAATAGAAACAGTTTTCAACTTTTAGGACAAAAATGGAAAATGGAAGAGAAGACGTATAACGCAATTTCAAAATAGTTAGTTGAATTGTTTTGATTTTCTATTCGGCCTCCAAGCGGAGTGAATGGAAACAGTAATAATTTCAACACTTAATCTGCTAGTAAACCGGGAGTAGAATAGAAATAATTAAAAAGAAAATAAAAACGTTTATTACGAATATAACAAACTTTGGTTTGAGAGAAACACTGAAAATATAGGTAGGCACATAAACTATTAGATTGAGATAATTGTGGTTGATTAGTAATTTGAGAATATCCCTCTTAGAACCGCTTGGAAAGTGACAATCATCTATTGCATAAATCTACCCAACTAATTCTTGATACAAAAATTGCTTGGACGGGCGAGGTCTCGAGAAAGTGACATGAATGTTATCATTTTTTCTTGAATGGTAGACTTCCCCGAAAATTGAATCTTGAAAATTCTTGACTTCCGGAGGATGGATTCCGCGTCGAAGTAGCATGACTCGATGCCGGCGTTTCACCAACCATTATAGGTGGCATCTCCAAAGCAGACTTACAAGGCTCGAACTGAAACAGCTTCAGCTGGTCACCCCTTCATTGTCAAGCTCCAGCTGGACTTAAAGTAAATAAAATATTAACTAAAAATCAGATAGTTTTATTACTTAGAAAGAAGCAGATAGTCATTACCAATTCAACCGACTGTAAGCCCGATCTGGAAATCTCGTTGTAATCAATACTCACTTATAATATCCCATGTGCAAAATTTCCGTTGATTAATTTGTGCACTCGGAATATTCGGTAAGAGAATTTCACACTGAAGAAAAATTAGTTTAAAATAATTTCAATGTGATATTATTTGACATTTTGTCATTAAAATATAAGACATTACGAAGGAATGCCATAATTTATTAATGTGTTTTTTCTAATGGTTTTCTTTCGGCAACTGATTTATAATAAAATTCAAATATCGGTAGTAATTTTTGATCCACCCACTTTGGTTGTACAAAATTGTTGAAAGTGGATTAAATATGGTTTATTACATGTTATTGAATATTGTTCACCAGAAATGTTAAATGTGGCAAATCGTAAAGGTTTATTCAAGAAAATCCAAGAAAAACTGTTGCAAACATCTATAAAATTTAACAGAATTGGCAAGAATAAATTCAACAAAGTGGTTTCAAAATATTACATTTATTTGCTCAAACACAAACATTTGGTAAATTTAGAGTCTTCCGACCTTTGCTATTCGCCATTACGAAAAGAGGATTTTCAAGAGGAATATCAAAAACATTTAAATGTTATGTAATTAAATAAAATATAGATTTTAATAATAAATCGAATGAATATAAATATTTCATTCATTTTTGTGAACGGCTGTTTGTTATGTATTGTATCACTTTCAAAGTCATTTGTTAAACGTCAAAAAATATCCACTATAATTTTGCTTCTCCACCCTAAAAGATAATTTTTTTGTTTTGGCAACAAGTCAAAATAGAAGTATTTCATTGGTCGAAAATTATCGGTGTGAAATTCTCTGTATTATCCTTGAACCGGAATAACGAACATTGAGTTGAATGTTACCAATACCAAATCAGTAAGTACACTGATTTCATAGTGTCAGACATGCATTGTGTAAACCATATAGAATTTGAAGCTTACCTTATTAAGTTTGGCAAATTTATGAAAATTTACGAACAAATGCTTTACTTTGGATTCTATCCGCCCCCATTTCTATTTACCCCGTTTTGTGGTACTGTCAGTTTGAGAATATGGAAATTCAAAATTAGCAGGTTGCATGTAGGATGGAAAAAAGTATTTCAAACATGTGTGTTATTCAAATATATACAATACAAATTTACGTATTTGTGCTTTAAAAAAAACATACAGGTTAGAAAAAGTATGGAAAAAGTGCTAAACACAGCACAGATTAGGTATTAAGATTACTCAATCTGTGCGGACTGTTTTCACAATCACAAGAATCGAATTGCGTTGTTCTTGTTTGTGGAGCAATCCTTTAACAAAACGGTTGATTAGTTCTTTTTTTTTACAATTGCTCTCGCTCCAACTAAACATTACTTGTGATAACGAAAAAGTATTATTCTGTTAAGACTGCAATAATTGAATACTATTGACAGTAGTTACTGTATTAATATTAATGTATGTGTCTTTACAATTCTTTGCTCACATATATTTGAAAGAAATTCGCGCTGAAGGTTACACGTATGGAACATAATGAAAAATGTCTGCATAATTTGTTCTGATTTACAATTGAAAATAAGTGATATTAGAAAAATCTTCGTCGTAAATTTACGATTTGTAGATACAAAAAGTAATTTTCTGTCTGGTAATACCAACTTATCTCCTCGTAGTATGTATCATTGCAAGAAAATTTGTGTAGAAATGGTTAGGTAGGTATTAAATTCAAAGTATATTCGTACGGGAGCGTGCATAAAAATCATCCTCATTCATAATTATTGTCATTTCTCTGTCGATAACTTGGAGCTTCGATGACGCAACAGTGGTATTTCATTCCATTTGAAGCGTAAACATATCCACCTACAAATAACGGTTTTAATATTAATTTCGTAAACATCATAAACAATTTGGAATTAATTTCTCATACCGCTCCTAACAATTCTCCAGATTGATCGATATAAATTAAGGTACAAACCTAATTGGAAAAAATATTTTTCATTCCATTCATGCTGACTCCTTATCGAATACTTGCCTAATAGTCCAGGCAACGAAGCTAGAATTTCTAACTTTTTTTTGCATTTTGTTCCTAATATCCCATAGAAATTCATGACTATTAAGACCGCGGGGGTCAACCTTCTACCCCCCAAAACGGGGTTTCAACTCCTCAGAGGAGCATTCTTATAAAAACAATCCAAAAGTTTAGAAAATAAATGAAATAGCCGAAAATTACCCCTAGTATGTTTTTTGGGTCGCTAATCACAATTCCGCAGTTAGTTTTCTCGGAAAATTCCCTCCAGGTGGGAAATTTGGAAAATTAATATATAATATGTAACTTATAATTTTGTTGCAAAATGACCTCTAGTAGGTTTATTGGGTCGCTGATCACGATTCCGCTGTTATTTTTCCCAAAAAACTCTCCAGATGGAAAATTCTAGAAATTTCAGATTTTCCCGAGACGGTTATGAATAATAAAGTATAATTTTGTTGCAAAAATGACCTCTAGTAGGTTTTTTGGGTCGCTGATCACGTTTCCGCTGTATTTTTCTCAAAAAACCTACTAGAGGTAATTTTTGCAATCAAATTATACTTTATCATTCATAACAGTCTCAGGAAAATATCAAATTTTCCACCTGGGGAGAGTTTTTTGGGAAAAATAACAGCGGAATCGTGATCAGCCACCCAAAAAACCTACTAGAGGTCATGTTTACAACAAAATTATACTTTATTATTCATAACCGTCTCAGAAAAATGTCAAATTTCCCGAATTTTCCATCTGGAGAGTTTTTTGGGAAAAATAACAGCGGAATCGTGATCAGCGACCCAAAAAACCTACTAGAGGTCATTTTTGCAACAAAATTTAACTTTATTATTCATAACCGTCTCAAGAAAATCTCAAATTTCCCGAATTTTCCATCTGGAGAGTTTTTTGCGAAAAATTACAGTGGAGTCGTGATCAGCGACCCAAAAAACCTACCAGAGGTCATTTTTGCAACAAAATTATAAATTACATATTATATATAAATTTTCCAAATTCCCCATGTGGAGGGAGTGTTCCGACAAAACTAAATGCGGAATCATGATCAGCGACCCAAAAAACATACTAGGGGTCATTTTTGGCTCTTAATTCATTGATTTTCTAAACTTTTGGATTGTTTTTATAAGAATGCTCCTCTGAGCGGTTGACACACCGTTTTGGTGGGGTAGAAAGGTCGACCCCCACGGTCTTGATAGTCATGAATGATCTATAGGGTATTAGGAACAAGATGCAAAAAGAAATTTCAAATTCTAGCTTACTATATTTTTCTTTTATTATGGCCTTTTCCCGGCTTATTGCCTGAACTATAAGGTAACCTTTGAAAAAGTGTCCCTTATGTAATTTTTCATAAGATGTCTACCAATATTCAGATGAAGTATTTCTCAGTACACCTGTCAATTTAATTTAATTAAAACAACATTTGAATCAAGGATAGACTCGAGTTTGTCAAAAATGCGTAATAGGTTTAATTGATATGCATAAATGGCAAATTAGGATATATAATCTATGGAAAAAAGTGTCTGTAATTATTTCATATTTTACCTAATCTGTATTAAATAATAAGTTGTTACCAATGATTGTATAATCAAAAGTTTCTCAATAAGAAACTACTCATTAATATTGATACCTCAGTTTGTAAAATAAACCTCTAAATATTAGATTCCTATATCTGTAGACTTCCAAATATGATGTTAAATAATAACAAATTTTGTTCCAAATATATTTTGTGACGATTATATTGTATATTAGTGTAAATAGTTGTTGCTCAATATTGTTGTATTTATTATGAATATATTAATTTATGTGATATAAATGAAATTTCTAGCTATTGTTTTTGTCGTTTCTTTTAATATAAACTTAAACCATTACAATGAATCAACAGTTCAGATTTCGTGAGGTAAACACGTGCTTGTTTAGCTCCACGATTTTTCCTGCATTTTATGGGTAAATCGTCGCGTAATAAGTCCGTACTTTCTCGCGATTCAAAATTTATTCATCATTTAGTAAATTCTGTAGTGCATTACCATCAGTCTCACATATCTCAGTGTGAAAGTGAATTTGTTGATTCATACAGTGCAATTTAATAATATCCAATACCACAGTAAAAAGCAATATACTCGTTAAGGAGCAAAAAAGTCGAAGTTTTTGTTCCTCTGTGATCTGCCTGGTAAAAAGGAAAGATGCCAATCTGTTCAACCTGTATGTCAGCGATAACTAGCAAGACCCCGGATTTGCCATGCAGCGGTTCTTGCGAGAAGTACTTCCACGGAAAGTGTGTCGTCCTGAATAAGCAGGACGTCGGACGACTCATTATGCCTGGCGCTTTTTGGAACTGTGCTGACTGCAGGCGCGCTAGCCAGAAACGGGCTTCTCTTTTAGCTACCGAAAATAACGAACCAGAAGATGAATGTTCCATCAGTTCGATGAACATTCTTAAACAAATTCAAACAGAGATGAAGACATTCAACACTAAATATGATAACATATTAGAATCAGTCAATTTCTGTAGTAATCAGATAACTACATTTGAAAAAATATTGAGCAAATTAAGTAAGAGAATGAATATTATAGAGAAGTTGTCGAAGGAGAATGCAGATCTGAAGGTGATGGTTGGACAGTTGACAACCAGAGTTGAAAATGTTGAACAACAAGCACGCCTTAATAATATTGAAATTCAGGGTGTGTCTGAGAAACCCAATGAGAACATCCTTCAAATACTGGACCATATTGGACAACATATTCAGTGCACTATTTCGCCCTCTGATATCAACTCAGTTCATAGAGTAGCTCACTTTACCCAATCTGAGAAACCCAAATCTATCATCGTCAAATTCCAATCGAAGTTAAAGCGGGATGAAATCTTAGCTGCGGTCAAAACAAAAACACTGAGCTATCCTGACAAGAGCCAACCGGGTCTTGTCATTGAGAACATATCAAGAGGCCTCTTTATGAATGAACATCTGACAACAAACACCAAACTTCTTTTTAAAAAAGCAAAAGATATGTCCAAATCGAACAACTATAAATATGTTTGGGTGCGTAACGGTAGTGTTTTCGCTCGAAAAAACCGGTCCAAAGTTTTAAGAATCATTACTGAGAGTGACATCCAAAAAATTACCTGAATTATCACTTCCTCTACAACCAAATGCATATGCATCCTTGTTTTTCGATGGAATTATCAATAGTATATCAAAACGTTCGTGGTCTCAGATCTAAAATAAACACTATCTACAAAAATTCGCTTACTTGTGATCAAAGTGTAATATGTTTGACCGAAACATGGTTGAACAACTTTATATTCAGTTCGGAAATAATTTGTGATTCCTTCAACGTTTACCGGAGGGATCGCGAAACAACTCCATCTTCTAAATTAGACGGCGGTGGAGTCCTGATAGCCGTCAACAAAATCTTCAACAGCTACGCTCAAGATTCCTGGAACTCAGTTGCTGAAGATCTATGGGTTACCATTACCTTAAACAACAACAAAACGCACATCGGATGTGTTTACATACCTCCAGGTGAATACTCATATCTCGAATGCTTCTGCACGAAACTAAGTCATATAATCCTATCTAATCCTGATGACATTTTTGTGATTCGTGGGGACTTCAATTCTCCAAATATAAAATGGTTGCTAGACTGCATCAATAATATCTGTAAACCTCATAACTTTTTTGATCAATTTTCAAACTTATTAATAGACACTGTCTCTTTCAACGAGCTATCGCAATACTATTATTTCACTAATTCGTCTGGTAACACACTTGATCTGGTCTTCAATAACACATTCAGTATATAAAATGTGCACCTGAGCACCTCACCATTAGTTCCAGAAGACAAAAATCATAACACCTTAGTATTCTCTGTCAATATCCATAAATACTTATTAGCCTATAATAGGTGCAAACATAACTGTTATGATTTTTGTAAAGCTGATCATGGACTATTGAAATCAGAAATATCTAAAATTGATTGGAATAATCCGTTTTACAACTCGAATAGTGAAGAATCAACTGATATATTTTATAACACTATGTATTCCATAATCGAATCTGTTGTACCGAAAAAACCAAATGTCCACAAGAGATATCCTTCATGGATTCATATAGTACGATTAAAGTCATTAGAGAGAAGAGAAAATATCATAGATTATGGAAAAAGCACAATGATCAATTTGACTACTTAACATTCAAACTACTGCGTGGTCGTTCAAAATTTTTAATTGGAGAAGATTATAAACACTACATCAATAATTGTGAAGCCACTATTAACTCCAACCCAAAACATCTATGGCAATTCGTGAAATCAAAAAAAAACAGTACTACCTCAATTAACACGTTGAGAGATGATGGCAGGTTAATTACAAGCCCTAATGAAATTTGCAAAACCTTTTCTGAATATTTTCTCTCGGTTTTCAATCCGAGAAGAATTATTCCAGCTCATATCGCAACACAAAGAATCTTATACCAACATTTCATCTTATAACATTTCCTTACAATCTATTCTACAAAAACTCCAAAATCTCCCAAATAAAGGAACGGGACCAGATGAGCTACCAACATCATTCATCAAGAAATGTGCTGAATCTATCGGATTACCACTTTATATAATCTAACAAATCCCTCGAAGAGGGTGTATTTTCGTCAGTATGGAAGAAAGCTCATATAATCCCGATCTTAACATCTGGCAACAAACAACTTGTCAAAAACTATAGACCAATTTCAAAACTGTCAATCATAGCTAAAATTTTTGAATCCATTATATTTGATTACCTGTTCTTTGACGTTAAAAACATAATTAATATTGAAAAATCTTGTCTTCCGGATGGACTCCGCGTCACAATAGCTCGACTTGATGCCGACGTTGAACTGAGTTCAAGCGCCTGCCCTGAAGATGCCACCTGTAATGGTTGGCGAAACGTCGGCATCAAGTCGAGCTATTGTGACGCGGAAGACAAGATTTTTCAAGATTAGCTGTCCGCGGAAGTCTACTATCCAAGATATAATTAATATTGAACAACATGGCTTCATGAAGAAACGATCAGTTGACCTAAACCTATTCGACTATACTGAGTATATCCTGCATAGCCTCAATAGCAAACACCAAGTTGATGCTATTTACACCGACTTCAGCAAGGCTTTTGACAAGATCGATCACTCAGTTTTGCTACGGAAGCTCGCTGGAGTCTGGGTAAATGGCAATCTGCTGAATTGGTTCGAATCTTATGTGACTGATCGTTGTCAAGCAGTAACAGTCGGTAACCAAAAATCAGAATATCGTCAAATCACCTCTGAAGTTCCTCAAGGATCACATCTAGGGCCACTCTTATTTAATATTTATATTAATGATATATCCCAGTGCTTTAGATTCGCCAATTTTTCAATGTTGCGGATGATCTAAAAATATACCATTCAATTTCTGATGTTGACGACATCACGTTAATGCAGCAGGATATCAATAACTTTTATGATTACTGTGAGGAAAACAGTCTTTATCTGAATTTCGAAAAGTGTCACCTCATTTCGTTTGGACGCGGAAAGAGCAGTCTAAATCAATCATATCACATATCTTCTCACCCCTTACAAACTGTCACGGAAATAAAGGACTTAGGAATAATATTCGATTCTAAAATGCTTTTCGATAAACACATATTCAACGTTTCCAAAAAAGCTTCTTAAATGTTAGGTTTCATAATGAGAACTTGTCGTGAGTTTAAGAATATTCAGACTCTCCGTACTCTCTATATGTCATACGTCAATAGTGTTTTGAGTTATGGTTCCGTAATATGGAACCCTGGATACGACATTAATATAAATAAACTTGAACGGGTTCAGAATATATTCGTAGATTATATCAATAAAAAATGCTTTCCATCCAACCTCAACAATCGTATCTACGTTCGGAATGAACTTAACTTATTAACACTAGCGAATAGAAGGGAAATTTCAGACGTGAAGTTCCTCTTTAAAGTCATGAATAATCTAGTTGATTCGCCTGCTATCCTTAGTAACATTTATCTTAATGCTCCTACATATATTACTAGGCATCAGCATCCATTCCGTTATGAACAATCTCAAACAAATTATTTTTTAAACTCTCCAATGCATAGATGCAACATATCATATAATACGCTGTCAAATTCTATCTCTATTGATATTTTCTCTTACTCTTTCTCAAAGTTTTCCAACATCTTGAAAAAACATGTTTTTGCTTCACAGACTTAATTCGTATTTATGTGTATAT
Organism: Endomychus coccineus; assembly: GCA_958510875.1. Lineage (NCBI taxonomy): Eukaryota > Metazoa > Arthropoda > Insecta > Coleoptera > Endomychidae > Endomychus > Endomychus coccineus. Next base: position 86,261,369 of record OY294069.1, on the reverse strand, counting down.
ATATTGTATAATTGTATAAGTGTGTTTTTCATTTTTCATTTTTTTTCCATTTTGATTTCATTCACTACATGTAACTCAATTCATCACTTGAATTCTTTATTGATTTTCATATCTATTTTGTAACTTCTTTTAGAATACTATAGATTCACTATATTGGTAAGTTACCTATCTGTGAATACTGTTTTTGGGTCAGTCCCGTTTGTATTAGTTCTTAATAAATAAATAAAACAACTGGATAAATAAGGTCACTCCTCTATTTCTTAATCATGGACTTCTGAAATTAAGTCTTTCTAAATTTTCTGACCAATATAAATTAATCTTAGAAGAGTAAAAATATCATAGAATTGCCCTCATAAATTGAAATGATATATCACGAACTTTTCTCCCTACATGATATAATAATAATCTCTAATCGTACTTGAACCATGGATAGATGGATGTACATGTGTCAACAGATGAATGAGAGAAAAACATATGATTAATGTATAACCTAAATAAGTTTACCTGATCCATAAATTCCTTAACTGAATAATAATAGTTATTAAGTAATGGATGTTTCATAGTTTTGAATTCCTGAAAACTCTAAGTTTAATTTGAGCTAAGAGTTTGTTGTACAATTTGACTCCATCATATATGTGATTTTTTCATATTTAGCAGATTTATGAATAACAATTGTTGGTCATTTTTGTTACTTGTTGGATAACCATGAAATTCAGAATTTTGATCAAATTCTGATATTCATACATTTGAAAACATATGTCTGGAAATGTCATGATAGAAGAACTTTTGAAAATGTTGTTAGAAGATTCCTTATATTCCAGGTTAAAATATGCTTTAGAATTTTCTTTTCAGTTATAAACAACCTTTCCCAATTTGTATAGTATTACCCCAAAATATTATATTGTAAGAGAAATGACTATACACAAGAGAATAATAAACATCTAGCAAAATTTTCTGATTTAACAATGTTTTCTTTTGCAAAATCACAGATCTATTAATTTTTTATTTAGAAATTTGTTATTGTGATGCATCTTAATTATTGTGTTTTATAAACTGTCTCATCATGAAAATTTAGACACTTAGTTTTTCTCAAATTTAAAATTAAATTATTGTGTGTAAGAAACGGAAACACGCTTCACAAATTTGTCTTTAAAGATAACTTTTATTAAATATCACAATAAGAATCAAGAGCTACTTATTTAATCAAAGGCAGTATGAATGAATGTTTTACATGTTAGAATAATGTACCTAGAAATAAATAGTAAAACGAAATATAATAATGCTGACATTGCTGGCTAGTTCAAAATCAGTTCATAGTACTATACGATGTGAATGACTTCATATAACACCTCCCTTCACATTTCCGGGTACGGAAAGTTACATCTCGAGGAAACTGGATATCCAATGTTCTTTCTTGGGGTGGTTCTCGGCATCTCAGATTCTTCAATATTGAAATTATTCGTCCTTTTAAACAGAGGAATATAATTATGATTGCCACAATAAAATATAGAATGTAACTATGCTGAGATTGATTTGTCGGCAGCTGCTTCGGTTGAGACCATTTAATTTGATTTTTTAAGTCACTGATGTCCTTCAAATTGATTGCTTTGAGTGATTGGAAATTTTCCATATATGGCCTATAGAATGAAGCGTTGATTTTCGAAAATTCAAACATTAAGGGTTGACCCGTGGTTTCTACGGTTGTTAAACGGATTTTTTCTTGATTCATTTGTAAGAGACCTTTGGTAAGGTGAAATAAATAACTTATTCCTTGTAGTGTTTTAATTTCTTGTCTTGATGGGCAATTAACTGTAACTTCGACGGGAATATTAGATAAGAGTAACCAGTATTTGGTGCCTGCGATCTCTTGGATTTGTGTGTCTGAAATTTCTAAAGCATGATGGGTACAGTTGACCAAATTTTAATTTGGAATAATATTGGCTTCGCATTTATCCTTATTAATATTTTCCATAATAGTTGCTTTGCAGAAAAAGGTACTGTTGATATTAGTCTTCAGTTTCGTAGGTCAGGTAATTTCTTGATAATAATACATATCTGGTATCAGGGACTAATAATCAAAAGGTTGTTGATTCATGCCATTTGGGAATTGGGTATAATTTATAAAGGTTGAATATTTTATTGTGGTATATGGGAACGTTAAGAATGAACACGAGTTTGTCGTCATAAACATACGAATCTACTTTCATTAGTTTTTAATAGTAAACTAGATTTTCGTATTTTATTTCAAATGGGAATTGTTCTGAATCTGTTATAAGTTTTGAATGCATAAAAGAATTATAAAGTTCATTTGTTCATATTATTCTGGGGTGCATAAGTTTTAATTTCGTGAAAGTTATTGCGGTGACTAGGTTATCTAGAATTTTTTGAATACCTGGAATTGGTTCAAATTATCGGCGATATTATGAATATGAATGAAGTTGCAGATGAATTGAATCCAATATATCGTCGGTCTGGACTAAACGTTTTTCTAGTGCTTTCTAGTTCTAATAAAGGTCTGAAATTGTTTGATGATGTTTTCTAACATCATCACTTAATAAAATTTGATTTTGTTCTAATTGTTTGATATTTTTATCAAAATGTTCTCCGTCTTCATTATCCAAATTTCCCGTAATGCTTTTAAATATCGAACAAAGGTTCGATAATTATACCGCGTTTTTGTGTGTTAGCTTTTGGCATTATTTCACTAATAGTTTCATAAATATTGAGTCTAGTATTATTAATCAATTTGAAATTGCTTACAAACTCTTTAGAATTATAATATTTATTTTCAGTTATTCTATTGATAAGTGTTTCGGATTGATTATTAATATTTCCTAAATATTGGGAAATCCAAGATGTGTTATAGTAATGCATGATTTTATGACGATATTCTTGAATTTTGGCAGGACCGAGGTGTATTGGTAGAAGTTTTGGCTTATTTTTCAGGTTTAACATCTCCACTTGAGCTTGCGTTAGACAGAGTATGGTCAGGGCGAACCTGCAACAATTGCTTTTCGTCAATTTTCGGTGGTCTTTTGATATTTCTTAAGTGATAAGTGCGTTTATTGGTTTCAATTGTTTGTTTTTCGGTGTCTACTTTTGTGGGAATGACTTTAGGTCTAAACTTGTTTTGTACTTCATAGTGACTCGTCTGACTTCTTTTGGACATATTGGTTGATCTGGTTCGATTTCTATATCTTTGTCTTTGTTAAATTTTGAAACAATTTTCTCTTTATGGTTTATCAATTGTTTATTCAATTCCTTATATAATAACTGAGTCTGTTCTTTGTGGTTTTGAACGTAGTTAGTCATTAACAATTTTTGTCAGTTTATATCGAATGGATCGTCTAGTTCTAAGTGTTCAGAGATGACATCTATTGGTTTTTTACCAGTAGAGGAGTGGATGGAACTATTGTAAGCTAATATAGCATACATAGCTCGCTAGTTCGTAAATTTGAGCGTATTTGGAAAAAGCATCAATAATAGTAAGAAATATTTGTTTTTGCATTTTAATTGTATCCGAGTGGATTATTTCGAATGATTTAGTTGGTGAAGGAGTAAGATTAGTGGCTTACGTTCGTATTTGGTACGTTGACATATGTCAATATGTCATATGTTTATATACGTTTGAATAGAAGTACGCATATTTAGTGGAGTAAATCTGGCGAGAAAAAAGGCAAGGTTGGCGAACATTTTACGATGCTTAGCGATCCAGTGGAAAGTGTTTGTTAGGGTACCAATAACAACCTCCTGAAATTTCCATTTCCCAAAGTGGGTGCAAGCCCTTTTTTTTGAACAAAAAGGTTTTTTTTTACATTTTTAAGGGTAATTTAGCAACAAAAAAGTACCATCTCTAGTTGTATCGAAAATTAAGAAACCAAAGTGGAACCCTTTTATTGTCAATGTCCAAGGAACTTTCAGTCCCAATTTCAAGTTGATCCGACCTTCCACCTACCCGTAATAGGTATATATATATATATACTCGTATATGCAAAGAATCTTGCGTAGAGGCTAACTCAGTCATTTTTCAACCGATTTGGCTGAAATTTGAACTGAAGATAGGTGTTATGCACCCAAAACTACCCTTCAAATTTCAAGTGAAAATATAAAATAGTTTTCCAGAAATTCAACTTTAAGTCAATTTTTAGTTATCTTTCAAATTAAGATATCTCATTTACATCCGATCTGGATCTGCTTTGCGGGAAAATGTAGGTATTTGCATATAGTCTTATGTCATGGAACTCAATTTTTATTTATTTCTTCTTTCCGGCAAATATTGGCCATTTTCGGTATTAATATCCCCAAAACTTGTGTAAAATTAATTAATTTGAAGTTTCTAAAAGTGCCAAATTTCGCAATTTTATGAGTCTCAAAAGTTGATAGCTCCTTAGGCTCCGGGATTTTCACGTGGCCTATCGAAATTAGAAGGTTCAAATTGTATAAAAACACAAATGCATGAACGCCAGACGTCCTATGTAATTAGCTACGAACGTAATCATTTTGACGTTTCCCTCGAGAAGCTCGCTACGCTTCAGTTAGAGTTTATACATTTTACCTCGTTCTTATTATGTTGGGGCCGTTTCGTGCCCCGTGTGGGCGGCGCCAGTTGTAATAAAGTATTTCTCCTGTGGGCCGCTAGCTTTCACCCGCTTCGGGTATATTTTAGTAGCTAGAAAATTCCCTTTGATACGTTGCACGTTAGACGCGAGTAGCTGAGACCTGTTTATATTTTAATTAAAGTTTCCTATTTGATGAACAATTATCGAAAAAAGAGGAGCCGTCGGGCACGGTCCGATACCTAATCTAACTACATGGAGCGAACACTGCACGCGAAAAGTCGTCATAAGGCCGTATTAGGTACAACCAGTTTCCACATTTCTAGCCAGCTACGCTCTCCTCACGTGAACGTCATTTGATTTATCTCAAATTAACCAAAATGGCCAATATAGGCCGGAAAAAAAATAATTGGAAAATGAGTTCCATGACATGAAACCATATGCAAATACCTACATTTTTTCGCAAAGCAGATCTCGATCGGATGTAAATGACATGAGATATCTTAAGTTGAAAAATAACAAAAAAATTGACTTAAAGTTGAATTTCTGGAAAACTATTCGAAGTTTTCACTTGAAATTTGAAGAGTAGTTTTGAAACCATAACGCTTATCTTCAGTCCAAACTTCAGCCAAATCGGTTGAAAAATGACCGAGTTAGCCGTTACGCAAGATTCCTTGCATATATGAGTTGATATATATCTATTACGGGGAGGGGGTTGTCGGATCAACTTGAAATTTGGACTGGAAGTTCCTTGGACATTGACAATAAAAGGGTTCCACTTCGGTTTCTTAATTTTCAATACAATCAGAGATATTAATTTTTTTTGCTAAACTACCCTTAAAAATGTCAAAAAACACCTTTTTGGCAAAAAAAAAGGGGTTGCACCCACTTTGGAAAATAGAAATTTCAGGGGATTGTTATTGGTACCACAACAAACATTTTCCACCGGGTCGCTAAGCATCGTAAGATTTTCGCCAACCATTTGCCAGATTTACTCCACTAATTAGGCCAGTAGTAAAGATTTTTTATTTGATTTTCGGTTTCATTAATGCCTCTATGGTTAGTTTTGCTTTCATGGTATTTTTCTATCATTTGTGAAATGTGTAGTAGTCCAGGCATTTAAGGAATTTTTTTGTCCGAATTCCCGAAGGCCTAATTTCGATCTATTCTTATGTATTTCGACACGCTGAACACAATGGTGTAATTTAAATTTGTATTGACCCTGTGCTCGAAAAAAATGGCCATTTTTTGAACCCAAAAATGGCCTTTCTTCGATTTTTTGCGTTTTGAGACAAAACTTTGGGTTGTATGTGAAAATGCTTGAACAAAAGTCGTTGGAAAAATTAATACGCGATTTTTGGCTCTGGTCCGAAGTCGATTCGAGTTTGTGGGCCCAAGATACAGCCCATCTAGTGTGTTTTTTATCACGTTGAAAAATTGAGTATATGTCAAAGAGTTTTTGTCTTTTCCATATTCTGTTTCGGTGGAAAGATAATATTTTTATTTCTCTTCTTTCGGATTCTGGTATTTTCATCTACCTCATTTGTTGTATCATCCGTATTTTACGAATTTCAGACGAAATACTCACGTTATCGATCTTAAAATAGATTGACTCGAAATAATTTATTATTCCGCAAAAAAATATCCAAAATTCAAGCATTTTGGTTCAAAGACATAACTTTGGCGCCATTTTGAAAAATTTGGACCACCGAAAAATTCAAATTTTTGAGGTTAGAAATTTTTCACGAGATCCAAATTCTAGTTTCTATTAGAGGTTTTCATAACGAGTATTTTAAGTCCAAGCAGATCCATTTTGATCACGTAGAAATGAAGCTATCTTAATAAATATGTTTGGGCCCAATTTTGAGCCTATCGAAAAAAATCTTGTTGCAAATTACAGAGAACTATATCTGCTATTTATGTTTGAAACAGCGTACAGAAATTCGTTCACAATTCCGAGTTATAATGAATTTCATCATAAAAAACTTGCGCGGAATTTCATTTAACGGCAATAAGCGAGCGAGGCTCGGTACAATAGATTCCGCGCACGAAATTATACTTTTTTTAATGTTTTAAAATGCACCTGAATGCTTTTAATCGTTTTGTGTGAATATGTATTGTGACGTACCTTGTTACTTTTGGCGATAATTACTTTTTACGGCTTCAATACTCCTTCAAGTTTACCATATCTGAACCCGAATGACCTTTATACTGGTTTCTCGGGCGTCAGATTTTTGTCAAGGTTTACTCCTCGTTAAGGGCTTCTGCTAGGGCCCTTACCACAAAGCGTATCACTGTGCTATCTACGGATAGCCTTGTCCCAAGGCAGTCTCAGTGAAGTAAGTTACCAGGGGTCAATAGGACAGACTGAGCAGTATTCAAATTGCAGGCTTTAATTGCAAATAATACTTGGTTACTTCTTGACTACTTAATTGCTGTTGCAGAAAGTCATTTTAGATAAACACGGAACTTCCCAATAATTTATTTATAGCTTGAACATACATTGATATTTCCTATCTCTGTATAATAATAATTTATTCGACCCGGGGGAAGCACAAGGAAGCTCAGAAACAATAATTGCGGTCCAAACAGTGTTATTAAAAACGGCTTTTCATGATATTAGGGAAAACGTGCACGGATACTCGAGCAGAGCAGGTGAAAGCGAATTTTGAGTTGTAATGGTTCTTCCGCAATACCTTCACTACGCCCGCGTAATATCAGTAATCTTTTTGGAAACTTTTAACAATGGTCAATACTGCGATTCATTTATCCTGCACTTCTTTTAGGTTAGTACTCGTAAATTTTCGGTAGCGGTCTCACCGGTAATTGTACGACAGTGCCAGGTACTTTTATACTACCCACACATAAATTTGGTAATTATAACTCTTACTTCCGGGTTCTGGGTAAGACACAGCGTGTTAGAATTATAATCACCTCGTCAGCAATATCACTCTACTTCCGTGTAAGACACAGTGTGTACAGTGGATATTGCGACTCTCAAACATACATCCCCTTCAGAGCCTACTGTCTGGTAAGACACAGCGTGTACACCCTGGCGAAGGACTATCTATGACACCCTTATTTCAGAGTGAGACACAGTGTATATTGGTGTATCGTGATTCACATTCACTCTATTCCTCTTTCAAAGCCTACTTCAGGTTAAGACACAGCGTGTAGACCCTGGCGGAGGACTATCTGCGACGCACCCTTATTTCTGAGTAAAACACTGTATATTGGTGCGTCGTGATTCCCTTTCACTCTAATCATACACACCCTCTGACACAATACAATTACTTAACAAATTCAATTTTACGTTTATGGGTACAGAAAACAATCAATTTTATCGAGACGTTATGGAAATTTGTACAGGATAAACTCATCAGGTACAATACAATAATTACAATTACTAATTAAACAATATTTGATATTACAAGGGCGCACCGCGGGCAAAACAATGGAACTCAATGTACTAACTCAAATAGCAAAATCACTATTTACCTAATGCTTCAAAGGTAACTGGCGGAACACTTACTTCTGGCGGCACAACTGGTTATTTCTGGAATAATCGCTCTGGCTGTCTTTTCGCACTGTCTCACTGACAATAATTAAATTCAATTTGCGAGGCGTTTTTTTATACCAATCGAGGTTCTGGTCAAGTCACCTACAACAGCTCCAACCGAGCCCTTTTTTGCTCATTTCGCGCTCATGATGGTTCACCAGCTCCTCGATTTTGTGCCGTTTTTATTGTTACATCTGTTCCAATATCTTTTGTTGACACGAAATATGCACGTTTCTGAATGAAATCAGAATATACGCGACTTATGAATGGAACTGTATGCAAATCTGACACTTAAACTACACGGATGTCAATGCCCGGTACAATCTATCTTCCTATACAACAATATAATTATTCGGAATTATCAATTTGAAATACTAATATAAACGAAATCTAAAATTTACAATCAATCTACGTGTTCCCCATTAAATAATTATTCAATATTTTAGAACTTCGATACAGTATGTATGTATGTAGACGTGTGAACATGTATATGTGACCGTGACATGATGTCATTATAGGGTGTTAAATATCAAAATCATCATCTAATATACTGATTTCTGGCTCTGGGCAATTAGAACATTCTTTACCTTCACAACACTTACTCCTATACAAACAATAAAAATGCACGTCCAGATGAGTTGATCAAAATAATCTCTTATGGTTGTAAGAAAATTGTACTGGTAAATGTTAGTGCAAAAAATTAGGATTACCTTGTAGCTCATTAGGTAAGCATTGTGAAGGTAAATAATGTTCTGATTGCCTCGAACTAGAAATCAGTATATTAGATGATGATTTTGATAAGTGTATGGATCAAAATGAACACGATGATGAAGATGATGACGATACCGATGACGTTATCAATGACAATTGCGACGATCAAATGTTATCAAACTCAGAGCATGAAGCGGATCACGATGATGCTTATATCAATAATGATCAGATTACATCATTAGCAATATATGCTGTGAGTGATAACGAGAAGTTGGGTTATTTTTGAATATTCAGACATATAGATAATTTTTTAATAAATATGAAATGTAAAAATAAAAAACAAAAAATATAAATGTGAAAAAAACAACATTATTTATTAATCTTAGTTTTTTTGTTTGAATATTGAAATTTGTCATCTAACTCCCTATAATGACATCTTGTCATGGTCACATATACACGTTCACCCGTCTACATACACTCACACATTCACACAAAAAGATTATAAGCATTCGGTTGCATTTTAAAACATTTTAAAAAGTATAATTTCGCGTGCGGAATCTATTGTACCGACACTCGCTTTTTGCCGCTAAATGAAATTCCGCGCTGGTTTTTTTTGATGAAATTCGTTATAACTTGGAATTATGAATGAATTTCCGTACGCTGTTTCAAACATAAATAGCAGATATATTTTTCTGTAATTTGCTCCAAGATTTTTGTCGATAGCCCCAAAATTGGGTCCTCTAGAGGCCCAAACGCATTTATTAGGATAGCTTCATTTCTACTCGACCCAAATCGATCTGCTTGGACTTAAAATACTCGCTATGAAAACCTCAGCATAAAGAGGTTCTGAAAAATCAAGTTTTGCAATTTTTTCAGTATTATTAATTATCGTTACGTACGCTTCATGATTTTTCCTTGTCGTAACACATGACGGTATTACGCAACCATGTGATGTAGTGTGTGGTACGATAATATCTCCATTGTCAACTGAAGTTATCATTTTAATTACTTGTCCACAACGGGGTTGTAGCGAATAAGAATTAATTTGCTTTTCTGAAAAGTTTTGAAAGTGAATGTTCAGTTTTGCACTATGAGTTATTAAAAGATGATTTTGAAAATCTAAGGTAGCGTTTAAGAATTCTAAATTATCTAAACCTATTAAAAAGATATTATGAAACTTGAAGAAATGAAAATTCATATGTTCACCAGGTTTTTTGAAAATTTCGGGTACTTCCATCCATTCACTATATTGGTGAGCAGAAGTTGAAATTGTATTTGATACAATGAACGGATCATACTGGATAGTATGAGGAATTATCCGTTCAGCTATATCGGGATCAATAAATGATTTTTGTAGCTCCGGTATCAATAAGAAATTTTAAATTGTCTACATTTGAAAAAATTATATACGGTAATTTACTTTTATATTTATTCTTCATTATGATTGAATGGTATTATTCGTTGATTTCTGGTTTCGAGGCTAGTATCTGTAAATTTTCGTCGTATTCTTCAAATTGAACTGAATTTTGATCGGGTAATAAAATTTTTTCGCTATTAGTTTCATCAATGTCAAACGTTTCGTTGTTAAATAACTCTTCAGATGTATAACGATTTTGAGCAAAATTGTTGGCACTCTTTTATTTTGTGGTGTATATGTATTGTTTTGTGGAGGTCTATTAGGACTGTTGACCCAATTCTTTGAATTGCTTTACTATACGATTTACATTTATCGTGAGATGTTCAGATTCCTTCACTTAAATATAGTTGGCAAATCATTTATAAATAGAAGGAAAATAAGAGGTGCAATGAATTATTCACTGTCACATATGATCTACAGCGACTAGCCACATGAGAATTTTGCCTCAAAAACCTAGATTAAATTTATCCATCATAAATTAAATTTTGATAAATCAAAAAAAACCTGCTACGTATTGAATTGTCTAAGTTAGTATAAACATAATTTAATAATGAACAAGCAGCACTTTCTGTAGATTTACCTTTACAATATCCATGTTGACAACTGGTTAATACTAATTGAAACCAGTCATCGTCACTTGCCGAACATGTGAGAAAATCTTCACATGAAATTGATTTTGACAACACCCGAGTCTTAGCCAGCCTGGAGCACAAAAGAAAACGCATCATAAGAGAAGCTATCGAAATCGAGAAGCGACCTTCAAATCTTAATACAAGAGATGATACACAGAGACTACCAACTGCTTGGAAACCAGCCCTTCAACCACCCAGATGAACAGTCAACCAGACTAATTCAGCGGTCCGGCAAACTTGCCCGAACGCAACGAACCGAGAAAATCGCTCGAACGCAACAGACCAACAAACTCAATCAGACGCATCAAACTGGCAAAATCATCCAGATGTAACAAGGATACATAAAACACCAACTGGATCAACGGAGATCAGTTTCAAGTTAACTCGAAGCATAGCAGCAGCCCTGAAGAGAAGACCTGAAGATGGCACATGAGATTGTGCCGAAACGTCGTCATATCAACGGGTTCTATCGGAACCAATCTACGACAACGTATAAATATATCCCGGCAACCCAACACAGCATATAACGCCCGCGGAAACCTGAAGCAGAACATAGCATTTGGTAATACTTACAACACAACAATAGAATTGTTTTGTAACTTAAATTAGATTTATTTATAATACTTTTATTTGTTTTACATACATGCACCGTGTCTTGCAAGAATCGTTATATATGTAATATCACATGTAATTTAGATTAATGTTTCAGAGCAGTTTTATAACACGATATAAAGAGTTTTTAAACAGTAACATAACGTTTACATATTATTATGTAACATTGGCGAACTGTGATGTATGAGTTACGTAACAAATTAAAATTGATATGTATATAGTATACAGGGTATTTCACGAGAGCCGTTCGTTAGAAGTTTTCGTGGTTAGAAAAAAATTAGAATTCTGAAATTTTGGGTTCCAGGGTTATCCAAGATTTTCTTTCTTTTCAAAATATTTTCAAGATCATACTACTTCCGGTTGCACCGGAAGTAGCCATTAACTTCCTTATTTTAAATAGAACACCTGGTATATTATTTCATTTTTAGATTTCTGAGAAAATTTCATAGTGGATTCCATCAGGTTTCCCTATACCTATTTTCAATTTTTTCTTAGATATCTTGATTTTTTTGAAAATTTTGACAGATGTAGCGCTGTTTTGAGCATTTCGCCCTTTAACCAATTTCGATTGGTGGAAAGCGCTTCTGGGGTAGACGGAAGCACAGGAATGATTCTTTCGAATGCCATATTGACAACTGATTTATCGCATACAGGGTATCCAAAATTTAATGACCAATTACATCATTTTAAAAGTTGAAAAAGTTCGTTTTTTCAAATGGGACACCCTGTATTTTATTATCCAGAACCACTGGAAATAGGTGTAGGGAATGTTATAGCAAATCGATGCAGAATCAAATTCTGCATCCGACCATCGAATAAAATACAGGGTATCCCATTTGAAAAAACCAACTTTTTCACCTTTTAAAATGATGTAATGGGTCATTAAATTTTGGATACCCTGTATGCGATAAATCAGTTGTCAATATGGCATTCGAAAGAATCATTCCTGTGCTTCCGTCTACTCCAGAAGCGCTTTGTACCAATCGAAATTGGTTAAAGGGCGCAATGCTCAAAACAGCGCTACATCTGTCAAAATTTTCGAAAAAACCAAGATATCTAAGAAAAAATTGAAAATAGGTATAGGGAAACCTGATGGAATCCACTCCACTATGAAATTTTCTCAGGAATCTAAAAATGAAATAATATATCGGGTGTTCTATTTAAAATAAGGAAGTTAATGGCGACTTCCGGTGAACCGGAAGTAGTGCGATCTTGGAAATATTTTGAAAAGAAAGAAAATCTTGGATAACCCTGGAATCCAAAATTTCAGAATTCTAACTTCTTTCTAACCACGAAAACTTCTAACGAACGGCTCTCGTGGAATACCCTGTATAACATTGCTACTCTCTATGTAACATTGTTATGCATACATTATGGATTCGAAGTATGTGCTTTGTTGCTGAGATTCAGCTATCACCCTAGGTTACTTGTTCTGCCCTGGTTATGTAACCTGTTATATTTGAAGATCAAAAAAATGTAACATTGATAACAATATTATATGTTTGTGTTTGTTGGGCTAGTACCAAAATTTAATAACGACCTATCAATAAGGCGAATGGGATTCTAAAACATATGAGTAATAAGTGGATAAAATCGAAACTATGATTTTATTTCTTGAACACATAAAAGATGAGAAGTTTTCAAGGTTGGATGACTCACCAATTCTCATTATCAAAAAACATCAATTTTCTTATTGAACAAATCTTATTATAAAATATCTACAGTTAAATCCTTATTTAAAAAAGGTGACCACAATAATATAGTAATTAATAATACCATCTTATATTTTACATTGTCTGCAAGGAAAAATCGAATATTGTATGATACAATTCTTTCAAAATAACTAAAAAATACTAGAATTTACTATTTTAACTTCTTGCCATTGGTTTTCTAATTTTATATGTAATAATAAAACATTTCAAGAAATAAAAATGCTCCAGGTGTGACTCTTTCGGATAAACTTGTCGCTACTATTATGTGACAATGCATTAGATAAATTAGATTTAATCCGGACCTAATTGAATCTCTTATTTTCAAATTTTTATTGCGATGCGTACAAAAAGTATTAAAATGTATAATTTTTTGATACCCATATATTAAGTCTTTATTGTCTAGTGTGATATCTATATTTTGTGGAACAATGTCTACATATTTTGCTAAACATATGTCTTGTATCTTGGAGCACCTTTTCTTTTTTTTCTGCCTAAATGAAAGAACAACGTATAATGTTCGTAGCAAATCGTTTGTAATGCGGTGGAGTGTTGGGAGAAGATTTAGGCATTGGAAAGACCTTACAAGGAAAAGACTTCCATAACTTCGTCGTTCGATAGAAAAATGAAGGCTGGTAAAAATAAGTCTCGAGCCTGACAACGAATGGATGACCAGCTAGTGCTTGTCTAGTCTACCTACCTGAAATCGTTCGTGGTGGGATAACAGATGATCATTCCGATTAGTACCGACCCTGAAAATATCTGTGGAAAAGGGTTAAGAACACCCACCTTTCTACGATGCTCTAAGAGATCAATGAATTCCTAATTGTGACATCACCAATCGGACGAAGAGCTCTTCTGAATAGACCCTAAGAGCTTCAGCGTATGTTTGCGAGCTCTTTGCAGGGGTCCTCTTCAATTCCTTCCTAACATGGGGCTCATCACAAGGGTAAGAAAAATTTGGGGGCTGTGAGAGAGGAATTATAGTATGTTCTTTCTACTTCCCTCGGGAGTCCCAACATATTCTTCAAGTCGAGGTTCTCGAATTAGTTCGGTATTCTGTGAGAGCAGAGGCTCCAGATTCTCCTAGGATATGACGCCAACGCTCATCACACAATGTGAGGGAACAGTAACGTGAATCCAAGGGAAGAGGCGTTTGTAGAATTCTATAGAGTGCTAACGCCGACTTATTTCATTGGTAGGAGATAGTTGGTTATAGATCTGATTTTTTGCTCTAGAAGAATGTGAGCACAGGTCTTGAAAAGCAAAATTTCCATAGACACATTCTGTTTAATGTTGAATCCATGTCTAATGAGGTTCAAAGCTACGGGAAACGGAAGACTACCAACCGAGATCTTTTGCAATGGTTAAAATTCCCTTGACACGTGCAATTGTATCGTTTGGTTGCCGGAAGATGTTAATTTGATTGCCAGAATATTTTATAACCAAAGATTAAATCACTCCTTAGCTTGGAATGCAAACACCCAACTTCCTCGGGTCAAAGTTACCATCAATAAAAGACCAAGTGTAACTGAAATTTACTTGTTTGTAGGAGAGACAAATTTAACTTACCCTGGAAATAATATAAAGAGAAGGAATATAAAAAAGTTGAATGATACTAAATTTTGAATAAATGACAAAAGGGGATATTAATGAGATTAAAATAATATATGAGAGTACATAAACAAAAATTCAAATATCTCGGTAACCTGTACAATTCTTTCCCTAGGGGTTGCAGGACCTTGACGTGTGCCGGGTACTTTGTGCCTTGTGCCTGTGGGAAGGCTTACCTGAGCGAGGGGATCCTAAAGGGTCACAACCTGTATGAATGGTGGCTCAGCCGAAAAGCTGTTGTCCAACCACGTGAAGACGAATGACTGTGACGACTCTGCTTACGCCGGGTGCGTCAATGCGAATGAAGGGACGAGGCAAAGCCGAATTCCGGGTTATGACCTGCCTTGGATGTATCCTTGGACACATCCAAGGGGGATAGTAACTCCTCAGAACAAAGAAGCAACTCTCCATCTACCAAGATGAACATAAACCGCTTGCCGACGCCACGACTCCCGATGGGGGTAGTGCTGGCAAGGGGGATGGGAACCTTGGCTCAAACGCCCAGGTCGCGTGGTGAGGTCACTCTGACACCTCCCAACTTTCACGGTATGGTGCGCGCCAAAGGGATGCAGGGCTGAGGAGAAGCTCAGTCAGTAGCGACCGACCTTGAGGCACCGGGCGACACCTCATTGTATCAGCCTTACCCATGCATCTGGGGCTCTGCATGGGTGGACCATTATTTCCCTTGCCACTCGTGGGACCAAAATGGACACGAATAACCAGAAAGAAAAACAGCAGAGGGACTCTTCGCAGAACTCCCACAGCCTCCGGTATGGCAACGCCAGGGAGCCAGATGAACCGCAAAGGACACAAACTCTCAGGCTGCGCCCAGAGCATTAATTTCGGAAGAGCAGGCGGGGCTAATAAAGAACCTCCTGCTTGAAAAAATTGACAAACTGCAAAATGGGGGGACCGCCCCTAAGTTTGCTGAATGCCGATACCAGAGGGGAGCACTGCTTATCACCTGTCTGGACAATCCCACTAGGGATAGGCTGGCAGGTGTGGTGGCTGTGACTAAACCCTGGGAGGGGGTAGAGCTCACTTTCGTGGAGACGAGCAAACTCCCAAAATCACGACGTGCAATCGTCTTCATTCCGGGGATGACAACCCCGGAGAAGACACTGCACAGACTAAGTATCCAAAATAACCTGGACACATCAACCTGGAAGATCCCCAACACTGGAGAGGAGCAACCAAATGGGAGGCTCCTAGTCGTGCTGATGAACGAACGGTCATGGGAGAGGTTGAAGGAGGTCGATTACAGACAGTTCTACAACTTCTCACGTGTGACGTTTAAGCGCCTAGGTCCAAAGATCAGAAAAGAAGAGGGGACAGGGGAAGGACAAACAATTGAAACTTCCCCTCCGGATATGGAGGTTGAAGAAGGGGGACATGTGAAACCAAGCCTTATTGGGATGTGATGCCGATGCACACCACACAGTGTGGGGGAGCAGAGACATTAACAAACGAGGTGAAGCATTGCTGGATTTCCAGATGCACACAACCTACAGGTGTGCAACCAGGGCAACAAAACGACCTTTGTGACAAGTGTGAGAAGGGAGGTCATCGATATCACGGTATGTACCGGACGCATAAATGGCCTAGTGCATAACTGGCATGTGGCGGAGGAACCAAGTTTATCTGACCACAGGTACATACGATACACAGAAACCCAAGTGCCACCAAGTGGGACTCCTATCGTGAGAAACTACAAGAGGCACTTGGGGACTGCCCAACGAAGGCACCTACAGTGCCGGAGTTGAACACAATGGTAACAACTGTTACCTCAGCCATAATAACAGCCTTTGAAACCTCATGCACACTGAAGCGAAATGACAGGGAAGCTCTGCCCCCTGGTGGAATTCAGAACTATCCACAGTGAGGGGGGCGGTGAGAAGACCGTTCAACGAAGCCAAGCAGATCAGCAAGTACTGGGATGAATTTCTGACACTGACTGCGTATAACAACGCTATCGAGAAAGCGCGAAGGACCTCGTGGAGGAAGTATTGCCAGGGCATAGAGGATATGCCCAGCTACGCTAGACTCCACAAGGTACTAGCAACTGAACCACGACAGAAAGTGGGCTCCTGTGGGAAGCTACAAGGAGGATACACCAAAACAGAAGAAGGGGCGCTGGAGCTGTTGCTCTAGACTCACTTCCCTGGATCACGGTGTGAAAACGACCGTAGTTTGACAGAACCAGAAAACCCCATAGCTCAAAAAAGAGGGCGAAAGGAAAACTGGGCTCTGGCTGCGAGTATCATTAACAAATCAACAATCAAATGGGCATTAAATTCATTTAACCGATGGGATACTGGCAGCTTTACTGCAGCAGGGAATCGATATACTGGACCCTATCCTGTGTGATATGCTGAGAGCCAACCTGGCACTGAGCTACATACCGGAAGAGTGGAAGGCGGCAACAGTGCTATCCATACCAAAGCCAGGGCCAGATGCTTACGCCCAGCCAAAATCTTTCCAACCGATCACTCTAACTTCGTTTCTCCTGAAAACCCTAGAGAAACTGATCGACAGGCATGTTAGAGATGAAACTTTCATGAGAAATCCCCTACATCGCAATCAGTATGCTTACCAAACCGAGAAATTCTGTGAAATGGCAGTATGAGAGTTAATACAGAGCGCAGAAAAACCGCTGGAATGCAAATAAATTGAGCTAGCGAGCTTTCTGGGCATATAGGGAGCTTTTGAGCAACGCGAGTAACACTCATGTGGGAGTCTGAGGACACCAAACGAGAAGGGACTGGAACTGCCGTCGCACTCCCTAAAGCGGGGGGCGGAAAAAACACTGATTGGACCAGAGCCAACCTGTGGCATTCCACATGCGACAGCAAAATCTGTCATCCAAAAATGGCTCGAGATAGAGCACCGTGTCTACTGGAGAGAACTGCACCGTATGTCGCACTCCAAGCGATTGATGGGCGATCTCCAGCAGCAACGAGTGAAAAATCTGCTGACGTTCAGCAGACAAGAAATACGGAATCTTGTTGCTTTCCTGACCGGACACGCCCCATGCAACAAACCATGGGTATGGTAGGTCAGCCCACATGCAGGGGTTGCGGCGTGGTAGATGAGACACCTATGCATGTGCTGTGTCAGTGCACGGTATACGCGATTGGTCGTCGGACATACTTCGAAGACGATAAAACTACACCCGAGGAAATCAGAAGTATCCTCTATATCAGGCTACTGAAATTCATAGAATACACCGGACTGATGAGGAGGTAGCAACATGTGAGGGTACAATAAGACTATAAAGAGCGCAGTGCAGTGGGGCTCCCCTCAGGATAAGAATCAATCTCACGGAGGGGGGTTTTAGTCGGTAGGAATCCGGCACACTCGAGGCGTCTATGCAAGATTTCCCCTCCTCTACGCAAAAAAAACATGTACAATCACCTATATGTTTCTGATAACCTGACCTGCAATTGATGAGTTTAAACATTGGAACTATTATTAGTATCCCAATCAATAGTTTCCTGGACGATCAAGATCTAGCACCCACACATCAGGTAGACTTTTCCCTGTAAC
Source organism: Endomychus coccineus (assembly GCA_958510875.1). NCBI lineage: Eukaryota > Metazoa > Arthropoda > Insecta > Coleoptera > Endomychidae > Endomychus > Endomychus coccineus. Next base: position 86,243,013 of record OY294069.1, on the reverse strand, counting down.
ATCTAGAGTTTGGACGCACTTAATGTAGAGTAGTGAAAATGAATAAAAGACAATAATCTTTAATTGAACAATAAATGCTACCTACATTCCTAGCAAAGATCTCATCTGAGAAAGATAGGTGAATATCATATGAAGTAAAGTGCTAACGTTTGAACACCTCACGCATATGTAACGTGTAAATTCAGACTTGAGAACTGTACCAACAATATTTATAAGTTCAGGAGAGAAAAAAATTTACAACAATTATATTAATTTCTGGAAGGATATCTATGGTTAACTAAAGGTTGATATCGTAGAATGGGAATATTTGAATCACCTGGGTAATCTGAAACAAATTGATGTTTTATTCAATGTTGGCGCCTACAACCATATTTGTAGATAAAGCAGACTGAATTCTACTATGACAACTTCACTTCAAATGTGCTAAGCTATCGAATAGTGAGGCTAGATAAGTAGATTCAGTTTGTGGTGCAGTTAGAAAAATTCTAAATTTTTGTAGAAATCTAGTGAATTTGTGGTAAGTCGAAAAATGTATGTCAGCTGTGTGACCTGCGCTAAACTGCTTACTGCGGTAAACTTCAAATCCTTGGACGCCAGATTTTTCTAAAGATTTTCCTCCACGTTCAGGACTTCTGCTAGGGTCCTCACCACAAATATTGTCACGGTGCTATCTATAGTTAGTCTTGTCCCTAGGTTAGCTACAGTAAAGTATAACCAGGGGCCATTGGGCAGAAGAACAGTTTCAAAGCTGTAGGCTTTAATTACAATAGATACTTGGTTATAACTTAGCTCATTAAAAGATGGAGCAGAAATAACGTAATAAAACGGGGAATTTCAAATATTAAATATATTCAAAGAATTACACTTGGATAACAATTAGTGGATGCAATTGAACGGTATTTGACACAAACAATCGACCTAGGTGAAAATGCAAAGAACCTCAATCGGTAAAAAAACAGTTACAACATATCCATTTTTACGATATGTTCGGTCTTTAATTGCCATTCAACAGTGCGGAATCGGTTGATGGATGATTTACATTTACAATCTAGGGAAAACACAAATAACGCAGTTGCTAGAGTTATAAGCGGCGTACGGTAATTATTCGGATATCATTATCAGTTGCAATGTTCACAACACACTACGATATATCAAACGATGAAAAGGCGGACGGATCGGATAATATTGGCCTGTACTAGGTTTGCGATCGTACAATATCAGATTTTTACGTTATATTCGGATAGTTATTTGACTGAGTTTATTCAGTCTGAGTCTACTATATTCACAACCTAGCTATCAACGGGTTCCCCGTTAATTGTATGACAGTCTCAGATTTCATACGTCTCACACATTCAGATTTTAGACAATCAGGGCTCATATTTCCGGGATCGACACAGCGTGCACAAGCCCCAACTATCGTATATGCAATAACCCCTCCACCCACGACCGGGGCTTCACATACGGCACAAGGGTTATTACGATAATCAAACACACAACCACCCCAGCTCGTACTTCCGGGATTGACACCGTACACAAGTAGTTGATGGTTTGGTCGTCTAAGATATACTTATACTTCCGGGATGGACACAGCGTGCACAAATATATCAAAAACGCCTGTTTCGTTCAAACATACACACTCTCGGACACCGTACAATTACTTCAACCTTTCAATTCACGTGTGAATTCAAAACGTGAATTGTATCGGTACGCACTCAGACCTAGGACGGGATAAACTGAAATGTACAATCTAAGAATTCACTGACTACAACAGGATATCAGATGTCATGTGAACGTTACCATTTGCAAACCACAGAATTCAGTATATCGTAATGCCGGAGAACAAATATTAGGCTATCATTTACCTCATGTTAATTCACTGAAGCACGGAACGGTGTTACATATTTTGCACTATTAATTCATTATCTAACTGTTAATAAAAAACTTCAATAATCAATTCTTTATATATAACTGTACAACTATCACTTCTTTTTAACAGTATGTCGCTGTCTTTTATATGTTTTTCGAGGTTCTGGTCAAGTCCGTATCACCAAATCCTTATTTTGTGTCGTGGCCTTTTTCTTTATGTTCCGAACAATGCTTGGCAGTGGCGCTACTTTTTATATCTAAAATTCGCACTCATGATATTATACCAATTTCTCCGCGGCTGGGAAAGTTATTTTATCGGAGTTTTTTCGTTGAACCTAGTTTTTACAAAATTTGATGCGGTAATTTACTAGATCCCCGTTTTTGCAATATAAGTTAATCGAAATAAATGTAAATTCTGAAGCGGGTATGAATGCGCTATGTGCGATCCATTTATTGAGATAATTATTTTTATTCTGAATTACGCAGGTTTAAAAAATGTTTTGTAACCAACTCCCGCCCAAACGGTTACTTTTGGTGAAAGATTAGTTGTCCCCTAAGATTACGGTACGGTCATGTACCTTAGAAGACCTGCTTAGGTTTCTTACAAGTGAGAAGGTCAGAGTTCTTCTAGTTTAGTTTTGTAGTTGGTATTTGAGAAAAGCTCTTCCTACAGAAGAATAATGTCTTTGCCTTAAATAAAATGACTCCAGACCTTTGTAGCTATTTATTACAAGAAATAAATCATTTTTTTTTACAATATTCACAATCATCAACAGACAAAAATATATCTATACATAGTTTTCACTAGAAATGGCAAGATTTATAAAACAGTCATATTCGATCATCCCTATATTACATACACTATTCGATTGTTGAATCTAAATAACTCAGCGAAAGTTTTTTTATTACGATCACTACCAGCTGGTATCTCGATTAGGTCAATATACCCTAACACGATGTAACAAATGATAATATCAGATGGTCCACTCCTTCATAAGTTCGACACGGAAATATGTTCACTTGAGAGATGACCAAGCATCAGTGTACTACTTTCCTTATGGCAATTCATTACACTACGGCTCATTTTTCGGTTCAATAGAAATGCGGAATCAGTGTTCAGAAAAACATATTGCTATTAAATTTACACGGAGAATTACTAAATTAAAATTAAACTTAACCTTTTTACAGAAAATGTTAATCGTTAACTAAACGGGTATTCATCAGTACATTGATGCAAAATGATTGTCAAAACTGAATCGTTTCATAGAATTTATTGAAAATTAATACTAAAATTAATTTTTGACGGAATATACTAATTATATAAAAACGGAATTTCCTCAATACATTCAGGTAAAACGCTTGTCAACGCTGAATCGTTCCGTAGAATTTATTGAAAATTGAAACTAAAATTAACATTTAACGGAATATACTAATTATATATAAACGGAAATTTCTCAATACATTCAGGTGAAACGATTGTCAACACTGAATCGTTTCGTAGAATTTATTGAGAATTGATAAAAAAAATTGATTCTTGACAGAAAATATAGATTATATACAATACGGAACTTCCAATCTATTCATGAAAACAATCGTCAACACTTTATTGTTTTCTAAAATTATCGAAAATCAACTCAGGTTTCAAATAGTGCCTGAGAATATTATTAAATTATGAACAGAACGGCGCTTCTCAATATATTCAGGAAAAACAATCGTCAACACTTTATGATTTCTAGAATTATAGAAAAATAAACTAAGCAAATCTGAAAGGAAATTACTAATTAACAAAGTCTAGAATATATTTACTATCCGTTTATCGGACTAAATGGGATTAAAATTCTATTTTCGGTGTATCGGTTTTACGGATTCAGCTACGGTGGTCTCCTAGCAAGTGTTTTCTATATGGGAGACCGGGCTCCTTTTATACTCTGGTGTCGAAACGTCATGTCATTGAGAATGTTGCCGGAATGCGAACTCGCTTATCGCTAGCAACACTCTGCTGTCGTGTTTTTATACGCGTAGTGTAACAAAGTTTGATGCATTTGTTTCGGTAGCGGTGACTTCCTTGAGTAATAACATTAATAAGAAACGACGCTTTGTTACACACCTATTAAAATTTTCCATCTAAATACTACTGGTAAGTTGGCGTTTCTATGTGCTGTCCCAAGGCAGCTTAACGCGGACTACGACTTTACCGGAAGGATCCTTAACCCGATAATAAAGGAATTTCTTCCGGCGCGGGCGTTTATTAATATTCTTAACGCTAGTCTCAATACTACTCATCTTAATTATGCCACTAATGGTGTCTCTGTCACTCTGGAGCACTGTCTTCGGGAAAAGGGTGATGTAAGAGAGTAGACGACCGGGGGTTGGAGGCATCTCGCTGGGCAACGGGGAATAAAACAATTGGAGAATCGGGCTCGTGTCCGATGTATGTCCGAATAGCTCCACAAACCCAGCTGAAGAGCGGCCTCGGCATCGTCTCCGGGAGTACGGGGTATCTCAAGGTTACGAACCTGCGGACTGAACGTCATACCTGAGGGAATAAAAAAGAAATTAGTTCTTAGTTCTAGTCTTCAAATTTTTGACATGAACTCGAAGAGGTGTACGCCCTCTTCCATTGTCAAGGAGGACTACTACCGGAGACAGGATCTTCTTCACACAGTATGGGCCTGCGAACTTGGGAGCCAGTTTTGCCGCGAATCCTTGCACCCATGACGACAGCTGATGTTCCCTCTTCATGACTTCATCCCCTACTCGCGGTATTCAATCCCTACGTCTCAAATTATAGTGATGGCCCTGGACATTATAGGCCCCATTCAACTGAAGTTCCACGAAACTCTTCACGTCTTGTAAGGCATTCAAATATTCTCCATATATGGGGGGTCGAAATTCTCTTCGCAAGCGTCGGGATGTCCTTGAGCATCTCGGAACAACGTGCATGGTTGATCTAGTTCTCTCCCATCATTTAAGAAGGCCGGGGTGAAACCAGTGGAGTTATGCCATACCGTATTGAGGGCGAATATCAATTCGGGTAGACTCACATTCCATTTTCAGTGATCGGCTTCGCACATTTGAGCGACTATAGTTATGGTAACTCGAAGAGGTGGACGGCCTCTTCCATTGTCAAGGAGGACTACTACCGGAGACAGGATCTTCTTCACACAGTATAGGCCTGGGAACTTGGGAGCCAGTTTTGCCGCGAATCCTTACACTCCTGACGACAGCGGATGTTCCCTCTTCATGACTTCATCTCCTACTCGCGGTATTCAATCCTCACGTCTCAAATTATAGTGATGGCCCTGGACATTATAGGCCCTTTTCAACTTAAGTTTCACGAAACTCATCACGTCTTGTAAGCCATTGAAATATTATCCATATATGGCGGGTTCTTCGCAAGCGTCAGGTTGTTCTTGAGCTTCTCGGAACAGCGTGCGCGGTTGATCCAGTTCTCTCCCATCATTTAAGAAGGCCGGGGTGGAACCAGTGGGGTCATGTCGTACGGTATTGAGGGCGAACATCAATTCGGGTAGACTCATTTTCAGTGATCGGCTTCGCACATTTTAGCGACTATAGTTATGATAACTTTATTGACCCTCTCTACGGGATTCGCTTGCGGTGTATATGAAGGGATCAGTTTGTTATGTATGCCAATTTCCGTTAGAAAACTTTTGAATTGATTGGCTATAAACTGAGAGCCATTATCACTGATCAGAATTCGGGGACATTCAAATCGCATCAATATCCTTTCCTGGAAAATGCGAAGAACCGTTGTGGCATTCGCTCTCCGTATGTCTTGACACTTAATTTCGTCATTTTGTCCTGAAACACTAGTAAATGATTATTAGCTTTAGATGAGCGTGGTAAAGGTTCCACCAAGTCTACACTCATGACTTCCCAGGGCTATGAGATTTGACTTTGCTATATCAGACCTGCCGGTTGTTGTTGCGAGGCTTGATGTTTCAAATATTGGGAACAATTACGAACATATTGTGAGATTTTTTTTAAACATCCCTGGTCAGAAATATTTTTGGGCTACTCGGGCAATTGTTTTCGTAATGCCCATATGTCCCGCGGTGCTTTGATCATGACATTCATTTAAAATTCTAGGCCGCTCTTGTTTGGAAACGCACAATTTCCACGGTACGGATTGAGCTCCTTCGGTGTAATCATTTGCCTCATAATAGTATTGGTACAAACGATTATTCTCTATACGGTAGTCTGACCATTGTTCGGGTTGTTCCGAAACTTCTTTCATTTCATTTTTCAACCAAGGGTTTAGACTCTCCTCATGAACAACGGCGATTTCGTTTATTACTGTGTAATACCAAGAAACGTACATTCGGAGTCCACGCATTTGAAATAATGAACTATTTAACGCATTTCTGTTAAAATAATGAACTGTTTAACCGGAGTTTATGAGTAATATCAGTATTTTCTGCCTGACCCAAAATAAATAATATATCAAATTTAAAGCCTCGTCACAGCTGGTTATGGTTATAGTTAGCAAGTTTCAAATCAACCCAAATTGGACTCTAATTTGTTAGTTTTATAATGATATCATAGTTTTCAAAAAACCTTAATTTCAGGAGTTAAAAGATGTTATGTATGAACTATTTTCGTTCAGGCAAGCGACCGAGGCAACAATGTGCCTTATGTAATAATATATAGACGATTTAAGGGATTGCACCTCATACAACTTTGGTTTTCCGCCTATCTTTTCAAAAAATGAGCGGAAACAAATAGTGGATGCTTTGTTTGTGGCAGCTAACTATGGATATCCAATGACGGAAAAAGATTTAGCATAATTTTTGCAAGGCTTTTTGAATAGAAAAGGGGTAAAGATTCAGGGCCGGAACTAAAATAGGGCAACCGGGGCAATGCCCCGGGCCCCCCTGAGCGAAGGACAAAAACAGAAAAAATGTTTCGGAGTGCAAGCATTTTTGGCGCTGTCTCATTGTTCTTCGTTATGTGAAAATTCATTAACTGATTAATTTATTTATTTAGAATAATGAAAGCTATTGCGAAAAATCTGTTTAATATAATTACCTCTAAACCTATAAGATTCTGTACAAACCTTGAGCTTAGAAAAAAAAACGGTATTGTTAGAAGTGTGAGATTTTATAAACGTAAAGAATTTATCATTTTATGGAGCGTTTTTTCCGAAGTTACCCTTTCCTCAGATATACATGTCGTCAAACAGCTAGCTCATTTTTTGATAATTGAAAATGCGTTACTGTCATCCAGCTACCCAGATGTTTGTACAGCCCTTCTCATGTTTCTGACAGTCCCAGTCGCTACGGCAAAAGCTGAACAATCGTTTTCCAAATTAAAATTAATCAAAAGTTACTTGCGGAGTTCGATGCAACGAGAAAGGCTCAGCAACTTATCATTGTTATCAATCGAAAATGTGAGAGCGCGCACAATTGATTTCGATAAAGTCATTGAACAATTTATCTCTTCAAAAGCAAGAAAAAGAAAGTTCTAAAATTTTTTCCTCAAATATCGAATCGTGATTATGAGCATTAGTTCAATCTTTTAATACTAAAATCTCATCGAACAACTTCTGCATATTAGCGAATTAAAGGTGATTTATAATGACTACTCGAATATCCCATCCTTCTCTATATAATTCATAATTTTGTAATGTAAGGGATGAAAGTACCGTATAATAATATAGCTAAGAATATATTACTACTTTACATGATTGATGATGTTATAATGTCTGATATTTCAACTTACAAATTAATATGTAATACACCTGAAAAATGTGTAAGACAAATAAAACAAATTATTTATGAATAGAAATAATAATGCCTCGTTTCTTTTTTTTTACAAAAATTTTGAAAAATTGAGTTGACAAACTCAATAGAGAAATAGGGCCCCGAACTTAGACTTGCCCCGGGGCCCCTTAAACTCTAGGTCCGGCCCTGTAAAATTCAAAAACAATTTGCCAGACTGGCGTGAAAGCTTCATGCAAAGAAACAAGGAATTAACGATAATAATGTTAGAAAACATGAAAAGAGGAAAATCTGAAATTACTCGGAATCACCTGAATGTTATTTTCGTGAACTTCATAAGACAATTAGTTAAACCTGACAGATTACCCTGGAAAGCAACGGGCCATTGTGAGATGGGTCGTTAAACATGCTAGCATAAATATGGACTTTTCTAAGTCATACACTTCTCACATATTTTATGCTGCAGCAGATGGAACAGCTTTACCAGCTCTAACATCGAGATCGAGGACTGGTTTTCAAAATACTATATCCTTATCTTCGTCGCCTAAAAGGAAAAAATAGTGATAGTAGACAATTTATCCAGCCATATCAGCATACACATGTATGCAAAAAATGTGAAGTGGCAACTATTCATTTTATATTTTACCCCCTCATAGCAATCCTGTTCCAACCTTTAGATGTCTCCTACTTTCGCTCACTGAAAACCGAGAGGAGGAAAACATTGTCTGCATGGAAACTAAAGAACAAAGGAGTTGTTCCGAAATCAGTGTTTCCTTCACTGTTAACGCAAACATTGAATAAGCTTTCGCCGAAAAGTGAAATGAATATCAAAGCAACAAGTAAAGATGAGGTGTTTAAAATTCTCCCACAGGCTGCAGAGGTTACCAATAACCGGAATGCTCTTACATAATCCATCACGGGCATCAACAAACTACGTTCTGCTGAATAAGGCCCAGAGGAGTGGCAATAAAGAAACTGGATACAAATTCAGCCAGGAAAGTCAGTTAGTTTAGCAGACTGAAAATACCGAGTTGAAGTTTCTGAAAACTTTTGTAAAAACCCGAAAGGTGGGATGAGAAAAGAGAAGAAACTAGCTCAAGAGACGAAACCAAATCGACATTGAACTAAGTCTTCTGGTTCAAAGACAACCAATATATCCAACTCCTAAGAAGAAACCACTTGAACAGATTCAGATGTTAGTAGTATTTCGTCTCAGTGCGATATAAGTGACAGAGAATCAGAAGATAAAGACAATAAGTCTAAATTTAAAAATGCTGTGATAAATTGGAGTGATTCGGAAAAATGACATTTGATTTTAGTTATAATCAAGTTAGTAAAAAAGAACATTCAAAACAATTTGTTTCAAAAATTATAGATACATAAAGGTAGTATCTTAGTCATCTGCTTAAAAATTGATGTTTTTATTTACCTCCCTGTAGAGGATCGCAACGATGTTAGATTTCAACAAATAAAATTTGTTTTAGAAAACCCAAATGTGTTGAATTAAATTTGGTAGATTAAAATTTAAAAGGGATGTTTTTTAGCTATCATATTTTTATATTTTACTAAAGTTTATTTTCTTTTGTTGAACAGAAAAACGTAAAATGATGTTTCAAGTTAGTATCAATTTAGTTTTCTAGAAAAAACGTGTTTTTTTTTATTCTAACAGTAATACAGTTTTATTTTCATGTTTAAATATTCTGTTATTAAGCCTTCACCACTTACTTATATTGAGGGAGAGGGAAATTTTTGTCCATGTTGATGACCAATAGTAGCTCGGTATCTGCGAGATATTTATTTACTACGGAGGAAGATCGTTTGTCGAGTCTGTGACACATATTATAGTATCTAAAACGGTTGTGTTAACCAACCGTTTAGTAATTAGCTCTGTGTGTTGCCATGTAATGCTTCTATTACTCATTTTGTTCTATGACGTTCTCAAGATGACTACACTTCTGTTTGTGCACCATTATCTTTTAAAAAAATTAAGTGAAGATGTTTTATTCTTCACATTTTAATCCCTTCATGATTGAACATACTACAAATCCACTAATATAAACAATGATCGATCTACTGTGTTTTTTCTTCTATACTTTGACAACACGGGAGGGAAACCTATAATGTTCGAAGAACATTGTGTGAGTCAGTGGTAGAATGTCGGGAGAGGAGATAGGCATTCGAATTTCAAGTTGAAGATTTGGGAGGTTATAGAGTTCCACAACTTCGCCGTTCGATAGAAAAATTAAGTCTGGTAGGAACAATTTCGGCAGGTCTCGAACCTGACAGTGAAGGGGTGACTAGCTTGAGCTCGCCTAATCCGCGTATGTGGAATCTCTCGTGGTTCTGATCATCGGTGTTTTGTGCGGAATTCAGCCTTCGCTTGCGTTCAAACTTGAAGATTATTCAGGCCTGTAAGAACTCGGCGCAGATCTTGACAAATCGGATGCATTCTGGGTACGATAAGACCACTTAGGGCACATGATTTGAGAATCTGAAGCTACTACCTGACCGGGGATGGGGGTTCTAGTAGCTATAAATTCGTCGTGGTTTTCTTTTGCTGGTTTATCTGAAGTAAGTTGTGGGTTTTCTTAGGTTTTCAGCAATGTAAACGATGTATCTTGATAAAACAATCTTCCAATTTGACGCGTTTCGCCTTCCGACTTCTTCAGAAATTTATTTATTGCTTACATTTGAACTGGAATTTAACAAAATATTTCTGTATTAATTAGCTGTATGCACAATGTGTATTTATATAGTTTATTTTTCTTGGGAGTAGCAGCTAATTGAAACACGTAGATTATAAACACATCTTTACTAGTTTCGGGATTCAGATCATCATCAGAAGATATCCAGTCAACTAAAATGTATATTGTTCAATAATGACTAGTGTTTAAATTTAGGTTATTACTTTAAAATCGTGAAACTGTAAGCACTTGTATATATAAACTATGAGCAATGATTATTCTAACATGCAATATTCTCACTTGTACATACCTATAAAAGACATTTACAAACACTAATTGACATAACATAATAGTATATAGATCAGTTTCATAACTACTGTCACCTTTCATAATTCAGTCTGAAATGATATGATTTATCAACCGTTGCGTTTTTGCTATATTTTACAAGATAATCTCAAACTACCACCTGTTATGAGTTTATGTTGTTTTAAATTATAACATTGTAATATTATAAATATTTCCTAGCCCTTTGATATCCGACCGGCCATTGCTACTATTTTTTTGTTGATTTATGTGTAACATCTCAAGCAACTTTTTGGTTGTGTTCTACTATTAAGATTATAAAATCATTTAAATCGAACGTATGTTTACTTTGCTTTTCGTGTTTTTTTAACGCTGTCACATTTTTAGAATATTTATGGCCCTTCATTCTTTCCGGAATATATTGTGATACATGGTCACATATAGATTTTTATATTGTTGTAAATATAAACCTCCGAAAGGATAGTAGATCATTGATGAACACAATGCGATTCGATGCCCTACCATCGATCAACTATTCACGCACATTCATCTGAAGTTCAGTCGTTTTTTGAAGTAAGGATTGTAGGTTAGTACTGCTATGGTTGGCAGTTACTTGACAGTTCTTATTCAAATGACAGCATCCCGGTTCTTATATATTTCAATAGAACTGACTGAGAATTGTTCTGGTTAATTATAAACAAGTTTAAAGTTTCTTTGCCTAATTGGCCACTATCGTGTATGTAACTTAAGAGATATAGAATTAAATTTTCTGAATTATGAAGATAACTTAGATAATTTAACATAGGATTATAAAGATGAATAAACGTAAAAGATTGAACCATAGGCGGGATTCGAACCCACATTTCTGGATTTCTAGTCCAGGGTGTTTACCAATTACACCACTTCGGTCCTGTTAGATTTTTATATTTTTGTAAATATAAACCTCCGAAAGGATAGTAGATCATTGATGAACACAATGCGATTCGATGCCCTACCATCGATCAACTATTCACGCACATTCATCTGAAGTTCAGTCGTTTTTTGAAGTAAGGATTGTAGGTTAGTACTGCTATGGTTGGCAGTTACTTGACAGTTCTTATTCAAATGACAGCATCCCGGTTCTTATATATTTCAATAGAACTGACTGAGAATTGTTCTGGTTAATTATAAACAAGTTTAAAGTTTCTTTGCCTAATTGGCCACTATCGTGTATGTAACTTAAGAGATATAGAATTAAATTTTCTGAATTATGAAGATAACTTAGATAATTTAACATAGGATTATAAAGATGAATAAACGTAAAAGATTGAACCATAGGCGGGATTCGAACCCACATTTCTGGATTTCTAGTCCAGGGTGTTTACCAATTACACCACTTCGGTCCTGTTAGATTTTTATATTTTTGTAAATATAAACCTCCGAAAGGATAGTAGATCATTGATGAACACAATGCGATTCGATGCCCTACCATTGATCAACTATTCACGCACATTCATCTGAAGTTCAGTCGTTTTTTGAAGTAAGGATTGTAGGTTAGTACTGCTATGGTTGGCAGTTACTTGACAGTTCTTATTCAAATGACAGCATCCCGGTTCTTATATATTTCAATAGAACTGACTGAGAATTGTTCTGGTTAATTATAAACAAGTTTAAAGTTTCTTTGCCTAATTGGCCACTATCGTGTATGTAACTTAAGAGATATAGAATTAAATTTTCTGAATTATGAAGATAACTTAGATAATTTAACATAGGATTATAAAGATGAATAAACGTAAAAGATTGAACCATAGGCGGGATTCGAACCCACATTTCTGGATTTCTAGTCCAGGGTGTTTACCAATTACACCACTTCGGTCCTGTTAGATTTTTATATTTTTGTAAATATAAACCTCCGAAAGGATAGTAGATCATTGATGAACACAATGCGATTCGATGCCCTACCATCGATCAACTATTCACGCACATTCATCTGAAGTTCAGTCGTTTTTTGAAGTAAGGATTGTAGGTTAGTACTGCTATGGTTGGCAGTTACTTGACAGTTCTTATTCAAATGACAGCATCCCGGTTCTTATATATTTCAATAGAACTGACTGAGAATTGTTCTGGTTAATTATAAACAAGTTTAAAGTTTCTTTGCCTAATTGGCCACTATCGTGTATGTAACTTAAGAGATATAGAATTAAATTTTCTGAATTATGAAGATAACTTAGATAATTTAACATAGGATTATAAAAATGAATAAACGTAAAAGATTGAACCATAGGCGGGATTCGAACCCACATTTCTGGATTTCTAGTCCAGGGTGTTTACCAATTACACCACTTCGGTCCTGTTAGATTTTTATATTTTTGTAAATATAAACCTCCGAAAGGATAGTAGATCATTGATGAACACAATGCGATTCGATGCCCTACCATCGATCAACTATTCACGCACATTCATCTGAAGTTCAGTCGTTTTTTGAAGTAAGGATTGTAGGTTAGTACTGCTATGGTTGGCAGTTACTTGACAGTTCTTATTCAAATGACAGCATCCCGGTTCTTATATATTTCAATAGAACTGACTGAGAATTGTTCTGGTTAATTATAAACAAGTTTAAAGTTTCTTTGCCTAATTGGCCACTATCGTGTATGTAACTTAAGAGATATAGAATTAAATTTTCTGAATTATGAAGATAACTTAGATAATTTAACATAGGATTATAAAGATGAATAAACGTAAAAGATTGAACCATAGGCGGGATTCGAACCCACATTTCTGGATTTCTAGTCCAGGGTGTTTACCAATTACACCACTTCGGTCCTGTTAGATTTTTATATTTTTGTAAATATAAACCTCCGAAAGGATAGTAGATCATTGATGAACACAATGCGATTCGATGCCCTACCATCGATCAACTATTCACGCACATTCATCTGAAGTTCAGTCGTTTTTTGAAGTAAGGATTGTAGGTTAGAACTGCTATGGTTGGCAGTTACTTGACAGTTCTTATTCAAATGACAGCATCCCGGTTCTTATATATTTCAATAGAACTGACTGAGAATTGTTCTGGTTAATTATAAACAAGTTTAAAGTTTCTTTGCCTAATTGGCCACTATCGTGTATGTAACTTAAGAGATATAGAATTAAATTTTCTGAATTATGAAGATAACTTAGATAATTTAACATAGGATTATAAAGATGAATGAACGTAAAAGATTGAACCATAGGCGGGATTCGAACCCACATTTCTGGATTTCTAGTCCAGGGTGTTTACCAATTACACCACTTCGGTCCTGTTAGATTTTTATATTTTTGTAAATATAAACCTCCGAAAGGATAGTAGATCATTGATGAACACAATGCGATTCGATGCCCTACCATCGATCAACTATTCACGCACATTCATCTGAAGTTCAGTCGTTTTTTGAAGTAAGGATTGTAGGTTAGTACTGCTATGGTTGGCAGTTACTTGACAGTTCTTATTCAAATGACAGCATCCCGGTTCTTATATATTTCAATAGAACTGACTGAGAATTGTTCTGGTTAATTATAAACAAGTTTAAAGTTTCTTTGCCTAATTGGCCACTATCGTGTATGTAACTTAAGAGATATAGAATTAAATTTTCTGAATTATGAAGATAACTTAGATAATTTAACATAGGATTATAAAAATGAATAAACGTAAAAGATTGAACCATAGGCGGGATTCGAACCCACATTTCTGGATTTCTAGTCCAGGGTGTTTACCAATTACACCACTTCGGTCCTGTTAGATTTTTATATTTTTGTAAATATAAACCTCCGAAAGGATAGTAGATCATTGATGAACACAATGCGATTCGATGCCCTACCATCGATCAACTATTCACGCACATTCATCTGAAGTTCAGTCGTTTTTTGAAGTAAGGATTGTAGGTTAGTACTGCTATGGTTGGCAGTTACTTGACAGTTCTTATTCAAATGACAGCATCCCGGTTCTTATATATTTCAATAGAACTGACTGAGAATTGTTCTGGTTAATTATAAACAAGTTTAAAGTTTCTTTGCCTAATTGGCCACTATCGTGTATGTAACTTAAGAGATATAGAATTAAATTTTCTGAATTATGAAGATAACTTAGATAATTTAACATAGGATTATAAAGATGAATAAACGTAAAAGATTGAACCATAGGCGGGATTCGAACCCACATTTCTGGATTTCTAGTCCAGGGTGTTTACCAATTACACCACTTCGGTCCTGTTAGATTTTTATATTTTTGTAAATATAAACCTCCGAAAGGATAGTAGATCATTGATGAACACAATGCGATTCGATGCCCTACCATCGATCAACTATTCACGCACATTCATCTGAAGTTCAGTCGTTTTTTGAAGTAAGGATTGTAGGTTAGTACTGCTATGGTTGGCAGTTACTTGACAGTTCTTATTCAAATGACAGCATCCCGGTTCTTATATATTTCAATAGAACTGACTGAGAATTGTTCTGGTTAATTATAAACAAGTTTAAAGTTTCTTTGCCTAATTGGCCACTATCGTGTATGTAACTTAAGAGATATAGAATTAAATTTTCTGAATTATGAAGATAACTTAGATAATTTAACATAGGATTATAAAAATGAATAAACGTAAAAGATTGAACCATAGGCGGGATTCGAACCCACATTTCTGGATTTCTAGTCCAGGGTGTTTACCAATTACACCACTTCGGTCCTGTTAGATTTTTATATTTTTGTAAATATAAACCTCCGAAAGGATAGTAGATCATTGATGAACACAATGCGATTCGATGCCCTACCATCGATCAACTATTCACGCACATTCATCTGAAGTTCAGTCGTTTTTTGAAGTAAGGATTGTAGGTTAGTACTGCTATGGTTGGCAGTTACTTGACAGTTCTTATTCAAATGACAGCATCCCGGTTCTTATATATTTCAATAGAACTGACTGAGAATTGTTCTGGTTAATTATAAACAAGTTTAAAGTTTCTTTGCCTAATTGGCCACTATCGTGTATGTAACTTAAGAGATATAGAATTAAATTTTCTGAATTATGAAGATAACTTAGATAATTTAACATAGGATTATAAAGATGAATAAACGTAAAAGATTGAACCATAGGCGGGATTCGAACCCACATTTCTGGATTTCTAGTCCAGGGTGTTTACCAATTACACCACTTCGGTCCTGTTAGATTTTTATATTTTTGTAAATATAAACCTCCGAAAGGATAGTAGATCATTGATGAACACAATGCGATTCGATGCCCTACCATCGATCAACTATTCACGCACATTCATCTGAAGTTCAGTCGTTTTTTGAAGTAAGGATTGTAGGTTAGAACTGCTATGGTTGGCAGTTACTTGACAGTTCTTATTCAAATGACAGCATCCCGGTTCTTATATATTTCAATAGAACTGACTGAGAATTGTTCTGGTTAATTATAAACAAGTTTAAAGTTTCTTTGCCTAATTGGCCACTATCGTGTATGTAACTTAAGAGATATAGAATTAAATTTTCTGAATTATGAAGATAACTTAGATAATTTAACATAGGATTATAAAGATGAATGAACGTAAAAGATTGAACCATAGGCGGGATTCGAACCCACATTTCTGGATTTCTAGTCCAGGGTGTTTACCAATTACACCACTTCGGTCCTGTTAGATTTTTATATTTTTGTAAATATAAACCTCCGAAAGGATAGTAGATCATTGATGAACACAATGCGATTCGATGCCCTACCATCGATCAACTATTCACGCACATTCATCTGAAGTTCAGTCGTTTTTTGAAGTAAGGATTGTAGGTTAGTACTGCTATGGTTGGCAGTTACTTGACAGTTCTTATTCAAATGACAGCATCCCGGTTCTTATATATTTCAATAGAACTGACTGAGAATTGTTCTGGTTAATTATAAACAAGTTTAAAGTTTCTTTGCCTAATTGGCCACTATCGTGTATGTAACTTAAGAGATATAGAATTAAATTTTCTGAATTATGAAGATAACTTAGATAATTTAACATAGGATTATAAAAATGAATAAACGTAAAAGATTGAACCATAGGCGGGATTCGAACCCACATTTCTGGATTTCTAGTCCAGGGTGTTTACCAATTACACCACTTCGGTCCTGTTAGATTTTTATATTTTTGTAAATATAAACCTCCGAAAGGATAGTAGATCATTGATGAACACAATGCGATTCGATGCCCTACCATCGATCAACTATTCACGCACATTCATCTGAAGTTCAGTCGTTTTTTGAAGTAAGGATTGTAGGTTAGTACTGCTATGGTTGGCAGTTACTTGACAGTTCTTATTCAAATGACAGCATCCCGGTTCTTATATATTTCAATAGAACTGACTGAGAATTGTTCTGGTTAATTATAAACAAGTTTAAAGTTTCTTTGCCTAATTGGCCACTATCGTGTATGTAACTTAAGAGATATAGAATTAAATTTTCTGAATTATGAAGATAACTTAGATAATTTAACATAGGATTATAAAGATGAATAAACGTAAAAGATTGAACCATAGGCGGGATTCGAACCCACATTTCTGGATTTCTAGTCCAGGGTGTTTACCAATTACACCACTTCGGTCCTGTTAGATTTTTATATTTTTGTAAATATAAACCTCCGAAAGGATAGTAGATCATTGATGAACACAATGCGATTCGATGCCCTACCATCGATCAACTATTCACGCACATTCATCTGAAGTTCAGTCGTTTTTTGAAGTAAGGATTGTAGGTTAGTACTGCTATGGTTGGCAGTTACTTGACAGTTCTTATTCAAATGACAGCATCCCGGTTCTTATATATTTCAATAGAACTGACTGAGAATTGTTCTGGTTAATTATAAACAAGTTTAAAGTTTCTTTGCCTAATTGGCCACTATCGTGTATGTAACTTAAGAGATATAGAATTAAATTTTCTGAATTATGAAGATAACTTAGATAATTTAACATAGGATTATAAAGATGAATAAACGTAAAAGATTGAACCATAGGCGGGATTCGAACCCGCATTTCTGGATTTCTAGTCCAGGGTGTTTACCAATTACACCACTTCGGTCCTGTTAGATTTTTATATTTTTGTAAATATAAACCTCCGAAAGGATAGTAGATCATTGATGAACACAATGCGATTCGATGCCCTACCATCGATCAACTATTCACGCACATTCATCTGAAGTTCAGTCGTTTTTTGAAGTAAGGATTGTAGGTTAGTACTGCTATGGTTGGCAGTTACTTGACAGTTCTTATTCAAATGACAGCATCCCGGTTCTTATATATTTCAATAGAACTGACTGAGAATTGTTCTGGTTAATTATAAACAAGTTTAAAGTTTCTTTGCCTAATTGGCCACTATCGTGTATGTAACTTAAGAGATATAGAATTAAATTTTCTGAATTATGGAGATAACTTAGATAATTTAACATAGGATTATAAAGATGAATAAACGTAAAAGATTGAACCATAGGCGGGATTCGAACCCACATTTCTGGATTTCTAGTCCAGGGTGTTTACCAATTACACCACTTCGGTCCTGTTAGATTTTTATATTTTTGTAAATATAAACCTCCGAAAGGATAGTAGATCATTGATGAACACAATGCGATTCGATGCCCTACCATCGATCAACTATTCACGCACATTCATCTGAAGTTCAGTCGTTTTTTGAAGTAAGGATTGTAGGTTAGTACTGCTATGGTTGGCAGTTACTTGACAGTTCTTATTCAAATGACAGCATCCCTGTTCTTATATATTTCAATAGAACTGACTGAGAATTGTTCTGGTTAATTATAAACAAGTTTAAAGTTTCTTTGCCTAATTGGCCACTATCGTGTATGTAACTTAAGAGATATAGAATTAAATTTTCTGAATTATGAAGATAACTTAGATAATTTAACATAGGATTATAAAGATGAATAAACGTAAAAGATTGAACCATAGGCGGGATTCGAACCCACATTTCTGGATTTCTAGTCCAGGGTGTTTACCAATTACACCACTTCGGTCCTGTTAGATTTTTATATTTTTGTAAATATAAACCTCCGAAAGGATAGTAGATCATTGATGAACACAATGCGATTCGATGCCCTACCATCGATCAACTATTCACGCACATTCATCTGAAGTTCAGTCGTTTTTTGAAGTAAGGATTGTAGGTTAGTACTGCTATGGTTGGCAGTTACTTGACAGTTCTTATTCAAATGACAGCATCCCGGTTCTTATATATTTCAATAGAACTGACTGAGAATTGTTCTGGTTAATTATAAACAAGTTTAAAGTTTCTTTGCCTAATTGGCCACTATCGTGTATGTAACTTAAGAGATATAGAATTAAATTTTCTGAATTATGAAGATAACTTAGATAATTTAACATAGGATTATAAAAATGAATAAACGTAAAAGATTGAACCATAGGCGGGATTCGAACCCACATTTCTGGATTTCTAGTCCAGGGTGTTTACCAATTACACCACTTCGGTCCTGTTAGATTTTTATATTTTTGTAAATATAAACCTCCGAAAGGATAGTAGATCATTGATGAACACAATGCGATTCGATGCCCTACCATCGATCAACTATTCACGCACATTCATCTGAAGTTCAGTCGTTTTTTGAAGTAAGGATTGTAGGTTAGTACTGCTATGGTTGGCAGTTACTTGACAGTTCTTATTCAAATGACAGCATCCCGGTTCTTATATATTTCAATAGAACTGACTGAGAATTGTTCTGGTTAATTATAAACAAGTTTAAAGTTTCTTTGCCTAATTGGCCACTATCGTGTATGTAACTTAAGAGATATAGAATTGAATTTTCTGAATTATGAAGATAACTTAGATAATTTAACATAGGATTATAATGATGAATAAACGTAAAAGATTGAACCATAGGCGGGATTCGAACCCACATTTCTGGATTTCTAGTCCAGGGTGTTTACCAATTACACCACTTCGGTCCTGTTAGATTTTTATATTTTTGTAAATATAAACCTCCGAAAGGATAGTAGATCATTGATGAACACAATGCGATTCGATGCCCTACCATCGATCAACTATTCACGCACATTCATCTGAAGTTCAGTCGTTTTTTGAAGTAAGGATTGTAGGTTAGTACTGCTATGGTTGGCAGTTACTTGACAGTTCTTATTCAAATGACAGCATCCCGGTTCTTATATATTTCAATAGAACTGACTGAGAATTGTTCTGGTTAATTATAAACAAGTTTAAAGTTTCTTTGCCTAATTGGCCACTATCATGTATGTAACTTAAGAGATATAGAATTAAATTTTCTGAATTATGAAGATAACTTAGATAATTTAACATAGGATTATAAAGATGAATAAACGTAAAAGATTGAACCATAGGCGGGATTCGAACCCACATTTCTGGATTTCTAGTCCAGGGTGTTTACCAATTACACCACTTCGGTCCTGTTAGATTTTTATATTTTTGTAAATATAAACCTCCGAAAGGATAGTAGATCATTGATGAACACAATGCGATTCGATGCCCTACCATCGATCAACTATTCACGCACATTCATCTGAAGTTCAGTCGTTTTTTGAAGTAAGGATTGTAGGTTAGTACTGCTATGGTTGGCAGTTACTTGACAGTTCTTATTCAAATGACAGCATCCCGGTTCTTATATATTTCAATAGAACTGACTGAGAATTGTTCTGGTTAATTATAAACAAGTTTAAAGTTTCTTTGCCTAATTGGCCACTATCGTGTATGTAACTTAAGAGATATAGAATTAAATTTTCTGAATTATGAAGATAACTTAGATAATTTAACATAGGATTATAAAGATGAATAAACGTAAAAGATTGAACCATAGGCGGGATTCGAACCCACATTTCTGGATTTCTAGTCCAGGGTGTTTACCAATTACACCACTTCGGTCCTGTTAGATTTTTATATTTTTGTAAATATAAACCTCCGAAAGGATAGTAGATCATTGATGAACACAATGCGATTCGATGCCCTACCATCGATCAACTATTCACGCACATTCATCTGAAGTTCAGTCGTTTTTTGAAGTAAGGATTGTAGGTTAGTACTGCTATGGTTGGCAGTTACTTGACAGTTCTTATTCAAATGACAGCATCCCGGTTCTTATATATTTCAATAGAACTGACTGAGAATTGTTCTGGTTAATTATAAACAAGTTTAAAGTTTCTTTGCCTAATTGGCCACTATCGTGTATGTAACTTAAGAGATATAGAATTAAATTTTCTGAATTATGAAGATAACTTAGATAATTTAACATAGGATTATAAAAATGAATAAACGTAAAAGATTGAACCATAGGCGGGATTCGAACCCACATTTCTGGATTTCTAGTCCAGGGTGTTTACCAATTACACCACTTCGGTCCTGTTAGATTTTTATATTTTTGTAAATATAAACCTCCGAAAGGATAGTAGATCATTGATGAACACAATGCGATTCGATGCCCTACCATCGATCAACTATTCACGCACATTCATCTGAAGTTCAGTCGTTTTTTGAAGTAAGGATTGTAGGTTAGTACTGCTATGGTTGGCAGTTACTTGACAGTTCTTATTCAAATGACAGCATCCCGGTTCTTATATATTTCAATAGAACTGACTGAGAATTGTTCTGGTTAATTATAAACAAGTTTAAAGTTTCTTTGCCTAATTGGCCACTATCGTGTATGTAACTTAAGAGATATAGAATTAAATTTTCTGAATTATGAAGATAACTTAGATAATTTAACATAGGATTATAAAGATGAATAAACGTAAAAGATTGAACCATAGGCGGGATTCGAACCCACATTTCTGGATTTCTAGTCCAGGGTGTTTACCAATTACACCACTTCGGTCCTGTTAGATTTTTATATTTTTGTAAATATAAACCTCCGAAAGGATAGTAGATCATTGATGAACACAATGCGATTCGATGCCCTACCATCGATCAACTATTCACGCACATTCATCTGAAGTTCAGTCGTTTTTTGAAGTAAGGATTGTAGGTTAGAACTGCTATGGTTGGCAGTTACTTGACAGTTCTTATTCAAATGACAGCATCCCGGTTCTTATATATTTCAATAGAACTGACTGAGAATTGTTCTGGTTAATTATAAACAAGTTTAAAGTTTCTTTGCCTAATTGGCCACTATCGTGTATGTAACTTAAGAGATATAGAATTAAATTTTCTGAATTATGAAGATAACTTAGATAATTTAACATAGGATTATAAAGATGAATGAACGTAAAAGATTGAACCATAGGCGGGATTCGAACCCACATTTCTGGATTTCTAGTCCAGGGTGTTTACCAATTACACCACTTCGGTCCTGTTAGATTTTTATATTTTTGTAAATATAAACCTCCGAAAGGATAGTAGATCATTGATGAACACAATGCGATTCGATGCCCTACCATCGATCAACTATTCACGCACATTCATCTGAAGTTCAGTCGTTTTTTGAAGTAAGGATTGTAGGTTAGTACTGCTATGGTTGGCAGTTACTTGACAGTTCTTATTCAAATGACAGCATCCCGGTTCTTATATATTTCAATAGAACTGACTGAGAATTGTTCTGGTTAATTATAAACAAGTTTAAAGTTTCTTTGCCTAATTGGCCACTATCGTGTATGTAACTTAAGAGATATAGAATTAAATTTTCTGAATTATGAAGATAACTTAGATAATTTAACATAGGATTATAAAAATGAATAAACGTAAAAGATTGAACCATAGGCGGGATTCGAACCCACATTTCTGGATTTCTAGTCCAGGGTGTTTACCAATTACACCACTTCGGTCCTGTTAGATTTTTATATTTTTGTAAATATAAACCTCCGAAAGGATAGTAGATCATTGATGAACACAATGCGATTCGATGCCCTACCATCGATCAACTATTCACGCACATTCATCTGAAGTTCAGTCGTTTTTTGAAGTAAGGATTGTAGGTTAGTACTGCTATGGTTGGCAGTTACTTGACAGTTCTTATTCAAATGACAGCATCCCGGTTCTTATATATTTCAATAGAACTGACTGAGAATTGTTCTGGTTAATTATAAACAAGTTTAAAGTTTCTTTGCCTAATTGGCCACTATCGTGTATGTAACTTAAGAGATATAGAATTAAATTTTCTGAATTATGAAGATAACTTAGATAATTTAACATAGGATTATAAAGATGAATAAACGTAAAAGATTGAACCATAGGCGGGATTCGAACCCACATTTCTGGATTTCTAGTCCAGGGTGTTTACCAATTACACCACTTCGGTCCTGTTAGATTTTTATATTTTTGTAAATATAAACCTCCGAAAGGATAGTAGATCATTGATGAACACAATGCGATTCGATGCCCTACCATCGATCAACTATTCACGCACATTCATCTGAAGTTCAGTCGTTTTTTGAAGTAAGGATTGTAGGTTAGTACTGCTATGGTTGGCAGTTACTTGACAGTTCTTATTCAAATGACAGCATCCCGGTTCTTATATATTTCAATAGAACTGACTGAGAATTGTTCTGGTTAATTATAAACAAGTTTAAAGTTTCTTTGCCTAATTGGCCACTATCGTGTATGTAACTTAAGAGATATAGAATTAAATTTTCTGAATTATGAAGATAACTTAGATAATTTAACATAGGATTATAAAAATGAATAAACGTAAAAGATTGAACCATAGGCGGGATTCGAACCCACATTTCTGGATTTCTAGTCCAGGGTGTTTACCAATTACACCACTTCGGTCCTGTTAGATTTTTATATTTTTGTAAATATAAACCTCCGAAAGGATAGTAGATCATTGATGAACACAATGCGATTCGATGCCCTACCATCGATCAACTATTCACGCACATTCATCTGAAGTTCAGTCGTTTTTTGAAGTAAGGATTGTAGGTTAGTACTGCTATGGTTGGCAGTTACTTGACAGTTCTTATTCAAATGACAGCATCCCGGTTCTTATATATTTCAATAGAACTGACTGAGAATTGTTCTGGTTAATTATAAACAAGTTTAAAGTTTCTTTGCCTAATTGGCCACTATCGTGTATGTAACTTAAGAGATATAGAATTAAATTTTCTGAATTATGAAGATAACTTAGATAATTTAACATAGGATTATAAAGATGAATAAACGTAAAAGATTGAACCATAGGCGGGATTCGAACCCACATTTCTGGATTTCTAGTCCAGGGTGTTTACCAATTACACCACTTCGGTCCTGTTAGATTTTTATATTTTTGTAAATATAAACCTCCGAAAGGATAGTAGATCATTGATGAACACAATGCGATTCGATGCCCTACCATCGATCAACTATTCACGCACATTCATCTGAAGTTCAGTCGTTTTTTGAAGTAAGGATTGTAGGTTAGAACTGCTATGGTTGGCAGTTACTTGACAGTTCTTATTCAAATGACAGCATCCCGGTTCTTATATATTTCAATAGAACTGACTGAGAATTGTTCTGGTTAATTATAAACAAGTTTAAAGTTTCTTTGCCTAATTGGCCACTATCGTGTATGTAACTTAAGAGATATAGAATTAAATTTTCTGAATTATGAAGATAACTTAGATAATTTAACATAGGATTATAAAGATGAATGAACGTAAAAGATTGAACCATAGGCGGGATTCGAACCCACATTTCTGGATTTCTAGTCCAGGGTGTTTACCAATTACACCACTTCGGTCCTGTTAGATTTTTATATTTTTGTAAATATAAACCTCCGAAAGGATAGTAGATCATTGATGAACACAATGCGATTCGATGCCCTACCATCGATCAACTATTCACGCACATTCATCTGAAGTTCAGTCGTTTTTTGAAGTAAGGATTGTAGGTTAGTACTGCTATGGTTGGCAGTTACTTGACAGTTCTTATTCAAATGACAGCATCCCGGTTCTTATATATTTCAATAGAACTGACTGAGAATTGTTCTGGTTAATTATAAACAAGTTTAAAGTTTCTTTGCCTAATTGGCCACTATCGTGTATGTAACTTAAGAGATATAGAATTAAATTTTCTGAATTATGAAGATAACTTAGATAATTTAACATAGGATTATAAAAATGAATAAACGTAAAAGATTGAACCATAGGCGGGATTCGAACCCACATTTCTGGATTTCTAGTCCAGGGTGTTTACCAATTACACCACTTCGGTCCTGTTAGATTTTTATATTTTTGTAAATATAAACCTCCGAAAGGATAGTAGATCATTGATGAACACAATGCGATTCGATGCCCTACCATCAATCAACTATTCACGCACATTCATCTGAAGTTCAGTCGTTTTTTGAAGTAAGGATTGTAGGTTAGTACTGCTATGGTTGGCAGTTACTTGACAGTTCTTATTCAAATGACAGCATCCCGGTTCTTATATATTTCAATAGAACTGACTGAGAATTGTTCTGGTTAATTATAAACAAGTTTAAAGTTTCTTTGCCTAATTGGCCACTATCGTGTATGTAACTTAAGAGATATAGAATTAAATTTTCTGAATTATGAAGATAACTTAGATAATTTAACATAGGATTATAAAGATGAATAAACGTAAAAGATTGAACCATAGGCGGGATTCGAACCCACATTTCTGGATTTCTAGTCCAGGGTGTTTACCAATTACACCACTTCGGTCCTGTTAGATTTTTATATTTTTGTAAATATAAACCTCCGAAAGGATAGTAGATCATTGATGAACACAATGCGATTCGATGCCCTACCATCGATCAACTATTCACGCACATTCATCTGAAGTTCAGTCGTTTTTTGAAGTAAGGATTGTAGGTTAGTACTGCTATGGTTGGCAGTTACTTGACAGTTCTTATTCAAATGACAGCATCCCGGTTCTTATATATTTCAATAGAACTGACTGAGAATTGTTCTGGTTAATTATAAACAAGTTTAAAGTTTCTTTGCCTAATTGGCCACTATCGTGTATGTAACTTAAGAGATATAGAATTAAATTTTCTGAATTATGAAGATAACTTAGATAATTTAACATAGGATTATAAAGATGAATAAACGTAAAAGATTGAACCATAGGCGGGATTCGAACCCGCATTTCTGGATTTCTAGTCCAGGGTGTTTACCAATTACACCACTTCGGTCCTGTTAGATTTTTATATTTTTGTAAATATAAACCTCCGAAAGGATAGTAGATCATTGATGAACACAATGCGATTCGATGCCCTACCATCGATCAACTATTCACGCACATTCATCTGAAGTTCAGTCGTTTTTTGAAGTAAGGATTGTAGGTTAGTACTGCTATGGTTGGCAGTTACTTGACAGTTCTTATTCAAATGACAGCATCCCGGTTCTTATATATTTCAATAGAACTGACTGAGAATTGTTCTGGTTAATTATAAACAAGTTTAAAGTTTCTTTGCCTAATTGGCCACTATCGTGTATGTAACTTAAGAGATATAGAATTAAATTTTCTGAATTATGGAGATAACTTAGATAATTTAACATAGGATTATAAAGATGAATAAACGTAAAAGATTGAACCATAGGCGGGATTCGAACCCACATTTCTGGATTTCTAGTCCAGGGTGTTTACCAATTACACCACTTCGGTCCTGTTAGATTTTTATATTTTTGTAAATATAAACCTCCGAAAGGATAGTAGATCATTGATGAACACAATGCGATTCGATGCCCTACCATCGATCAACTATTCACGCACATTCATCTGAAGTTCAGTCGTTTTTTGAAGTAAGGATTGTAGGTTAGTACTGCTATGGTTGGCAGTTACTTGACAGTTCTTATTCAAATGACAGCATCCCTGTTCTTATATATTTCAATAGAACTGACTGAGAATTGTTCTGGTTAATTATAAACAAGTTTAAAGTTTCTTTGCCTAATTGGCCACTATCGTGTATGTAACTTAAGAGATATAGAATTAAATTTTCTGAATTATGAAGATAACTTAGATAATTTAACATAGGATTATAAAGATGAATAAACGTAAAAGATTGAACCATAGGCGGGATTCGAACCCACATTTCTGGATTTCTAGTCCAGGGTGTTTACCAATTACACCACTTCGGTCCTGTTAGATTTTTATATTTTTGTAAATATAAACCTCCGAAAGGATAGTAGATCATTGATGAACACAATGCGATTCGATGCCCTACCATCGATCAACTATTCACGCACATTCATCTGAAGTTCAGTCGTTTTTTGAAGTAAGGATTGTAGGTTAGTACTGCTATGGTTGGCAGTTACTTGACAGTTCTTATTCAAATGACAGCATCCCGGTTCTTATATATTTCAATAGAACTGACTGAGAATTGTTCTGGTTAATTATAAACAAGTTTAAAGTTTCTTTGCCTAATTGGCCACTATCGTGTATGTAACTTAAGAGATATAGAATTAAATTTTCTGAATTATGAAGATAACTTAGATAATTTAACATAGGATTATAAAAATGAATAAACGTAAAAGATTGAACCATAGGCGGGATTCGAACCCACATTTCTGGATTTCTAGTCCAGGGTGTTTACCAATTACACCACTTCGGTCCTGTTAGATTTTTATATTTTTGTAAATATAAACCTCCGAAAGGATAGTAGATCATTGATGAACACAATGCGATTCGATGCCCTACCATCGATCAACTATTCACGCACATTCATCTGAAGTTCAGTCGTTTTTTGAAGTAAGGATTGTAGGTTAGTACTGCTATGGTTGGCAGTTACTTGACAGTTCTTATTCAAATGACAGCATCCCGGTTCTTATATATTTCAATAGAACTGACTGAGAATTGTTCTGGTTAATTATAAACAAGTTTAAAGTTTCTTTGCCTAATTGGCCACTATCGTGTATGTAACTTAAGAGATATAGAATTGAATTTTCTGAATTATGAAGATAACTTAGATAATTTAACATAGGATTATAAAGATGAATAAACGTAAAAGATTGAACCATAGGCGGGATTCGAACCCACATTTCTGGATTTCTAGTCCAGGGTGTTTACCAATTACACCACTTCGGTCCTGTTAGATTTTTATATTTTTGTAAATATAAACCTCCGAAAGGATAGTAGATCATTGATGAACACAATGCGATTCGATGCCCTACCATCGATCAACTATTCACGCACATTCATCTGAAGTTCAGTCGTTTTTTGAAGTAAGGATTGTAGGTTAGTACTGCTATGGTTGGCAGTTACTTGACAGTTCTTATTCAAATGACAGCATCCCGGTTCTTATATATTTCAATAGAACTGACTGAGAATTGTTCTGGTTAATTATAAACAAGTTTAAAGTTTCTTTGCCTAATTGGCCACTATCATGTATGTAACTTAAGAGATATAGAATTAAATTTTCTGAATTATGAAGATAACTTAGATAATTTAACATAGGATTATAAAGATGAATAAACGTAAAAGATTGAACCATAGGCGGGATTCGAACCCACATTTCTGGATTTCTAGTCCAGGGTGTTTACCAATTACACCACTTCGGTCCTGTTAGATTTTTATATTTTTGTAAATATAAACCTCCGAAAGGATAGTAGATCATTGATGAACACAATGCGATTCGATGCCCTACCATCGATCAACTATTCACGCACATTCATCTGAAGTTCAGTCGTTTTTTGAAGTAAGGATTGTAGGTTAGTACTGCTATGGTTGGCAGTTACTTGACAGTTCTTATTCAAATGACAGCATCCCGGTTCTTATATATTTCAATAGAACTGACTGAGAATTGTTCTGGTTAATTATAAACAAGTTTAAAGTTTCTTTGCCTAATTGGCCACTATCGTGTATGTAACTTAAGAGATATAGAATTAAATTTTCTGAATTATGAAGATAACTTAGATAATTTAACATAGGATTATAAAGATGAATAAACGTAAAAGATTGAACCATAGGCGGGATTCGAACCCACATTTCTGGATTTCTAGTCCAGGGTGTTTACCAATTACACCACTTCGGTCCTGTTAGATTTTTATATTTTTGTAAATATAAACCTCCGAAAGGATAGTAGATCATTGATGAACACAATGCGATTCGATGCCCTACCATCGATCAACTATTCACGCACATTCATCTGAAGTTCAGTCGTTTTTTGAAGTAAGGATTGTAGGTTAGTACTGCTATGGTTGGCAGTTACTTGACAGTTCTTATTCAAATGACAGCATCCCGGTTCTTATATATTTCAATAGAACTGACTGAGAATTGTTCTGGTTAATTATAAACAAGTTTAAAGTTTCTTTGCCTAATTGGCCACTATCGTGTATGTAACTTAAGAGATATAGAATTAAATTTTCTGAATTATGAAGATAACTTAGATAATTTAACATAGGATTATAAAGATGAATAAACGTAAAAGATTGAACCATAGGCGGGATTCGAACCCACATTTCTGGATTTCTAGTCCAGGGTGTTTACCAATTACACCACTTCGGTCCTGTTAGATTTTTATATTTTTGTAAATATAAACCTCCGAAAGGATAGTAGATCATTGATGAACACAATGCGATTCGATGCCCTACCATCGATCAACTATTCACGCACATTCATCTGAAGTTCAGTCGTTTTTTGAAGTAAGGATTGTAGGTTAGTACTGCTATGGTTGGCAGTTACTTGACAGTTCTTATTCAAATGACAGCATCCCGGTTCTTATATATTTCAATAGAACTGACTGAGAATTGTTCTGGTTAATTATAAACAAGTTTAAAGTTTCTTTGCCTAATTGGCCACTATCGTGTATGTAACTTAAGAGATATAGAATTAAATTTTCTGAATTATGAAGATAACTTAGATAATTTAACATAGGATTATAAAGATGAATAAACGTAAAAGATTGAACCATAGGCGGGATTCGAACCCACATTTCTGGATTTCTAGTCCAGGGTGTTTACCAATTACACCACTTCGGTCCTGTTAGATTTTTATATTTTTGTAAATATAAACCTCCGAAAGGATAGTAGATCATTGATGAACACAATGCGATTCGATGCCCTACCATCGATCAACTATTCACGCACATTCATCTGAAGTTCAGTCGTTTTTTGAAGTAAGGATTGTAGGTTAGTACTGCTATGGTTGGCAGTTACTTGACAGTTCTTATTCAAATGACAGCATCCCGGTTCTTATATATTTCAATAGAACTGACTGAGAATTGTTCTGGTTAATTATAAACAAGTTTAAAGTTTCTTTGCCTAATTGGCCACTATCGTGTATGTAACTTAAGAGATATAGAATTAAATTTTCTGAATTATGAAGATAACTTAGATAATTTAACATAGGATTATAAAGATGAATAAACGTGAAAGATTGAACCATAGGTGGGATTCGAACCCACATTTCTGGATTTCTAGTCCAGGGTGTTTACCAATCACACCACTTCGGTCCTGTTAGATTTTTATATTTTTGTAAATATAAACCTCCGAAAGGATAGTAGATCATTGATGAACACAATGCGATTCGATGCCCTACCATCGATCAACTATTCACGCACATTCATCTGAAGTTCAGTCGTTTTTTGAAGTAAGGATTGTAGGTTAGTACTGCTATGGTTGGCAGTTACTTGACAGTTCTTATTCAAATGACAGCATCCCGGTTCTTATATATTTAAATAGAACTGACTGAGAATTGTTCTGGTTAATTATAAACAAGTTTAAAGTTTCTTTGCCTAATTGGCCACTATCGTGTATGTAATTTAAGAGATATAGAATTAAATTTTCTGAATTATGAAGATAACTTAGATAATTTAACATAGGATTATAAAGATGAATAAACGTAAAAGATTGAACCATAGGCGGGATTCGAACCCACATTTCTGGATTTCTAGTCCAGGGTGTTTACCAATTACACCACTTCGGTCCTGTTAGATTTTTATATTTTTGTAAATATAAACCTCCGAAAGGATAGTAGATCATTGATGAACACAATGCGATTCGATGCCCTACCATCGATCAACTATTCACGCACATTCATCTGAAGTTCAGTCGTTTTTTGAAGTAAGGATTGTAGGTTAGTACTGCTATGGTTGGCAGTTACTTGACAGTTCTTATTCAAATGACAGCATCTCGGTTCTTATAATTTCAATGGAACTGACTGAGAATTGTTCTGGTTAATTATAAACAAGTTTAAAGTTTCTTTGCCTAATTGGCCACTATCGTGTATGTAACTTAAGAGATATAGAATTAAATTTTCTGAATTATGAAGATAACTTAGATAATTTAACATAGGATTATAAAGATGAATAAACGTGAAAGATTGAACCATAGGCGGGATTCGAACCCACATTTCTGGATTTCTAGTCCAGGGTGTTTACCAATCACACCACTTCGGTCCTGTTAGATTTTTATATTTTTGTAAATATAAACCTCCGAAAGGATAGTAGATCATTGATGAACATAATGCGATTCGATGCCCTACCATCGATCAACTATTCACGCACATTCATCTGAAGTTCAGTCGTTTTTTGAAGTAAGGATTGTAGGTTAGTACTGCTATGGTTGGCAGTTACTTGACAGTCCTTATTCAAATGACAGCATCCCGGTTCTTATATATTTAAATAGAACTGACTGAGAATTGTTCTGGTTAATTATAAACAAGTTTAAAGTTTCTTTGCCTAATTGGCCACTATCGTGTATGTAACTTAAGAGATATAGAATTAAATTTTCTGAATTATGAAGATAACTTAGATAATTTAACATAGGATTATAAAGATGAATAAACGTAAAAGATTGAACCATAGGCGGGATTCGAACCCACATTTCTGGATTTCTAGTCCAGGGTGTTTACCAATTACACCACTTCGGTCCTGTTAGATTTTTATATTTTTGTAAATATAAACCTCCGAAAGGATAGTAGATCATTGATGAACACAATGCGATTCGATGCCCTACCATCGATCAACTATTCACGCACATTCATCTGAAGTTCAGTCGTTTTTTGAAGTAAGGATTGTAGGTTAGTACTGCTATGGTTGGCAGTTACTTGACAGTTCTTATTCAAATGACAGCATCCCGGTTCTTATATATTTCAATAGAACTGACTGAGAATTGTTCTGGTTAATTATAAACAAGTTTAAAGTTTCTTTGCCTAATTGGCCACTATCGTGTATGTAACTTAAGAGATATAGAATTAAATTTTCTGAATTATGAAGATAACTTAGATAATTTAACATAGGATTATAAAGATGAATAAACGTAAAAGATTGAACCATAGGCGGGATTCGAACCCACATTTCTGGATTTCTAGTCCAGGGTGTTTACCAATTACACCACTTCGGTCCTGTTAGATTTTTATATTTTTGTAAATATAAACCTCCGAAAGGATAGTAGATCATTGATGAACACAATGCGATTCGATGCCCTACCATCGATCAACTATTCACGCACATTCATCTGAAGTTCAGTCGTTTTTTGAAGTAAGGATTGTAGGTTAGTACTGCTATGGTTGGCAGTTACTTGACAGTTCTTATTCAAATGACAGCATCCCGGTTCTTATATATTTCAATAGAACTGACTGAGAATTGTTCTGGTTAATTATAAACAAGTTTAAAGTTTCTTTGCCTAATTGGCCACTATCGTGTATGTAACTTAAGAGATATAGAATTAAATTTTCTGAATTATGAAGATAACTTAGATAATTTAATATAGGATTATAAAGATGAATAAACGTAAAAGATTGAACCATAGGCGGGATTCGAACCCACATTTCTGGATTTCTAGTCCAGGGTGTTTACCAATTACACCACTTCGGTCCTGTTAGATTTTTATATTTTTGTAAATATAAACCTCCGAAAGGATAGTAGATCATTGATGAACACAATGCGATTCGATGCCCTACCATCGATCAACTATTCACGCACATTCATCTGAAGTTCAGTCGTTTTTTGAAGTAAGGATTGTAGGTTAGTACTGCTATGGTTGGCAGTTACTTGACAGTTCTTATTCAAATGACAGCATCCCTGTTCTTATATATTTCAATAGAACTGACTGAGAATTGTTCTGGTTAATTATAAACAAGTTTAAAGTTTCTTTGCCTAATTGGCCACTATCGTGTATGTAACTTAAGAGATATAGAATTAAATTTTCTGAATTATGAAGATAACTTAGATAATTTAACATAGGATTATAAAGATGAATAAACGTAAAAGATTGAACCATAGGCGGGATTCGAACCCACATTTCTGGATTTCTAGTCCAGGGTGTTTACCAATTACACCACTTCGGTCCTGTTAGATTTTTATATTTTTGTAAATATAAACCTCCGAAAGGATAGTAGATCATTGATGAACACAATGCGATTCGATGCCCTACCATCGATCAACTATTCACGCACATTCATCTGAAGTTCAGTCGTTTTTTGAAGTAAGGATTGTAGGTTAGTACTACTATGGTTGGCAGTTACTTGACAGTTCTTATTCAAATGACAGCATCCCGGTTCTTATATATTTCAATAGAACTGACTGAGAATTGTTCTGGTTAATTATAAACAAGTTTAAAGTTTCTTTGCCTAATTGGCCACTATCGTGTATGTAACTTAAGAGATATAGAATTAAATTTTCTGAATTATGAAGATAACTTAGATAATTTAACATAGGATTATAAAAATGAATAAACGTAAAAGATTGAACCATAGGCGGGATTCGAACCCACATTTCTGGATTTCTAGTCCAGGGTGTTTACCAATTACACCACTTCGGTCCTGTTAGATTTTTATATTTTTGTAAATATAAACCTCCGAAAGGATAGTAGATCATTGATGAACACAATGCGATTCGATGCCCTACCATCGATCAACTATTCACGCACATTCATCTGAAGTTCAGTCGTTTTTTGAAGTAAGGATTGTAGGTTAGTACTGTTATGGTTGGCAGTTACTTGACAGTTCTTATTCAAATGACAGCATCCCGGTTCTTATATATTTCAATAGAACTGACTGAGAATTGTTCTGGTTAATTATAAACAAGTTTAAAGTTTCTTCGCCTAATTGGCCACTATCGTGTATGTAACTTAAGAGATATAGAATTAAATTTTCTGAATTATGAAGATAACTTAGATAATTTAACATAGGATTATAAAGATGAATAAACGTAAAAGATTGAACCATAGGCGGGATTCGAACCCACATTTCTGGATTTCTAGTCCAGGGTGTTTACCAATTACACCACTTCGGTCCTGTTAGATTTTTATATTTTTGTAAATATAAACCTCCGAAAGGATAGTAGATCATTGATGAACACAATGCGATTCGATGCCCTACCATCGATCAACTATTCACGCACATTCATCTGAAGTTCAGTCGTTTTTTGAAGTAAGGATTGTAGCTTAGTACTGCTATGGTTGGCAGTTACTTGACAGTTCTTATTCAAATGACAGCATCCCGGTTCTTATATATTTCAATAGAACTGACTGAGAATTGTTCTGGTTAATTATAAACAAGTTTAAAGTTTCTTTGCCTAATTGGCCACTATCGTGTATGTAACTTAAGAGATATAGAATTAAATTTTCTGAATTATGAAGATAACTTAGATAATTTAACATAGGATTATAAAGATGAATAAACGTAAAAGATTGAACCATAGGCGGGATTCGAACCCACATTTCTGGATTTCTAGTCCAGGGTGTTTACCAATTACACCACTTCGGTCCTGTTAGATTTTTATATTTTTGTAAATATAAACCTCCGAAAGGATAGTAGATCATTGATGAACACAATGCGATTCGATGCCCTACCATCGATCAACTATTCACGCACATTCATCTGAAGTTCAGTCGTTTTTTGAAGTAAGGACTGTAGGTTAGTACTGCTATGGTTGGCAGTTACTTGACAGTTCTTATTCAAATGACAGCATCCCGGTTCTTATATATTTCAATAGAACTGACTGAGAATTGTTCTGGTTAATTATAAACAAGTTTAAAGTTTCTTTGCCTAATTGGCCACTATCATGTATGTAACTTAAGAGATATAGAATTAAATTTTCTGAATTATGAAGATAACTTAGATAATTTAACATAGGATTATAAAGATGAATAAACGTAAAAGATTGAACCATAGGCGGGATTCGAACCCACATTTCTGGATTTCTAGTCCAGGGTGTTTACCAATTACACCACTTCGGTCCTGTTAGATTTTTATATTTTTGTAAATATAAACCTCCGAAAGGATAGTAGATCATTGATGAACACAATGCGATTCGATGCCCTACCATCGATCAACTATTCACGCACATTCATCTGAAGTTCAGTCGTTTTTTGAAGTAAGGATTGTAGGTTAGTACTGCTATGGTTGGCAGTTACTTGACAGTTCTTATTCAAATGACAGCATCCCGGTTCTTATATATTTCAATAGAACTGACTGAGAATTGTTCTGGTTAATTATAAACAAGTTTAAAGTTTCTTTGCCTAATTGGCCACTATCGTGTATGTAACTTAAGAGATATAGAATTAAATTTTCTGAATTATGAAGATAACTTAGATAATTTAACATAGGATTATAAAGATGAATAAACGTAAAAGATTGAACCATAGGCGGGATTCGAACCCACATTTCTGGATTTCTAGTCCAGGGTGTTTACCAATTACACCACTTCGGTCCTGTTAGATTTTTATATTTTTGTAAATATAAACCTCCGAAAGGATAGTAGATCATTGATGAACACAATGCGATTCGATGCCCTACCATCGATCAACTATTCACGCACATTCATCTGAAGTTCAGTCGTTTTTTGAAGTAAGGATTGTAGGTTAGTACTGCTATGGTTGGCAGTTACTTGACAGTTCTTATTCAAATGACAGCATCCCGGTTCTTATATATTTCAATAGAACTGACTGAGAATTGTTCTGGTTAATTATAAACAAGTTTAAAGTTTCTTTGCCTAATTGGCCACTATCGTGTATGTAACTTAAGAGATATAGAATTAAATTTTCTGAATTATGAAGATAACTTAGATAATTTAACATAGGATTATAAAGATGAATAAACGTAAAAGATTGAACCATAGGCGGGATTCGAACCCACATTTCTGGATTTCTAGTCCAGGGTGTTTACCAATTACACCACTTCGGTCCTGTTAGATTTTTATATTTTTGTAAATATAAACCTCCGAAAGGATAGTAGATCATTGATGAACACAATGCGATTCGATGCCCTACCATCGATCAACTATTCACGCACATTCATCTGAAGTTCAGTCGTTTTTTGAAGTAAGGATTGTAGGTTAGTACTGCTATGGTTGGCAGTCACTTGACAGTTCTTATTCAAATGACAGCATCCCGGTTCTTATATATTTCAATTGAACTGACTGAGAATTGTTCTGGTTAATTATAAACAAGTTTAAAGTTTCTTTGCCTAATTGGCCACTATCGTGTATGTAACTTAAGAGATATAGAATTAAATTTTCTGAATTATGAAGATAACTTAGATAATTTAACATAGGATTATAAAGATGAATAAACGTAAAAGATTGAACCATAGGCGGGATTCGAACCCACATTTCTGGATTTCTAGTCCAGGGTGTTTACCAATTACACCACTTCGGTCCTGTTAGATTTTTATATTTTTGTAAATATAAACCTCCGAAAGGATAGTAGATCATTGATGAACACAATGCGATTCGATGCCCTACCATCGATCAACTATTCACGCACATTCATCTGAAGTTCAGTCGTTTTTTGAAGTAAGGATTGTAGGTTAGTACTGCTATGGTTGGCAGTTACTTGACAGTTCTTATTCAAATGACAGCATCCCGGTTCTTATATATTTCAATAGAACTGACTGAGAATTGTTCTGGTTAATTATAAACAAGTTTAAAGTTTCTTTGCCTAATTGGCCACTATCGTGTATGTAACTTAAGAGATATAGAATTAAATTTTCTGAATTATGAAGATAACTTAGATAATTTAACATAGGATTATAAAGATGAATAAACGTGAAAGATTGAACCATAGGCGGGATTCGAACCCACATTTCTGGATTTCTAGTCCAGGGTGTTTACCAATCACACCACTTCGGTCCTGTTAGATTTTTATATTTTTGTAAATATAAACCTCCGAAAGGATAGTAGATCATTGATGAACATAATGCGATTCGATGCCCTACCATCGATCAACTATTCACGCACATTCATCTGAAGTTCAGTCGTTTTTTGAAGTAAGGATTGTAGGTTAGTACTGCTATGGTTGGCAGTTACTTGACAGTTCTTATTCAAATGACAGCATCCCGGTTCTTATATATTTCAATAGAACTGACTGAGAATTGTTCTGGTTAATTATAAACAAGTTTAAAGTTTCTTTGCCTAATTGGCCACTATCGTGTATGTAACTTAAGAGATATAGAATTAAATTTTCTGAATTATGAAGATAACTTAGATAATTTAACATAGGATTATAAAGATGAATAAACGTAAAAGATTGAACCATAGGCGGGATTCGAACCCACATTTCTGGATTTCTAGTCCAGGGTGTTTACCAATTACACCACTTCGGTCCTGTTAGATTTTTATATTTTTGTAAATATAAACCTCCGAAAGGATAGTAGATCATTGATGAACACAATGCGATTCGATGCCCTACCATCGATCAACTATTCAAGCACATTCATCTGAAGTTCAGTCGTTTTTTGAAGTAAGGATTGTAGGTTAGTACTGCTATGGTTGGCAGTTACTTGACAGTTCTTATTCAAATGACAGCATCTCGGTTCTTATAATTTCAATGGAACTGACTGAGAATTGTTCTGGTTAATTATAAACAAGTTTAAAGTTTCTTTGCCTAATTGGCCACTATCGTGTATGTAACTTAAGAGATATAGAATTAAATTTTCTGAATTATGAAGATAACTTAGATAATTTAACATAGGATTATAAAGATGAATAAACGTAAAAGATTGAACCATAGGCGGGATTCGAACCCACATTTCTGGATTTCTAGTCCAGGGTGTTTACCAATTACACCACTTCGGTCCTGTTAGATTTTTATATTTTTGTAAATATAAACCTCCGAAAGGATAGTAGATCATTGATGAACACAATGCGATTCGATGCCCTACCATCGATCAACTATTCACGCACATTCATCTGAAGTTCAGTCGTTTTTTGAAGTAAGGATTGTAGGTTAGTACTGCTATGGTTGGCAGTTACTTGACAGTTCTTATTCAAATGACAGCATCCCGGTTCTTATATATTTCAATAGAACTGACTGAGAATTGTTCTGGTTAATTATAAACAAGTTTAAAGTTTCTTTGCCTAATTGGCCACTATCGTGTATGTAACTTAAGAGATATAGAATTAAATTTTCTGAATTTTGAAGATAACTTAGATAATTTAACATAGGATTATAAAGATGAATAAACGTAAAAGATTGAACCATAGGCGGGATTCGAACCCACATTTCTGGATTTCTAGTCCAGGGTGTTTACCAATTACACCACTTCGGTCCTGTTAGATTTTTATATTCTTGTAAATATAAACCTCCGAAAGGATAGTAGATCATTGATGAACACAATGCGATTCGATGCCCTACCATCGATCAACTATTCACGCACATTCATCTGAAGTTCAGTCGTTTTTTGAAGTAAGGATTGTAGGTTAGTACTGCTATGGTTGGCAGTTACTTGACAGTTCTTATTCAAATGACAGCATCCCGGTTCTTATATATTTCAATAGAACTGACTGAGAATTGTTCTGGTTAATTATAAACAAGTTTAAAGTTTCTTTGCCTAATTGGCCACTATCGTGTATGTAACTTAAGAGAAATAGAATTAAATTTTCTGAATTATGAAGATAACTTAGATAATTTAACATAGGATAATATAATCCTATGTTAAATTATCTAAGTTATCTTCATAATTCAGAAAATTTAATTCTATATCTCTTAAGTTACATACACGATAGTGGCCAATTAGGCAAAGAAACTTTAAACTTGTTTATAATTAACCAGAACAATTCTCAGTCAGTTCTATTGAAATATATAAGAACCGGGATGCTGTCATTTGAATAAGAACTGTCAAGTAACTGCCAACCATAGCAGTACTAACCTACAATCCTTACTTCAAAAAACGACTGAACTTCAGATGAATGTGCGTGAATAGTTGATCGATGGTAGGGCATCGAATCGCATTGTGTTCATCAATGATCTACTATCCTTTCGGAGGTTTATATTTACAAAAATATAAAAATCTAACAGGACCGAAGTGGTGTAATTGGTAAACACCCTGGACTAGAAATCCAGAAATGTGGGTTCGAATCCCGCCTATGGTTCAATCTTTTACGTTTATTCATCTTTATAACCCTATGTTAAATTATCTAAGTTATCTTCATAATTCAGAAAATTTAATTCTATATCTCTTAAGTTACATACACGATAGTGGCCAATTAGGCAAAGAAACTTTAAACTTGTTTATAATTAACCAGAACAATTCTCAGTCAGTTCTATTGAAATATATAAGAACCGGGATGCTGTCATTTGAATAAGAACTGTCAAGTAACTGCCAACCATAGCAGTACTAACCTACAATCCTTACTTCAAAAAACGACTGAACTTCAGATGAA
Source organism: Endomychus coccineus (assembly GCA_958510875.1). Lineage (NCBI taxonomy): Eukaryota > Metazoa > Arthropoda > Insecta > Coleoptera > Endomychidae > Endomychus > Endomychus coccineus. The sequence continues at coordinate 86,203,910 of OY294069.1, read as the reverse complement.
TGTGCGTGAACAGTTGATCGATGGTAGGGCATCGAATCGCATTGTGTTCATCAATGATCTACTATCCTTTCGGAGGTTTATATTTACAAAAATATAAAAATCTAACAGGACCGAAGTGGTGTAATTGGTAAACACCCTGGACTAGAAATCCAGAAATGTGGGTTCGAATCCCGCCTATGGTTCAATCTTTTACGTTTATTCATCTTTATAATCCTATGTTAAATTATCTAAGTTATCTTCATAATTCAGAAAATTTAATTCTATATCTCTTAAGTTACATACACGATAGTGGCCAATTAGGCAAAGAAACTTTAAACTTGTTTATAATTAACCAGAACAATTCTCAGTCAGTTCTATTGAAATATATAAGAACCGGGATGCTGTCATTTGAATAAGAACTGTCAAGTAACTGCCAACCATAGCAGTACTAACCTACAATCCTTACTTCAAAAAACGACTGAACTTCAGATGAATGTGCGTGAATAGTTGATCGATGGTAGGGCATCGAATCGCATTGTGTTCATCAATGATCTACTATCCTTTCGGAGGTTTATATTTACAAAAATATAAAAATCTAACAGGACCGAAGTGGTGTAATTGGTAAACACCCTGGACTAGAAATCCAGAAATGTGGGTTCGAATCCCGCCTATGGTTCAATCTTTTACGTTTATTCATCTTTATAATCCTATGTTAAATTATCTAAGTTATCTTCATAATTCAGAAAATTTAATTCTGTATCTCTTAAGTTACATACACGATAGTGGCCAATTAGGCAAAGAAACTTTAAACTTGTTTATAATTAACCAGAACAATTCTCAGTCAGTTCTATTGAAATATATAAGAACCGGGATGCTGTCATTTGAATAAGAACTGTCAAGTAACTGCCAACCATAGCAGTACTAACCTACAATCCTTACTTCAAAAAACGACTGAACTTCAGATGAATGTGCGTGAATAGTTGATCGATGGTAGGGCATCGAATCGCATTGTGTTCATCAATGATCTACTATCCTTTCGGAGGTTTATATTTACAAAAATATAAAAATCTAACAGGACCGAAGTGGTGTAATTGGTAAACACCCTGGACTAGAAATCCAGAAATGTGGGTTCGAATCCCGCCTATGGTTCAATCTTTTACGTTTATTCATCTTTATAATCCTATGTTAAATTATCTAAGTTATCTTCATAATTCAGAAAATTTAATTCTATATCTCTTAAGTTACATACACGATAGTGGCCAATTAGGCAAAGAAACTTTAAACTTGTTTATAATTAACCAGAACAATTCTCAGTCAGTTCTATTGAAATATATAAGAACCGGGATGCTGTCATTTGAATAAGAACTGTCAAGTAACTGCCAACCATAGCAGTACTAACCTACAATCCTTACTTCAAAAAACGACTGAACTTCAGATGAATGTGCGTGAATAGTTGATCGATGGTAGGGCATCGAATCGCATTGTGTTCATCAATGATCTACTATCCTTTCGGAGGTTTATATTTACAAAAATATAAAAATCTAACAGGACCGAAGTGGTGTAATTGGTAAACACCCTGGACTAGAAATCCAGAAATGTGGGTTCGAATCCCGCCTATGGTTCAATCTTTTACGTTTATTCATCTTTATAATCCTATGTTAAATTATCTAAGTTATCTTCATAATTCAGAAAATTTAATTCTATATCTCTTAAGTTACATACACGATAGTGGCCAATTAGGCAAAGAAACTTTAAACTTGTTTATAATTAACCAGAACAATTCTCAGTCAGTTCTATTGAAATATATAAGAACCGGGATGCTGTCATTTCAATAAGAACTGTCAAGTAACTGCCAACCATAGCAGTACTAACCTACAATCCTTACTTCAAAAAACGACTGAACTTCAGATGAATGTGCGTGAATAGTTGATCGATGGTAGGGCATCGAATCGCATTGTGTTCATCAATGATCTACTATCCTTTCGGAGGTTTATATTTACAAAAATATAAAAATCTAACAGGACCGAAGTGGTGTAATTGGTAAACACCCTGGACTAGAAATCCAGAAATGTGGGTTCGAATCCCGCCTATGGTTCAATCTTTTACGTTTATTCATCTTTATAATCCTATGTTAAATTATCTAAGTTATCTTCATAATTCAGAAAATTTAATTCTATATCTCTTAAGTTACATACACGATAGTGGCCAATTAGGCAAAGAAACTTTAAACTTGTTTATAATTAACCAGAACAATTCTCAGTCAGTTCTATTGAAATATATAAGAACCGGGATGCTGTCATTTGAATAAGAACTGTCAAGTAACTGCCAACCATAGCAGTACTAACCTACAATCCTTACTTCAAAAAACGACTGAACTTCAGATGAATGTGCGTGAATAGTTGATCGATGGTAGGGCATCGAATCGCATTGTGTTCATCAATGATCTACTATCCTTTCGGAGGTTTATATTTACAAAAATATATAAATCTAACAGGACCGAAGTGGTGTAATTGGTAAACACCCTGGACTAGAAATCCAGAAATGTGGGTTCGAATCCCGCCTATGGTTCAATCTTTTACGTTTATTCATTTTTATAATCCTATGTTAAATTATCTAAGTTATCTTCATAATTCAGAAAATTTAATTCTATATCTCTTAAGTTACATACACGATAGTGGCCAATTAGGCAAAGAAACTTTAAACTTGTTTATAATTAACCAGAACAATTCTCAGTCAGTTCTATTGAAATATATAAGAACCGGGATGCTGTCATTTGAATAAGAACTGTCAAGTAACTGCCAACCATAGCAGTACTAACCTACAATCCTTACTTCAAAAAACGACTGAACTTCAGATGAATGTGCGTGAATAGTTGATCGATGGTAGGGCATCGAATCGCATTGTGTTCATCAATGATCTACTATCCTTTCGGAGGTTTATATTTACAAAAATATAAAAATCTAACAGGACCGAAGTGGTGTAATTGGTAAACACCCTGGACTAGAAATCCAGAAATGTGGGTTCGAATCCCGCCTATGGTTCAATCTTTTACGTTTATTCATCTTTATAATCCTATGTTAAATTATCTAAGTTATCTTCATAATTCAGAAAATTTAATTCTATATCTCTTAAGTTACATACACGATAGTGGCCAATTAGGCAAAGAAACTTTAAACTTGTTTATAATTAACCAGAACAATTCTCAGTCAGTTCTATTGAAATATATAAGAACCGGGATGCTGTCATTTGAATAAGAACTGTCAAGTAACTGCCAACCATAGCAGTACTAACCTACAATCCTTACTTCAAAAAACGACTGAACTTCAGATGAATGTGCGTGAATAGTTGATCGATGGTAGGGCATCGAATCGCATTGTGTTCATCAATGATCTACTATCCTTTCGGAGGTTTATATTTACAAAAATATAAAAATCTAACAGGACCGAAGTGGTGTAATTGGTAAACACCCTGGACTAGAAATCCAGAAATGTGGGTTCGAATCCCGCCTATGGTTCAATCTTTTACGTTTATTCATCTTTATAATCCTATGTTAAATTATCTAAGTTATCTTCATAATTCAGAAAATTTAATTCTATATCTCTTAAGTTACATACACGATAGTGGCCAATTAGGCAAAGAAACTTTAAACTTGTTTATAATTAACCAGAACAATTCTCAGTCAGTTCTATTGAAATATATAAGAACCGGGATGCTGTCATTTGAATAAGAACTGTCAAGTAACTGCCAACCATAGCAGTACTAACCTACAATCCTTACTTCAAAAAACGACTGAACTTCAGATGAATGTGCGTGAATAGTTGATCGATGGTAGGGCATCGAATCGCATTGTGTTCATCAATGATCTACTATCCTTTCGGAGGTTTATATTTACAAAAATATAAAAATCTAACAGGACCGAAGTGGTGTAATTGGTAAACACCCTGGACTAGAAATCCAGAAATGTGGGTTCGAATCCCGCCTATGGTTCAATCTTTTACGTTTATTCATTTTTATAATCCTATGTTAAATTATCTAAGTTATCTTCATAATTCAGAAAATTCAATTCTATATCTCTTAAGTTACATACACGATAGTGGCCAATTAGGCAAAGAAACTTTAAACTTGTTTATAATTAACCAGAACAATTCTCAGTCAGTTCTATTGAAATATATAAGAACCGGGATGCTGTCATTTGAATAAGAACTGTCAAGTAACTGCCAACCATAGCAGTACTAACCTACAATCCTTACTTCAAAAAACGACTGAACTTCAGATGAATGTGCGTGAATAGTTGATCGATGGTAGGGCATCGAATCGCATTGTGTTCATCAATGATCTACTATCCTTTCGGAGGTTTATATTTACAAAAATATAAAAATCTAACAGGACCGAAGTGGTGTAATTGGTAAACACCCTGGACTAGAAATCCAGAAATGTGGGTTCGAATCCCGCCTATGGTTCAATCTTTTACGTTTATTCATCTTTATAATCCTATGTTAAATTATCTAAGTTATCTTCATAATTCAGAAAATTTAATTCTATATCTCTTAAGTTACATACACGATAGTGGCCAATTAGGCAAAGAAACTTTAAACTTGTTTATAATTAACCAGAACAATTCTCAGTCAGTTCTATTGAAATATATAAGAACCGGGATGCTGTCATTTGAATAAGAACTGTCAAGTAACTGCCAACCATAGCAGTACTAACCTACAATCCTTACTTCAAAAAACGACTGAACTTCAGATGAATGTGCGTGAATAGTTGATCGATGGTAGGGCATCGAATCGCATTGTGTTCATCAATGATCTACTATCCTTTCGGAGGTTTATATTTACAAAAATATAAAAATCTAACAGGACCGAAGTGGTGTAATTGGTAAACACCCTGGACTAGAAATCCAGAAATGTGGGTTCGAATCCCGCCTATGGTTCAATCTTTTACGTTTATTCATCTTTATAATCCTATGTTAAATTATCTAAGTTATCTTCATAATTCAGAAAATTTAATTCTATATCTCTTAAGTTACATACACGATAGTGGCCAATTAGGCAAAGAAACTTTAAACTTGTTTATAATTAACCAGAACAATTCTCAGTCAGTTCTATTGAAATATATAAGAACCGGGATGCTGTCATTTGAATAAGAACTGTCAAGTAACTGCCAACCATAGCAGTACTAACCTACAATCCTTACTTCAAAAAACGACTGAACTTCAGATGAATGTGCGTGAATAGTTGATCGATGGTAGGGCATCGAATCGCATTGTGTTCATCAATGATCTACTATCCTTTCGGAGGTTTATATTTACAAAAATATAAAAATCTAACAGGACCGAAGTGGTGTAATTGGTAAACACCCTGGACTAGAAATCCAGAAATGTGGGTTCGAATCCCGCCTATGGTTCAATCTTTTACGTTTATTCATCTTTATAATCCTATGTTAAATTATCTAAGTTATCTTCATAATTCAGAAAATTTAATTCTATATCTCTTAAGTTACATACACGATAGTGGCCAATTAGGCAAAGAAACTTTAAACTTGTTTATAATTAACCAGAACAATTCTCAGTCAGTTCTATTGAAATATATAAGAACCGGGATGCTGTCATTTGAATAAGAACTGTCAAGTAACTGCCAACCATAGCAGTACTAACCTACAATCCTTACTTCAAAAAACGACTGAACTTCAGATGAATGTGCGTGAATAGTTGATCGATGGTAGGGCATCGAATCGCATTGTGTTCATCAATGATCTACTATCCTTTCGGAGGTTTATATTTACAAAAATATAAAAATCTAACAGGACCGAAGTGGTGTAATTGGTAAACACCCTGGACTAGAAATCCAGAAATGTGGGTTCGAATCCCGCCTATGGTTCAATCTTTTACGTTTATTCATCTTTATAATCCTATGTTAAATTATCTAAGTTATCTTCATAATTCAGAAAATTTAATTCTATATCTCTTAAGTTACATACACGATAGTGGCCAATTAGGCAAAGAAACTTTAAACTTGTTTATAATTAACCAGAACAATTCTCAGTCAGTTCTATTGAAATATATAAGAACCGGGATGCTGTCATTTGAATAAGAACTGTCAAGTAACTGCCAACCATAGCAGTACTAACCTACAATCCTTACTTCAAAAAACGACTGAACTTCAGATGAATGTGCGTGAATAGTTGATCGATGGTAGGGCATCGAATCGCATTGTGTTCATCAATGATCTACTATCCTTTCGGAGGTTTATATTTACAAAAATATAAAAATCTAACAGGACCGAAGTGGTGTAATTGGTAAACACCCTGGACTAGAAATCCAGAAATGTGGGTTCGAATCCCGCCTATGGTTCAATCTTTTACGTTTATTCATCTTTATAATCCTATGTTAAATTATCTAAGTTATCTTCATAATTCAGAAAATTTAATTCTATATCTCTTAAGTTACATACACGATAGTGGCCAATTAGGCAAAGAAACTTTAAACTTGTTTATAATTAACCAGAACAATTCTCAGTCAGTTCTATTGAAATATATAAGAACCGGGATGCTGTCATTTGAATAAGAACTGTCAAGTAACTGCCAACCATAGCAGTACTAACCTACAATCCTTACTTCAAAAAACGACTGAACTTCAGATGAATGTGCGTGAATAGTTGATCGATGGTAGGGCATCGAATCGCATTGTGTTCATCAATGATCTACTATCCTTTCGGAGGTTTATATTTACAAAAATATAAAAATCTAACAGGACCGAAGTGGTGTAATTGGTAAACACCCTGGACTAGAAATCCAGAAATGTGGGTTCGAATCCCGCCTATGGTTCAATCTTTTACGTTTATTCATCTTTATAATCCTATGTTAAATTATCTAAGTTATCTTCATAATTCAGAAAATTTAATTCTATATCTCTTAAGTTACATACACGATAGTGGCCAATTAGGCAAAGAAACTTTAAACTTGTTTATAATTAACCAGAACAATTCTCAGTCAGTTCTATTGAAATATATAAGAACCGGGATGATGTCATTTGAATAAGAACTGTCAAGTAACTGCCAACCATAGCAGTACTAACCTACAATCCTTACTTCAAAAAACGACTGAACTTCAGATGAATGTGCGTGAATAGTTGATCGATGGTAGGGCATCGAATCGCATTGTGTTCATCAATGATCTACTATCCTTTCGGAGGTTTATATTTACAAAAATATAAAAATCTAACAGGACCGAAGTGGTGTAATTGGTAAACACCCTGGACTAGAAATCCAGAATTGTGGGTTCGAATCCCGCCTATGGTTCAATCTTTTACGTTTATTCATTTTTATAATCCTATGTTAAATTATCTAAGTTATCTTCATAATTCAGAAAATTTAATTCTATATCTCTTAAGTTACATACACGATAGTGGCCAATTAGGCAAAGAAACTTTAAACTTGTTTATAATTAACCAGAACAATTCTCAGTCAGTTCTATTGAAATATATAAGAACCGGGATGCTGTCATTTGAATAAGAACTGTCAAGTAACTGCCAACCATAGCAGTACTAACCTACAATCCTTACTTCAAAAAACGACTGAACTTCAGATGAATGTGCGTGAATAGTTGATCGATGGTAGGGCATCGAATCGCATTGTGTTCATCAATGATCTACTATCCTTTCGGAGGTTTATATTTACAAAAATATAAAAATCTAACAGGACCGAAGTGGTGTAATTGGTAAACACCCTGGACTAGAAATCCAGAAATGTGGGTTCGAATCCCGCCTATGGTTCAATCTTTTACGTTTATTCATCTTTATAATCCTATGTTAAATTATCTAAGTTATCTTCATAATTCAGAAAATTTAATTCTATATCTCTTAAGTTACATACACGATAGTGGCCAATTAGGCAAAGAAACTTTAAACTTGTTTATAATTAACCAGAACAATTCTCAGTCAGTTCTATTGAAATATATAAGAACCGGGATGCTGTCATTTGAATAAGAACTGTCAAGTAACTGCCAACCATAGCAGTACTAACCTACAATCCTTACTTCAAAAAACGACTGAACTTCAGATGAATGTGCGTGAATAGTTGATCGATGGTAGGGCATCGAATCGCATTGTGTTCATCAATGATCTACTATCCTTTCGGAGGTTTATATTTACAAAAATATAAAAATCTAACAGGACCGAAGTGGTGTAATTGGTAAACACCCTGGACTAGAAATCCAGAAATGTGGGTTCGAATCCCGCCTATGGTTCAATCTTTTACGTTTATTCATCTTTATAATCCTATGTTAAATTATCTAAGTTATCTTCATAATTCAGAAAATTTAATTCTATATCTCTTAAGTTACATACACGATAGTGGCCAATTAGGCAAAGAAACTTTAAACTTGTATATATATATATATATGTATGTTTTCTTGGTATATTGGTTCGTATATATACTGAAAATGAAATAAAAATTCTGTTTGACGTTTCGACAATGTTTATTGTCTTTATCAAAATGTGAATTAGTGTTTCCATGTAATTTAGAAAAGAATAGATTATTTCGATTAATGAAATGCGTCTGCAGCCGACTTGTGTTTTAAGATCCAATTAAAACTGCAGAAAACATTAGATCGGTTGTGTGTGAAAAAGTAATGTATGGCTAATTACAATTTGAAATGGATTGAATTTGATTAAATACAAGATATTTTAAGGTTGTACAATTATAAATATCTATGATTATTGTATGAATTAGTTATTCTATGATAAACACTTCCGATCTATCATAATCAACTATTCAAGTTTAAGATAATTCGATGGAATTTAACCTCAAAATTGTTACTCATAATGTCATAATTAAATAATACTTTTAGTATTATCGAATTTACTAAATCAATGGGATAACCATTTCTTATTAAAGTTTCTTTTGTTTTTGTAATAAAGACAAAATTCATAAATTTTATAACTCATCTGGTGAAATCAATACCAATAATGAGAAATCAAATAATAAGCATTACATATCACTACCATATATTAATGGTCTGTCAGAAAAAATTTGTAATATAGTGAAACCTTATGACCTACATATATGTCATAAGAGTTATTTAAATCAGAAAAGTCTCTTTACAAAATTAAAAAGCAGCATACCTTTCAAAAAAATAACCCATACTGTTTATTCCATCCCTTGCAAAGATTGCGAAAAGGTATACATTGGCCAATCTTCACAATACCTCGAAAAAAGGCTGAATGGTCACAAATATACCAAAAATTCATCAACTGCGCTCAATAAACATGTAAAAGACACTAATCATACATTCGACTACAACAATACAAAAATTTTAAATATTGAAACAAACGCCAACTAACGTTCGATATTGGAATCTATTCAAATTAAAAAGAACAATTGTGTAAATGACAAAATAGATTCCAATCTTTCGAAACTTTATAATAATCTAATTCAAACTTAACAAAATTTTATTAGCTTGAAGTGTCACTTTCCACTTGTCTATTTAAAATTCTACCTAAAAAAGATAAAGTATTATTTAATTATGACATTATGATTAACAATTTTGAGGTTAAATTCCATAGAATTATCTTAAACTTGAATAGTTGATTATGATAGATCGAAAGTGTTTATCATAGAATAACTAATTCATACAATAATCATAGATATTTATAATTGTACAATCTTAAAATATCTTGTATTTAATCAAATTCAATCCATTTCAAATTGTAATTAGCCATACATTACTCTTTCACACACAACCGATCCAATGTTTTCTGCAGTTTTAATTGGATCTTAAAACACAAGTCGGCCGCAGACGCATTTCATTAATCGAAATCATCTATTCTTTTCTAAATTACATGGAAACACTAATTCACATTTTGATAAAGACAATAAACATTGTCGAAACGTCAAACAGAATTTTTATTTCATTTTCAGTATATATACGAACCAATATCCAAGAAAACACACAAATATTACAAATGGTTCAAGAATATCAATAATATCAATATCATATATATATATATATATATATATATGTAGAACTGGATTCTCGGGTATTGATCCGCGTTGTGTGGTTTCGGTCCTCAAAAGGACCAATTGGTCTTTTTGAGGTCCGAAACCACACAACGCGGATCAATACCCGAGAATCCAGTTCTACACATTACGTCCGCGAGAACCTAAGAAGAAACATATATATATACAGGGTGTCCTCGAACTGCGTTGCTAAAATAAAACCGAAGATTCTTTGATTCGAAAAAAATTTGATGAGCCTTTTTACTTTTGCCTCAAGTGTCTTGTTTAGCCGGTAGAGGGCTTCAAAGTTGCAAAAATAATTTTGTTTTTTTGGTATAACTTGAGAACGTGACGGAGGACTTTTACAATATTTGGCAGGTGAGTTACTGTCAATAATAGCCATTTTTGAGAGCGGAGCATAGAGCCTTAGAGACCATAGAAATGGCTCAAACTTGAAGATGTAACGGGAAAAGTGTCCAGAACTTTTTTGTTGTCGATGTAATTCACTCTATATTTTTTATGTAGATAGCTTATCTAATTTGAAAACTTTTCTTACTCTTAGAAAATTTTGATAAATTCAACGGATTAGCTTGAAAAAAATAATTTTCGAGTCTCTGCAATTTTGGCTTACTAATTTTACTTGATTAAAATACCTTAGTTGCCTTTGCTTTTCTAATGTCATTTTGGCATTTGGAGAATTTATTCTCAAAACTGTCAGTTTTTACTTTGCTTTCCGTAAAAATTTTATAAAATTATGGCTCAAAATTTCACTAACATTGAAATGGTTAATATCTCGGTAAAACACGAATAATAAAAACAATAGAAATGAGGAAACAATGTGATTATTTAGGAAAAACAAATGCTAAATTAAAAGAAACAACAAAACTTTTTGGGAAATCGCTAAGGCATCAATTGTTCGAAATGTTGCCCATTTTCCTGAATACACAAATTAATTCGTTCCAAGAAATTGGATTGAACTCTGGCTAGTACTTCAGGATCATTCTTCAATAAATCCGCTTAATGATTAATTCGTTGCAATAATTCCTCTCGTGTGTTTACTGGAGCTGCATAAACTTTCGACTTCAAAGCGCCCCATAGAAAGAAGTCGCAGGGCGTCAAATCAGGGGAGCGGGCCGGCCAGTTCACTGGTGCATCGTGTCCTCTACCTATCCAGCGATCTGGATATTCCGCATTCAAATGTCGCCTCACAGCTAATGTGAAATGAGGAGGTGCACTATCATGGATAAACCAGGCCACGACGAATGTGTAAGGGCAAGTCTTCCAACAGTTCAAGTAGCCTTTGTTCCAAAAAGTTCAAGTAGTTCTCCCCGTTCAATCGATCGGGTATAACGGTAGGGCCAATAATAAAGTTATCCACAATTCCAACCCAAACATTGATTTTAGTTTGATTCTGAAAACATGTAACTTCCGTTTCATGAGGATTTTCATCAGCATAGAAATGTTCATTATGGAGGTTAAAAAGACCACATCTCGTGAAAGTATCTTCGTCCGTGAACAGAATTCTTCTACAAAAATTGGGGTTTGCGTTTTGTCTTTGGACAATAAGCCGACAGAAATCTAGCCGATGACCTGGATCCATGGGCAATAAGTCTTGAACTGTTTTAATATGATAGGGATACAACTTCGTAAGTACACATGCCTAAAGGTTTCTTTTTTTCTTTTTTCAAACCAAATATTGTTCATTATAATTCATTGTAGAGTTCCTGATGAAGAGCCAATAAATGACTCGAAAGCTTGAATAGAAAAAAGAGTTCACTTTATTTTCCATCCCCTTGTTGACTGCATACCTGAACTTAAAGAGATTCATCTATATGTATATATATATATATATATATATATATATATATATATATATATATATATATATATATATATATATATATATATATATATATATATATATATATATATATATATATATATATATATATATATATATATATATATATATATGTTTCTTCTTAGGTTCTCGCGGACGTAATGTGTAGAACTGAAATTGGTCCTTTTGAGGACCGAAACCACACAACGCGGATCAATACTCGAGAATCCAGTTCTACATATATATATATATATATATATGGGGAGGTAGGGGACTCCTCAGTCTGGAGGGTCTGCATCGAAGTGTGGTTCTGAGTATAGCTTGTAAAGTTCTTAAGAGCTCGGACGCCCTCCTGTGCCTTGTTAAAAGTCACGAATTGGCCGGAGTGGGGGCATTTATCGTTAAGGCAGCACATAAATCTGCGGAAGAACTTGGTCTCGAATTTCAGATCAGTCGGGAAGGCCGACTAGAGGGCAACCTCGAGCTCCTACCTTCTCGCCTGAAAGCCCAGATAAATGCCGCGGAGCAAGATCTTACGCTCAGGCGGCATGTTGACAAGCCGATACACGGTGTTTTCTATCGAAACATCGAAACGCTCTGCTTGTCAACTAGGCTGACTTTCGCCTACCTAAGGTCAGCCGGGCTTACATCCGAGACTGAGGGATTTACCGCAGCTTGCCAAGATGGCGTAATTAACACCTAGGTCTATCGCCGCAATGTGATGGGTGTGCAGGTCCCTGATGTCAGCTGCAGGGCCTGTCGAAAGGCGCCTGAGACGCTTTTCCACCTTCTGTCGGCATGTCCGGCAAAAGCGGCCTCGGCGTACACCCATCGCCATAATGCGGCCCTACGGGTGCTGTATTACCATCTAAGGCACTCGTACGGAATAGACCAAGAGCCGGTGCTGCCTTACATGCCAGGAGATATTGAGTCCGTTGTCGGAAACGAAAAATGCCAGATCTTCTGGAATTATCCGTTTCCGACCGTCAGGTCCATACAAGCAAATAGGCCTGACGTTGTCCTCCTCGATAAACTAATCAAGACTATGTATGTCATCGAATTCTCCGCTCCGGTAGAGAAGAACCTAGTCTTGAAAGAGGAGGACAAAATATCAAGATCTCCTGTTCGAGCTCCGCACGCTATACCCAGGCCACAAGGTCGTATTAGTGATTCGGATCATCGGTGTTTTGGGCGGAATTCGGTCTTCGCTGCGTTCAAACTTGAAGATCATTCCAGCCTGTAGGAACTCGGCGCAGATCTTGATAGACCGGATGCAAAAGGCAGTCATTCTGGGTTTAATTAGAATACTTAGAGCACACGATTTAGGAACCTGAAGCTACTTACCGACCGGTGGGGAGGAGTAGCTTCGGTTAACCGCCTTTTAGGTTTTTTCTGGCGCGACTGCTGCGATGTCGTCGGAGCTCGCAGCAGCCTCGACCAGGTTTGAATGTAAAAAAAAGTATCCACACATGGTGGATCCGTCGTAAGAGTGTCTCCGGAGTATGTCACTCCTCTCCATAGAGTCCGCACCATTCCTAGCTCCTTTGGAAACCCGATCTCCACCGACAACCCCGGGAAACATGAAATCCGAACCGATAACGACATCGTTGGAAACACCGTCCTCACTGGAAGATATGAAATCAGAATCGAAAACTAAATTGTTGGACACCCCACCATCTCCGCTGAAACCGGAAGAGGTAGAGTCCGTACAACCACATATGAGAACCCCAGCAGTTCCAACGACCCCGATGCACCTGGAACCGATCTACCTACCGTCCGGTTATGAGATGTCTGGCTAACATCTTTAGCACCTATTCGAGACGGAATTCCATGCATGTTTCCTCAAAAAAACAGCTTTCTCTTTTTAGATCCGGTATTGTTCCCATTCGAATCCAAAAGTTGGTATCCAAGACAACATCATGTCTGAGATTAGAAACCAACAGAATTTTGAAGACTTCCGAATGAATCGGAGCTTATCATGATCCCAGACACTGCATCATGTCTCCATCCGCTAGCATACATGCATTCACGTTCGAGTGTTCTACAATCATCTTGCATCCTTTCAGTTTGTCCAAGCCACTCTCTCCCATGAATGCATCATTCGTTTCACTATCTAACGAAGCACACATTTCCGCAACATCCTCACGTTCACGCACGAACACTCCGAACCATCCGACTGGGCCAGGATGTAATCAATTGCCATCCGTGTTCTGTTGTGTGCTCTGTTCAATCTACCGTCGGTTGTATAGTAGTGTCTAGCCTCCGACCGCACCTAGACCCTACTGTTCGTTTCATGTCCTGCATTCATAACGTAACACCTTAACGTGTTTCGTCTACAAAATTTCGCGATATGGCCCTGCTTCGTACAATTCCAACACTTAGTGTTAGTCTCCGTGGAAATTGTTACACATCTACAGTATACCTCTGCACTCTATTTGAACTTTGGATAGGTTCCCTTTCATACCTGTCAGACTTTTTAGGAGATGTAAACCTATGACCATCGCGCTGTCTACTACTAATGTATCTTATCTTCCCCTATTGCCGAGTATTATACTGCGATCCTCGCTCATTCTCCTTTTACTCTCCGTTTCATTCCTACTCCTTCTGGAATCTATAGTTATTGTGTAGTTCGTTAAATCTATTGTGAAATGACTATATTATGTATGTGACTAGAACTCGAGCAAACATTGGGGCATATATGATAAGTCACCGTCCATTACAGTTCGCCCATTTGTGGTAGGCTTGAAACGTTCTATTGAGTCTCTGTTGTGCGCAATATATATACAATATGTAACTAGTTGTGCAATATAAGTTATCTCAATCAACTTTGACTGATATTGATAGAAGGGCAATATATTTCTTCTCAATATTTTGAGTTTGTCATCCTCTGAAATATGGTCATTAAGCACAACCTGTTTATTGCTGCTACAAACATCCCAATAGTTTCATCTTCCCTTGAGTTTTAGTTTTAATTAACTCCCACAATTTTTCATTGTATCCTATTGGTAGGAATTCGTCTTTCATTCTCTTACATAAATCTCTCCCAAGTTCTAACTTCCCTTTCAATTGATCTGTACCATATAAGATCTTTGCCTTCTAAAATTTCCACGATTGCTTGTAGTAATTCCGACTCACTCCCACCTCTTGGCCTCTCCTGATTCATTTATTATTTCCAAGAATTCATTAATCTCTAAAACCTGTTTTTCCCCCGTGAATTTAATATTCCACTTTCTAACACATACTTTCTTCTTGGATCCCGTAACTGATTCTGGCATACTGATCGTCTTGGGAATCCCATGGGATGTATACTTCAGTTCTTTCAAAATTTGCTACCGCTTCTCTGAAATCTGACATAAGTGACATATGTGTAACCGCTAACTTCAGTAAACGTGACCGTTCCTGTGCACGTTTCCCTTCTAATCCCCTTACCCGTTCTAACCTGTTCATTATATGAACAAGTTTAGACTTTATCCTTGTTTTGTCCCTAGTCTTATCTACGAGCTCCTCTAATTTTGATCGACAAACTGTTACTTCATTCTTTGGATTTAATTCAATTTCCCCTATATTGGCCTCCTTTGCGTCCCTCAAAATACCCTTGAGAAGTTTCCGCATTTGATTCACTGATCCAAACTCCGAAATACTTACCTCTAATGCTCAATTCATATTCCGACTCTCTCCTCGTCGAATAATCTACATTCATTGTAGCCATTTTAACACGATTTCTAATGCTCAATTCATATTCCGACTCTTTCTTCGTCGAATAATCTACATTCATTGTAGCCATTTTAACACGATTTCTAATGCTCAATTCATATTCCGACTCTTTCCTCGTCGAATAATCTACATTCATTGTAGCCATTTTAACACGATTTCTAATAACCGTTTATTGAACCAACAATCTGTGTAACCTTTTACTCTGTGTATATCTGCCCAAATACTAATAATACCGCAACGAGTAATTCCGACAACCTGTATTAACCTTATTAACCTATAACACCTGTAGTGTATTCTCAATCTGTAATATAACTTAAACTTATATATGCAATATTAGGCAACTAATTTTATATATCAAAAAAATTTAAAAACTTCGAAAAAGAAAAAAATTCTAAATTTCAACATCAAACAAATTCAAAATCTCTAACAAATTTTCGAAGTTATTCTGTTTGTCTTCCCATAGGCCTTGTTGAATAACAATAAACCTTTGTTATAAACATTTCACTCTCATTTGTTTAACAACCCCATCACTACTTAATTTTTCAGACAACTTACCTAATTCTTCATCCATCCAGAATGGATTTCAACGAAACTTTCCCCAGAGTATCTAATAATCAATTTACGAGTTCCTATCCTAATGGTTTGGGCAATTTATGAATCGTTATTAACAATTTATTCGAAACAATAAGATCTAGATTCCATACATGCGACTATAGCTTAATATAATTGATTCTACCTCAAACTCAGAGATGTCGCGCTTAGTATTAATTATGTAAATTACGCTCTTTTCAAATGAAATTCTACACCGTAATAGCATCATCGAGTCACTCGAATAGATGATGGTATGGCTCAGGAAGAACACGGCCTAGAGGTGCTTATGGATATTGAAGAGGCGTTTCATAAAACACCCGTCGAGTCTATTTGCTCTGCCGACGGAAAACGTGGAATCAATCCAACAGTGGTTAGATGGATTGAAGCCATGCAATAAAGGCGCACCATAACGGATGCGTTGTACAAACCATCAGTACAAGAGGCTGTTCTCAGCGAGGGATATATCTCGGCTTCTTTGGTGTCCCGGTCCCGGTGGACTTCTATTTTACGTCCAATCCTATGCCGACGACTTAATTGGCGTCAGCCTGGAACAATGTGCGGGCTACAAACACGTTCCTCGACACAAACGTTGTTTGCCAGGAAACGCAAGCTAAGCGCACTGTCGGAGGTTATTTCTCTGCCAGGGTCTTGCAAATCAAGGGATCTGTGAAGTTTCTGCGAGTAATCCTAGTCGCAAAACTGACCTGGAGAGAACATCTCGAATATCTTGTGACGAAGGCTTCTGCGTCCTTTTGGGCGTACAGAAAAGCTTTCAGTGGTACATTGTAACGGGTTGCGTTACGAGATTGTATAGAACTTGATAATGAATAGATTAGATTTCTTTTCGGCTAGCAAACTTGTCATATAATTAGTTAAAGACATCTGCCGGTCGATAAAACATCGACTATGGAAACTAGCATTCCTGATGTGTGATGTCGCTAAATATCGCGAAGTGGGAGGTAGAATAACGGAAGTCGAAGAGAATTCATTGTGGTGTTAACCTTTAACAGGGTAAGTCGAGATTTATAATTCATTGTCTTTATATACATTTTCTTAATTTTTGCTTCCGAAATATTATGCACATCAGGCTACATATAATTTGATTTAGATTTGTTATTAAACTTCTGGATGTACAGTACCTCATCCTAGGTCACCCAATCAGATTTGCATTTAGCATGATCCCAGGAATATCTGTTTCATCATTACAGGGATTGTTGTAGTCATTATATGAAATTACTCTAACGAGACGTGGGCAGTTGTTATAGACAATATTTAATTTCCACCTTTTTACCTGACCCCGCAATTTGTGCACATGTTATTTGCGCGATTTTGTGAATCGCCATTTTGTTATCCTAGTACAAGATACATAGGATGGTCTTATTAGACAAACGTGCAGTACAGATTGATAAGGATGAACACGAAACAAATAACCTAATTACTGCTTATTAGGTATACATATATTTATTACACTGTCACGCCGTTTGGGACTTAATACAGTTTACATTATCAATCCACGTGTACAATTCATTTCAAGCAAACTGAATTTTATGCTAACTAGCGAATTTCAACCTTTCAAATAATATTCTTTCAGATACAATTTAATTATTATTCTTTCAAGTCACATTTTTAGTATTATTAATTCAGTCACATGTTAACTATTTGCTAATTTTAAATATCAATTGTAATCGTTTATTTCTTTCAGATTAAATTAAATTTTTGTCTAAATTGATATCTCGTCAAGATATCCATTTTGTAATAGTGTTTTCACAATTTGGGAAAGATAACATTATCGGTTGTGGAATCACCAGGTTATTCCAACCGACGGTGTTGCTTGTCCTTCTGATCTCAAGTCAGGTACTGTTCGTTCTTTGAAATTACAGGGTTTGAACGTCTGAGGTTCCTCACCCCTTCACTCCAAGGCGGTTTAGTGACTTTCCTGACAGGACCGACTTCCAGTTCCTACGAGTTCCAACGAGGGTAACATTTTCTTGTTTGAATGACCATAATTTCATTCTCTGATTTTGTTGTTTATCCGAAGTTGTATTCCACTAATTTTTATAGAATCATTCGAGGTCTACTCCCAGACGGCACAAAAATATTCCATGCCTATTCGTGGAATATTCCGCTGGCATATTGAAATATTCCATGATTATTCCATATCTCCCAAGGCATATGGTTGGCATATTGCAGGCATATTCGAGGTCACCATGAAAGATATGCCAGCAATATCTTTTTATCTTCCGAAATTTATCCATGGCATATGCTAAACATATTCATTTTTTCCATGAATATTCCATATCTCTCCAGGCATATGATTGTCATATTCGAGGTCACCATGAAAGATATGCAGGCAATATCTTTTTATCTTCTGAAATATATCCATGGCATATGCTATACATATTTATTTTTCTAATTTCGACATATACAGTGACACTCTTTTCGTAACCCTTAGGCGTTACGAAAGATGTTCCATTCCGCAACTAGTTGAACGAAATGTTGAACTTTTTCGTGATGAAATAAATATCAATGATTACGAAAAGTTCATAATTTTTGTAACTAGTTGCGGAATGGAACGTCTTTCTTATAACGTCTAAGTTTTATGGACAGATTCTGTGTTTTACCTCAGTTTTCTTTCAAAATTTGTTCACAGGGTTGCTGATAAGTCTGGAAACGGTCGATTATTGTGTAAAATATAAAAAAGATAACATCTACATCAAAAGTTTTAGGGTTTCCAAGTGTCTATTCGACAGTAATAATTTTAATTATACAGCGATGGTCATAAATTCGTGGCACAGCAAAGTTGCACTTTTTTAAATGGGACACACTGTATATTATTGTAGTTTTGTATCAATAGGAATACAATCACTTTGTTTTGAAAAGATTTATTACGAAAACATAGATTTGTGTGAACCGGTTTCTACTATCCTTCTATTTTTTATAGTAGAAATTAACATTTGAACACTTAAACCTGCATATCACATTAATAGCCACTTAAAATTAGTAGGAACAATGTTGAAACACTTTTGAAGACATTCTAAAAGTAAACATAAATGAGTTTAGTAAATTATACAAAAAATAAGTGAAAATAAAATATAAAACAACTAGGTACTTTTTAAAATAAGACAAGACCCTCTAAACTCTGAATAAGTAAACAAACGATTTTAGTAAATTAAACTAAAAATAAAACAGGTAGATACTTTTTTAAATAAGGCAAACACATGTAACTGAATAACTAATAAGGCAGCTTCCAACTTCAATTATTCTTCAATTATCCGTGAAAGCCTACATTCCTATAATATTTCAATTATTCAGTTTGGGAATTAACAGCTTTAGCCCTAAAAAGAAAATTAAAATAGTTATTTACCTAAAAAGTGAGGAGTGATGTAAGTATTGAAGCAAAGTGAAATTTTGTCATACTCCACATGAGGTAAAGACACTTTACGCAGAAAGTAGATACATATTTTTTTCTATAACAGATTTAACCGTCTTATTAAAATTATGTTATTTTTCCAAAAGCGAGGGGTAAAGTACTTTACTTCACCGCAATGGTGCAACTTTCCACACAAAAAATCGTGCTGTAAGGTGCACTTTACTGCGCGCTCGTAGAAAAAATCTAAATTGCAAACAAGATCAAATTGTTACTGCTTCAAATACATTTAATGAATGTAATTCTATAAACTCACATTTTTCTAGTACACCGCTCAGTTGCCTTAGAAAGGAATATGGCAATCACTTCCTCCACTGATTTTTCAGTGATAAATTTGATTGTTGGATTTTGCCTAACAACCTCTAAAATATTAGTATAATATAAATATGGCTTTTACTGAAATTATTATTTACTATACCTTTAACAACATTACACAAATTAGTAAGGGATGAAAAGTTCTTTTTACCTTTTCCACCAACCCAACTATATTCCTTTAATACTTCATCATTAACTACCTTGGGAAACATTCTTTTAATGACTTCTTTCACATTGCTTCCACCAGCATAGATTAATTCTTTCACCTAAAAAACGGTAAAAATACATAAACATATATAGGTAAAACAAATATATTGTGCAACATATATTTTTCAAGTATGGCACCTAGGAATACCTACCAAAACTGTTTTAATATTCATGTCATCTAATGCAGAATCAAGATCTACAAGTTCCTGAGCAGACTTGGCGGGTAGGTTCTCCAAAATCTCTACTCTTTGGCTGGGTTGTTCTTCTATTATTCCTGATTTAGAATTCTGCACTTTAGCAATTGTCATTATCAGCTCGGTATTCTGGGTTACTCTGCCATTTATAATGTGAAGAAGTTTAATTATTTCAGTAAAACCTAAAAAAAAATTAAAATTATTACCATACCTACCTAGTTCAAGAGTCTCTGACAAAGCTGGGACGAAAGTAATTAATTTGAGGGAATTTTTGACTTTATACTCTCCATTTCACATGAAAAATTGAAAATCTAATCCTTTTTGTATTTGAAAGCAATTTATGTTTTGAGATTTCGACATCTGAAAGAGTTTTAACAAATTTTTCAATTAGATTTAAAATTGTTCATATGAAATGGAGAGTATAAAGTCAGAAATTCCCTCAAATCCATGTCCTGTCCATAAGAAATAACTTTCTTCAGTAAAAAGTAATTAATAACTTACTTTTTTTATCAAATAAGACATGAGAACTACTAGAGGGTTGGCCAACTTCTGACAATTTTCCGTTAAGGTTGCTTCTAACGTTGTCAATAAGTTTTGGAAAATTATTAGAGTCTGACTGACATAACGGTGATGAAGGGCTGTAGTTAACGTTTACTACTGCTCCAGAAATGGCGGATAACTGATCGGAAGTCTTTGTTGTAGAAACAGATGTCTGCGAATGTCTTTCTAAAATAAATAATTAGGTATGAGTATATAAGTATGCTGCCTATAGACAACTATTATTCAATCTAGAATTGTTTGGTAATTTAATTTGTTGTAAACTTACTTTGAATTTTAGGAGGTGTTGGCAATGTAAATCGAGGCGATCTTCTAGTGTTTGCAATTGGGGAAGAAACTAATACTTCGTCATCCTCTGAAGACGATATGTACCTGGGATTCCTTTTCGCAAAAGTTTTTTGATAATTTGCAAATAATTTTCACTTGAAAAGTTACTAAATTTATCTAACGGCCCAAACCTACGTACACAGTCAACAAGGTGAAGTAAATTGTGAAAGTTATGAGACATAAAATGTGTCCCATATATGTGCTGAATTTCCTGCAAAAAGAAAACAATGAGCTTCTCTGCATAGTCATAAAATAATCTCAAATTTGGAGAAACAAGAATAGTAATAATCACATAGACATAAAAAGTTTGAATATTTTTCGCAAGATAAATATGGTTTCATAACTACAATGCCTGTATATAAGAGAAATAATCGATATTCAGTAGCTTTCCACCTCTTACTTTCCAAAAGACTCCGTGGTTTTCTTGAAAATTCAGAAGGAATATAGGGTTTTAAATTCTTAAATTCTGCATCAATCAAGCTTGTTATTCTGCTAGGTAAATTATGTGGAGGTCGACCATATATCCAAGTTGCCACAAGCAATCTCTTCGTAATTCCTAACAAAACTAAATGCATGTAGTCAAGAGGTATATCCTCAACCATATCTAAATAAGTAATATTTTCTAAAATGCTGTGACCAAAGTGATAGTTTTCATCTACATGTGACCTAAAACTATTATTTGTTCTTTTCTGAAATTCTAAATTAGGAAAGCAGACTCTGTCCTTCATAAAGGTACCTTCCTGATCGCATTTCGTGCATGAAGAGTATCCTGAGTGACCTTTAATTTTTAATATAAATGATTTGGCAGGTGCATCAAAAAGAAAATATTTTACCCTAAATTGAACCAATTTTCCTAGAACAAATAATCGTTCATCAGATAAATTAACACATTCAAGGACAAATTCTTTAAGGAATTCATTAGAATCATTAGGTTTTTGATTCCCATGATAAATTCCTATCAAAACTACATTTCCATAATTCTCAAATCCCAATAATAGTGCCAATATTGGATAGACCTGGCTACCAGAACTTTTACTAATGGGAAGTCCATCTATATTTACTGCAATCTCTAAAGAGTCAGGTGGACATAAGCACTTTGATTTAAAAAAATTATTAATCACTTTTTGAATTCCAAAATGATAATACAAGCCTGGACTTAAAACCACTGGGTCAATATTTCGAAGTGTCCCTAAAAATGCCCTTGCACTGGCTGGCAAGGTTTCCAATCCGGACTGACTTCTTAAAATAATTAATAGCTCATTGATAGCCCTATGTGAAATGTGATTTCTCACCGCCCAGGCCTTGACTTCTTTTAAAAAATCAGTTTTTGTAAGTATTTGTTGTTGGTTACTAAAGTCTATGGCAGTCATACATAATTCCATATTATTGATATTATTGCTTGGGCCAGCCGTTATTACTGACACAAATTCAGTTTCTGTAGAAGTAGTAGCTGTTAGCTCTTGAGGAGACTCCGGCAATGACTTGCTTATTGGCAAAGACAAAACTGAACTGTCATCTCTCACATGAATTTCCTCAGGAGATCTATTACTATACCTTACTGAATCCCTATCTAGGTTGTCATCCGAGACCAAACCAGTTACTACCTCGGAGCTCGCCTTGTATTCGGAGCCAGTTACTCTTGAAACTGTCTGTTTGGTCAACCGATCGACCTTTCTAATAAAAGCTTTTTTCATAGTGCTCTAACTTGATAATCGAAAAGGCATAAATAAGTTATTAAAGGTTCATATATAATGTACTTTTATTACCGGGAACTAGGTTAACATGCAAAATATAAATTAAAAAAATATTAAAAGCAAAATATTACCAAATACCTACCTCTTTTAGATTGGATGTAGATGCTTGAATATGTCCATATGTCGATTAAATGTTATTTCGTAGCTACCATTACCACCACGTTCCAGAAAGAAGTGCACAAAACAAGCACTCAAACACAGGTTAGAGGTTAGAAATAGAAAATGGAGGTAACGCTGGTAGTTGGTAGTGGTAAACGCTTGCGCAAGTGTCGAACTGCACCGTAATCATGCGACGTTGCCAAGTAACGCAGCAGAAGCAGAAGAGAACTCTTGAATTTTTATTTTTTTAATGATATTTACATTATTGATGCAGTATAATGAGTACTATCTATATAGTAATATATACCTCCTGCATACATTAATTTTAATTAGGATAAATTCAGGTATTTAAAGACTTTAGGGATGTTCCGAACGTAACAATAATTTAGTAAAATACATAATTATCCAGTATTCGGCAACACCGCATAAAAAGTACTAACAAAAAGGCCGAGTTCTCGAGTTCTGAAACTTGCTGAATTCGCTATTTTGACCGTGTGCCGACACGTTCGAAATGTCATTTTTAACAGATTTTGCGTGTATTAAGCTTGTTAAAAATGTACTTTAAAATGACAGTTACTGAAAAATAGCAAACTCAGGAAGTTTCGGAACACGGCCAAAATCAACAAAAAGTTTGCAAGTAGTAGGTATATACCTATACTATAAAAATATATCGTTCAGAAAGGGTTTGTAACGTTTGTAAGATGCCATAATGTTTCATATTAACAAAAAGTAATAAAAAATATTCCAAATGCATATCGTATAGATATTCCCACAGCATATACCAGACATATCTGGGACGGCATATGTATGGAATATTTTTTAAAGATAAGATATATTTGATATATTCACTGCATATGCCATGAATATTGCGATATATTATGGCCTACTGGCAGATAGGAGGAATATTCCAGGAATATGGGGTGCCGTCTGGGCTGTAATTCCTCTTATTGGATATTTCGTTCTTTTCAATTTAATAATTGATTTAATTTTATAATTGTTTTCATAAAATTCAATTTATGTTACAAACCGATTTAAATTTATAATTGTTTCCTTAAAATTCTATTTATATTACAAATTGATTTAATTTTATAATTGTTTTTCTACGGATTCAATATTATTTATATTTCCAATTGTTATTCAAAAAAATTTGTAATTTAATTTTCTTTATAATTCAAATTCTGATGGAATATACGAATTGTTAAATTGAACTTGTACTGTTTTTCTGAATTTCCATCGACTGTTAAACCATCTCGTAGTGCTTATATTCTTGACTGTGAATTCATTTAGTTTTATAGTTTTTTGTTAAGCAGTTGGCGCTTGGGCAATTCACCAGTCTTGAATCACAAGGCACGTTTCACTACGAGCCCTGAGATTAATTAATTTAAATTGAGCTAGTTGGGCCAATTAAAACCGACCCAAAGCGGGTCCGTTTCAACATGGGGATTGCATCCATGTATCCTTCATAGGATCTACATGGCCGTGATTAAACGTATGACCAGGGACGAGCACAGCTATGTCCCAAAGCCCCTTAGATCAACTGCAGTGGCTTGCATCTGTAGGTATCACTAGTACGAGGTTGGTCGAACGAGAACTATTGAAGGTCTCGTTGGGATACCACCTCTACACTTATTTCATAAAAGCTGAAGCCAAAAGAACGACGTATAGATTAAGGGGTCTAGGTAACTGGTTGTCACTCAGTGATTTGGAGTAAGGTCACCTCAAGTGCACATACTAGAAATGAGGCAAGATAGCATTGTCTCAATTCTCACAAAAATCACATCCCTAATACTTGGCGAGATTTGGAATAACGAAACTCGCCCTGTTGCCATCAGGCAGGCTCATATGGTATACACATCGGGGTTCAAGATAGGTCCGGTTTCGAGAAACTTCTTTCTCTTAACAGAAGGGACACAAGGGAGATGACCGGAATACTCACCGGGTCACTGTTGTCTTAGCGAACTTCATAATATTATGAGCATCGTAGATGACCCTATATGTAGGAAATGCAGAGGTGGAATAAACTACCTCTTCGGATCCTGTTGGAGTGCCCAGCTTTGACATCATCACGTACCGTTACTTCGGCGAAGCAAGACTGCTTCCAGAGGAATTTCTGGAAACCAGCGTTAGTCTTATTCTGAGTTTCTGACGGGCCACAAACCTGCTAGAATAGAATAGACTTTTAAACACGTAGTGTTTCTAGGGGTTAAGCCCTCTCCTCAAAATGATGATTATGAATGCGAAGACATTAGGAACAGCTACTATAATCATACTTGAGGTGAGGATATTTTCAAGGTGCCTCATCATTCAACCAAAAATACTGCAGTACATAATGTATACATCACTTCAGCAGACGAAACTATGGAACAAAAAAAGAAACAAACCCTGTGGGGAATCATTTATTAAAAAGTCTTTATATTTTACTGATACATGATGACAAATACAATTACCAATCCAGTTTGTTCCCAATATACGATTATAATACACATACTATTCTCAACAATATGTACACAAAAAAATAATTCTTATCACGACCCAATGTACAATGGCCAAAGGCACAATTTGGCAGTGTAAACAGCAAGCAACGTATCTTTTATCTAGAGAAATTAATTCACAATTGATAAAAATATTATCAACATTAACTAATATGAACACAAAAATATCAGAAAATTTCCAACCAATAACTAATAATTACCGATAAAAAAATACAAAATGTTTATAAAATAAATTTCATTAGGAATTTGAGCGCAAATTAATAAATTAATATTTTTCTAGGCCTCCAATTACAATAAAACTAGTAAAATTATTTTACTGCAACAGTGAAAATCTGTTATAGTCCTTTGTCTAACTCCAATACAGATGTAAAAGTGCATAGCTAATTGTATTTTATGAAAGATAAATTATATTGTGAATTATAGAGAAAATAAGTGATAATTCTAAAAAAGTTCCCTTCTGAATGAACCAAAGATCATGTGTTTGAAATGTGTGCTACATCTTAATTTGTGAAAATTTGGAATATGTTACACAATGAAAAATTAAAATTTAAAATTACATTACATTGAGGCAATATCCAAGAACATAACTTCCAAATTGTTATAATAAGAGATTAAGAATGCTTGCTATTATTGCAAAGCTGCCACATTAGTTGTATGCACTTGTTAAAATCACCTCTAATTTTTACAACTTTAAAATCGTAGTTTTATAATTATTCAGAGTATTTAAACATACTACTTTACTCGCTATCGCTCTTCTTTATTCTTATTACCAATAAATAGAACAAAACTTTGAAAACTCATGCTCCTGAAAGATGAGAATTTCATTAAAAGGCGAGAATAAAGGAACTTTTATGAAATTTTCTGAAAGTCTTTCTTGGTTTTACTCGATATTTACCAAGCTGACTAGATATACCGTTTTAGTGCGATGTAAAAAAAGATATAAAGTTAGAATCCAATTCCATAGGAAAGTTTCATTATGTCTGCTTACATAGAATCAGAATCAGAATCTTTCATTTCGATGTATATTATAAAAAAGAACACTTGGTAATAAGAGATTTTGGGGTGTATTCAATAGAAAATATAGAAAACAAACCATTCTAGTTTTCTCCTACTCTTCAATACCATACCATTTCTGTTTTTTTTGTGCTCATATAAATATTTGAATGTTTAAGAAGCAAAACGTTCACATTCTCAGTTTTCCTACTGCCGCAATTCAAATCTATTCAGAAATTTAACGGACCAACCGAAGATCCGTTGATTGATCCAAAAGATATTTGAAAAGTTATCAATACAAATAGCATTTGTACACATTAGTCGGGAGATTCAAAACCTAGTTAAGTTCAAATGAATAATATATGGTTTGCGATTCATATGAAGTTTCAAAATAATTAAGCTGTTTAAATTAAATTGTACCTCCCTAGTATTTCCGTTTCTCCCTGAAATTAGTCTCTAAATGAGAATATCATTAATGAAATTTTCCCTTGGAATTAAAATTAGAAATAAACAAGAGTAACTGTTGTTCTGGAAAATGATTGATAGTGTACCATGCTCACCCTCGATATTTTTAGAATAATTCAATAAGTCAATTCAAAAGGTAATAAAATCATCCAACACATTTATAAACGGTTTTGGAAAGTCTATACTTATGAAATGCTCTTTATTTTCGTAGTCGTTTTGAGTTTGGGAACGACAACAAGCTTACAATAGTAAGTCCATAGAGGAGGACCTGTATACACAACATTGGATTGGAGCTATGAGTAAATATATTTTACTTACTTCGTAATTTTCTAAATTTTGATAATTTTTTAGTAACACAAATATGTTGACATGTAAAGTACCAGTACATACACTCTTTGTACACTTTCATTTGTTAAATGCAAAATAGATCACACTAGAATTGTTCACCGTCAACTGTTCATATTTCCATTTTTCTTTTTCCCTTGCTCTTTAACACAGTCCACATCAGTTTTTTTTCCCTTGGCTTGAGCTAACATAGTCACTAATTTTTTAGGGGAATCACCAACTATCCATCCGTGTTGAACTGGACGATCCTCATCATCATCTTCAGGATCGTCTCGAACGGCTTTTACTTCCATCAAACCTTGAAATTCGTCTTCGCTAGAACTAGACCAATGATACAGAGGATCAGCTGCTACTCGTTTTCTACGACTAATCGCAGCTGGACATGTCTTTTTCTTATTTTTATTCTTCTTATTTTCTTTTATCACGAACGTAGTATCCTTACTTATAATGGGATGTAAATTTGTATCATCAGTTTGAATATTTTCGATGCTGACTTGTTCTACTATTGGTAGGAGAACTTGATGTTGATTTGTTTCTGTCACGTGTATCGACTCAGAAATTGGTTTCTTAGATTGAGTCTCAGAATTGTTCGTGATTTCTTGTAGGTGTCCTTCCAAAAATGCTTCAAAGGCAGAATCATCCGAACTCCAATACTCTACCAGAACATTTTGTTTGCCACTAGTGCATTTTCTTTGACTTTTCCGACTGGCCACACCAATACATTCCTTGAGCTCTTGTTCTAAATTAATACAGTTATCAACTACTTTTGTATTTTTTTTGTAGATGCGTTTCTTCGACATTTTATTCAAACCAAATTCGTCGTCTGTCGAATCTGAATTCGATCTCTGGCGTTTTTTATTCTTCGTTTTTGTTTTCCTCTTTTGGAGAGCGGTTTTAGATTCTTTTGATTTTTGGTTTGTGTCGGCACTCTTATCTCCACTTGGAACAGCATCATCCAGTAATTTATCAAATAACATATTCATTTCTTGTTCCGACATTTTTGGCCTTCGGAAACCTTTATCTACTTTCGGGCAGCTTAGAACATAGTTTTCTACCAATTCGTTGTGGTCTAACATAGGAATTTCTTTAATTTCTTCATCCAGTTTAGGTTTAAGTGCATTCTTGAATATTCGTCCCATTATCATGCACTTTTTTTTTGTAATAGCTTCCTGATTGTTCGTTATTTTGGTAGAAATGTTCGAATGAGATGAAGTGCTTGATAGCGAATTACCTTCAACTCCTAGAGTGTTATCTCTGCTTTCTAAGTCACTTTCTGATTTGATTTCATCAGTTGTTTTATTCCGAAAGCTCCGGTAATCAGGCTTGGCAAATACTTCTGTATTATCTTGAGTTTCCTCAAAGTCATAAACATCATGTAATTGTGAATTGCATTGAGAAAGAGTACGCTTTATTTTCCTGACTGACTTTTGAACAACTTGCTTTTTGATATTGAATCCAAATTTACTAGTGGATCGGGATTTATTTTTAATCGGTTTAGATTTTCGGGTAGCCTTCTCTACAGCTATCGAGCGAAGTTGAAGAGTTTTAGCTTTTTTAAGAGCGGTATTATTAGATTCGATTCTTCTCAAAGGTCGACTACAATTAAAGACTTCTTCTAAGTTGAGTTCCTCGGTTGGAATAGATACTTTCAGTCCTTCAAATATTTTTAAAGCTCCTTTGGTTGGCATTTTCTTGTCCACCATACGGCATAACGCATCAACCTTCGGTTTTGAGATGATTTCAATCGAAGTTTCTCTAAAAACAGATTAATTAGGAACACAACCAAAATATAAGAATTACTTACCTTTCTGTCAGTATTTTCGAATCCCTTTTGAATGGATTCGTAATTACTTTAGTGAGAATAGAATTAATTTTTGTATGCTTATGAGAAATATCAAAGTCAGTCTTCTGTTGGCTGGCAATTGCTTCTTTAAAGGTAAAATTTTTACCCGTTGGAACTTCACATGTTTTATTATTTGTATTATTTTCGGTCATCAAGTCTTTATGCATATCCCAATTTGAAGAAATTGTATTAGAATTAGAATCATCATCGGCAAAACTATCCCCCAGTGGTGTTGGAATTCTCGATACATCGGACAAATCTTCAATTAGGTGTTTTTCCGGAAAACTTTTAGGTTCCAACCAATCGGGTTCATCAGAAACTTTCAGATCAAGGTTATTCAGAACCGAATGAATCTTGTTTGATTTCTTAGAGTAATTTGAGACCTCAGATCCGCTCTTCAATAAACTACAACATTCCAGAAATAATTCTTCATCTCTATTTAAAACTTTTCTTGTTTTCTGATCATCACAGTTTCTGGCATTTACACTGTCCTCTGATATTTCTTCTAATTGAGAGGGTTTTAAAAAGTTTTCTTGCGTTTTTTTCACAGCTAGGCAATTATTGGGAAACAATATGTTACTGGAATCTTCATGTTTGGAACTTATGATACTCAGTGGACTTCCCTGATTTCTGGGACCAGAATGAGTGGACGATAGAGAAATTTCCTCAATATATTTTAAGCCACTAGTATTTTCTATCATATTTTGTAAAAGGGAAATTTGTTTTTCTAATATGGTACCGGCATTATTTGCAATTTGAGGATCATAATAATTTGGATCAATAGCCCTTTTAGGAGAAATGCTATCTGTGATGCTGATACTCTGATCCGAATCGAAACTTTTCCGTTCCCCAAGACTTTTATATCGTCTATATTCCGGATATTCTATAATGTCCTTTGAATTTTGCATTATTATATCCGACAAATTGTGACTACTCTTATCTTTATCCATTGATGGTTTATTTAGAACATCCGTTATGATATCTGCTAATTTCAATGATTGTTTAGGAGATTGATTAGTTGTAGGAGAGTATGAAGGAGCCACAGCGGTATGATCTCCCTCTGGTAATCTTTCTGAACGTTGTAACATATCGTGAAGAGTAATTTCATTTTTTGATTTACCCACATTATGCTTCCCGATTGCAGAATCTTCATCCTCATCACTGAAATTAGGGGCCTCTGAAGATTTCGCCTCTTTAGCTTCAATTTCAGATAATCGTGAAATATGAGTCAGAGTTGTTTTGTGTTTGAGCAGAACTTCAACTCGTTTAAAAGATTTATTACAAATTAGACAAATAGATTGAATTCCTTCGTGACAACTTTCAATTTTATTTTCTAATGTTATTCTCATATGCTTATTCTTTTCATCTTTAATCGCTGCATGATCATTTATAGGTTTGGAATCTATATTTGGAGTATGTTTACTACTTGCTGCGCTGATATCTAATTTCAGATCAGAGTTTGAACTCGAATCAGAAACTTCGTAGTTGTTTTGTTTCGTTAAGCATGCGGACGTTCTGCTTGGTTTTCTTTTATTCGATTTTGGATAATCTTTTTTCTGACATTTATTTATATGTTGGCGCACATCAATATTCTTGCGGATTATTGATTCTTCAATGTCGTCAGCTTCTCTGAATTTTGATGTATTTTTGCGTAATCCAACAATATCTTTTTCAAATGAGTTGCTCTCTGTGAACTCATATAAGTCAATTCTTCGAGAGTCGAGTTGTTTCGAAGAATTCGATAAATCTTCATGGATGGGAGCTACTGAATTTTCTAGGATATTTTCGAATACGTTATCGAAATTGTCGTCATTAAAATCGTTTGAAATTTCGAAAGTCCCCAGAAATGTATTTCTAGGCTTCACTATGTTACTATTCTCTGGAGTAGTAGGTTTTATTAAGTCAAATAGTTCATCACTGTCTAGTTTCTTTTCTAACTTAGAATCACCTTCAAATTTCAATCCCAATGCACTATGGCGGACAGCTAGATCACTGCCATTTGAAAGATGTTTGTTACAAGTAATGGTAGGAGATTCTTGCTTGGTTGTATTGATCAGGTTCAATTTACTCTTAGCAATGATTGGTTTCTTTGTCATAGTTCCCGTTCTGTCAGCAATTTTTTTTTCGGGATTTTTAACAAAAATGGCTTCTGCGAGATCATTCTCATTGTACGATTCTATTTTACGGGCTCTCCTATTTCTCCTATTATTTGTTATTATTTCAATGGAATCTCGTGCTGATGCATCATTCACTTTCGGTTCTGTTAGATCCTGAAGTGATGATGTTTCATGTATAATATTATGCGAATCGTCAACGTTTTGTTTATCATTGAATGAATAACTATTTTCCGCGACTGGTAGATCGAAAGAATTCACGCACGACTGACTTGTGTAAATAATGGATGGTTCAGTTAGTTCTCCAAGCTTCGAATACTTCAATTGGGTACGCTTATTTGTGTTTCTTCTGATTCTACTTGCTGAGAGCTGTTCTGAATCATCAGTGTTTTCAATTCCCTCAAGATGTTCATCTATTTTTGCTTGAAACAGTGCATTTTCTAAAATATTTTCCAACGCTTTCGACTTCGCATTTCTATTAACATTTTTTCTACCTCCATCATTCATAGTGTCAATTTTCCACTGAAAAAGGACTTCTTCCAAAACATTTTCCAGCGCTCTAGTTTTGGCACTTCTGCTCATTCTTCTTCTCCCTCCAAGATCCACATCAACAGTCTCTATTGCATGCGACAAACTATTCAACATAGTTTCAACAGTGTCACTCCTAGGCACGGAGTAGCATGACTGTTCAATTCTTGAACTAATTGAAGAGTTTACTGTTTCACCAGAAGAATTATTACTTTCGGCTGTTGACAAATCAATGGATGTTTCTGAATAATGATGTTTCGGAACAATTGGCGATTCGTTACAATTGACAAGTTTATTATTTTCCATCTTTCCCCGTTTTCTGGTCTTTCTTCCAATTGTACTAAAATTTGAAATAACTACATTTTCTGAAACGTCTTTTGTACCTGGTGATAGATGTTCTTTATTTTCATTAATGCCCTGCTCAAACCCTGAAGTTTTAGATTTGGTAATACTATTTCGAGCCAATTTGTCTGCAAGTTCTAGATCTGTAGGTTTTGACAAAACTGTTTCTACTGGAGCATCGATGTCAAGCTGGGATTCTCTCAAATCCGAACTTTCTAATGGGAACGTATCAGTCAAGGTGTCCACTAACCCTGATTCTATGCGTTCTTCCGCGATGGCCGGAGAAAATACATTAACCAAGCTGCTTTCATCATGTCTAACTGATATGTTCAATTTCTTACGAATTCTTTTCCTTTTGTGTTTATTTTTTAATTTCTTATTACCACCACTTTCTTCACTTTTATCAAAAACATACTCATTACAAAAATCAAAACGATACAAATCCATTGCCAATGGGGACATGGTGCCGGTAGTGGACGCTTCTACATTTGAATTATTTAGCAATTTATTATTCTTAACTGTACAATCTTTATTCCTAAGCTTCTTTGAAATTTTATTAATGTTTTTCTTAATTTTCCTCGACTTTGATTTAGCGGTATCTTGGACATTCTTTTCATCTTGACTTGCTGAATTATGTTTTGGCAATATATCTTGAAGTAATTCAGAATAATTCGCATTTTTTAATGAACTATTTTCGTTGACGATATTATTCTCGATAACCTTAAGTTTGGAAGAACTATCGACAGCATCTGATTCACAATTTTGTGTGATTGAGAGCAAAGAATCATTGTCCAACATTGCTTCCTTATCTTCAGCAATTTGACCGAAACTGTTAATTTCTTCAATATTGTCAACAACGCACGATTCTGTTTTTATTCGATCACTTGCAGTAACTTTTACATCAAATTTTAATGAACCATCGAAACTTAACTTTGACCGACGTTTGGAAGAGTATCTTCTATTAATCTTGACCCCTTTGTTCTTATTCATTATTTTCTTTCTGGATCCACTTTTATTCATAATAGGTAAATCAGTAACAAATCCAGTATTGAGAATAACGTTTTCGAAAACTCTATTAATTTTGTCTTCTGGTAAAGACACTGAAGAAGTTTCATCAAGACTTTTATTCAGTTTTTCTGTATCGTTCCTTTTGCTCGACCTCTTTTTGTTAACATTACGATTACCAACAGTTTTAGATATGCCATTCTTCTGGTGTTTAATACGTAATGTTCCGACTTTCATTTTCGTGGTATCTTCGTGCATTCTCTGTTTAGGTGAATCTGAAGGATGTTCTTGTTCTAGTTTCCTTCTTTGACTATTAGAATCTTGGTGAATCAACACATCATCTAAGCCTAATCCGCAAAGTCCGTCAGAAATGTTAGTTTCAGGAACAATATCGACATCTGATTCTAACAAAGAAGGATCATCATATATCTCCATATTCACATTTTCCAAGATGTTATCACTGTCCACGGATTTAAGCGTTGACGTTTTCTCAGAAAGGTTCACATTTATATCCTCAAGTATTTTTTTATCTGCCTTGTAATAGTCACGAGCATTAGTTTTCATAATATCAGTTACAATGGAATTGTTTCTTTCATCGCAATTATTATTGACAAGATTTTCCGAGATATTTTCAGTAGTTGATATAATATTGTTTTCAGTAGATCTATCTATTGGAATTTGAGTATTGAAAATTGCGCTTTTCTCGTCCGTTCCCAACGAAATTTTATGGTTCATATCGGAATTTGTAATACTGGTATCTAATGGAATTTTAGGGTCTATAATAAAGCTCCTGCATAATTCTTCTATGGCAATAGTATCATTGAAACCATTTTTGACATATTCGTTAATCTTCATTTGACTCTTCATTTCCTCCTCAATAGCATTAGTTTCAACCTCTAATACTATTTTTACATTTTTCTTGAGTTCTGTTTTAGGTTTTACAACGCCTCTCCTCTTCTTCTTCATTTTCTTCTTGACGGTACTCTTGGGGATGGTTTGACTAATAAGGTTTTCATTGTTGTGTTTCATTCTTATTTGATTATTGTTGACACCTAACATTTTGGATAAATCAATGCCTGGTTCTTCAAAAACTGGGTCAGTAACTGCAGAACTTTGGATAAATTCCTGATATGAACCGAAGTTATTCTCTTTTTTGTGAATTTCTACATCCTCTGCAGTACCTGCATTTATATTCAAAGAATCGTTACCTGAATATTTTGTTTCAACTGCAAAGTTATCCTCTATATCTTTATCTGTTGATGCGAATTTGTTTGAAAATATTGTTTCAGGTACAGTAGAATTCCAAATCTCTGTTGATAACAACTTTGATTCCAGATTTAGTCCTTTCATTGGTGTTTTTCTAGCTGCTGGATTTACTTTTCTTGTTCTCGGTGACTTTCTTATGGAACTAAGTTGTTCTTTAGATTTAGGAAACCTTGATACTTCATTCCCATGTTCTGGGGATGATTTTGGATTCAAATTTATTGTTCTGTGAGAATCAGAAACTTCAGGAGGTTGTATATCATTTGTAGCTGGAATTCGTTTTTCAGCAGTAAAATCATTTGTAATCTGATCTGAAGGATATGGAGGAATACTTTCTATTTTATCAACAGCTTCAGACCTTTTGTCCATTATGGAGGAAATACTCATTTTATTTCCACATTTTCCAACTTGTATCGTCAGTTCACATGCAGAGCCAATATTTGGTGCTTTTCCTTCGGATGTATTTTGGACAGCTTCCACGAGTAATTTGTTCACATTGGTTGTATGTTTACGTTTCAAGAAAGTAAGCGGTAAATCATCTTCTGAATCACTATCCATTGAATTTATAACATTTTCTAAAGTTATCAACTTATTTTCTAAATGTTCAGGTTCATTCTCCTCTGTGAACGAATGTTTGATAATGTCAGATGAACAATTGATTAATTTACTTTTAGTAGCGAGATTTATTTCTTCCACTTTGTTAGCTACTTCCGTGATACTGAATAGATTATCTACATCAGTTTCCAAGTAGAGAGTTTTGTGTTGCAACATACCTTCACTTTCTGATATTCTTCTTTGTTCTAAATGATCTAGTTTCAAAATACTTCTCTTTTCCCTTTCCTGTCTCATTCTTCTACCGATTTTTCTACCTTCTATAACAGACTGATTTTCAGGAAAATAATCAATAAAAGCTGTATTCAATGTAGTATTCTTATCAATTTCGAGAGTACCATCACTGACAGGAGAACTTCTTTCATTCAAAACTGAATCTACTTCATTTATTTTGATACTAACATTTTCAAATTTATAAGTTTTTGTTTTACCACCAACCTCGGAACTTTCATGAATTTTTAAAATTTCAGCGATTTCTGGAAACTGCTCAGAAGACTCTTGAGGCACAAAAATTGGTGGAAAAATTCCATTAATAACCTGTTCAATAATTTCATCAACTGTATTTGGAACAACAGGTAATAGGATCTTTTCCTTCTTCACTTTTTTCCTCATCATTTCTACACTAGTATCCGTATTATTATCTATGACACTCTGGATTACATCGTCAATCCACTTTTTATCAGTGAACTTTGGTATTTTTAAAATAGGTTTTTCAACGGTCAACACATTGCTTGTTGGATGTGATAACCTGTTTTCTACAACATCTTCTATAATTTCGTCTACAGAGTTACAAAGATGTAGTTTTGGAAGATTTTCTTCATTTGGCTTATATTCAGTTTCAATTATTTTTTCTGTTTCCTGTTTTGGTTTAGATAAATCAAGTACACAATTCTCAGTGATTCCCAGCTGTTCAATTGAAGGAATTCGTAAGATGCAGTCATTTTCTTGAATGACAGTTTTAATTGAATTTATTGGTAATAAACATGTGTCAGCTTTGGAAGTTTCCTCAAATGCTTTCTTTGTTAACATAGCAATACAATCATTCAAACCTCTGTTTGGTTTCCTTATTTTACCTTTCAGCCTTGGTGATAACAGGCTGGGAGACCCTAAGGGGCTCTGATCAGATAGTGTACTATTTGTTTCTATAGTTAATAGCGTTTGGTTAACTGAATCATCACAATTAGTTAAAATATTTACATTTTCTATTTCATGATCTGTAGGATCTGTCGTTTCTAAATTTATTATGGTTTCAGGAACTGGAAGGTCCTCATTTATTAAATCAATTTTAATAACAGTATTTACAAACGCAATTTTTCGCTTGTCCATGTTTTCTTTTTTTTCTTCGACTAATAATTCCGAACTTTTCGATATTGCTAAAGGAAGCTCTTCTTTTTCGTGTATTCCTTCTCCTAAAAAAGGATTCGAAGAGACCTGAGTACTGTTCTCAATATTCAATTTCTGACTACTATCTAATTGTGAGAAGGGATGTGTTATATCAATTTTCAATTTTTTTACCTTGTTCACCACTTTCTTGAAACTGCTTCTTAGCTTTCGCTTATTGTTCATTTTAGTTTTGGAAAGCACTATTTTTTGGCTGACTTCTGATACTACGTGATTACTTTTTTCTGTTTCATTATTTCCGCTTTTTTTATCTTCGGCACTTGTTTCTTGATTTGATGTTAACAACTTTTTCTTACGTATATTAAATTTTCTTTTGAATTTTTTGGAAAGTTTATTACGGTTTGTGTTGTTAACTTCCATTCCTGAAGTAACATCACTTTGTTGTGAATCAGTTCCCTCACAAAATTTGACATCCTTTGATTTTTCAATTTTATCTATTTCCTTCTTGTTATCTATGGATTGCTTTTTTTTCACTGGAAAGTAGTTTTTCAAATTAATTTTTTCTTTGAGTAAATTCTTCACTCTAGTGAGTTTACTATCACTCTTGATAATTTCACATTTTAAACTTCTTGAATTGCTTGATTCACCGCTTTCTTTTGCAAGACCGTTGTCGATGTTTGGTTTTATAGATGATTTCTTCGTGGTAATTTTATTAGAAGGAATAATACTTAGAGAATCAGATTTGACGGGAATGGTATTGTGTTCTTCTACATTTTTAGTATCCTTACTGTTAGTTTGCCGGGTGGTACGTCTATTGTTGAAATTTTTCAATTTCCGTTTCACTCGCAAAGTGCTGTTAGTATCTAATATTCTACTAGACAGTACTTTGTTGAAGCTACGTAAGCATCTTCTGTTTGGATTGTTTTTAAAGTTCTTGGAATTCTTGCTGTTGTTTGCATTAGACTTCGGAAAGGTAGATGTTTGCATTATTAACTTTCCACATTTTAATTTGCCTTTAGTACTATTTGTACCAATCTGGTTTGTTCGCTGAGGCCGGAAACCATCTTTTAAACACATAATTTTTCTAGATGCTCTCTTAAGAGGTAGATTTGCCAACATACGTTGTATGGTGTCAGCTGTAATTTGAAAATTAATTCAGTTAGTAAATCATTTTGGGATGATGCTTTGTTTAGGTTTTATCGGAAGAGTATAGAAACAAGAGCATTTGATATCTTGTCAAGGGCTCAAACGATCAGAAAATAATTTAAATACCCTGATTCCATTATTTCCTTCTAAAGTAGTCGGAAATAATTATAAGCTAATTGAGCAATAGAAGAAATTAAACTACTTTACAATATGACGTCCTTTAAAAGTATGAAATATACCTCAGGATTGTGTTTGGGAAACGGACAACTTGAAGAATGGTTAAAGTTCTAGTAAAAACCTGCACAGTTTCTTTCAGTGTTCAAGGATTACAAGGACGTACAGGATGAGAGTTCCTCGCTCCTTCCTTAGCAAATTCGAGGGCCTGCATCTCGGCAAGGCCATGGTTCAAAGGTTACCCTTGTGGGAGTATTCTTTACGAAATTTCAGAACCGCAAGGGCACGACTTAAAGCGCGTTCTATTTGCAAACAAGGTGAGGTGATGTGGGTGTACTCAACTCCTCTAATCTTAACAATTCCTTACTTCACCTCGTTTGCTAAATGGAATATAGAATCCTCAAAAGTTTGAAATGATTTATTGGACTATTTCGTACTTCACTGTGGAGTATTATCGACATCCAAGTCAATAGTACCCCGTTTTGCTTCTTAATTGCCATTTTGCTAAAATGAATAATTTATTTGAAATTATAAGAAAATTATTTCAAACACAATTATGGCTCGACATGAAGAAAATGATTAAAATTTATATTAATTACAAAATTAATTCCTAATACGACAGAAAGGATATGTTGAATTATCACTGATTCATTGTTTTCTATTAATTCATTTTTATTATCTACCGAGATAAAACATTTCTTTAATACCACGAAATAATAATAATTCAACAAACTGAAATCGTAATTAGTGCAGTCAATACGGTATTTGTTAAATACAATTTTTGAATAACAACCGATCGGGGTGAAACAAAATGCATTCGACGGGAAAAAATATGTAGACAAAAGGAGGCCAAATTATTTTTGTCCAAAACTTATTTCCCCCCCCCCTCCCCAATACCCTTAAATTAGCCAATTTCTGGGGAAGCTCATGAGGCAATAAATAAAAATTGAGAAAATAATTGAATAATGCTGCCGAATAGGCCTGAAAATGCCTACTCGGGGGTTTTCAGGGTCGCTGATCACGATCCCGACGTCAGATTTCCCAAATTCCTCTTCCCCCATTCTCTGATCCCACCCCACTCGGTTCATCCAGCAATTTTGGAAAAAATTGATCAAAATTGGATGAAACAGTGTATTCGGGGGTTTTTGGGGTCGCTGATCCGGACTTCAGAATTGAAAAATTTCTCATCCCCCCTCCTCTAATTAACCCCCCATGCTGTTCATCCGGCATTTTTTGAAAAAATCCATCAGAATTGGATGAAACGTTGGACTCGGGGGTTTTGAGGGTAACTGATTACGATCCCGACTTCAGAATTGAAAAATATATCATCCCCTCTCCTCTAATTAACCCCCATGCTGGATGAAAGATAAGAACAAAAAAGATTAGAAATTACATATGTTAATAATCATGAGGTAAATAATATTTATAATTGAAATAAACTAGTTTACAGCCTCTCTCTCTCTCTCTCTATCTCTCTCTCTCTCTCTCTCTTCTCTTCTCTCCAGTGGAATCAGGACCTAGAACTTATGGGGGAGGGGGACAAAAGACTGTTTAACATCCCCAATAACGACAACAAATGGGATAATTATAGGCATTTCTTGAATAGTGCATCTATAAAGAAAATCAATAACAAGTCATCAGGGAGTTACTGCGGGAAATTAACAGCAGTAGAGTCCAAAAAAACCAAGCTTATGGGTAAATAGCGGGAGGTCGGATCATAGCGAATATTGCTTGAAACGAACTTTCCAGGATCTACAACAATTTATAGGTAATCTGACAAGTGCGCAACACCCTCGGGAGAGAATCTACTTGGCCGGAGAGAAACTGGCGATAGATTCAGCAAGCAACACCTCTTCGCGGTTCTCGAGACAAGTAACCATTCGGGGCCAAACTAACGTTGCCACTGCAAAAGATCCGGTGAACTGGGCACCGCATACATTTTCACCTCTAAGACCACGACCCCGTGCCTTCTTATCCCAGGGATGCTGGTCGGAACGGATTCACGGACGTGGTAGACACATGCGGAAGGCCAAACTTGAACGAGGCCGGCGATGGTTCGTAAACGTAGCTTAGGCTAACACGAGCAGGCGAGTGGGGCTATTCCTCATGAGTCAGGGGGAATAGCTAGCAAGTACCGTGCCTGTTGCACCATAGGTAATGCAGGTTCTCGCTTAAAGTAACCTCGGCCTGTCTGAGCAGGGGCGAAAAAAGGTACCGCTGCGAAACGTCAGGTAAACGGTGCACCACATGTCGTTTACCCATAAAAACCACGGCGCAGTGCCTTCTTATCCCAGATGGCTGGTCGGAAAGGATTCACGGCCGTGGTGGCATATGCGGTAGGCTATTTGAACGAAAGACGAACGTTTACTCGTAGCGTTCCTGGTGAAACAGGTAATTACGAGGAGGTGGAATTGACCATAGCCCAGAAGGGGCAGTATATGAGTCTAACAAGCAAGCTCCATCTTGGGTATGCACGGGACAGGGTCCTATGTATGCCTGAGATGGGACCGCCTAAAGTAGTCCCACCGGGGGCGAAAAAGCTGCCTCTGCGTGGGTATTATGGTGCACCACATGGCTTTACTCATTAAGTCCGGTGTCTGTGCTTCTTATCCCAGATTTCTGGGCAATTGATTCGCGGCCAGGGCAACAAATGTGGAAGACCGATGATAAGAGGTCGACGGCGACTCGTCAAACGGGAGCTGTTATAAATTATAACACTAACACGAGTAGACAGGGGGAGAGGGGCCCAGACGGTTCAAAAGACCGTCTCCTCTCCAATTAAGGCGTTGGTCTCTGTCGGGCAGTGGCGTGCTGTTTATGTTGGGGGAGGGCAAGTCACTAACAGGTCTAGAGTCCACTGGACGGGCAGGCCGGGGGGGACCGAGGTCCCACCCCACAGTTATCAACCCTGAAGGCAATCATGCCATAAAAGGCAGATGAATAGCCAGGGAAATGATTAACATCAAGAACATAGAGTAGGCGGTCAACAGTTTCAAACCATACAAGTCAGCAGAAGTGGACGGGGTGTTTCCAGTTTCCTGAATCAACTGTCCTCAATACGTTGCACGAAGTATAGGCCAAGATGGACCTAATACCTACAAAAAAAATTGAGAATTTAAAAGTGGTTTTCATACCAAAAGAGAGACGTGAATCGAACGACCGGGCCAAAGCTTACCATCCCATCAACTTTCGTATTGAAGACATTAGAGAAAATCATTGATAGGGAAATAAGGGTTGAAGCTCTGGCTAAATACCCAGTGCACAAATAACAAAATTCTTATCAAGACTGTAAATTGGGAATAAACCAGTTAGTTCACAGAGCAGAAAGAGAAACCCGGAATAAAGGCTTTGGAGAATTGTTTCTGCTAAGGGGCAGGTCGCA
This sequence comes from Endomychus coccineus, assembly GCA_958510875.1. Classification (NCBI taxonomy): domain Eukaryota; kingdom Metazoa; phylum Arthropoda; class Insecta; order Coleoptera; family Endomychidae; genus Endomychus; species Endomychus coccineus. The sequence goes on along the minus strand of OY294069.1, from coordinate 86,162,865 downwards.
GTGGTTTGGATAATAACGGAATCAAGCCAAAGATTAATAATAATTTATTTGAATGTGTTCATGATATTGAATGAATGACCTTTCTGATGTGTTTTGGAACCAGATCTGAACAATTTTTTATGTCTCCTAGCGCAGCTTAAAAATTTCCGATTCTGATGGGAAAAAATATGAACCATTCTCTTATTATGATAATTCGGCATTCAAACATTTTGAAAAGGAAACAAAAACATGGCTATTCTTCCTGATAAAATATTAACTTACCATCACTTGGCCTTTGCCTAGGTCCATCGAACGTCTTTTTGTACTTCTTTTTCTCGGTTTCGCCAGTCTTTTGAATATGCATTCTTTTGACAAGTCCTAAAATAGATAGATAAAAAACTTAATGGTTGGCACATGTTAAAATAGCTATTTTTGTAACTGTACCTAAAATAAGGATTTTTAGGACGAATATTTGCTGTTTACGAACGTGGCGTTCGAAATAGCAAATTAGTCCTAAAAAGCATTATTTAGGTACGTGTTGCAAAGGATATTTTTTTGTAAAAGCTTTTCAAAATTTCCCAAAACGCTTAATCCATTACTAGCAAATTATTCGAAACTCTAGTTATTATCGGAATAAAAGAAGTTTTGAAAGAGAAAGCCTAGAATCGTGTAGTTTCTTTATTTATAAATTTAAAACACATTTTTAAAAATGCTCCGAAATCCGGAGAATATCGTTGAGAAGACGACAAAAATTGTGTTGGATTTACTTCCCCTAAAATCTCGAACCATGTATCATAAAGATTACCTTTTTTCATATTGGTACTGTTATTATGTTGAGTTATAATATGTATTTTAATTATGCTCTTATGTTTAGTAAATTTGTAAAATATTATCTACTGAATTATTTAAAATAGTCTACAAAGGTTGCTATGACGATTTTTCGGGAATATACTGAAAATGAAGCATTTTACGGACTGAAATGAGTCCGTAAAATAGTAAATTTTTTAAGAGGGTGTACAAAAAACATAGTATTAACTTTGAGCGTTACCGAGTTTGACCCAACAATATAAGATATCAATAATGCTACCTAACGGTTCGACACGAAACAACATTTGAATCGATTAATGTATTTGCCAGAGTGATTAACTGATCTACTTCACCGCTTTGTAGAACAACCAATGCGTGGGAGTCTTTCACTCGAAATTTATTACAATTTTTTATCACCCACATACACATATCTATCTCTTTGTTTATATGCTTCACTATTATCGAAATGAGATGTATACTAAAAACAATAACGCCAATAGGTTTCAAAAAGTATTGAAACTCAATATATAAAAATACCAAGAATTTGGAAAGAAAAAAGTTGAATATAATGCTTGATAAGATTAAGTTTAATTAAATGTGTTTCAAAATATGCTCTTGATTTTTTTAAATATTTATCACTTTAAGATATGAATGTTACATATTAGTATTATAATAGTGTCATTGTTTTAGACAAATGTTTTAGAATCGTCCTTCCAACATTTAACGTATTTTTCTTTTGCAAGTATGACCTTGTACATTTCTATTCTATTTATTAAATCAACGGCGGCCTATTTCTGCTACTGTGGCTAATCATCAACGCCAGGAGGCAAGCTCACCCCAACCTGGAAGTATCGCGTGCGGCACATGGGACCTACTGTTTTACTTCCCATTCGAAGAAAGGCATAGTTAGATATTATCTTGCCCAATGAATATCACCGCCTTTCGCCTTAGATATTTACGATATGTATCGTAAATACCTCAGCCGTGACCAGGGTGCGAGCCCGGGTCCACGGAGTATTATAAGTGGGTATTATAAGTGGAAACCGTGCTAACCACGTATACTACTGATTGCGAAGTGACCTTAATATAAATTCATATTTTAATGACCTTGCATTTAAAAAGATAGCGATAATGCGCTGCGATAGTTCAGGTACACTCCTGTCCTATTCTTCGTAGATAGCTCCTAACTGAGCACAACAGAAAACGCAGGTAATGGGGGCCCAACCCAAACTTTATCGTATGTTCAATATGCATAATCTCACAAAAATCTTCCTCGGTTGCATGGGTGGCAGCTTCAGGACAGGCTTGAACCTAGAACTGGAACTGATTCTCCTGGTTTCTGTAGCGGTATTTATTGTGAGAAAAAACCTTCATGCTACACAGTTCACTGCTTCTATTCCGGTGGTTAACTCCGTTCTGGAACATAACACTGCCATGTGATCATGTGGGCAGTGGATTTTTGACGATGGGTTTCCAAATGTTGAGAAGGTAATATCCTGAGTCACGGTTAAGATTATTTGGATGTTTTACGATTTCTATCACTTTAATAATTTTTCGCTGATAGAAGTTTTGGGGTTAAGGCTAGGATTTTAGTATTTCTGAAAAGGATTTGATGATTAGTGTCATGCTTATGTTCCGCAAGTGCAGATCTACTGGTGTACCGAAGCTTTGTACAGCGTTCATGTTCTTTCACACGGGTAGTTTCACCAATGTAGGCTTCACCGCAAGTCTATAAATACCATCTAAATGAAGAGGAGGAAGGGATCTTTGATAGGTTTGTAAAACTGAGATAGTTTTGGAAGTGTGAAAAAAAAATGAGAGCTCAGGTTGATTTGAAATCTTAGCCATTTTACCATTTTTTTTGGACCATTTGCGACGATCAAGAAGTGTTCGATTTTAGTTCCTTCATTTGCTCCAAAAAGCTAATTCTATCACACTACTAACCATATAAGATAATGTATAGCCGATCCCCAATCGTAACCAACCAGATTTGAGTGGAATCACATTAGAAATAGGGAAAATGAGCCGTCTAGATGCAAAACTCACTTTGCCAAAAAATCTGAACTGAGATTTTGGCACTGTCATGTTCAGAATTTAATTATGGACCCGAGTTACATTGATTTCCTGCAAAACTGACTGTTTAATACGGTAAATCCGTACAAAAGATTCGAGGTAAGTGCAAAACTCTCTTTGGTTTGACGTTTCTGGTGCAAAACTAACTCTTTACTTTTCGGCCAATTAGAGCTGCGGTACGTGCGATACGCAAGTAAACTGTCATTACTTTTAAAAAATAATACCGAACCTCACGTTTTGTTGTGTTGACTGCGTATACGTAATAATTACCTGTAATAATAGGTAATATTATATTATTGAAAATTGTTTTAACAACAATTAGTTAACAGTGCAGAATAAAATGGAACTAAACCGAAGCCTCACACTTTTTAAGAATGGGAAGGGCAGGAAAAGACTACGGCAAGAATCTAAGAGGGAAAAAGCGAATAAAATTCGGTAAACCTTCATGAATATTTTTTTCTAGAATTAAAAAAGTATGAAATTCTTTTTCTTCGGGCATCGCTCGAAACAACTGCCGACTGTTCCCAGTTGCGGGCATAATGGAAAACCTGGATTTCCACACTTCTGTGCGACTTTAAACATGTCTCAAATGAAAGGTTTTCTTGGCATTTTTTATTCAACATCCGACAAAGTTAAACAAGACACATTTGTTCTCAATTTTTGTAATGGCAAACGTCCTAAAAAATGGATGCAAGGAGGAAACGATAAAACTAAGTCGCTATCGATTACAATATACCTAATGATAAAGGACAACAGAAAATAATTTATTTTTATTTGCTTAATAATAATTATTACTATTTTTAAGTTTCACTAATATAATAATAATTAGATACAAAACTAACTCATTGGGCAAGTTAGTTGCAAAACTCATTGATTACTTTGATAAAACCTAAATTCTGATTTTATCCGTGAACTACGTTTTATACAACTTATAACATTCAATTCCTACACAAGCAATACAACCTATTTTTAAAAAAACTGCCTTTCAGATGCAATTAAAATGTTTCAAAACATTGTTGCTAATATCTCAAAACTTATTAATTGTAAAAGAGTGAATTTTGCACCTAGACGGCTCAAATGATGGGTAGGTATGATTATATGACCTTTGATGCAGTAAATGTACTAAATTTCGGTAGAACCACATGATCCCTTTCAAAAAATGTAATAGTGACTATTGGAACAGTGACGAAAATAATGGAAAATCTGCCATTTATTCGATAAATTCTATTTAATGATTCCTTTCAACGTATCTATGAAAAGAACAACTTCCCACTTGTTTATCTGGGAAACGTGTATCACCATCACGTTGGTAGTGAATTCACAGAGTCAAAATTGTATAATGATTTAAATTCTCGAGTAACGCCTTGGCTAATAATTACGTTCATAACTAGGAATATAGATGAGTGAATAATTCACTTGAATTCTACTAATGTGTCCTAATATGAGAGCTGTGAATAATATTTACTCCATTCATGAATATGCCGTTGACTACGCTATAAACAAACGTATGGCTTGTTCGCGCAAATAATGAAATAACGTCTAGGCGCAAGGTTAGCCATTGTTGTCAGGTTGAGCAGGTTTTCATTATTTTTGAATACAAGTACCCATTTGATGCAATCAACTGTGTTACAAACACGAGTTAGTTCTAATTTTCAATGTAATTCACAACTGTTGTGTTTACCAAATGTGTGAAGGAAAATAAAGTACCTACTCACTGGTTCTGCTTGCATCGCATACAAATTCAATAGTACCAAAAAAACATTATATTTTGGTATTAAATGATAAATTTGTGTATTAATGTGAATCAAAAGAAATATTTTTCAGAAGGCTCATCCCTGTTACAAAATGCATTTTGAGAGTTTACTTGATCGATTATTGAAATAAAACTGGTTCTACACCTGTAATATTTAAATTCACTAAAAGTTGAAATTCAAACCAATTTACGAAGTATTTTTGATACATTTCTCAGTGATAATCGAAATATTAGTGCAGTAAGAATAAAATCTGCTGTACACTCAGAATGAAGTACGCACAATATATACCGCACCCCAACATTCATGTTTTCAGTTTTAGTTCGAAATTTCATACATAATTTTCCTAAAGTGGCTATTATTATACATATCGACCGTCTAAAAACGATGGTGACATTATTTTTGGACCAAACTCTGTGCTTCATGCCATAACCTCACTTTTTGTGTGAAAAAAACGAAATAAGGGTCATTTTTTGAAGATATCAACTTCAAATTGTTGGTGGTGATAGACAACATTAGAATACGAAATCGTTTGCAAAAAAAACACCTTTCTTCAATCACGTGATACAGCAAAAGAAAAAAAAAATTTTGGGAAAATTATATACCGAAATTACTTCTACAGCACGTATCTACATTTTAGTTGTAGAATATATCTTAATTTTTTCAATTTGGTATCATCAATACGTGGCGCGCAAATCGCACTTTCATTTTATCACTTCAGAATCTTCTGCGGTCTCTCAGGTTCTTCTGAACAACTTCTAATTAGGCTCATTCACTTTGAGGGACTTTATATTTTTTCGATATTTTCGCTCCGATCGGCCATTATAGCTTAGAGTCGAAATTTGAACTTGAATATCTCGATTCTCTAAAGTCGAATCGAGTCGCGGTTTGGACCATTCCAATAGATTTATTTTTCCCTTTAAGCCCAAGCAGACCTTGGTACGATAAGTAGATTCGGAGGAGCAGATTTTTTTGCTTTGGGCCATGCATTGCACCCCTTTCATTTTTTGGACCCAAAACTTGATTCACAAGAGAGGAAAGATCCACAGGACCTCAAGTTTCTACGTCAGTATCACTCCTCTTATAAAAGTGGCTGTTTTTCCGATTTGGCCGGAATATCCACCACAATTTGTAAAGAAATATTAAAAATAGTGTGGGTAAGTTCATTGCTAAAATTGAATTTTAATGAAATAAAATTCAATAACTCCGTTGTTTTTGCTTTTATCGCAGAGCAAGTATTTAAAATATGCTTCTGAGTACGAATCCATAGTTCATTTTCCCATTTTCCATTGTTTTACCTGGGAAATTAGGAAAACTCGATGCATCGGATATACAAATCAACAAAAAGTAATTAAAATGAAAAATGTATAAAAAACAAAATAAATAATATTTTTGCAAATTAAATATGATGGAAGAATGTTACGAGCATATCACAAGTGCGATATCGAATTGTGATGGCGAGGAAGAAGAGAATATTATCAGTGAAGCTGATGATGATAGGGATGATTTGACAAGCGGAAGTGAAACAGTAGGGCCCGAGGCGAGAAAAAGGAAAAGATGATATCATCATGATCATTATTAAGATATATTTTTAATTTGCAAAAATATTATTTATTTTGTTTTTATATAATCTTTTTATTCTACTCAATTTAATTTAAATTACCTTTTATTTTATTTTTATAATTAGCTTTTGCTGATTTGTATATCCGATGCATCGAGTTTCCCGAATTTTCCAGGTAAAATAATGAAAAATGGAAAACTGAAATATGAATTCGTACTCAGAAACATGTTTTAAATACTTTTGGTTCTTATAAATTTTGCGACAAAAGCAAAAACAACGGAGTTATTGAACTTTATTTGATTAAAATTCAATTTCAGCAATCAACTTACCCACATTCTTTTTAATATTTCTTTACAAATTGTGGTGGATATTTCGGCCAAATCGGAAAACACCCACTTCTTATAAGAGGAGTGATACTGACGTTGAAACTTAAGGTCCTGTGGATCTTTCCCCTCTTGTGAATCAAGTTTTGGGTCCAAAAAATAAAAGGGGCCCAATGTAGGGCCCAAAGCAAAAATGATCTATCCCTCCGAATCTATTTATCGTACCAAAATCTGATTGAGCTTAAATTAAAGGGAAAAATAAATATATTCGAATGGTCCAAACCGCGCCTCGATTCGAATTCAGATTTCGACCCTAACCTATAATGGCCTCTCGAAGGAAAAATATCAACAACAAAATTCTACACCATATAGGTACACCTGTGAGGCCGCAGAAGGTTCTGAAGTCAAAAAATGAAAGTGCAATTTACGCGCCACCTATTGAAGACATCAAATTGAAAAAATTTGGATACATTTTAGAATCAAAATGTAGGTCTTGACGTGCTGTAGAAGTAATTTGGATCAATCATTATCCACAAAGGAAAAACATGGAAAAAAAGTTATTTTGCTTACACCACGTAATTGGGAGTTGTTGCCTATCACCAACAAAAATTTGAAGTCGATATCTTCATCTTCAACAGTGTGCGTTTTTTTAAACATAAAGTGAGGTTATGGCATGAAGCACAGGGTTTGTCCCAAAAATAATGTCACCATCGTTCTTAGACGGCCGATTTGCATAATAATATCCACCTTAGGAAAATTACATATGAAATTTCCTGACCAAAAGTTTGTGCTACTGGACTATATGGAGGGTTGTGTTTAGGAATAGATACTTCTATAGATATTGAGCATGTTTCCATTGCACCTGCTTTGAATACATATGCTAGTACTTGGATAGATTTATCATTGAATTAGTGTAGAAAACCTTGCGATTTTATTTGATTATCTGATTATTAATATCAATAACTGTTTACTTTAGTGCAAATGTCATATATTGAATACTAGCTGATATACTAGGCGTTACCAAGGCAAATCGAGTCAAGATACTGGCAGGCAACCGGGGAGGTAGTCTGCGGTTCTTGAAGAAAGAAAGTGGAGGGTACACTAAATCCCCAGGAGAGAGGTGTTGATGAAGGTCAGTTTCCCGGATATTAGCCTTCAAGCTGAGTGAGTGATTGAGTGAGTGAGAGAGAGAGAGAGAGAGAGAGAGAGAGAGAGAGAGAGAGAGAGAGAGAGAGAGAGAGAGAGAGAGAGAGAGAGAGAGAGAGAGAGAGAGAGAGAGAGAGAGAGAGACGGAGACCTCCTTTCGACTGTTGGCTTTATAGAGCAAAACTGAAGTGACAAGGTATTGGTGCTCTGGTGGAAATAGAGTGGGCCCTTAACAGGACCTCTAGCTCTATTGAGAGAGATAATAGGATGGATTATGAACACCCTTGAAAGCAGATAACTCTGAACGGGTCGGTATCAGAAGGGTGTACACAGGGAGGATACTCTCCCCCCTTTTATGAAGTTTGGCCGTGGATGAGCTACTAGTAAGGTTGAACAGTGCTGGTATTAAAGCGGTAGGTTATGCGGATGACATTGCCATACTCTCCAGGAGAGCCTACGAGGATGCCTTGCAGGAGCTTGTTCAACAAGCCTTGATAATTACAGAAGTCTGGTGTAGAGAGAACAAACTCTCCACTCAGCCGAAGAAAACTATATAATCTTCTCCAGAAGGTACAAAATCGAGCCTCTGAAGGAAACAGTAATCGGGGGCAAGTCAGTTGACTTTTTCACGACTACGAATTATCTGGGAGTCACCCTGGATAAAAAACTACTTTGACAGAATTAACTGGAGGCTGCCAAAATGCTATTATAATCTTTTGGCACAGTGTGAGAGAGCAATTGGCATGAAGTGGGGTTTGAGGTCTTAGCAAGTGATGTGAATCTACTCGCTATTATTATCCCAAAAACTCAGTCATGCAGTTCCCGTATGGTCGAAAAGAACCGAACTTGGGACAGAATACAGGGACTCTTCCTCAGAGGCATTACATCCACGAGGAGTGCCACCCATATCAATGACGATGAGGAATCTCCCAATGATGGCGGTCTACAGGCTTACAATGGCTCCCCAAAGAGGAGTGCAGATCAATCCTGCCTATTTAGGGGCAGCCTGAAAGGCAGGACAGAATCAAAGCACTGTGGTTCGCGAAGCAGCATTTCAGGGTCGTCATCCTGTCGAGGGAGGAATGGGAAAATGGCCGCACCCCAAAGCATCGCACAATTTGGTAAACGGATGGGTCTAGAACAAACACAAGGATCGGAGCAGGCTTTTGCGGTTCTAGAAGTCTCTCGGCCATCTACAGATGTGCGGAGAAGCTACTCGGCTATGGTAAGATAACTGAGACGATCTGTATCTGTTCGGACAGTCAAGCGGCACTCAACGCACTGAAAAGTCCGACTGTGTCCTCGAGCCTCGTCAGGAATACCAAGTAGATCCTTAACAGGCTAGCCGGTGGAAACAGGTTCAACCTGACCTGGATTCCGGGTCGCTCAGGTTGGAAAGGGAATGAGAGAGTGGACAAACTGGCCAGAGACGGGGTCAGATTGGACGGTCCCAAAGATCCCTTTGCTGCAACGGTGGTATACAGATCTTGCGGAACCTTCTGAGAGTTCAACATGCCTTACCACGGAGAAGCATTGACGGCTGCCGAACTGCCAAAGCGCTGCTTGGTGATGAGGTAGGTCTAAGGGCAAGCGAGATAGTTTCACTGATTAGACAAAGCATCAGGATAATACCCTTCTGTACGAGATGCGAGGAAAACAAAGTGGAGTCGTCAACCCACTTTCTTTTCGAATGTCATCCGTCAGGTTTACCTGGCTAGGCCCGGGGTTCATCACGGCCGAAGACATAAAGGATCTAAGCGTAAAACAGATCTTAGGATTCTGTCGAACAGCGGGGTATCCAAATACCCCTTGAAAAACGTAGCAGGGAACAGTTCTTTGGCTAAGTGCACTGAACTTTATATTTTGCCCGCTACCATCTGAACCAAAAACCAATTGCAAGATAAGTCAATATTACAAGTCTTATATTATTGTACTACTATAATCTGCATTAAAATATCGTAATACGGAAAACCCCCTCAATTAAACAGGTATACTCCTGCGGATTCATTTACATCAATTTATAAAATAGCTCTATTTAATAGTATTCTTCATAGATTATCAAACGTCCCTTTGAGCCAACAAAATCATAGCAAACGAAGTTGAAAAAATTCACCAAATAGCGTTGGAGAATGGTTACGACAAATCTTTGATCAACAACTTAATTTCGAAACAAAAAAAAGAAATTGGAAAGCAACCAATTAACCAAATTAGATCCATTACCTTCAAATAGTTCAATAAAATTCAAAATTTTACCAATCTTCCTTCATTTATCAATAAATTTCATAACGTGATTTATAAATTTGCAAGACAACCCGTTTATAGATTTAAGACCAAGCAAAAAAAACCGTTTAGGCAACCCCTCTGATAAAGTTTCCGACTTCGACAAATCCGAGATTTACAAAACCGATTGTGAGTCGTGTTCAAAATGTTATGGGGGTCAAACTAGAATGAACATTGAACTCGGTATGAGGAACAATTTGCCCATCTAATGAAAAATAATAATGAAAAACCAGGGATAGACGAACATATTTTGAATATAGTAAGTTCAACACTTTTGAAACACAGTACGGACACTTATCTAGGTAATTTATAAAGAATGGAAATGATGAACGAAAAAGCAATTTAAAAAATTCCGATTTTCTCCGGCTGAGGGCAACCTCTTGTTTGCATTATAAACTACAAATGGTATTTAAACAGGCACATTTTGATTTCCAACTTAGTTTTCTTTGATGATGGCTACTTGGTAGCTGAAAGGTTCTCAGTACTTTAACAGTATTTTTAGTGGATAAGGGTGATTAAATTAGAAAATTAGAATTTCTTCTAAATCTATCCCAATTCTGATTGCATTTAGAAACAAAGTTCTCTATGTCCCTATTAAATCAAAACCAATAAAAAATTGTTCAAGCTCTAGCTTTCGACTTTTCAATTTCAAAGTGAGATATGTATGTATCTTCATTAATTTTTAACACACAAATCATTCTGAATTTTGGAAAATATTTTCAATTCAGAATTTAAAAACTTTTCATCTTTAGGCCACCCCTCTTTACAATATTTTTTCACTAAGGTCAATACAGGATCTTTATCTGTGATAATACGAGGTTCTATTAATGTCTCTTCGGTGATTGGTAATTCTAAATCGATACTACGTATCATTACTGACATTTCAGGATCATCCTCAACGTTATCCCCTAAGAAAAACCTCGACAAAAGATCCGCAATGAACATCGTTTTTCCAGGTATTCCAAGTATTCAATTTTCATTTCATCTTACAGTAATTTCATTTTAATTCTTTGTATTCTTACACTGATCTTACTTGAATATTTCTCCTGTATAGAAACACTAGCGACCCGCCCCGGCTTCGCACAGGTGCAATGCTGATACTAAGTACACTACATAAAAACTGTGAACGTTGTATTATAAAAACATAGCGGCCCGCTCCGGCCGGTACCGCCACAAACGCTACGTCCCGCAATTTTTAAATCTGTAATATCTTCGAAAATATTCATTTAAATCATCATATTAAATCAACAATGTATTTAAGGTATTTAATTGGATAAGGATTAATGCTGTATTGGTTAAAATCGCTTCGAAAATTAGCCATTATTTGTCGTAAAAAGTAAATGACAAAAAAATGGTATTGTGGGATAACCATAAGAGATAGACATATACCATCGCGGAGTTTTCTGTAGACCTTTTCAATGTGTACAATACTTAGTACATTATTTTGATGTATCTCGTAGGGTTCAGCCTGCGTTTGCAATGTAAGCGGAAAAAATGTAATTATTTACGACATCACATTAGAAACCTCAAAATTAACCCTATTTTTCCACTATTTAATGGATGTTATTATACATATAAGCCTTCCTCTTCAATCACTCTATCTATTTAAAAAAAACCGCATCAAAATCCGTTGCGTAGTTTTGAAGATTTAGGGCATATACCGACGGGCGACTACTGCAGCGCGACAGTCGTGTAGCTCAAAATGATACAAATGAACTTCCAGGTTTGTGCGTACACGAGCGACAATTTTGTAGCTTCTAGCGGCATCCGCTGACGACAGTCGCCCGGAATGAAACGTGTTCTATTTGTCGGCGACAAAAGAGACGCCAAGCGATCGTAGCAAGCTATTCAGTAAACCGGTTTCTACAGGAATGAACATACGGGCTACTATTTTGTCGCTAGTCTTTGGCCTGGCATTTCGGTAAAGTATTTCGTACGGTGCACACGTCCACAATGTGTGAAATTAATAACACCGAAAGATTAATTTTGGAAATCGAGGTTCGGCCTGGACTTTACAACACGGCATTACCAGAATACAGCGATCGTAATTTGAAAACCAAATTATGGGAAGAAGTATGCGAACACGTTGTGCCGAATTGGAAAGACTTGGAATCCAAAGAAAAGTCCGAAAAAGGTAGGACATAGTTTTTTAATAATCATTCTAGAGTTAATTAACAAATTATCAAAGTTTTGTACAGTGTAGTTAAAGTAATTTAGGTTTCTTCTTCAATACAACTGTTCCCCCTATTAAATTATTTTAGGTACCATTAATAACAAAAAAAAAATTATTTTTCGTTAATGCACAATTTATGTGACCACAGAAATGTACAATTAAATAATCAACATACTCATATATTATTATGAATTCAAAGTTTCAAGTAAAACCTTATACATAAGGTATTTTATATTTTGTCATATTGCCACGGTATTTCACCTCTTGGGGAGATAAAATAATCTGCAAAATAGTCCCTGTTAGATATTCCATCGCCATCAGCTCTGGTTCCTACACGAGCAATATCATCAAGAGAGCAATCATACAAGGTATCTTCATAATGCGTTCCATCTCTTTTCCGAACAAAGTTGTGTAGAACACAGCAAGTTTGTGTTATTAATTGTGCAAATTCCACATCTACATCCATAGCCTTATGAAGAATTCTCCATTTATTGGCTAATATACCAAAGGCACATTCTACAATTCTTCTTGCCCTTGTTAATCTGTAATTAAAAATTCTTTGCTTTTCACTAAGATTTCTGTTGGGGTATGGTCTCATAACGTCCCTTGATAAAGCAAATGCTTCATCCCCCACTATAACATGTGGCATACATCTACCATTGTCATCATGTGGTAGTGGTTTTGGGGGTGGAATATATAGTTGCTTTTGTCTTATTCGTTGACCCAAAACAGAATTTTTAAATACATTTGAATCGCTGGATTTTCCATATGCTCCAACGTCAATCGCAATGAAGCAGTAATCAGCGTCAACCAAGCCAAGAAGTACAATTGAGAAAAAACTCTTGTAGTTGAAATATTGAGAACCTGAATGATTCGGATTGGTAATCCGAATATGCTTCCCATCTATCGCACCAATGCAGTTTGGAAAAGAGGTATATTCGTAAAATTTTTCTGCTATCTGCTCCCATTTCTCTTGAGTTTTCTCTCCCATGTGAGTAGAACGTAGTAAAGCCCAGATAGCTGTACACGTATGTTTAACAATGGAACCGATAGTTGTTCGTCCCAAAAGGTATTCGTAGTGAAGAGAAGCGAAGCTATTTCCCGATGCCAAACACCTGAAGAAAATATCAACATATTATTTTTCAAACTTCAGTTATAGTACTTTTATTGTTACAGGCAAAGAAGTACAAAAAAGATGGAATTCCTTAAGAGACTGCATGAGGCGAGAACTGGCTCTGCAAAAAAACCCTTCTGGTGGTGCTGCAAAGAAGAGAAGGAAATACATGTACTTCGACCAGTCACAGTTTTTGCGGACCACGATGGAAGATCGTCAAACGACATCGTCTTTGTGTTCGGTCACAGCTGAAAGCAATGCAGCCCCGATCACTGACACGGAACCAGTGGAAGTTCCTCCAATACCTCCTGTACAACCTACTGAGACACCTAAATCAATGAAAAAAAGGCCAACTAATAATAATTTCGAGCAGGATATTTTGAAGCTGCTTGAAAAGCGCAGCACCAACCCTATGGATGATCTTGATGATGATAAGCAATGTTTGTTATCTTTGCTGCCGCTCATGAAAAAGTTCGACGACGACAACAAAATAACAATAAGAGTGGAGCTAATGAACACCATTAGAAGGGTTCTGAATGACATAAAAGCACAAAAAAATTACCAAAATGCACTTCAGTCTCTGGAGCCTTCACAGGGAAGTTCTCAGTGGCAACCACCCAACATCCCATGGCAGCCGACTACTAATAACCAATGGCAGCCCCAACCTGGCCCATCATGGCAGTCATCACAAACTAGCTACCTTCATCAGGTTACGCCGATACCTTCACCAAGCTTATCAGTAGCCAGCAGTGAAATTATCGATCTTGGCGAATCTTTAATGTAGGATTATTTTATATACACAATATTATATTACTCGTTCTACGTATGGTTTGTTTGTAAATGTGTAATTATAAATAAAGTATATTAAATTCTTACTTACCTGAGTGTTACTGCTAATCTTTCTTCGGGACTAATAGGTTTTCTCATATTCGTTGTTGCAAACGTAATCGCTGGACCAATTGATGCAAGTAGCTCGTCAAACGACGCCACCGACATACGAAAATAATTAAAAAATTTGTCAGGGTGAGTCCTCAAATCTGGATATAACTTATGAAACTGCCCTTTTAGTAAACGTTGGCTTACTATAGGATGCACCCAATACCGTCTTCGTTTTTGTAATAACCGCCTTCGAGGTCGCACTAATAAAACAGCAATACATGCTAACTCGGTAAACTCCATCTTGAGACTGACGAAAAACAAAACCCAGAGATCACAAAAGTGTGGAATGACATAAAAATCGCTTGTTTGCTCTGTCGTTTTCGCCACAAAAATGTGGTTCGTCTGTTCACGTTCTAGTCGCGGCGCTTCAGCGACACGACTGTCGCGCTACAATAGTAGCCCGTCTGCCCTTGCCCTTAAGCATACATAGGGATATAGGGACAGAGAAAGCGACTTTGTTTTATACTATGTAGTGAAGTGGTTTATGATCAAAGTTGATCAATATATTTTTCTCGTATCGAAAATTTTTAATGTAGGTTATATTCTATAACCTCTACGCTGGTTTGATAATTTGTGACCAAGGTGACTTAGGTAGTAGGCTGTATCTACTATCAGATTTTAAGCACATTCTTTATCATTCACCGCTATTTCAAAAATGTATAGGGAGGTTAAAATTAATAATTCACGGAAAAATTTACATAGAAGATCCAGTATCTCATTTTACTTTAAACACTGTCATATTCGGAACAGCAAGCGGGTCATTTTTAGCCATTCGTGTATTACAGCAAGCCTTAGACATCACGTGTGAATGTCCAAACGCCAGTAAAACTATCATATCGGATTTCTACATTGATCACATATTGACAGAAGCCGATTTCCTTAAAAATGCGTAAAAAACTTGAATAATTAAAGTGCATACGTTCTCGAAAAAGCGGGTTTTCTGGCAAACGATAACAATTTACTCAATGACAATCAAAATGTAAACAACCTCGAACATTTCAAACTAACGACAATCAATCTACTAAAACTTTGGGGATTATATGGAATCCAAAACCAGATACATTGTCATCGTAATTGACACCTGGGCATTCTAATGTCACGAGAAGACATATTTTATCGATAATAGATAGGATTTTTGACCTCCTGGGGTTGGTGAGTCCATTGATATCAAGTCTTAACTGAATTTACAAGAACTTTGAAAAATTAAGTTAGATTGGGACGAATCTGTTCCGGAAAACCTACATTCATTATGAATACAGTTTTATGCGCAACTGACTGAACTCTATAAGGTCTCACTCCCGCAACACGGTTTTTTTTTACCAAACTACAAAATTGTACAAATTCACATCGATCAATTAAATGAAATATCCTATCAAAATAATTGCAGAAATTCAAAAATTATTGAATATCGATTATAACAACGTGTTCTTAAAATGCGACTCTCAAATCGTTTTGGCCTGGTTGTCGCGAGAACCATTGTCTTCGGAAACATTCGTTGCTAATCGAATATCAAAAATCCAAAATGTAGATGCAACTAGCAGCGGATCTTATTTCTTGTGGCTGTGACATCGATAGTTTGAACAAATTAAGATTGTGGTTGAAAGACACAATATCAAATGAATGTAATCAACCTCCTATCGATTTAGATGTCATACCGGAAGGTCGAAATGTTGAAACTTGTTATGTTATGTGTCTGTAGAGCCTACAAAATTATTTGCAAAATTAAAAAGAGTAGTTGCATACACACTGCGACGTATTCATAATACTAAACTGAATAAGTAGAGGAAGTTTAACAAATTCAGAAATAGTCAACCCTCAATGTTTTAATATATACGGCTCAAAGGCAATCGTTTCCAAGCGAAATGTATGCTCTTGAGCATTCGAAACCAATACAAAAAAATAGCCAACTTTTAAGCCTTCATCCAATTTTGGATAATTGCGGCATATTACGCCTCGGAATTAGATTTATCAAAATCATATCTCAAGTACGGACAAAAGCATCAAAACAATTTTGCCTTAAAATCACGTTTTCCTAGATCTTAAGATTCAGGCAAAAACATTGGCCGAGTAGCGGCGTTAATTCACAAATGTATCAGATGTTTCAAATCAACACTTAATGGGTGTTAGTAAGTAGTTCCCTCTCGACCTTTTTCAGTATGCGGTGTCGATTTGGCAGATCCTTTACTGATTAAAGATGAAAAATTAAGTAACCGTTCTTTCGTTAAATCATCCTAGTAGTTTTTGAGTGCTTCAGTGCCAATCCTGTGAATCTTGACATTGTAACTAATTTGACCAAAGAAGGTTTACTCGAAAGGTCTATTCGGATAATGGCACGTATCTAGTAGGTTCAAGCAACGATTTGACGGCGTGTCAAGCATTAACTGAATTTGTGGAAAATAATGTGATTAAAAATTATTTTCTTGAAAATTGTGTAAGCTGCGTTCGCCATACTTTGGTGGATAATGGGAGGGTGCAGTGAAATCACCTAAAATTCATCTGAAGATAATATTATTGGACATCAAACTCACGTATAAAGCGTTCTACACAGTAATTGTGCAGGTTGTGGCAATTTTAAACTCTCGGCCCCTCAGTCCTCTCTCTGCTGACCCCAAGAATCTGAACCCGCTCACAGGTCATTTCCTCATTGGTGTAACACCGACATCACTTCCAGAATCAAATGTAGAACACATTCCTGTGAATCAACTTCCTAATTGATACAACACTTTTGGAGACGTTGGTCTTTAGAGTATCTAAATAATCTTCAACATCGTCCGAAGTGGCATCAATAAGCCCACCGTTCTGAACAACAAGGTATGTTGCTAATATTAAAGAAGTATAATTTGCCATCCATGTGCTGGCCTATCGGAAGTTCATCCCGGAAAAAACGGTAGGTATAGTTCGCATTGTGAGTGGTGAAACGAAAAATATCAGAGTAAAACGCGCCTTAAACAAAGTGTGTATTTTACCTGTCCATAATGAGCAATGATCCAATTTTTCATAATTGTGTGTCTTTATACTCCAGGCAAATAAGACATTTTCCACAGACCTCTCTGTACGGCGGGATTTTATGGTGGAAAAATGTAGGTTTTGACATCTAAAAACTGATGTCACTGACGCGAAGGCTGGTGCGGGGGTGCGTTGTGATATATGAATATATATGTATATATATATATATATATATATATATATATATATATATATATATATATATATATATATATATATATATATATATATATATATATATGTATATAAATGATTTTTCGCCAATATCTCAAAAACCAAGCAATGTATCGAAAAAAATTGTAAAAAGTTGTAGGAAAAGAAAATGGCCACAAAAATCAATCATGACATTTTACGATTTTCCGAGCGGTTTTCGCGTAAAATACGTTAAACCGCGTCTTATATATACATATTTCATGTTTCCTTGCTTCCTTGCTATGTTACCCAAAAAACTTTATTATCTCGAAAATTAAGCATTTTCTTTGAAACTCGGAAAATTTCACGTTTGACGCTGATATCGAAGTGAAAATTTCATGATTTTCCAATAATTTTCCACAATTTTCTCTTTTCATACTTAGTTATATCCCTGAATATATCAAAGAGCTATTACATTTTTTCTTTAAGGCTTACTGTCTGCCAAATTAACGACTAATTGCGAAAAATATGCCTAAATACGATTTTCTAATTTTCCGTGGAAAATCTGACTTTCCTAATAACGTTCGTTTAGAAGGAAAATACATTTTGAACAACTTCTATTTTCTTTCAAATCGAACGTTATTGGAAAAGTCAGATTTTCCACTGAAAATCAGAAAATCGTATTTGGACATATTTTTCGCAATTAATCGTTAATTTCGCAGTAAGTCTTAAAGAAGGAATGTAATAGCTCTGTGATGTAACTAAGTATAAGAATGAAAATTTGTGGAAAATTCTTGGAAAATCATTTTCACTTCGATATCAGAGGCCAACGTGTCATTTTCTAGGTTTCCAAGAAAAAGCTTAATTTCGGGATAATAACGTTTTTTGGGTAACAGCGAGGAAACATGAAATATACAGGTGTCCAAGATTTTAGTAACAGAACTTCAACAGTCGATAGAAAATTTGATTTTGAGAAAAAAAGTTCCTATTAACATATATGCACAGACGCTTAGTTTTTGAGATACAGGGTGTTGAAATTGAAAATAAAATTTCGTTTTTTGCAAATATCTCCGGAACCGTTTATCGTACAGAAAACAGCTTTTGCAAGCATTTTCTAATCATAGGAAGCTATGTCCTGTGTGATAAAAATTTTTTTTTTAGTCATGATTGGGGAAGATTTTGAAGGGGTAGTGGGTGTTCTTCTCCCCAACTTCTACGCCACTGGAAAAATACGGTTTTGAGACAACTATTTGAACCGCCAATGTTTTCTACACAAAAATGGTACTCCTGGTTATAAGCTCTAAAGTTGACCGTTTTCGAGAAAAATCAACTTTTATGTTGAAAAACATGGTCAATTTTTTGGTTTTGTTACTTGTTATAACGTTTGAAGAAATTTTGTTTAATTAGTAATAATTGAACATGTTTTTCAACATAAAAGTTGATTTTTCCCGAAAACGGTCAATTTTAGAGTTTATGACCAGGAGTACCTTTTTTGTGTAGAAAACATTGGCGGTTCAAATGGTTGTCCCAAAACCGTACTTTTTCAGTGGCGTAGAAGTTGGGGAGAAAAACACCCACTACCCCTTCAAAATCTTCACCAGTAAAGAGTAAAAAATTTTTGTTTATCGCACAGAACATAGCTTACTATGAGTAGAAAATGATTACAAAAGCTGTCTTTTGTACGATAAACGGTTCCGGAGATATTCGCAAAAAACCATTTTTTTTTTCAATTTCAACCCTGTATCTCGAAAACGAAGCCTTTTACGACATATGTTTATAGGAACTTTTCTTCTTAAAAACACTTGTTCTATCTCCTGTTGCAGTTTGTCTACAAAAAACCGATTCACCCTGTATACATCCTTTTCTATCAAAAGATCCCGCCGTACAGAGAGGTCTGTAAAATGAGCTTTTTTCGTTTTATTTGCCTGGAGTAATAAGGGATCTTCCCATTTATTGTTGTATTCATTACTTGTTGCCTCATTATATAAAAAATTCTCGGGAATTAGGTCACATTAACACTCTGTTATAAATGTTCGTCTTTACGTACGTTTCGGTCTCACGGCCATCATCAGAAGACTTATTTTGTCAAAAAGGGGTTAACTAAAACTAATTAGCACAAGCGTCCATATCGCACAATTTTCAAACAAAAAGCTCACGCCGTCGAAACGAACAGAACCACGAATAATCGAAAATTGTATCGTTAATATTAAAGTATAGATTTTTTTGTAACAAGAAACCACTGTTAAGTAATATTCTCATAATGTACAAACGCATATTGCTATGGTCTCAAAGCAACTGGAGTTCGAAGCTATTTGTTTGTAATAACTCGACCAAGATGTAGATTTATGACGTACTTGAAAAGGTTTTAGACCTGCATTGGAATTTACTTTACTTTAAGCGTTCTTCTTAAAATATACTTTTAACATTATAAAGACGTATGTAGGAATTTGCAAAAGTTTTAATTATAATTATTCAAGTTAGTATAAATCTGAATCAATCCCTGAATATCATTCCTATGATTTACAGAATTTGAATCCCTTTTTATGTGAACCATCTCCAGGATAGATCTTTTATAATCGAAACAGTGCTTAGCAAGGGCGGTGGAATTTTCTAAGTTATTATTTCTTGTGCTATACTTATGGCCGTACATTCTTTTTTGTAAATATTGTTTAGAGATTCCAGTATAAGTTCCATCACAATCTAAACAATTCAATTTATATACTGTGTGGGTTTGTTTATCTTTAGGTATTACAGGTTTTAGATTTGAGAAATATTTCCCAACACAGTTAGTAGGTTTATGCGCAACATTTATATCGTACTTTTTCAAACATTCTTAATTTTTTCTGAGGTCTCCGGAATGTATGGTAAAGTTATATAATTGTCTGTATTACCTGTTATGTTATTTTTAAAAGAAGAACCATTATAGATTTTGTTTATTCTCTCTTTAATGATAGGATTGTAGAAAGTTTTTGGGTAGCCATTCATTTCCAATGCATTACGAACAATTTTTAAATTTTTGGGACGGTCCTCTGCGTGGGATAATTTTACCGCGCGGTCTGTGAGGCTGTTTATGACACTTTTTTTATAACAAGCTGGTGCAACGGAATTGAAATGAAGATAACGTTGAGACCAGACTTCTTTAGTAAACCAAGAAGTTTTTATTTTTCCATCTGCATCATGCCTAATGGTCATATCTAGAAAATTAATGTTATTGTTTATTTCTATTTCACAAGTGAATTGAAGTTTACAATGGAAATTGTTAAATTTATTAATCACATATTGAATTTTATCGTTGGGAACACACATAAGGCAATCATCTACATACCGTTTAAAGAATACAGGCTGAAAATCTAATGAATTTATAACAGATTCCTCTAGGCATTCCATAACGAGGTTAGCAATGGTAGCTGAAATAGGAGATCCCATTGCTGTGCCGAAAATTTGTCCAAAATATTGCTCACCGTACTGAAAATAAGTGCATTCTAAACAAAACTTTACCGCATTTATAAAATCCGATTGATCAACAGGTGTGTGGTTTTTAATCTCTGGCCAATTTTTTGATGCAATTTAATGCCAAAACGACAGGTATATTTGTAAATAAAGAAACAACATCCAAGGAAATTAGTTGATGGTTTACTGGTACGGATTGATTTTTTATAAATTCATTAAAATGCCATGAGTCTTTCACATAAAATTCATTTTTTCCTATTATATTATTGATAGATTTTGATAGAAATTTTGATAAATTGTAAGTAGGCGCTCCAATATTACTTACAATGGGTCTTAGGGGTATATCATTTTTATGTAATTTCGGAAGCCTCTTGTGACGTTTCTTTTAAAATTATTATACATAAAAGAAAGAATCTTTATTATTTTTAAAATTATTATTATTCAATTTGCTCATGAATTCACATAATATCCTGAACACATTTCGAAGGGAATGCAACGTTTGTTGTTCTTTCTGAAAGTGGATACTTTCAAGGGGGAATATATTTAGTTTAAAGTTGATTTTATGTAGGTTTAACTCAAGTGCGATATATATTAGCACCCTCGCACAGATAGCTTCCAGATATGGCTAGCGAGAGCTGTCCGTTTTGCTATACAAATGCATTACTAAAAATACTGTAATTATTATATATAAAAATTCTCGGGAAATAGGTCACAATAACACTTTGTTTTAACTATTCGTCTTTACGTACGTTTCGGTCTCACGACCATCATCAGAAGACTCACTATGTCTAAAAAGGGGGTTTATTAAAACTAATTATAAAACAAGCGTCCAAATCGCACAATTTAACTTCAATTAAAGTTAAATTGTGCGATTTGGACGCTTGTTTTATAATTAGTTTTAATAAACCCCCTTTTTAGACATAGTGAGTCTTCTGATGATGGTCGTGAGACCTAAACGTACGTAAAGACGAATAGTTAAAACAAAGTGTTATTGTGACCTATTTCCCGAGAATTTTTATATATAATTCATACTGGGTCAAGAATCTTATTACTGTAATTATTAAGAACCATCGTACAGTTCACAGCATGCTCTAAGACACTAGTCATTATTTCATTGTATTGTTATTTGTTAAGTTTTATAACTGTGAATGAAAGTGTTTCACATAGAGGATAGCAGTGTTTCAATTAATCAACGTAATCACAAACAGCCTCAATACATAGAAATTTTCATCGAGCCCAATATTGAAGGTATCTGAATTATCTCTACGTTATCCAATTGAATCTTGAAGACATTCCAGTTTATTACTCCTATGACACTAAGGCATATCCCGATATGTCACAGAATATCGATTTTTCGTTTTTAGTGTCAATATGTACTGTTTATTATTATGGCAAAAATCTGTTTCTGAAGCTTTTTAGGTTATTAAAATAAGATTCCGATATGTGTCTTTATTACAATCAACCACGGTCATATATACAGGTCTGGAATCTCTATGTTTGACATGAGTCTCTTACATGTCGCCAAACTCGTAGTCAGCTCAGCGATCAGCTGGCGCATGGATCGAAATATGTTGTCAGGATTAGGCGCCATATCGTTCAAACACGGTCGTATACGTGCCAGAGAACATCCCTCGCCACCCGTAACGTCTGTTGGTACTACGAGACAGTTGACGCTTAGCGGACTCACTTCTCACATAGGAAACAGCCTCGACATTCCAGATCTGTATTGCCACCGTGCAATCAACCGATGGCAAAACTCAGTATGTTAGACATATCGGACAACAGCGAAGCAATCGTGAATGCCGGTGTGTCTGACTTATCGAATTATGGCCATTTCTTATAAAATCTCTATGATTATGGCATTTATGTCAAAGTTTACGCTTGTTAGTCAATCGAATAAAAAGGACCAGTTGATCTCAGAACATAACCATCACAAGGATATGGCAGACTTGGCTTACAAGTTAAAATATGTAGAGAAAAAGAAGGCGAAAGAAGATCCAAAGATAAGGGTTTTGGTATTTGACTTGCAAGTTTTAGATGGGATACCACTAGCTGCTACATGTGGCACGAAGCAATCGGCAAAAGTAGGTCTGAATAGATTGCTTCCTGCGTTTAAAAAAAAATACGGGCACTGCTGACGGAAGTGAAAACTGACATTATGAAGTAACCAATTTATTTTGGGAACTTCATCCAAATTCGTATGATTTCACCAGTATCATCTCTTTCTACATGACATTATTTTCCGACAGTGCCATTGGACAATCCATACCCAACATCTATGTTATTAGTCATCATGTATGGTCGGTTAAGAACTGTCAGCATTTTAATCAACAAATATATACATTTTTTTAATTAATAAAAAACGTATAATGGGCGGTACAATCCCTGTAAAGAGTTTCAATCGGTCCTCGTGCAGACTAAAGTTATATTTTTATTGAATTTATTAATTGTACATTGTACTTAGTATCGTATCTACATACAAGGTTTTAAATATTGTGAATATAAGTCTTCTTCCACTGATTCATTCTGACTGTAACAGTTTTGACTTACATCTGGAAAAAAATCAGAATTACCGAGAGATCACTCTGATGAAAACGAATGGTATTTTGAGTTTCTAATTTGGTGAATAAAGAGTAGAATATTAATGGTTTTTTTCATGTAAAATTGTTTACCTCCTAACATGTCACGTGATATCTATAAAAAGTGCATAAGTATGTACTACTAGTGGAGTAAATCTGGCGAGAAAAAAGGCAAGGTTGGCGAAAATTTTACGATGCTTAGCGACCCGATGGATAGTTCTTGTTAGGGTACCAATAACAACCCCCTGAAATTTGTATTTACCGAAGTGGGTGCAACCCCTTTTTTTTGATATTTTTGAGGGTAGTTTATCAAAAAAAAAGTATATCTCTGGTTGTATTGAAAATTAAGAAACCAAAGTAGAACCCTTTTATTGTCAATGTCCAAGGAACTTCCAGTCGAAATTTCAAGTTGATCCAACCTCCCCCTCCCCTTAATAGATGTATATTATACTCATATATGCAAGGAATCTTTCGTAACGGCTAACTCGGTCATTTTTCAACCGATTTGGCTGAAATTTGGACTGAAGATAGGTGTTATGGTCTCAAAACTATCCTCTAAATTTCAAGTGAAAATATTGGATAAGTTTCCAGAAATTCAATTTTTTAGTGTGCAATCGCGATAATATGAACACGCACTCATATGAACCACTCCGTAATATGAACACAATAATTTTGGCATTGACTACTCTATAGTATGAACAGCCTGAAATCTCGGTAATATTTAGGTAACAGAGGTGAACGCAGCTAGTTTCCTAAACAGAGTCTAGAAAGTGTTTAAAACTGTAATAATTTAAAATGGTTAAAGTGAAAGGCAAATCAAAATGTCTCTCTCTTCATGAGATAGCGAAACTTTTAGAAGATGCTAATAAATGGTTAGGAGT
Source organism: Endomychus coccineus (assembly GCA_958510875.1). Taxonomy (NCBI): domain Eukaryota; kingdom Metazoa; phylum Arthropoda; class Insecta; order Coleoptera; family Endomychidae; genus Endomychus; species Endomychus coccineus. The sequence continues at coordinate 86,138,671 of OY294069.1, read as the reverse complement.
GACGCTTTTGGAAAAAAAGTACGGTATTGCCAAATCAACAGTCTGTTTAATTAAAAACAAAAAAAGAAGAATTGTCGAGAGAGTTGCAAATTGTGCGTCTAAATTAACAAAAAAATGCACATTAAAAAAAGGAGAACTTCCGGAAATGGAAAAACTGCTTTATAAATGGTTCCTTGCACAACGCGAGAGAAATATGCCAGTTTCTGGAGAGATGATAAGGCAAAAAGCTTTGAGTTTAAGTTTCAGTTTAAACGTTAGCAGCTTCAAAGCAAGTGATGGATGGTTGCAACGGTTTAAAGAACGGTATGGGGTTAGATTTTTTAAAATAACCGGAGAAAAACTGTCAAGTCAGCCAGAACTTATTAATCCATTTAAAGAAAAACTAAAGATGGTGATTGAAAAATATGAATTAAATGAGCACCAGTTGTACAATGCTGATGAAACTGGGTTGTATTGGCAATTGTTACCTGATAAAACATATGTATCACTAGCCGAAAAAACTGCACCTGGACTCAAAATAGCCAAACGAAGAGTTACATTTTTGGGATGCGCCAATGCCTCAGGATCGCATAAAATAAAACCATTACTTATCGGAACGGCAAAAAATCCGAGATGTTTCGAAAACTTTCACAATTCCTTGGTGTACCGGCACACTAAGAACGCCTGGATGACTGGTGAACTCTTTAAAAACTGTTTTTTTCAACAATTTGTTCCAGAAGTAAGCATAAAAAATATTCTCCTCTAATTTTAATAAACCTTAATGCACTCACGCTTTTTTAGGTTAAAAGTTTTCTGAGATCTCAAAATCTACCAGAAAAGGAGGTACTTCTTTTGGATAACGCTCCGTCTCATTCACCTGCAGCAGATTTAAAATCTAGTGATGGTATGATCTTTGTAATGTTCATGCCTCCGAACGTTACACCATTTATTCAGCCAATGGATTAGAATGTGCTTAGGCTCACCAAGCTTTTCTATAGGAACAGTCTTCTTAGTTCCATTATTACTGGAAATGACGCTGTAGGTGAAGCTCTAAAGAAAATTACATTAAGGGATGCAGTGATGCATTTGATGGCCGCATGGGAAAAATTAAACCCAGAGATGATCTCAAAATGTTGGCGAAACATTTTTGACTTTACGGATGCATCAGATGAGGACGACTTGCCTCTATCACGCATAAGACAACAGCTAATTGAAGAACCAGCTGCCGACCCAATAAGGGACACATATCCGCATGGAAAAAATTAAACCCAGAGATGATCTCAAAATGTTGGCGAAACATTCTTGACTTTACGGATGCATCAGATGAGGACGACTTGCCTCTATCACGCATAAGACAACAGCTAATTGAAGAACCAGCTGCCGACCCAATAAGGGACACAATAGCACTTTTAGGCGCTATAGGGCCTGTAAGTTTTGCATTTGTACATTTTTGTTTCAGTCCAGGTCCTTGCAGTATCATTAGAATGGGCTAAACAAAACTCAATAAATTTATCGGATATTACAACTTTAAAAAACATTCATGAAAAAGCAGTTTTAGCTAAACTTTCGGCCAAACAAATTCAGTCACAAATAACTTCATATTTTAGAACTAACAATTAGTTTCATTCAATGTAGATATTAAGCAGTTGATTTTGATGTACGATTAAACGATTTTTAAAATATTAATCCGTTTTTTATTATGTATTTTTATTACCTTCAATAATATGAACATACCGTTAGTATGAACAACCTAAGATTTTTTGTGTTCATATTATCGCGATTGTACTGTATTTTTCAAATCAAGATATCTCATGTCATTTACATCCGATCGGGATCTGCTTTGCGAGAAAATGTAGGTATTCGCATATAGTTTTATGTCATGGAATTTATTTTTTAATTATTCTTTTTTCGGTATTAATATCCCCAAAACTTGTGTCAAATTAATTAATTTGAAGTTTCTAAAAGTGTGAAATTTCGCATTTTATACGAATATTGTGAGGCTCAGAAAATATAGCGCTTTAGGCTCCGGGATTTTCACGTGGCCTATCGAAATTAGAAGGTTCAAATTGTATAAAAACACAATTGCATGAACGCCAGACGTCCTAGGTAATTAGCTACGAACGTAATCATTTTGACGTTTCCCTCGAGAAGCTCGCTACGCGTCAGTTAGAGTTTATACATTTTACCTCGGTCTTGTTATGTTGGGGCCGTTCCGTGCCCCGTGCGTGCGGCGCCAGTTGTAATAAAGAATTTTCGGCTGTGGGCCGCTAGCTTTCACCCGTTTCGGGTATATATTAGTAGCTACAAAATTCCTTTTGGTACGTCGCACGTTAGACGCGCGTAGCTGAGACCTGAGAGTACCTGTTTCTATTTTAATTAAAGTTTCCCATTTAATGAGCACGGTCCGATACCTAATCTATCTACGTGAAGCGAAAACGGCACGCCAAAAGTCGTCGTGAAGCCACATCAGGTACAACCAGTTTGCACTTTTCTAACTCGCCAGCTGCGCGCTCCTTACGTGAACTTCATTCGATTTATCTCAAATTAACCAAAATGGCCAATATAGGCCGGAAAAAAAATAATTAAAAAATGAGTTCCATGACATAAAACTATATGCGAATACCTACATTTTCTCGCGAAGCAGATCCCGATCGGATGTGAATGACATGAGATATCTTAATTTGAAAAATAGCTAAAAAATTAACTTAAAGTTGAATTTCTGGAAAACTATCCAATATTTTCACTTGAAATTTAGAGGGTAGTTTTGAGAGCATAACACCTATCTTCAGTTCAAATTTGACATTGACAATAAAAGGGTTCTACTTTGGTTTCTTAATTTTCAATACAACCAGAGATATTACTTTTTTTTTGTTAAACTACCCTAAAAAATGTCAAAAGAAAACTTTTTGGCCAAAAAAAGGGGTTGCACCCACTTTGGGAAATAGAAATTTCAGGGGGTTGTTATTGGTACCACAACAAACATTTTCCACCGGGTCGCTAAACATCGTAAGATTTTCGCCAACCATTTGCCAGATTTACTCCACTATACTTACCTTCATTAAAGAAAGGTGCCCTAAGAAAAGCAGAAGAAATGGGCATTGAACTGAAAAAGAGGTTGCAAAAACGGACATGGAGTCATTATAAGTGTTGTCAACTTCCTCAATCAAACTGATGGAAGCAAAACGTGGTGGTATGTCATGATTAACCAAATATTTTCGTTAACCAGGGAAATTTTATAGTGACCTGCCATAAAGGAAGAGAGATTTGGTTGCGAAACACTATAATGAACTTGTTGCGTTAATCTAAATAAAATCTTAGCTTCGGTAATCCCGAGAACTTCAATGAGCGTCTCCTGAAAAATTAACTTTTTTAACATATTGGGTTTTGCCTTAGTACCACAGACTCCATTATTTTTCAAGAGGCATAAGCTGATTACTAATAAAACATTTAGGGCGTTTTCATACACAACGATAAAACCGGATGCGGTGTCGGAACCGGTTCCGTACCGTCCATTAGTACTCTTCACACATGCCGACCTTTCTCGATGTCGGCGCACTTGGATTCTAGCTGTGGTGAAAGAGTGTACAGGGTGTCTAATTTTCGACTTTTTTGTGGTATGTCTCTGTTTTTGACAACTATAGAAGGATGCGGTTTTCGCAACACTATGCCACTTTTTCGTGTAATATAGGTGCCATAAACGAAATTTTCATGGCCCACTTCGTTTTTAAAATACAGGAAAATTATTAATTTTCTGACATCTCTCGTATCTCAGACACCATAAAATTTATTGAGAGTAAAAACTTTCGATACAGTTTTAACGTGGAATTCAATGATTTCTTGTTTCTTCCTAAGTTTCTACATTTTCAAGAAGATATGAATTAAAGTTGCATTTTATTGTATGGAACAACCGGTATATTTATATATATTTGAATTTGACCTTATTTTTAGCTTTTCAAAAATATATATAATAGTATGTATTCATTTCAAAAACATTTAAGCAAGTTCTTTTAGTAGGCCCATGGTCATGAAATAAAAGAAAATTTCTTATCTATAGTAGGTAGTAGTAAAATTTGTTAAATTACTTAGTTTTGTGTTTTCTGTTTAATTTTATTTAATTTAATTTCAAATTTATCATTGATATCTTCATACTTATTAGGTATCCGGAGAGAGGACAACCGTTTCCTGAGATTTTCTATACTGAAAGGTAAATCAAGAAATTGATAGCAGAAGTTGGAGTGATTTAAGAGTAGAACACAACAAACCATATACAAAATATATAAAATGAAAATCGTTCAGCATTTACATCCTGGAGATTGTGAACGTCGTCTAATTTTCTGCAATTGATATTTACAACAAATCCAAGCTGACATACATTTTGGTAGATCAGTAATATGGATGACCTTAAAGCTACACCAGCTTTTATGGCACACTTTAAAAAAACTAATTCAGGATTTTGTGCACATTTATTACAAATTTGCAACCCAAACCAAACCTTTTTCCAAGAAAAGGGCATGTGCGAGCTTTTGATTCAAGCTGCACCATATACTCTGTATTTTGAAAAATATTCAATATATAGTGATCGGAAGGGTGCCAGAATTTTAACACATTTATTCCAGATCATTGACGGGTCGAAAATTTCGAATTGTTGATTCCCAAGAGGTTAAATAAACATTGCATAATCCCTATTAAATATACATCAAAACGTGGACGTGGTAACAGAATTTTTCACAACAATTCTCACTCATCTATTACACACAATCGACTTTATAGAGATTGCATAAAGGGGTTAAGCACCCCCAAACATTTCAAATTTCCTATTACATATATATGTCACGATGTGGAATTTTTCACGGACCAGTACAAATATTTGTCGACTTCAGATTACAAATTTTAATAGGTGAAAGCTTGCATAGTGTTAGAAATATCAAAATCATTGAAATATTGTTTATAATGTTTACTTGTCATGTGCCCTATTAGTATAGCAGAAAGCTTAAGAGATTCTGTAATAGATTTCAAAATCAATAAAGAAACGTTTGTGTCACATTTTTTAGTAACAGTGCGTTCCAAAAATGTATTAACACATCCCACTCTAGAAAATTCCAATATCCATAAAAGTGAATTATTTATGTATTATTAACCACCTTCCGTTGATTATTCTAATTCTGAAAGGCCCAATCCATTAGTCCAAATAAAATTTATGCATACCTTAGTTGAATAAATTTCCTACAATATTGGTTTCTGGGGTTCTAGGGACATTTTGCGATTAGTTAGAAGGGTTGTTTCCTTGGTCGTTCGCAATGAATAAATATAAACAACCCTCTTCAGATCGATTGCCTCACACTGGAAAATGTTCAGTGGATGTAACGCACCGAAAGGCATTGAACCATATTATTTAGTTCAGTAGTAGGTATTAGAGACATCAGAACCGTTATTGATTTCACAAGTAAAAACTAGTTTTTTCAAATGACGTGGACCTCTTTGAGAGTTGTCTAAAAACGGTAACTCGACAAATATTTGTACTAGTCCGTGGAAAATTCCGCCAGCAAGTCTACGTCGTGACACATATATGTAATAGGAATGTTGAGATGATTGGGGGTGTTTAACCCCTTGGGAACCATCATATGCAATTACCATAGCGTCGATTGTTTGTAACAGATGCAAGAAGTATGGTGAAAAATTCTGTTACCGTCCACGTTTTGATGTATTATGATTATTCAACTTTTTGGGGTATTTAACCCCTTGGGCATACACATTTTGTAATTTCCGACACGCCAATGATCTGTAATAAATGTGTAAGAAATTCTGGAACACGTCCGATCATTTCATGTTGCATATTTTTCTAAATAGTATATGATGCAACTTTAATCGAAAACTAGCCCAAGCCCTTTTTTTATAAAGCCACCAAGTAGTGAAACATGTCACGTTTTGTTTAATAAAAAACGAAGTTTGTGAAAATTTGTATTTTTTATTAAAACTACAAGCCCTTTTCCTGGAAAACGGGAACTGCAACAAAAAAAATTTGGTTTGGGATGCAAATTTGTAATAAATGTGTACAAAATTCTTTTTTTTGGAGCGTACCATAAATGCTGGTGTAACAATTCACTGCTGAAGTTTTTTAGCAACGTAAGTAACATTGTCACATTATAAATCTTATTATATTATACCTATTTGAAAAATAATTTTGGGTTAGACAACATGAATGTTTACACTTTTGGAACAATTGCAAATAGTTTTCATTTTTTAATTATATGAAAGAATTTACTTGCTGTAAACGTTATTTATTATTAATGGAGTAATGATCAATTAATGTTTCAATTAATCAAAAAATACGCTTACGCTTACGTTCCATGTAAGGGGGTCTGATGAATCTTACGTACTCTTACATGGAGGGGGGGGGGGGGGCGGAGGTGTACAAAAATTCCGAAATCGTCCTAACGGCCCTTAGGACGAATAGCCAAAACAAATTTTGTGTTTGGGAAAACGGTAATCATTTGGTCAACTTTTATAAACATGTACGTTTTATGAAAAACTTCAAATTATTTGTTTCTGTTGTTAGATATTTGAAAATAAATTAAATTAAATATTCTCAGAACAAATACATATTTATGTTTTATTTTCGTCACTATAAATAAAATTGTAGTTTAATCGGGAAGTCCTTAAAATGAATACATACTATTACATATTTATGAAAGGCTAAAAACAAGCCAAATTCAAATGTATATGAACATACAGTATGTTCCATCAGAAAAATACAACTTTAATTCATATCTTAAACATGTAAAAAGTTAGGAAGAAACAAGAAACACGAGAAGAAACATCATTGAATTCTACGTTAAAAACTGCATCGAAAGCAATTTTTTCGAGAAATTTTATAGTACCTGAGATAAGAGGGGTGTCATGAATTGATAATTTTCAAAATGAATAAATGAATCTTAAAAATGAAGTGGGCTATGAAATTTCGTTTACGGTATCTTATGCTTCACGAAAAAATAGCAATGTTGGGAAACAGCATCCTTTTTTGAGAATAACGGAAATCAAAAACCAGGTTCCGCGAACAGACAACCTTACAGTCAACATAGGATGTACCATTACCTATGTACCACAAGTGTCGAAAATTGAACACTCTGTACAGTACTCAAAGAACGGTAAATTATATTCGTACCTCAGAACGAAGTACATTACACAATCGAAATAACTATTAAAAAATACATCCCATGTTGAGTGTAAGGTTGTCTGTTCGCGAAACCTGGTTTTTGATTCCCACGAAAAATTTTTACTTCGACCTATGGGGACAAACAGTTCTCGTTCTAGTCCTAGGATCGTTCTGATTCGTTCAGAATCAGTTCTGAACTTGTCCAGCCGATCCGCGAACGCTAGACATTTTGTCAGAATCCAGAATTATTTGCACCGCGAACGCTCATTTTTATATTGCGCATGAGTAGTTGTTCTGAACTTGTAACGGTTCGTCTCCGCGAACACACCTAATATAACAATATCGCAGGTGTATTTAAGCATTTCCGTAATGATAAGAACCATTTGCGATAACAACAACTGAATAACCGGAGTACCTATGAAAGCTCTAATTTGATTAGATTGCATCGCTGCCGGCGCCATCACCGCCTCCTGTTTTGCCGGTGTGTGTAAATTCGCCCATAACATTCTATTGAGTCTTTGAACGTCTTGCCGTGAACCAAATATAATCCAAATTATTGTTTTCAATTTTTAACACGCTTATAATATTAGGTTTATTTGTATATATGTAAACAAAACTAAGTAATCAATTTTCACGGACTTCTACTTGTCGTATCGATCGGCAACTTTGCAAATGAATGCAATTCGCAATACAGCAGTGGCGGCTCTTCGAAGGAGGCTAAGGAGGCTCAGCCTGCTCACCAATTCCTCTTAATGATCATTCTCCATTTTATTTCCTGTTTCTCTGATAATTTTTAAAATTTTACAATTAATTCCCCGTTCTCAGTAGTTATTTTTAATCTGGCAACAGTGCCCTGAGGCTAGACTCTCTACATATCTCAAACGCTGAGCATGTGTTGTTCAACGCAGTTGCCGTTTTTCCGACCAGTCCGATCGCCAACTGGGTAAATCAGCGAAAATGGCAACACCCTCTGGAGGGTAGCCTGCGGCAGCCGCTCGCAATCTATGAAATACGACACATGCGTTCTGCAGACTGCTGAGTAGGTCAGTCAGTGCTTGTTTATGTGTTGTCACGCCACGCGAAGTGAGGTTAGATTGTTGTCTGTTGTAAATTTAAAATGAGTGTTAGTGAGTTTGTTGCTGCCTTTTAGAAAATCTATTTAGTGGATTAACATATGATAAAAGTGTATCTTTTAAATAAACGGCCTTTACCGGATTTGAAAGGATTAGTAATGTCAGGTAACTATCAAAATCGATCATTTAATACTAATAGTAGTATTGACTAGACGAAGTTTTAAAAAAAAAATCATTGATTTCCCTGTAATGCTCCAACTCCATGGAATTTTACATCACGTGCAGTATTTACCATCCATAAAAATAAAGACAAATTAATTGAAACATTTGATTTTGTATTAAACAGTGATGACTTTTCAACAGATCAGGTTTCATTAAATGCTGCTGTTGGTTTAAAATCTTATTTAGAAAATGAAGAATTTTAGTTTTTTCTTGATAATTTTAAATTGATATTTGAACAAACTGATCTTATTTTTCAAATTTTACAACATAAATTCACTGATATAATTTATTCAAGAGATCGTTTGAAACATTTCATTGAAAAATTTCAAGTTTCTGTGATACAGAATTTCATTTTAATATTTTATTTGAAAATTTTTCAACTGATGAGGCTCCTCCCGCGAAAAGGAGGAAAACATATAATTTGGTAAACAAGAAACTACATTATAAACAACTTTTTTATGAAATTTTAGATACTATTAAAGGTCAAATTGAGATTCGATTTTCCGATTTACATGAATTGAAGTTTTTTGACTTGACGAATAGAAGATTTTTCGAATCTTTTTCAAAAGAGTTCCTCAATACACTTTAAGATAACTTAGTTCTAAAATATAAATTTTTTGATAAAATAGCACGGCACAATGAATTATCCGTTATATACTCGGATAAAGATATTTTAGGCCAGTACGACAGTCACGCCGATATGATAAAATATACGATAGACAATGATTTGCAACAAGTTTTACCTCAGTTTTATAAACTACTTTGTTTGACAGTCACCATTCCTGTCACGTCGGCATCGGTGGGGAGATCATTTTCTACTCTCAAACGAATTAAAACTTACATGCCAAATACAATGAGCCAAAATCGTTTATACAATGTTAGTTTAATATCTATTGAAAAAGATTTAGTAAAACACTTAAATATTATTGATACGAAAAATTCTAAAAAAAAAGAAAAAATATTAAAAATCCAAAGAAAATAAAAGACAAAAAACGGACAAAAAAATTGTTTGGCAAGAGAAACTCTATACCTCCACGTTGGTTCTTGCTGGGTAACAATTAATTTTGTCACTGAAGTAGCTGGTACGATCGCTGTGCAAAGGTTAAAAGGCTGTGAATAGAGTATATTTTTACAAAAACGTTTTATGTCCAGCCTCCTCTCTCAAAAATTCACGAGCCGCCACTGCAATACAGTACAATAATATAGTATCACTGACGTTTTAGTTAGCAATTTTCATATACAAAGTAAACAAACAATGAATTAACACGGTTCTATTAGCTTAATATTAGTTAGCGCTTATACACGGGATCTAGATAACTATCATATATTAAATTAAATGACCAGATTACGTGGAGACGAATGAAGATGTCATCTTTTACATCACAAATAATATACGAATGATATTGAAAGTAATTACTTATAGGTTAAATTTGAAGACTAAAATGCACTAAATAGCTAATAATAATTGTTTATTTTTTGAACTGTTATTGTTCTCAATGTTTAGTAAATAAGAGTGTAAAAACGTGGGGGGAGCCTTCTGGGTACATTTCTTTGAGAAGAGTATACTGATTTAATTTCAACACAAAGAGCTTTTAGACTCAAAGAAATAGAATAGTTCTAGATTTTCGGCGTTTGTTACAAGTGAATTAATTTATTATTTATTCATATTTTACAATTCAATTTTTCCTACGTCAAAATAAAAAATCGTATCCCGATTTCATCAAGAAAATACACCAGCCTTTGCAAAACGACACCCCTTATACATGACCAAAATTAGAACGCAGAACTGTTTAAAAAAATTTTTATGAGTTAGATAATGTCACCGGAGAACTGCACCTTTCGTATAATTTGTGAATGAATAATAATTTACCGGAAGACAAATTAAGGGATATAGAAATCGTAGACATGTTCAACGAAACTGATATTTTTGCCTACTAGGAGAAAATCATTCAAAACTCTGAGCACATTCCATCCACTATCGCAAGCGTAGAAGGATCCTCCAATGCGCTTCGAAAACTGAAGACCTGGCTTAGGAGCACTATGGGAGAGGCAAGACTGATTGAGTTATACCTGATGGGCATGCATCGTAGGTCGTTATTATAATAGTCTAGGAGCCAGAGCGATATTGATGGTCTGAACATAAACCCGATGGCACTATGGTTTATCGTTAGAGGACGGTTCAATGACCAATTCATCTCACAGACCGAATTTTCCCCGGCTGCTAGATATCGAGATACAGCATCCGCATTTTTTTTTTGACTGGAGGTTAACCCTTTCCAAGTTGCGGTTACTTGAAAAGCATGCCATTCTCATACACTTCCACCATGTGCCATCATTTTTTATCGTGCCCGTTTATCAGGCCGACCAGTTGAAATTGGACCGAAAATGGACTGCTAGTTAACCCTCCCAAACCTGGTGGAAAATGTTCATTGGTGTTGGCAATTGTTAACATACAATATCCCATCAAAAGTTATCGGTCCATTTCCGAGTAATTGGCCATTATTTGGACCAAAAATGTTTCTTTTTTTCATTTTGTGACTAAAACTTGCAGGTTACAAGATAACATGATGGCACCATGTTGAATAACTTTATTGGAGGTCAAATAAAGATTTAAAATTATTGCCATCTCTCCTTGTCTATTTAAACCCCCCAAAATCCCCTAAGACCACCCCCAAAAAAATATGAATAATATGGATAATATGACCAATTTTATCATAAATTAGTAAATTTTTGAGATTCTGGCTGGGTTTTAAATCGAAACGGCAGTTTTTTTGTTTTTGTTTTATTTTGGGGTGTGGTTTTAGGAGGTTTTGAGGGGTTTGAATAGGCAAAGAGTGATGGCAATAATTTTAAATCTTTATTTGACCCCCAATAAAGTTATTTAACATGGTGCCATCATGTTATCTTGTAACCCGCAAGTTTTAGCCACAAAATGAAAGAAAGCAACATTTTTGGTCCAAATAATGACCAATTACTCGCAAATGAACCGATAACTTTTGATGACATAGGGTATGTTAACAATTGCCAACACCAATGAACATTTTCCACCAGGTTTGGGAGGGTTAACTAGCAGTCCATTTTCGGTCCAATTTTAACTGGTCGGCCTGATGAACGGACACGATAAAGAATGATGGCACAAGGTGAAAGTGTATAAGAATGGCATGCTTTTCAAGTAACCGCAACTTGGAAAGGGTTATCCTCCAGTCAAAAAAAAAATGCGGATGCTGTATCTCGAGATCTAGCAGCCGGGGAAAATTCGGTCTGTGAGATGAAGTTGGTCATTGAACGGTCCTCTAACGATAAACCATAGTGCCATCGGGTTAATGTTCAGACCATCAATATCGCTCTGGATCCTAGACTATAAGAGTTAGCGTTAGTATGACAATGAATAATGAAAGTTTCAGTTTTAGTTTGTAATAAATCGTCACGTTTCACTCCCATCCCCACTTTCTTGAAAATAATATCAGTTGTCCCCCTCTAATTCAGATCCTGGGTAGCCCTTGCTGATGATAGTCCACACGCTACACCGATTTTATAAATAATATGACAAATAAGTCGTTCCACACAGTTATTTTTTTTGGACTTACGTATTAGGTACCTCAATAAATAAGCACCCTTATCCACTAAAAATACTCTCAAAGTAATGAGGACCTTTCGACTACCAAGTAGCCATCATCAGAGTAAACAGGCCCTCAGTACTCAGTATTTTTAGTGGATAAGGGTGTATATTTCTTATTTATAGTGTTATAGTATATCCACAGTGTGAACTCTTTTATAGTTTATTATTAGGTACCTCGTTAGGTACTGCATATTTTAATGTATTATTATTAAACCGTGTTTTTATAAACATTATCTTTTCACTAGCTGTCTAGTTGACTTGATTAGAACATTAGTAATTTTCTAAATGCCGGCCGTGGCTATTTTTGACGGTACATATAAATTTTCCTCGGTAAGCCGTGGCTGTTCTGGACTATGTTTTTAATGACACGTAATTAAGGTGCCTGTTTTAGACGACCTCGATATAAGTACACCAGCGGACAGATTCTGAATGTTCAAGTTCAGAATTGGTTACTAATATAAGAAGACTACCAACTTTCTGATTTTTCAGAGTTACTGAAGATTTAAACTTAGTACGAACTAAGTATTTCAAAGTTTTGAAAATTATAATTGTTTTTGGTACTTACTTATCGAGTTGAATAAGTTAGGGTTTAAATTTAACATTTTTTACACACCACAAACTGGTAATAATGAGAATACGAATGCGTATCATGAAGTATTGAGTAATATTAAATTGTCTTTGTCCCGACTTTGTGCTAATAATCGCATCGACATATCCTCGAACATGATACAAATGACGCAATTCCTCCACGATTTTTAGAATTTCATCTAACATTTGTGGGTCAATCAACCTGAACTGAAAAATATATTAATTCCCGGAAAAATGTATTGAATTAGATTCACGCATTACTCGATAAATTTAGAGTAAATGGGATTGTTGCTCTTCGTTTCTAATGATTGTTTGAAGGATTAAAAAAATATTTCTGCAAATGAAAATCCCACGTTTGTTCTCTTGCAACAAAAGCTTTATTGCATCTAAATCAATCTGCCAAATTCCCAAATGCAGTTTTCTATTAATGCGTTATTGATGAATAAGTACCAAGTGACTCGAAACAGTTTTCCATTCCAAAATTTGACACAGTAATGAAAATAAAAAAATTATGTATTATATGAACAATAGAAAAAGGAAGATTACATAGAAATTATAAATATAGAGATCATTCTGACACATTTTTTTAATAGCAAAAAGATAAGAACGGTCTAAAATAATCTGTGATTGATTTAATGTACTTAGAACTCGATCTCACGGGAGACTTGCCCCCCCTACTTCCGCGCTCATCACGATAATCTCCATGCGTCCATCTGTGAGGAAACATCTTCAAAATAGTCGCCCCACATGGAATTGTAAATAAATATTATTCGCAAGTTTGTGAGCTGAAGATTATAGTTCACCTTTTAGGAGTTTTATGACGAAATTCTCGACAGGGAGAAACTCATTATAAACAAAAAATATCAAATCGTCAAAGCACTGTAGGGTAAATCTGAAATTTTGATAATATCTATCAAAATCTATTGGTAAATAAACATCATTTTATTGTCCATTACCGTTTTATGTGTTTGTATACAATTTTTTCCAAAACTCTGTTTCATACATATTTCAAATGATTACTATCAAGAAAATGCATTCTCTTATAATATATGAATACATACCCCTGCGTTTTCTGCGAGATTTTGCTCCAAAAGGTTTATATTTGCATTTTTTTCTGGCCAGCATCCAAGTCCAATCGCCGCCACATTCCAATATATGCCTGTGCAATTCAGCTAATGCATTGCATGATTTGCCACATTTCGAGCATAATCTGGCAGAACTTCTTCTCCAAACTTTGCACTGTACAGTATCTTCTACAGCTCCAATCTTTCCTAAACCAGGTATACACAAATGCCTATAGAGTTCGCTTTGGTTACCCACAAACTCATAGTGCTGAACCCAAGCATTTTGATGGTAAAGACTTTTATGTTCTAAGAGTAATTTAATATTTGGTAATTTCGAACCACACGCAGCACAAATATAAATTCTAGACCTTGCCCACTCTCCCGATAATTGTACCATTTCATTTTTCCCCCTTGCAGTATTTGTAGGCAGTTCGTAATTTTCCGTTTCTTGTGAAGAACAAATCAAAGCTATTCTATCAGATTTGTCTATTTCCCCTTCACTCGGTAGCGAAGTGCTTCTTGCTAAATTTAGGTAAGCAGGTATTTCAGGATCATCTACCTTTTTTTCTGTCCCATCATAAATTTCCACTTTGGTCAATTCACTATTGTCATGTTCACATTCGGTTAATTTGAAAACTTTATTCAATAATTCATCAAGTACTTCTCTCACTTCGCTAAAACTGAATTCGCTGATTTTTTCAGTGGACTGCAAATTCAATTTATCAAAAGCTGCTTTTTTTGTTGCCTCTTCTTTCAGATCTTCAAATGGGCCTCGTCTATCCAATATTCTGTTGAGCTCTCCTCTTCTTATCTTCTGTTTGTACTCGTCGGAACCAGTATATTCTGCCATTTCCTTTGCACTTTTCTTATCATCTACAACTTTTTGTTGTCTATCTTTAATAACTAATTGTGTCCACATGTCAAGTTTGCTGAGATCACGATTTTCTTTATGTTCTAATATACTCGCTTGATATTTTCGTCGAGTAACGTATTTATGACGCACTGGATCCTGTCTGGTTTGAAGTTTCTTTTTAGAAGGTTTACATCCATATTCGATTTGCGATTCGAAATCCTCGCCAAATTGGGAAGACAAAAGTGAAGTTACTGGTGTTATAGCGTTTAAAGATAAATCACAACCATAATTCTCCGTATTTGTATTGATTATTTCTTGAGGAATGTTTGAGACTTTTTCGAAATTCGATATTCTGCTTTCAGATTCTTCATTTTTAAATAATTTTCCATCAATATGATGAATCAAGTTCTCTTGAATATTGCACTTTATACGATTAAAGAATGCTTTATCGAATACATCATCAAATGTTAATGAACTAATTTTTAGATTATCGATTGAGTGATCGGTAATTTTTTTAACTCGATAAAAGTTATCAAATTCGGGATATGGATTGATGGACGATGCCGTAAGTGATTTTGTTTTTTCCACTATTTTTGTACTATTCTCTGATTCCTCCTTCAAAACAGAAATTTTTGTTTGCAAATTTTTACTACGCTTCTTGCGATGAGATTCGCTTACTTTCGCCTGCAGTCTTTTGCTTCTCTTCAACACAATTTTAGAGCTTTTAACTGATATTTTCTTGTTACGTAAATCTTTTAATACCGCAGTTTTTTTCTTAACATTTCTCATCTTTTTAGCATTGATTTTAGCTCTATACATACTCCTTGTTAATTTCACAGTCGAACTTTCCAACTCATCATGAGGTATTTCAGGTAATGTTTCTACTGATTTGCTCTTCTTATTAGTTATTTCTGAAATTTCCTTTCCTATATCAATAGCAGACTTGATGTTAACGGTGATGCCTTGCGCGCCGTGCACCTGAACCTTATGATCATTAAGAAGTGAAATATTAAGAAATCTGTCCTCGCAGGGAAAACACGCGAAGTATTTATTCGAATGTTCAGAATTGAGGTGCTCAAATAGCTGTTTTAATGTGTGCTCTGTGCTCAATTTATCGCAATAAGAACAAGCTGTTGTGGTGAATTGGCTTTGCAATTTTCGCGAACTAAGCCGGCGATTTTGTTTTTCCGAATGGCACCTCTCCACATGTTTCTGCCTCAAACTAACATTAACAAAGGTACGTTCACAATAAAGACATAGAAGTTTTCGTGAATGTTGTTTCACTTTTACGTTGATATCTTTAATGTCATCATCTTCTACGGTTTTGACAGCACGCGTGCAGCATGTTGTTAAAACCTCTTGGATTTTATCCAAAGGCACACTGCAGTAAATACTAGCTTTAATTGGACTCACCATACCGATATCGTTCACATCATGATGCCTTAGTGTATTGTCTGCTTGCGTAGTTCCATCCAGGGACAGATTCGTGTGATCAGCGACGGACATGCTGCTGTTGAATTCTGTTTTTGTTGGCGTCGGTTCGATAGCATGCGCCACGAAAGGCAGGCCGATATCAGCTGTTTGAAAGCCATTCTTACATTGGGACGCGCTGCTTGCAATAACAGGACTCGACGATTGTGAACTGTTGGGCGTGCTTTTCGACTGTATACAACCGGCCTTTGAATTTCGATCCGACTCGGAGTCGAAGGAACCACTGTTCACCATGGTATCAGGTTATCACGCCTTCTGGAAATACAAAAATTTCTCGTTACTTACCGAGATTGGAAAACAAACAATAAATAACATTCGCAAAACAGCTTAAATATTGAAATCAAGAAATTTACTACATGATCGATATCAATAGTAGTAGCTACATATCCAATTTTAAAACAAACCACTCTGCAAAAATGTGAGCAGGGGCTCACAGGGAAAATATTCAATGACTTAAAGCCATGTAAGATAATTTAAATGGAATCGAATCAAATCAGTAAGACGAATAATCTCGTGAAAATAGAAAAATAATGATTTACCCTGAATTAACAATGGATAAAAAACTTGATCAGTAATTTACTACAACAAAAACAATATAATGCTCGTAATATTGAATTTTTATTATTTAGCTAGGTATTTTTTTTGCTTTCTTAACAAAAATTTTCATCCAAGACTTAACTAGTTCAATTTACATAGTAACAACGAAATGATATTTGTCTGGAATCGAAATTTCATGATTATATTGAAGTCCTTTTGTTTTCTTTCTTTAACTTTTATTTTCTTTATTTAAATGTTAAATAAATAATTATTTAATATTTAACTAACCGAATTTACATAGTAAACGAAAAAGAAAAAAATCCCTAATAAAAATTCTCCATTTTCGACTACGAGAAAGTATCGCATGCCCTGAAAATTGGAATAAACATTTTAAATTTCGTCCCGTAGTACACCTAGCTTTCAATACTTGACAATTAAAAAATAAATCGGTTAATAACTTTTTATCTTTGAAAGTTTGGAGGTTATAGCCTAAGGAAATACACTAAGTTCAGAGTTCCACAGCATCACCGTTCGATAGAAAAATGAAATCTGGTTGGAATAAGTTCTGCAGGTCTCGAGCTTGACCTTGACTAGCTTGGGTTCGTCTTGTCCGCCTACCTGAAATCTGTCGTGGTGACATAACAGACGAGATTTCTGAACACCGACCATGGAAATATCTATAGAAAAGGGAGAGATCGCCACCTTTCTACGATGCTCTAGAGATGTTAATGAATTCGTAACTGTGACATCATCAATAAGAAAAAAGATTTCTTCGGAATATAATCTTATACCCGTATGCACCGACTATTATTAACTTTAGGAATCCGTACATTTGGCGTTGTCACAGATTTGGTATGCACGGCATTTAAAGTTTCATTCGAAAGCTCCTTAAGTTAAGTTCTATATTACCGATCTTTGAAGCTTACGACATAGATTCTAACCTCAAATGAAAAATTCTGTGTTTGTGATCAGAGGTCATTGTAAAAAAGCTGTGATCAATTGATCAAGTGTCTTCCCTCACTTTTCTTAGCAAAATAGCTCTCGGACACTACTGCGGGTCAAATGTAAAATATTGTAGGAATAGAAATTATATTAGGAATGACTTAGAAACCGCTCATACTTCAAACGTTACACAAATAATACTTCTAATATTATATATCTATGGTTTCGGCGTTTACGTAGTGTAAATTCATAATACTTCAGAAGTTGGAGAATAAAACTCAAATTTTACACAAAACTTTTAACATTTAATTTAAAAATGCTGACAAATTGTTTCACACCACTGTGGCATTATCAAAGCGAGGAGTTATCAACTAAAGCTAAATCTAAAAGTATGTCCTTAAATATCAGGGATCAGAATGTGGTGCAAATTGAGGGATGGGGGTGGATAATGGTGGGAGTGTGTTTACAAAATTGTTAACAAGCGGTGAATTATATGTGTCGATTTGATCATTTAATATTACATTATTATTGTTTTTTGCGTGTTTCAAAATTTCTATGGATTCTAATATATTAAGTTTATGTCCTTTTTCCTGAATATGTAGAATATCAGGATTAAGGGTGAAATTGTGGTTATGTTCTAACAGGTGATTTGCGTAATTAGAGTCTTCTTTTTTGAGCCTGTAACTTCTCAAATGTTCATTGAACCTTACACTGAAACTGCGTCCAGTTTGTCCTATGTACAAAGCACTACAGTCATCACATCTCAGTCTGTAAACTCCAGATTTCTTTAAGTTATCTTTTTTTTTTTTTTTTTGCTCGTATATTAATAACTTTTTATGCTCGTATATTAATAACTCGAAATCTAAAAAAGATAACTTAAAGAAATCTGGAGTTTACAGACTGAGATGTGATGACTGTAGTGCTTTGTACATAGGACAAACTGGATGCAGTTTCAGCGTAAGGTTCAATGAACATTTGAGAAGTTACAGGCTCAAAAAAGAAGACTCTAATTACGCAAATCACCTGTTAGAACATAACCACAATTTCACCCTTAATCCTGATATTCTACATATTCAGGAAAAAGGACATAAACTTAATATATTAGAATCCATAGAAATTTTGAAACACGCAAAAAACAATAATAATGTAATATTAAATGATCAAATCGACACATATAATTCACCGCTTGTTAACAATTTTGTAAACACACTCCCACCATTATCCACCCCCATCCCTCAATTTGCACCACATTCTGATCCCTGATATTTAAGGACATACTTTTAGATTTAGCTTTAGTTGATAACTCCTCGCTTTGATAATGCCACAGTGTGGTGAAACAATTTGTCAGCATTTTTAAATTAAATGTTAAAAGTTTTGTGTAAAATTTGAGTTTTATTCTCCAACTTCTGAAGAAAAAAACTTCTAATATTGCATACGTTGTACAACTTTCACCAAGTCCGATTGATGTGCTTGAAATATATTGAATCTAACTAATTAAATACCTAAGATACTATCCCATGATTTTACAAATCTAAATAACTATGATTATTTTATGAATTAGCTATTCTATGATTTACATTTCTTTCCTATTACTAACAACTAATCAAGTTCAAGAATGGAATTTAATTTCAAAACTGTCACTGTCATAAATGTAACAATGTCAGATAATATATACCTTTTAGGTTGAATTAAATAGAAAATAGAACGTGGTAATTTACAATATCTTAATTTGGTTATGTTTGAATCAGTTATTATAAAGTTTTAAATGAATTTTATCATTAATACAATGGTTTTTCGAAGTGAAAACTTCTTTATAGACCAGGGTCGATAATTTTTGAAACAAAAAAAAATAACAGTAGGATGAAGCCCATTGGAGAAGAAAGAGAATATAACAAGAATGAAAGGAAAAATAATTTACGGGCGATCTGGGGTCGGGAAGTGGAAGGGGGTGAGTTTTTATGGGTAAAAAACGGTTTATCTCGATTTCCGGCAAAACTACAAGTTCTATGGAAAAAAGTTGAATGGCAAAGTTGTAGGTAATAAAAAGGTCTACAACTTTTGTATCTGTACTTTTTTCACATAACCTCAAAATTTATGTGAAAAATTCAAATAACCAAGTTTTTGGTTTTTTAATTTTATGTTTTACAAAAAAACAAATTCCTCACGAAATTTGGTGAAAGCTTACCTTTTTATGTCCCAAACACACTGTAATTTTTTTGATTTAAAATATTCATTTTTTCACCTTATTTTGACTTAATATCGAAAAAGCACCCTAATTTTCAAACGAAAATTCTCGCGTCAAATATCTGCTTTTTTAAAAAAGTCGGTGGGTTTTTTTGTTCGTTGAAATCTCTACTTTCTGATGATGTAAAAAATATACATTACTATGGCAAAAAATGCAAAGAAACGAAAAAAACTCGAATCCGAAAATCATTATGTACAATTTTGTAGGTAGGATTTAAAGCGGATTTCATCTAAAAAATGTGACTGCTGCTATTTTTTTCAGTAAAAAAGTTGATTTATCAAATTCTAATTACATTTATGTCATAGAAAACCTCATAATATATAAATATACATGTAAATCGTACTATTGAATTTAGATACTTTACAAACATTGATTACGTTATTCATTATAATATTTTTAAAAACATTAATGTTGTTATTTATAACTACCTAATCTTGATTTATAATCACTTATCTATTAGTTTTTGTCTCTTTGATGGCACTTCTTCATCGTTAGATTCGACAAACCTTTCTGATTCTAGCAGATCTTCGAAATCTTCAAGACCATCACCGTCGTCGTCTTCAATATTATTTCCAGTCTGCATTGGTTCTTCATTCACAATTTCATCTGGATCATTAACTCCCTCTTAGCGTTTTTCTTCCACATTGGAGTATTTTTCAGAACCATGACATTTTGAGCATAAATTTGTGCAGTTTAAACAATATTTTCGGCAGCCACATTTTAAACTGTTACATCCAGTTTCACAGCTGCAGCAAATACTTTTGAGCCCAATTTCCGGAATTAATTCCTTTTCTGTAAATTTGGGCATAATGCCAGGTTGATATTGCTTCCAGTCCCGAACTGTTGCTGTAAGTTCGTTACCCAGCCAAGTTTGAAGCTTTTCGAGTAATTAAAATATAAATTTTAATAAATAGCTCAAAATTGTACATAATGATTTTCGGATTCGAGTTTGTTTCGTTTCTTTGCATTTTTTTGAGAACATTTACCATAGTAACGTATATTTTTTTTACACCATCAGAAAGTAGAGATTTCAACAAACAAAAAGCTCACCGACTTTTTTCAAAAAGCAGATATTTTGACGTGAGAATTTTCGATTGAAAATTAGGGTGCTTCTTCGATATTGAATCAAAATAAGGTGAAAAAACAGATATTTTAACTCAAAAAAATTACAGTGTGTTAAGGACATAAAAAGGTGAGCTTCCACCAAATTTTTGTAGAAAAAAATTTTTTTTTGTAAAAGATAAAAATAAAGAACCAAAAACTTGGTTATTTGAATTTTTCACATAAATTTTGAAGTTATGTGAAAAAAGTGTGAACAAAAAGTTGTAGATCTTTTTATTACCTACAACTTTGCTATTAACTTTTTTCCATAGGACTTGTAGTTTTGCCGGAAATCGAGATAAACCGTTTTTTACCCTCAAAAACTCGCCCCTTTCCACTTCCCAACCTCAGATCGCCCGTAAATTATTTTTCCTTTCATTTTTGTTATATTCTCTTCCTTTTCCAATGGGTTTCATCCTACTATTATTTTTTTCCACTTTTCACCATTCTTAAAGGCTTCAGCCCTGGTCTATTAGGCGCGTTGAGCTATTTCAGATGGGGGTAAAACCATGAGTCCGTCACGTCCCTTCACGCTGTAGCTATACAGGGTGTCCCAGGTTTTAGCAGCAGAACTTCAACAGTCCGTAGAGAATTTGATTTTGAGAAAAAAAATTTCTATTAACATATATGCACAGACGCTTAGTTTTTGAGATACCCTGTACAGGGTGTCCCAGGTTTTAGTAGCAGAACTTCAACAGTCGATAGAAAATTTGATTTTGAGAAAAAAAGTTTCTGTTAACATATATGCACAGACGCTTAGTTTTTGAGATACAGGGTAGGGTGTTGAAATTGAAAAAAAAATTTGTTTTTTGCAAATATCTCCGGAACCGTTTATCGTACAGAAAACAGCTTTTGCAAACATTTTCTACTCATAGTAAGCTATGTTCTGTGCGATAAAAAATATTTTTTTTGTCATAATTGGTTAAGATTTTGAAGGGGTAGTGGGTGTTTTTCTTCCCAACTTCTACGCCACTGGAAAAAGTACAGTTTTGAGAAAACCATTTGAACCGCCAATGATTTCTACACAAAAAAGGTACTCCTGGTCAAAAGCTCTAAAAGTGACGGTTTTCGAGAAAAATCAACTTTTATGTTGAAAAACATGGTCAATTTTTTTGGTTTTGTTACTTGTTCTAAGGTTTGAATAAATTTTGTTTAATTAGTAAAAATTGACCATGTTTTTCAACATAAAAGTTGATTTTTCTCGAAAACGGTCATCTTTAGAGATTATGACCAAGAGTACCATTTTTGTGTAAAAAACATTAGCGGTTCGAATGGTTGTCTCAACACTGTACTTTTTCCAGTGGCGTAGAAGTTGGGGAGAAAAACACCCACTACCCCTTCGAAATCTTCACCAATTATGACTAAAAAACAATTTTTATCGCACAGAACATAGCTTACTATGAGTAGAAAATGGTTGCAAAAGCTGTTTTCTGTACGATAAACGGCTCCGGAGTTATCCGCAAAAAACGAAAAACCTGTATCTCAAAAACTAAGAATCTGTGCATATATGTTAATAGGAACTTTTTTTCTCAAAATCAAATTTTTTATCGACTGTTGAAGTTCTGCTACTAAAACCTGGGACACCCTGTATATTAGGTATTATGTATACTGCTGCGTGCGCAACTTCTCGAGTCAGGCGTCAGGCAGTCTCTCTATACGCTTACACACGTGTGCATATCTGAGTCGGATACTCGACGTTATTCATTTACTCAATTCTCGGTCTTCGTGCAGACGAAAGTTATATTTTATTAAATTTATTAATTGTACATTGTGTACTTAGTATCGTATCTACGTGCAAGGTTTTAAATATTGTGAATATAATTTTTGTCATAAGAATATAACATTAGTGATGTGTATAAGTGAGAGCTTTTGCATGTGGACTACACATTGATGACGTTGTGTTATATCTAGTTTATTATTTTCATTGTTCGAATGTTGGATCACAGCATCAAATATAATAGCGAGTATCGTCTTGATGTTTTTTTTAATACTACTAATACGAATGTACAACATTTTATTTCAAATAATTATTTGTGGTGTAATTTACGATCATACTGACATTTGACGAAAATGTTTATATGCTACATTTTGCGTTTCTTTTTAGATTATTTATTCATTGGTCCGAATTGAAGATGTTTTCTTTTACCATCATCCGTAGACATCTTCAATTCGCACCAATGCTGTTTAACATTACCTCCATTTACATCGATGTGAATATCAATAAATAATATGTTTTGAAAATAAAATAATGTGAATAAGAAAAATTAATTATATTAATTTTCATTCGAAAATAATAAAATTTTATTTTCGGTTGCTACAACGAAATCGAATGGTCTACATAATGTGATGCTTCTTTTACCACCATCCGTAGACATCTTCAATTCGGACCAATGCTGTTTAACATTACTTTCATTTACATCGATGTGAATATCAATAAATAATTATATATAAATTCTCGGGAAATAGATCACATTAAAACTTATGTTTTATATTTTAGTCTTTACGTACGTTTCGCTCTCACGACCATCATCAGAAGACTTATTACTTCAATAACCTGATTACTTAGAACTAATTGTATTAACACAAAGCGCTTTGTGTTAATACAATTAAAATATAAGTGTTAATGTGACCTATTTCCCGAGAATTTATATATAATTCATACCTGGGTCAAGAATCTTTATTATTTCAATAAATAATACGTTTTGAAAATAAAATGTGTATCTATTATAATGACTATCGGGTTACATTCATACTCTTTACAGGGATTGTACCGCCCATTATAAGTTTTTTATTATTAAATATAAAAATGTATATAATTGTTGATTGAAATGCTGACAGTTGTGAAAACAAAAGAAACACTAATTATATTAATTTTCATTTAAAAATAATGAAATTGTAATTTCGGATGCTACAACGAGTACAACAACTTCATACTAAACTCCGTAGACAATAGTATCTGTGGCATCGGATGTCGTCGTTGGTTGTCATAAAGCTGAGCAACAAAATTTCGCCAGGCAGAAGTTACATAAGATGAGAACCGATGATACGGGTGGATTACCATACGAGTTAATTTTAGTTCTTAACCGACCATACATGATAACTAATAACATAGATGTTGGGGATGGATTGTCCAATGGCACTGTCGGAAAATTGTGTCATGTAGAAAAAGATAATACTGGTGAAATCATACGAATTTGGATGAAATTCCCAAAATAAATTGGTGACTTCATAATGTCAGTTTTCACTTCTGTCAGCAGTGCTCGGTGACTGCCCGTATTTTTTTTTTAATTTGGATACATCAAACGTAGCAAGGGATACCATGTCAACCAATACAATATCAAAAGTTATTCTTTTCAATATTCAAAATTTTTGTATTGTAGTCATGTCTTTTGCACGTTTACTAACTGCAGTGGATGAATTCTTTGTATATTTATGTCCTTCAATCTTTTATCGAAGTATTGGGAAGATTGGCATTCACGTAATGTCCGTAGCAGACCATCCCTTATGATATAGATATCCCTGTCAGTTCAAATAAACTTTCACATGATAGAGTATAATTTTCACGACTTTAGCTGTTTCTAACCATTCGAAATATTTGAATGAAGTATTGAAATTTGCGGAATGACATCGCGGCGGCGCAACCGGTCGCTTCTTATACGGGTACATCTATTTCTGCAGGCGTAGCCTGCGGACAACGCTAGGATTATATAAAAAATACCACTAACCGCCTCGCTCATCACGAAATCTCCGAAACTATAAAGACGATCGACCTGAAATTTGGAAGGTAGGTTCCTTAAACGACGTAGGCAGCCGCTAAGAACGGATTTTTCGAATCTCAATAACAAACGGGATAAAAGGGATTCCATTATATATTTTGAAGTTTTTGGTAGCTAATATAATTACAATTTATATGGCAGATAGTTCCATAGCATTTATGGGATCATTATCACAGTACAAACCATAGACAAAGAATACAGGTCTGCCGGAGCCTCCCTTCTACTCTTTTCAAAATTCGAGTGCAAGCTGATTGTTCGTTTATTTCGTTTATTTAATGTTATTGACGACGATATAATATGATGTTGTTACGTGCCGGCGATGTGATTGGAGGAGCTAGGTGACGTCACCTAGCGCGAGAAACGATGGAAGGGAGGCTCCGGCAGACCTGTATACTTTGACTATGGTAAACTGTCTATGACAAACAACACATAACCTCTCAACTACAGTTAAAGTTTACATGACAGACATTGAAAATCATATGTCTGGTGGAAAAAGATATCATCATCCCTGTCAATTTAAATAGACTTTTACATGATATAGAGTATAATTTCCAGTCTTTCCACACTTTAAGCTAATTCTACTAATTTGAAATATGCGTTGAGTCTTAAAACTTAAGAAAAGATATAGCGGCAGCGGATCTTATCAATCGAATCCATTTGGGAAATCCCCTTATATCAGGTAATGAATAATATTCCTGAATAGTTGTTACCACTACAATCTGTTTCTAATAGAAATGTGGGTCCAAGGAACCAGTCCTCAAAATTTATTACATTAGTACCATCCTCATTATAAGTTCTTGTAATTAAATCTGCATTGTTGAATTTTCTAGGCATTCAGTTCCAGTCGGTTGTATCGGTCAGTTCTTGAATCTTATCCTACCTTATGTGACTCAAATAAGCATAGCTGTATTCCGTCATTACAATCCAATAAAAAACTTTAGTTTTTAGTTGATTCTGTTCAAAAATAGATCTGATCTATTTTGTCGAGTTCGTTGTTAATCGTCTTCGATATTCCGCTACCATTCACAGCAGCCTGTAATTCTAGTCGGAAAATTGAAATTGGTTTTGTTGGATACTGTGGCTTTTGAAAGAACAACGAGAGGTTAATTTCCTCGTGATGAATGATTCTTAGATATGCTACAGCTGCTTTCTTACTGCTGTCACGAAAAACTTGTATTCAATATTATCAGATTCAAGAAAATGAAAGAATAACATCTTGGAATCACCAAATCGTTAATTTTCGGAAGATACCATAACAACCAAAATTTATAGATTTCTTCATCCGATCCAATTCTTGTGAGCCGAATATCTTGAACTAAATTACTTCGACGAATTACGAAATTTATGAGTAGGCCCAGCGGGCTGAATACTGACATGATTATTTTCAACACATACCGCTTCGTAGGTCTTTCCCGATTTTCTTCATGTTCAAAATTTAGTTTGAAGACTAGACTGTCTCGAGAAGGATCCCGTAAAAGACCCAAAACTCTGCAAGAATGAAACGGAGTCAAGATTCAATTCTTTTTAAAAATTTTCATCGAAAGTCATCGTCTTCATGAGTTTTTTCGAATTGGTTGTCCAATTTACCGAAACCGGAATTCAGTTGTATCCGAATAACTTCTGATATCACCATGTATGCTTCCTCTGGGGTGTATGTACAATTCAAGTAGTCATCAACATAGTGACGTCTCGATATAGCTTCAATTGTTCTTTTTGATGTTCTCATATGACAGGCATCCCAAATTCTTGACATATTGGGCGCAAGTTGGCGAACTAGTCGCGCCAAATGTCTAGACTTCCACTTGATAAACGTCGTAATGTCGATTTTGTTCACCGTCTCTCCAAAGAAATCTTTGGGAGACTTGGTCTGCTTCCATTATTTTAATTTGATGGAACATTTCCATAATGTCACTGGAAAATACAACTATTCTTTCTGTGAACCTCATCAGAACTGTTCTCAAGGATCGAAGAGAATCAGGTTCAAATAATAGATTGCTGTTTAAAGGAACTCCATGTGACTGCGCTGCAGCATCAAATACTAGTCTAGTCGGAGCTTGTGTGGTTTATTAAGGTTGGTGACACCAAAATAGGGAAGGCCTGAGGCCTTCATTCGCTTCTTCTCTTGTCAACTTGCGAGCATATTCTTCTTCGATGTTTTCACAGTATTTCTGTTTGAAGTCTGTCTTTCCACACATAAGAGTCTACAAAAGGCTGATGCTTTATTTTCTGGAATAAAGTATCGTCGGTCTTCCAAATCAATACAATCTCGTACCGTTCTCAAATGCGTTTTACTGTATGTTCAATCACTTGCATAGCTCTCTGGTTTTCTGTCTTTTCTCGTTTTACCTATTACGGAAACTCCAAATGAATAGAAGTGGATGAGTCTTTCATTATTTGATGGAGCATTTCGTCAGGAATGTGGAAGCTGTATTTTTATTCCAATTTGGTTTCGATGTTTCCATGAATGATCCAGCTAAGGTGAGTCGTCGTTGCGGCAGGTAGGTGGTCAGATCCTTGGAATATTTTTCTAGGAAAAGCCAGTCGAATCTTGTCATCTCCTTTGAGGATCATTGGTTCCTTTATGTCATCAACATATATTCCGTTCAGGTAAGGGTACTTGCCATTCTACAAAACTACGTTACTTGGATAAGGATAAATAAATTCTTTACTAAAGGGACGTTTCTTGTTATGTTCTTCTTGGCTTGGGCAAATAGAATCTTCATGTCGTGCGGTCACCTGATTTGTCCACGCAACATATAGTCGGATTTTTTCTCCAATGTTCAATCGTTTAATCAGTGAATGATCTATGAGGGAAACTGGAGATTCTTCTTAAGAAAGCAACTGTGTGTACGACTTTACCAGAACCGAAAAGTGTAACATTGATCATTCTAAGGCGAACATCACTTGGACTATG
This sequence comes from Endomychus coccineus, assembly GCA_958510875.1. Taxonomy (NCBI): domain Eukaryota; kingdom Metazoa; phylum Arthropoda; class Insecta; order Coleoptera; family Endomychidae; genus Endomychus; species Endomychus coccineus. Next base: position 86,111,114 of record OY294069.1, on the reverse strand, counting down.
TTCGATTGTGAGAACAGGTTGATCCGGGTTTGATTCCATGTCGATATCAATTCTCTCAATACTGATGTCAGTTCCAACGCAATTTCTCTCGGGTTTGTGAGAACGACAGTCACAGGGCTTCTTGAAGCGACATTTTGGTTTGATGATTGTTGCAGAGGCAGGATAACCACAATTTGTTCATTGTCACAGTTTTCCATCTAGTTTCCACATCACCTGATTTCAATTTCCCACAATTACAGGTTTTATGTCCATTATCATTACAATGCATAGAAATTTGGCAGTTGTAACTGTCGCAGATATTACAAATGATTTCTCAGATTTTCAGTTATTATTTTTTACTGTGAGTTTTGAGACGTAAGGAGTTCTGGATACAGTGACATAATATGTTGCTCGGCTCTTTGCATCAACCACCTGGAAAAGTCTTCAAGGCTGACGATACCATTTCTTTTCAAAACTTCTTCCCCCTAACGGAGTTTCAATATATCGGCCAAACTTTTGAACCATCATTTTCAGAACGTTGGGATTCTGCAAATGGGCATAATATTGCAATGATTTTATCGTCCTGACTAAGAAATTCACATGACTATTAAATTGAATAAGATTTTCCAATTTATTTTCGCGGATCGCTCAAAAGGTTTCCAATTTATTTATGAGGGTATCAAATATTTGATCTGGCCTGCCAAATCTCATTTCGAGAGTCTTGATCGCTTATTTGATGTTCTCAGGACCATCATAAAAGCATCGGATTAATTGCTCCTGCTCTCAAACGTCTCTGAAATTTGATCACAGATTCTTCTCGGGTGTAGTTGAACAATGAAGATATTTTTCTGAAGTAGGATATGAACGTTGGCCAAACTTCTGATTTTCCATCAAACATGGGAGTCTTTTCTATCAAATATCGCGCGAATAAGGCTTCAGATTTAATTTTTGTTAGTGTGTGAGAGTGAGTTAACATTTTCCATCACCTCGACCCAGGCTTCCCACAATTTGTCAGTATCGGATTCCTTCTTGACCTGATGACTCTCGGGTAGGAATGTTGGTTTCCTCGTTGGTATCATTTGATTCTATACCATTAACCCAATCAGTGACGAAGTGTTCCTTTCAAGTACCTGGTTCCTTTTTTATTTTTTTGATTTTCTCAGTCGACACGACTGATGATTTTGAGGAACACGGCTATGCATGCGTATTATTGCGGATAATAACATACAAATTCCTTGAGACCGTGTTACCTCTTTTTCTATAATTTCAGCTTCTCGTACTTGTCTTCCCATGTCGATTGGTTTCAGTTGCTTCAAATATTTGATTTTGTCAATCTTCATCACCATCATTCTATGTTCCATTTCTTGCTGTTGCCTTTCAGCTTCAACTGATATTGGGCTACTGAAATATACAGGGTGTCTCAGGATATATGTAAAAAAATCTAATATGTGAGTCTATATCATATTTCTAACAAAAAAGTTCATAAGATACATATTCCGATTTTCAACGCTTAACAATCAATTCCCTATGTTCAATTTTTTTATGAAAATATCACATTTCCATGGAATTGACCTCTTTCTACAATCAACAACGAATATAGACAAAAGTATTAGTCCAGTCAATAAGCCGGGAAATACTGTGTAATATGGAAAAGTTGGGCAACAGCTCGGATTTGAAAAATTTTAGATGCAATGGGTTCTGTGAACCCTCAAGATCATTCGTTACCACTAAAATCACACCCCGAGGGCAAAGGGCACTTTTGAGGGGTGTTTTCCCCCCAAAAGATGAATCAAATTCACAAAATGGTCCAGAGTGAAGGAATCGGCTCGAACATATCTACTAGGGGGTTTTTGGGGTCGCTGATCACAAATATGACATCTAAAGAGTCACCACATGCACCCACATGGTCATAGAGGTCATCTCCAGGAATTCAACAAAATTTTCCATCTTAAAGTCTCCAAATGTCTCACTCGGGGGTTTTTGGGGTTGCTGAGCACGAATACGATCTCTAGAAATTCCTCACATGCACCTGGGGCACAGGAAGACGACGTCGTGAAGGTCATCTCCAGAAATTCGCCAACATTTTCCACCCTAGAGTCTCGAAATTTGTCACTCGGGGGTTTTCGGGGTCGGTGATCACGAATATGATGTTTAGGATTTCCTCACATGCACCTGGGGCACAGAAAACCTGGTCATAGAGATCATCTCCAGTAATTCAACAAAATTTTACATCCTAGAGTCTCCAAATATATATTCCATCATATTCGTGCTCAGCGACCCCGAAAACCTCCGAGTGACGAATTTGGAGACTCTAGGATGGAACATTTTGTCGAATTCCTGGAGATGACCTTCAAGACGTCGTCGTCCTGTGCCCCAGGTGCATGTGAGGAATTTCTAGACATCATATTCGTGCTCAACAACCCCAAAAACCCCCGAGTGAGACATTTGGATGGAGACTTTAAGATGGAAATTTTTTTTGAATTCCTGGAGATGACCTCTATGACCATGTGGGTGCATGTGGTGACTTTTTAGATGTCATATTCGTAATCAGCGACCCCAAAAACCTCCCAGTAGATATTTTCGAGCCGATTCCTTCACTCTGGACCATTTTCTGAATTTGATTCATCTTTTTGGGAGAAAACACCCCCCAAAAGTGCCCATTGCCCTCGGGGTGTGATTTTAGTGGTAACGAATGATCTTGAGGGTTCACAGAACCCATTGCATTAAAAAAATTTCAAATCCGAGCTGTTTCCCAACTTTTCCATATTTTCCGGCTTATTGACTGGACTATAAGTTGCAAATGGAAGAGCAATAAATAAGCTTTCATATTTATTGCCGAAATGTTATTATTTTTATTATTTTTAGGTCATAACATTTCGGTCTTCTGTTATTTAAGTCGTGAAAACTTAAACGTCAAATAGTCAGGATTGAATTTCTTTCTTCTAAGATACATGGGTAATTGGCAATCATGACTTGCTTAGACTAACCGCTACATGGCACGTACTCCTGTAATTCGTATTAAAAATCAAGCAGGCAAAAGTCAAAAATCTTTTGCATTAGGCAAACGTCAAAAATATCCTACATTGGTTCTTGTGACCCGTTTATCTTCTTGCTAAAAATATACAATGCCAGTGTTCCCAAACGAAGAATTAACCCATATCCATTTTATTTATGGCTACTGCAACGGAAACTCAAATGCACCTGGACGAGAATATCGGAGGCGGTATCCGAAAAGGCGTCTTCCTGAGAATCCATGGAGATCTTCGAGAACGAGGTAGCCCTGAACATCAGAGCGACAATGATATTACAGCATGACGGAGCTCCACCCCATTTTGCTCGAAACGTCTGAAGATATTTGGAAGAAACATATCCAACATGGATTGGTGGAGTAGGAACAGTTCCCTCTCGATTTTTTGCCTAGGAGCGGAAGTTTACAAGAACCAAATTCACACGGAGGGAGAACTGAGGCAACGTATCATTGGGAAGGAAAATGAACTATGCGGTGACGGAAAGAGAGATACGGCGAAGAGCACGGACATGTTTGCGCCAACATGGTGGCCACTTCGAGCAAATTTTGTAATTCGTGCTACTTCTCATTGTTATTGTTAAAATAGTATAAATAAACTCACTACTATTCGAATTGTTCAATTTCATAATTATCGGATGAAAATTAAGGAAAGTAAAGGAAATCTAGTTGCTTTACAACTTCTCTAGAAGCAAAATTAGAAACAACAGTAAACTTAGTATTTCACAAACCTTGTTGTTGAATTACATTTGACACCATTTCTTCACTATTGCACGTGCGATAAAAAAAAATTGTATACTATTCTAAAGCTTGATCTTTGGCGATATAAATTATCTCCCATATTTGTCTCGAAAGAATATTGAGTATTTGACGTTTGAATTTTCACGACTTCATCAAATGACACCCAAATGTTATGACCTAAAATTAATAAAAATGATAGCATTTCAGCAATAAATATGGTATCATATGGAAGCTCATTTATTGCTCATCCATTTGCAATGATTCAATTTTTTTTACATTCGTTGTTGATTGTAGGAAAAGGTCAATTTCCATAGAAATGTGATATTTTCATGAAATAATAGAAAATAGCGAATTACTTGTTAACCGTTGAAAATCGGAATTTGTATTATATAAACTTTTTTGTTGGAACTATGATATAGAATCACATATTATTTTTTTTTACATATATCCTGATACGCCCTGTATGGTAATACTAGAACGTGCTCTAGTAGCGCCAATGTGAACTGAGAGAGAAAGCTATCAATGGGAGGTTGTGTCCTTGTCCTAAACTGCGCTCAAAATGTTACTTATGTCGTAGTAACCAACCCTGCGAATGCCGAATGTAAAGACCGATATTCGCTTTAGCGGCATGCTTTTCGCCGCGTGAGTTTCGCTTTAATGAACATTCACAGAAGTGTAAGACAATGATAGGAATATCCGTTGCTCACTATTTCTCTCTGCGCTCGCTTCGCACACACTGGGAACATTAGGCCCGTCACAACAAGTCGTTTATTCATCACGGGTACACATCATAAAATAATATTTTTAGTTTCTTGCATTCTACATACATTAGTTAAGTAAGTTAAATTATAATTTATCCGCAGACGACGGTTCTACTATCACAACTTATGGTTCTAAGTTATTAATATTAAATTTCAATTTGAGAAGGGATTTCACTTTTCCTTTACAATTGCCTCAGTTGACAAATCTATCATCGGTGCAGATTTCTCGTGAAACTTTCATATGGTCGACATTAAAAACAAAAAGTTGACAGATTCAGTAACCAATTCATCAGTCAATTGCATTATTGGTTCAACTGAATAATGAACACTCAAAATTTGTCAATAGAAAGCGAAAGAAAGGTAGTGTCTGTAGTAGTAATATGATTGCATTATGTTTCACAGGAAGATTATAATTTTGATTAGCAGTTAAAGGACTTTTTTAAATAAATTGTAACGTGTAAATTCCACTTAACGGCTGAGAATCAATCGATGCGCCTAAGCTACGAAGCGAGAGCGTTGTGGACTCCAGGACATCTGTGACACGTAGTATACATTTCCAGTCGCGATTAGCCGATGGGCGTTCATTTCCAAATGTTCTATGACGTTCTATGTCGTCAAAAGGACGTCACTTCCGCTAATTCCTTTGTAGTCCAAGCAATAGACAGAACTGCGTGCAGAAATTAATACCTGGAAAAAAATATGAGCTAATAGGAAATTAAATTTAAAGGTGAGTTTCTGTTTCATGCAACTCGATCCGAAATGGCGAACACAACCTAAAAAATTGGTAAGGTTGCAAAAAGTGTTTTTTCTTTAAATAAGTGAAAAACTATAGCTCGGATCAAAAAAGGTTAAAGGAGAAAGTTGTAGGTATCAAACAGATCTATCGATTTGCTCTCGTGATAAATATCGATATCTTTGATACTTTTCGAGTTATAGTGAAAAAACCGTTAAAAACCGGGGTGTCGAGAAGTCGTTAACTATTTGGCAAGCTCATAGAGTGATTTTTTTTTAAATTCAAAATATCAATAATTTTTCGAAATATATCGATTTTTCGAAAAAAAAGCGCTCTCATAAATTGGCTAGATCTTCAGTGGATCATTCTAGTCTAACGATTCCGGGATTATTTTCTTCTTGAAGAGTTGTGATATGATGTTTTTGGAGAAATATAACGATCTTTTGAATTTTAAGGGTAAAAAAATGACTTTGAATAAATTGCACCTTTTTTGAACATGTTTTTTTCAGATAAGTTTTACAATTTTTATTTTAGGAAAATGTCTTTGACGGAAATCGATTCCTTCCATTTTTTCACGAATTACCAAGAAAAAATTTTTCATCTACAACATTCTGGAAAGTCAACTTTTTTTTTTCAAAAAAATCTGTAAGACGCAAAAAACATTTTAGAGGAGTGTACGTTATGGACATTAATGTTAAATACCTACATTTTCAATAAAAAAATACTAGGAGATGTTTTATTAATTTATAGTATCAGAAATTGAGTAACAAAGTGAGCGTACGCTGTTGCCGGAGCGTGCGGCAGAGTGGGGGAAACTGATTTCGTGCGTTCTAAGTGGTTTGTGCTTGCAAAATCTTCAACATCTCGGCTTTTGGATCACGTACAAGAATCCTTGTGTACTTAATCTGGGGAGTATCGTTTTTTGCTTAGTGAATCATACTGACGTTAAGCTTGTTGTGCGACACTTGTGAAAACTAATATAAGACTACTGTATACCACTACTTTGATTGTAAAGATTTCATAAGTATTTTATAATAATTTTGTAAATAAATGAAATTTCAAACTTATTTTAATATGTTGCATTTATTTAATTTGGTATCATTAAAAATTATTTACTGAAATTGTTAAAGAGATCCGCAAGCATAGCGTCAGTATGATTCACTAAGAAAAAATTTGAGGTATTATAAGGAAAATACTGTTTTGGTGATAAATAATAATTTAAATGATATAAAAGTAAAACAAATTAGAAATGTAAAAAAAAATATTTCCGAGTCTATTTTGCTTCTAAGGCGAAAATGTATACAATATTCGTGTTTATCTCGATTTTTGTACGTGATCCGAGATATTGAAGATTTTGCAAGCACAAGCCACTTTGAACGCACGAAATCAGTTTCCTTCACTCCGCCGCAAGCTCCGGCAGCCACGTACGCTTCACTTTGTTACTCAATTTCTAATACTATAAATAAATAAAACATATCCCAGCATTTTTTTATTGAAAATGTAGATATTTGACATTAACATTCATAATGTACACTTCTGTAAAATGTTTATTGCATCTTACAGATTTTTGTGAAATAAAAAAATTATCTCTGGTCCGGAGGGTCGTAGATTAAAAATGTTTTTGGTTATTCGTGAAAAAATGTCAGGAATCGATTTCCGTCAAAGACATTTTCCCTAAAATAAAAATTGTAAAACTTATCTGAAAAAAACATGTTGAAAAGTTATTTTTTACCCTTAAAATTTTATAAATCGCTATATTTCTTTAATAACATTATAGCACAACTCTTCAAGAAGAAAATAGTGCCAGAATCTTTACTCTAGGACCATCCGCTGAGAAGATCTAGCCAATTTATGAGAGCACCTTTTTTTTCGAATAATCGATATAGTTCAAAAAATTATCAATGTTTTAGATTTAAAAAAAATTGCTTTTTAAACTTGCCATGGACGTACAGCAAATAACAAGTATGGAAACGTAATAGTTAACGACTTCTCGATACCCCGATTTTTAAGGGTTTTTCCAATATAACTCGAAAAGTATGAAAGATATCGATGATTATGATGGAAGCAAATCGATAGATCTACAATACCTGCAACTCTCTCACTCAACTTTTTTCGATCCTATAGTTTTTTACTTATTCAAGAAAACTTGCAACTTTGCCAATTTTTTAGGTTATGTTCGCCATTTTGGATCAAGTTGCATAAAACAGAAACTCACCTTTAAATTTAAATTTCTATACGCTCATATTTTTTTCCCGGTATTAATTTCTGCAAATTAAACATTAGACCGTCGTCTATTGCTTGGACTATTGTGGAGAGCAGTCGAAGTCAATGTTGGGTGATTCAACGGAAAGAGTGTGTAAAACTGATGTTTGAAAACCATATTGGAATTTTCTTTCGCCGCAATCATTTTTGTTTTGGAATTGTTTGGAATATGAATGGTGGTGTTCCCGTAAAGGAATTATAACGCCATTTTTGGAACACGCTGTGGATTGAGATCGTATGAATTGAAGCTCTCTTGAGGGACGTCATTTATAGAACACAATAAATTGGTTGAAATATTTACTGTTACCCTATGATATAGCGGTAATTATCTGAGTACTCTAATATGTAGTTGATTTGGTTCATCTTACTTCAGGTGATATCTGCCAAGAATGTAGGTCAGTCTTATTTTTGTTTAATCAATTGTTGTATATTCTTTTCATTTCCATTAATGCAGTACTGAATATTCAAAGAATTAAACCTTTAGATCTTACAGGGTTTTCTCTACGGTGTAGGACTGTTATACTATTGATTTTGGAAATCTACCTGATATTCGGGGTTAGGTGGTATGGCTGTTTGGTTCGAGTCCTCTACACTACCAAGGGATCAGGAAGTGTGCAAATTCATCAACTTGAGGTCAGCCTATCTGAATGATTCAAATTGTACAGGTTATCAAGGTATTTGGATTTTTTTTGCACTCAGGTTGTGAGAAGTTCGTTTAACAACATTTAATAGTGTATTATTTTGTAGATATATCTTACATGTTTTCACATTCAAATTGTGTATTGTAATATAGATATATATTATTGGTTTCAAATTTCAATATCATTTACCTATTTATATTCATCCATTATTATATATTGATTTCCAGTGTAAGTTAAATTTGCCTTCCGACAAAGAGTAAATTTCAATCACACTTGGTAAGAGTATATTTCAGAGTAAGTTAACCAGAGAATTTGGGTGTTTGAATCCCAAGTCAAAGATCGGTATCTTGTTGGATTATAATACCCTTTGCGCTAAAAAACTAAAATCTGACGACCCGTCTTCACTGTAGCTCTCGACAACCATGCCTTAAAATATTAGTTTATCCTGGTGTAAAGTGAAGTTCAACTTTACAATTTGGCACCTTACGAACTGGCGTTCAACTTTACCTTCCAAGATTAGTAAGTAATCTATTTAAAAATTTATCTAGTAGTCAAATTTATAATATTCCTGTCAAACCAATGTTCATGTTCAATATTCCTACTACAGACACTCTACATTTCTTCAATTTAACAACCCCTTAAATTCAAAATTGTAAAAGAGGAATTCGAATTTATGGTATCTCATGGAAAATCTCAATCATATTTTTCTCCAGTCTCATCATTATTACACATGGTTCCGAATGGAGATTCAAACGATTGAAGTCCTCGTGGAAAGAATCGCCGAATAAATGCAGATTCCATTCTAGATCGATACCCTCTCCTTCAGATTCAACATTTTAACATGACTTTAAATGATTGCACACGCTTTTCAAAATTTGACACTATTCATGCATTCCACCAGATTCCGGAAGCTGTTTTCAAAACTGCAATTACTACACCGTTTGGTCTGTTTACTTTCAAAATAATGCCTTTCTGTTTTCGGAATGCCATCAAAATGCATTTTTGACGTGGAATTCTTCCTTCTGAAGATCGACAACCTCAATCCCTTAAACATTTACAACAAGTTATCATCGTTTTATTCCAAATTTGGCTCTGTTATTAGCGCCCATTTATGACCTAATGGCTGAATTACAAAATTTACCAAAAGGAAATATCCAATTTAACTGGCCCAATGATTGAGTTACGGCTTTTCAAAAAATCAAACAGCTTCTATGCAACATTCCAATTTTAGCACATCTTCTTGGACTTAATAGAAACCTTTCTGTGGACGCGTAAATTTTTGTTTGCGCTGTCTTACCACAACAGAATAGCAATAATTGGCATCCCCTGGCAATTTACTCCAAAAAACTTTCAAAAGCTCAAGCAAATTATAGCACTTATGATCGGGAATTTTTAACCTTTTTGTATTGCCATAAAACATTTTGAATATTTCACTGAAGGGATATCATTTTTCGTTCAAACGGATCAAGCTAGACAACTACATTGTACAGCTCAGTTTGCTGCATATATTCGGCATATAACAGGTAGTTCGACCGTTGTTGCTGACACTCTTTCTAGGATACATCACATATACACTATCTCACTTCCCAAGCTAGTTACAGATCAACAATTTTTTGAATTTAGCAAAAATTGCCGATCCACAACATCACCTTATGGCAATTAATGGTAAGTTTAATTTGTATCATATATAAAATAAGTGTATATCTAAATTTTCAAATTGCAGAACAAGTTGGTTCAAATGGAACAGTTAAAATGGAGAGAAGAGTCAGTGAAACTGCGGAATTTCTTTGTTTTTGGGATAATTTATTTGATAGTATAAATGGATTTGCAGCCATGAACAAAGAGGGTAAACCATTAAGAACTCGAGTCTCTATTTTCAAGAATAATTTACATATGAAGCATTGGAAAGAATCACTCAAAATTATCGAAACTATGTACTGTGAAGAGAATGGGAAAAAAACAGTACCACCAACTTTCAAAAATTGGATAATAACAATTAAGGGGTTTTACTTCTTACTAACCAATTAGGATCTTTGGGGTTGCGATTCTTAAAACCGAAAAATGTTAATCAAGATCCCCTTGAAAATTGTTTTGTGCGAATTAGGCAGAGATGAGGCCAAAGAATTATCAAGCCAACAGAGCATTTGGACCATTTTATAAATCTTTGCTAGTTAATAATTTGGTATCGAAGCATTCTATTGGAGCAAATTGTGAAGAAGACAGAAGTGGCATAATTGTAACACTTCAGCAACTCATTACTCATTAGGTGTGTATTTTACATTATATGTTATAAAAATTGTTTCATAATTATTTTATTATTTTTATCAGTTTTAATCAATAGTCTTATTTCTTACAGGGATTCATCAGTGAACCACAAGTGGAAACTTTGGAAGAACCATTTTTTCACTTACCCAAGCATTTTAACATTTTAAGACCTTTGGAAGCTGCATCACTACTGTCATACGTAGCGGGATATATAGTAAAAATGAAAACTTAAATCGCCTATAATTGTATAGCTTGTAAATACAATATATTAAGAAGAGAAGGGGAAAATGACGATTTTAACTTGTTAATTAAATCTAGGGAATATGGTGGACAAAATGTTGAAAGGCTAAAGTACTGCAATTTTGAATTTATAAAAAATTTGGTAATGTGCTATATTATTATGTTATTTATGCTACGCAAAATTGCCCACACTAAAAATATTTTGGAAAAAATAACAAACATTATTTAAGTATCAGTGAATTTCAACTTCATTGAATGTGAACATTCAAAATTGTTGGAGAATTCTGTTATTAAACATTTTTCTCGGCTTGTAATATTCAAGTATTTTAATGGAGCAAACAACATTATAACAGGAAAAGATAATAGAATTCTACCACCAAACTGTTCTTCATTATATCAACAGGCTATAGAAATTTATTTAAAGGCAAAGAATCGTACGACTGCGAGTTGATAAGAACATAATTTGTATATTTCATGTATTGTTGTTTTAATTAGTCTCGGTATTTAATTGTATTTATATGTTTTTTTTTTGTATTTTTGTTTTAACCCATTGTAATTAGTCTCGATATTTAATTGTATTTATATGTATATTTTTTGTATTTTTGCTTTAACCATTGTAATTAGTCTCGATATTTAATTGTATTTATATGTATATTTTTTGTATTTTTGTTTTAACCCATTGTAATTAGTCTCGATATTTAATTGTATTTACAATTACACTTCAGCAACTCATTACTCATTAGGTGTGTATTTTACATTATATGTTATAAAAATTGTTTCATAATTATTTTATTATTTTTATCAGTTTTAATCAATAGTCTTATTTCTTACAGGGATTCATCAGTGAACCACAAGTGGAAACTTTGGAAGAACCATTTTTTCACTTACCCAAGCATTTTAACATTTTAAGACCTTTGGAAGCTGCATCACTACTGTCATACGTAGCGGGATATATAGTAAAAATGAAAACTTAAATCGCCTATAATTGTATAGCTTGTAAATACAATATATTAAGAAAAGAAGGGGAAAATGACGATTTTAACTTGTTAATTAAATCTAGGGAATATGGTGGACAAAATGTTGAAAGGCTAAAGTACTGCAATTTTGAATTTATAAAAAATTTGGTAATGTGCTATATTATTATGTTATTTATGCTACGCAAAATTGCCCACACTAAAAATATTTTGGAAAAAATAACAAATATTATTAAAGTATCAGTGAATTTCAACTTCATTGAATGTGAACATTCAAAATTGTTGGAGAATTCTGTTATTAAACATTTTTCTCGGCTTGTAATATTCAAGTATTTTAATGGAGCAAACAACATTATAACAGGAAAAGATAATAGAATTCTACCACCAAACTGTTCTTCATTATATCAACAGGCTATAGAAATTTATTTAAAGGCAAAGAATCGTACGACTGCGAGTTGATAAGAACATAATTTGTATATTTCATGTATTGTTGTTTTAATTAGTCTCGGTATTTAATTGTATTTATATGTTTTTTTTTGTATTTTTGTTTTAACCCATTGTAATTAGTCTCGATATTTAATTGTATTTATATGTATATTTTTTGTATTTTTGCTTTAACCATTGTAATTAGTCTCGATATTTAATTGTATTTATATGTATATTTTTTGTATTTTTGTTTTAACCCATTGTAATTAGTCTCGATATTTAATTGTATTTATATGTATATTTTTTGTATTTTTGCTTTAACCCATTGTAATTAGTCTCGATATTTAATTGTATTTATATGCATATTTTTTTTATTTTTGTTTTAACCCATTGTAATTAGTCTCGATATTTAATTGTATTTATATGTATATTTTTTGTATTTTTGCTTTAACCCATTGTAATTAGTCTCGATATTTAATTGTATTTATAAATGCTATTAAGAATGGACACGTTTTCTATCAAATTTGAACTAATCAAACTTCCAAACTATCACATAATCTTATGGTGAGAAACTTCTACTAAACGTAATAGACCTTAAATTCCGTAAAATCATTTTCGAAAGATTACACTGTCTTTCACACTCCAGATTATCTTTTTTTACAGGCGCTATGGCAAAAATTGTCATGTAAAAATTGTTAAAGACACAATTACCTTCAATTTTTATTGGAATTGCGTTTGTGTGTTTGTGAATCTAATGTAAAATACAGTGGAAATCCAATGATTTTGGCAGGTCAACTGATTGCAAAATATTTGAATAAAAGCCAGATTCATAAAACATATCACTTTATTGATTATCCTTCTTTCTAATAATTTGCAATGCAGACGCATTTCATTGATCATACTCAAAATGTCTTTAAATTCTTTACTAAATTATTGATAAAGATAGAAAATAGACTATAGAAACATCAAATGCAGGTTTGATTTTATTCCTAGCGACGCCGACGCCGCTCCTGCTGTTAGTTGTCACCCGCGAGCTTCGGGAGTAACCCAAAAGTTCTAATATGTACCTAATTCCTTTGACCGTCAAACGACGTCTGTACATTTCAATAGGCTTGCATTGTGAAAGAAGCGATTAATACTTACCTTATCGTTCGTATGAATATGGTTCCTGTCATAATATCATCAGAAATTGAACAATTGAATTAAAGTCCGATAAGTACTACTAGTTGTATCATAAAATTGGGATGACATCCTCTAATTTGAAGTTCGTTTTTCTCTTAGTTTACTGATTTAAATAAATCAACCTGATTATTGAGTCACATAGGTATAATATGCTCCAATACAACCGCGTTACGTATTACTTAGCAGGTTAAATACCAATACACGAAAACAGTAGATAAATGCATAAACAGTTACACCGGAATTTCATTCAACGGAATTACTAACAATTCAAATATCAACAAACAAATATATTCATAAATAAAAACAAAAGCTTATCTTATCTATTTGAGCATTTAGCTCCCCACACAATATCTTTTATTTGTAGTATGAGCTATTTTCGTTGGAGTTCCTAATGGAAACGCAATTAAAATTATTAGTAGATCAAAGATAATTTCAAAATTAAGATTAAATCATTAAATCATCATCATCATCATCAAATCATAAATTCAATGCAGACCACCATGAAAATCGGGTGAAAATTGAAAAAAGAGGAACCTTAAATTAAAGAGCATCCTGGAGTGACAAAAATAGAATAAGCTGTCTTTTCTAATCTCTACAGCGATACATCACAAAGAAAGACCGGATAACAAATTTTTATTTCGAAAATTGTTTAAACGAGTTAACTACAATGTACTTTAATTTATAGTAAGTCCACCAACAAGAGTTAACAAGACACCATTTTTTAAATGTTGTGTATTAATTTTGAAGAAATTGTTCAAGATGATTCCCATTTTCTCATGTACATAGTTCACAACGTCGTACGATAGATCAACTTCAACGAAAACCTTTTTCCAATTTTCATCCGATTTTCATGGTGGTGGTAATTAATCACAAAAATCAAATTTGTCGTGAAATGGTGCTAGGTACAAAGAAATATCAAGAGACCTTATTTGTTTTGATTTAAATTCTGCATCGAAATTTGTTACTAACAGGTAACCTTTACAGGGTGATAACACTTTTCGGGTCAATTTATTGTTATTAAATACCTATATCTATACCACTGGGTGTAATACCGGTCTCAAATTATTTAGAAATGTGGTAACCTATCTACGCATCCACGGTACCAAATTTCATTGAGACGTCTTGATTATCTTCGGAGATACACACGAAATTAGGAAATTTTTTATAAAATTCAGCGTCTGTGCATATATTATGTTAATAGGAACTTTTTCTCAAAATCTTATTTTCTAACGACTGTAAAAGTTCCGCTACTAAAACCTGGGACACCCTGTATATACATATATTAAGAGATACAGAATTAAATTTTTCTACAGGGTGTCCCAGGGTTTAGTAGTAGAACTTTAACAGTCGATAGAAAATTTGATTTTGAGAAAAGAAGTTCCTACTAGCATATAAGCACAGACGCTCAATTTTTGAGATACAGGGGTTGAATTTTATAGAGAATTTTGCTTGTATCTCCGAAGTTAAGATGTCTCATTAAAATTTGGTACTGCATATATGAGTTACAACATTTGCACATAATTTAAGACCGGTAGTACTTCCAGTGGCGTAGATATAGGTATTTAATAACAATAAATTGACCCGATAACACCCTGTAAAGTGTAAAGGCTACTTTTTAGGAACAAACTTTGATGCAGATTTTCAATCGAAACAAATAAGGTCTGATATTTCTTTGTACCTACCATCGTTTCAAGGCAAATTTAATTTTTGTGATATAATTACCACCATCATGAAAATCGGGTGACAATTGGAAAAAGGGGAACCTTAAATTAAAAAGGGTCGTTGACCGACAAAAATAAAATAAGCTGTCTCTTGTAATCTCTACAGCGTATTACAAAGAAAGGTCGAATAGCAAACTTTTATTTCCAAAAATGTTTAAGCCAGTTATCTACAATGTAATTTAATTTATAGTAACTCCACCAACAAGAGTTAACAAGATAAATTTAGTAAATTTTGTGTATTATTGGTGGTGGTAATTACATCACAAAAATTATATTTGCCGTTAAACGATGCTAGGTTCAAAGAAATATCAAGAGACCTTATTTGTTTCGATTTAAATTCTGGATCGAAGTTTGTTCCTAAAAAGTAGCCTTTACAGGATGATAACACTTTTCGGGCGAATTTATTGTTATTAATTACCTCTATCTACAACACTGGAAGTAAAACCGGTCTTAAATTATGTGCAAATTTGGTAACCTATCTACGCATCCACGGTACCAAATTTTATTGAGGTATCTTAATTATCTTCGGAGATACAAACAAAATTGAGGAATTTTTTGATAAAATTCAACACGTATCTCAAAAATTAATCGTCTATGCATGTAAGTTAATAGGATTTTTTTTTCTCAAAATCTAATTTTCTATCAACTGTTGAAGTTCTACTACTAAAATTATTACAACCTGATGCCAAAATTATCTTGCTATGGGGCTACCGCGCCAAAAAATAATACAGTTCCCATTTTCACCATGGCGATTTGCAATTTGAAAATCCGTACTACCAATAGGAACAGCGCAATCGCATGCACAGTGGTGTACGCACGCACATATACTCGCACACAGACATCATCTCAAAAATGGTCTAGATGAATCCCGAAAGGTTCAAAACAAATGTCCGCATCAGTTCGGTGAAAAATATACCTCCCTTATACTACTTATAGTGAAGTAATAAAAACAAGTGTTATCAAGAAAAGTATTTCATTATTAATCTCTGATCCATCCCAATATAGTTTGTTCAGTACGTATGAGCCCAAATAAAAATGGATTCAAAAAATGTGCAAATAACAATGTTAAAGTTAAGCCATTTAATGACAGAAATTTCTCCGATTGCAAGTTGAGGATGAAGTTGTTTTTAGATGAGTACGAATTGCTTTTTATTGTTAAACATGAGAGGAACCCTAATAATTTTAAGTAGATGAAAGTGACGCCTATCTCCACTTTAGAAACAAGGAGTATGCACTAACAATCACATATAATTTACTGGTGCAACGAACAAAACGGACCATGTAGCAAGAGCTTGCTTATACAAAACGCTGTGATCAATTGATCACGTGACTCCCCTCCCTTTTGTTAGCAAACTAGTTCTCGGACACTCCTGCGGATCAAATGTATACGATTCTAGGAACAAAAAATATATCCGAAAATAAAATTGAAAATTAAATTTTATTTAAGTCAAGCTTTTATTTCAAAGTGTATAAAAAAGAAATAAGAAATCATGATCTTCGACCTCAAAAACCCCATATACCAATCCATAATCACAAAACTCGTCCGCCATCTTAGCCCCCATATTGAATTTTCCAATTTTACTATGATCTTGA
This sequence comes from Endomychus coccineus, assembly GCA_958510875.1. Lineage (NCBI taxonomy): Eukaryota > Metazoa > Arthropoda > Insecta > Coleoptera > Endomychidae > Endomychus > Endomychus coccineus. The sequence goes on along the minus strand of OY294069.1, from coordinate 86,094,571 downwards.
CTAAAAAATTACGATCTCTGACCCTAAAAGCCCCCTTATACCAATTTTGAATAGAATCTGACTATAATCACAAAACTCGGCCGCCTTCTTAGGCGCCATTCTGAATTAAAAAATCATTATGTTCGACATCAAAACAGTCAGTCATCTTACAGCCGCCATTTTATTTTTTCTCTCATAATGCCATGAAACATTGTCACTCAAATGATAAACACCTGCCAAATTTCAAGTTAATCGGACGACTAGAAGTGGGTCAAAATTCACTTGCAATATTTCACCCGAACGTACAAACAGATAGATCGATAGATAAACAAGGCAAGTTAAATAAAAGCTTGTAAAGATTTAGAAACCGCTATGTTACGAAATATAACCTTGTTTTATAGTTGACCTATCAAAATTTGCAACAGAGTGAACACATAACATTGACGGTGGTATCATATCTATGACGCCCCTTGAATCTTAAAATATGAATTTCGGACACTTCTGCCGGTTAAATATATACATATAACCAGGAAAACACGATTGTTCTTATGGCTTGATAAAATACTATAATTCCATTTGAAAAACCGACCATGGACATCAGGTATACCACTCGAAACGAGGACACCGCCCCAAAAACAATACAGTTCCTATTTTCACCACTTTATAGCGCTCATGTCAAAAATAATCCAAATCGACTAAAAAATGCTTAAAAAGGATATATCTGCGAAAATCCAGAATTTGTTTTTGAGTCTGTTAGAATACTTCCTTTACACTATATACTACGTATAGCGAGGGAAGTAAAAATTATGGAGTTGAAATATGATCCAAAACAACGTTTTGAGTCTAATGTTTTTTATAATGGATCAATTAAAAAATGTAGGTGCGAAATTAGATTAATCAGATTATTTATCATTGTTGTTTCTAAAAAACTGAAAGAAAGTAAACGATAAAACATTGTCACTCGGTATGCCTATGATACAGAAACTGGTCAAGTTACAAAAACATTGAGGTGTGTGAAGGGAAATGTGTAAACTACCTTGAAAGAACAGTAAAGAAACGACAAGATCACTAGAGTTTTTAACTTGTTACTAGTGATATTATATTGGACCAGTAACATTTATCTCAAGAGTTGGAAATTAAAATTATTTTAAACTGATGGAAATTCATGTCAAATTAAAAAGTAAAACAACTATTAATAAATGTCTACTATATTATAAACAAAGAGGCGTTTCGTAAACGTTGACTTTATGAAACAATAATATAAGGAAGTAGAGATGGGCGATCTGGAATCGATTCAACGCTGAATCGATTCAAAGATGTCGATTTATTGGAAAACATGAATCGGTTCAAATCGTTTAGAATATTTCGTCAATCGATTCAATAGTTTCGATTATTCATTATCATGACGATCGTGTAGATTTGATCCCGAGTTGTATTAAGCGGCAGTGCATCTTTCTGCATCGATTATAAATTTCTACCACTGGATATCCAAAACTAATAGAACTGCATAGATAATCTTTTACAGAAGATCTGCTATCAGACAAAAGATTATCGGAGAAGTGGCATGTGTTTTTCTGTATAATATTTTCAATAAATTGTGAATTTCGAAATAATAATTGTGAAGTCATGAAATAGTCACAATAAGTCAGCTGATAATGTTTTAAAAGTTGAAACCGATCGTGTTTATTGAAAAATAAAACTCTTGTGGAAATTAGACAAAAAAAAATTGTATTTCATTTTATTAAAATAGATTTCCATATAATAAATAGTTCACCACTATTTCTGAATGTGCATTGTTTAAAGATAACATAGTGCTTAAGACAGTAGAGTAATATTCATTATTCTGATGTGTCAATGCAATAATCTCTAGTTAAAAGACCAATCTTAATACTCACAACAGCAAATTCAATACAAATAAATGATCGATTTAAAACTATACGCTTCCACTTCTGAAGTATTTGAAACTATTAGTTATCAGAAGTTTTATTATATCGTTTATGAACATCTTGTAAAATATATGCAAGATGTAACCGAAATGAATCTTGTCAAGAATATTTTCTTTTAACGTCCACTCGGTTTTCGTTCAATTAACGAGTGATTAATGTGGTGCTACCAAAGTAAGTAAGCTCTTTATTTCACAGTATATTGAACAAAATTTACCCATATCAATATCATTAACACATAAGTTTGCAACAACAAGTGAAATATACCCACATGATCTAAAACAATATGAAAGATAATCTTCCAACTTGTATGGCTCCTAAAATGAATTCTAACTTAAATATTTGTTGAAATGTTATATTCATCCTACTAAATTAGTGTTATTGAGATAATCGAAAGTAGATTTGGAAATCGTGAATTGATTTCAATATTTTGATAATAGGGTATTTTGAATGTTTTTTTTCCATAAATAATAATGCATACTTTAACATCACGGTATAGATAATATTGACATGAAGTTGAAAGCAAAATTTCCATATCTTTTTCTAAATCTTTCAGGTGGAAGTAGAAACAGTATGTGGGTTAGGTACTTACTTTATTTTTTTCAAACATTTGGTAAACACCAACAGTTTGTTAATTACATTTAAGATTATGAATAATCTTTCTTGTTTAATATAATAAGAAAAGAACTCATAATTTTGTTTGTAAACAGTTATCGAATCAATACGTTAAATATACTCAAAAACATTGAAAACTTACTCAACCTGACAACAATGGCTGACCTTGATCCATGAAACCATATCATTCTTAACGTCAATGAATCATATATTTGAATAGGCGCATTCGCACGGTTCTGTGCGATACGATACCGAGACAGTATGTTGTCCGCATGCAGCCTATCCGCAAATTTCAAAGTCAGCAAGCGGCATTTACTATGTGAAATTGCAGTATGATTGTTTATACAATTACAAATTGCAGAATATTCTCGAAAATCTTTAACAGAAATTGCATGGGAGAAGAGAAGTATCGAAAGAATCATGATCATCATAAGCCAGGGTGTAACCTCTAGAGGCACGAGCCCGCCGGATTATCATTATTATCAGTAGTCTATTCTATTCTAGCAGGTTGGTGGCCCGACAGAAATCCAGAATACTGCTGACGCTTGCCTTCATAAGTTCTTGCGAAATCAGCTCAACTTTGCCAAAGTAACGATGTCTGAGGTATGCCAAAGCTGATGTGGTAGAAGCTGCACCAACATTTGTGCCCCACCCCAAAACTGACCCGCAGAGAAATTATTACAAATAAATTACATTTGATTACAGTAAAAAAACATTTATTACACCTCCCGGGCTCAAAATACTAGCCTGTGGGCCAGGTTCCACCTGAAGCTACACCACATCGGTCCAACAAGCATTAAATCCGCAGAGAAATTATTACAAATATATTACATTTGATTACAGTTAAAAAACATTTATTACATCTCCCGGGCCCAAAATACTAGCCTGTGGGCCAGGTTCCACCTGAAGCTACACCACATCGGTCCAACAAGCATTAAATCCGCAGAGAAATTATTACAAATGAATTACATTTGATTACAGTAATATAAACATTTATTACACCTCCCGGGCCAAAAATACTAGCCTGCGAGCCAGGTTCCACCTGAAGCTACACCAGATCGGTCCAACAAGCATTAAATCCGCAGAGAAATTATTACAAATGATTTACATTTGATTACAGTAAAAAAAACATTTATTGCACCTCTCGGGCCCAAAATACTAGCCTGTGGGCCAGGTTCCACCTGAAGCTAAACCACATCGGTCCAAAAAGCATTAAATCCGCAGAGAAATTATTACAAATGAATTACATTTGATTACAGTAATATTAACATTTATTACACCTCCCGGGCCCAAAATACTAGCCTGTGGGCCAGGTTCCACCTGAAACTACAACAGATCGGTCCAACAAGCATTAAATCCGCAGAGAGATTATTACAAATGAATCACATTTGATTACAGTAAAAAAAACATGTATTACACCCCCTCGGACCAAAATACTAGCCTGTGGGCCAGGTTCCACCTGAAGCTAAACCACATCGGTCCAAAAAGCATTAAATCCGCAGAGAAATTATTACAAATGAATTACATTTGATTACAGTAATAAAAACATTTATTACACCTCCCGGGCCCAAAATACTAGCCTGTGGGCCAGGTTCCACCTGAAACTACAACAGATCGGTCCAACAAGCATTTAATCCGCAGAGAAATTATTACAAATGAATCACATTTGATAACAGTAAAAAAACATGTATTACACCTCCCGGGACCAAAATACTAGCCTGTGGGCCAGGTTCCACCTGAAGCTACACCACATCGGTCCAACAAGCATTAAATCCGCAGAGAGAGAAATTATTACGAATAAATTACATTTGATTACAGTGAAAAAAACATTTATTACACCTCCCGGGCCCAAAATACTAGCTTGTGGGTCAGGTTCCACCTGAACCTACACCACATCGGTCCAAAAAGCATTAAATCCGCAAAGAAATTATTAAAAATGAATTACATTTGATTACAGTAATAAAAACATTTATTACACCTCCCGGGCCCAAAATACTAGCCTGTGGGCCAGGTTCCACCTGAAACTACAACAGATCGGTCCAACAAGCATTAAATCCGCAGAGAAATTATTACAAATGAATCACATTTGATAACAGTAAAAAAACATGTATTACACCTCCCGGGAGAGAGAAATTATTACGAATAAATTACATTTGATTACAGTGAAAAAAACATTCATTACACCTCCCGGGCCCAAAATACTAGCCTGTGGGCCAGGTTCCACCTGAAGCTACCCCACATCGGTCCAACAAGCATTAAATCCGCAGAGAAATCATTACGAATAAATTACATTTGATTACAGTGAAAAAAACATTCATTACACCTCCCGGGCCCAAAATACTAGCCTGTGGGCCAGGTTCCACCTGAAGCTACACCACATCGGTCCAAAAAGCATTAAATCCGTAGAGAAATTATTACAAATGAATTACATTTGATTACAGTAAAAAAAACATTTATTACACCTCCCGGGCCCAAAATACTAGCCTGTGGGCAAGTTTCCACCTGAAGCTACACCACATCGGTCCAAAAAGCATTAAATCCACCGCAAATAGACTGAGGAGTTTATTACAAATTTATTACAGCTGATTTATTTGTTTGAACCAATCTTCTAATATTTTAAATTTTGGATGATTAATTGGGTTTTAGGTTCAGCATTTAATGAAAAATTACTTTGTTTACGTTTCGGTGGTAGATCTCCACCTTTTTCAAAACATTTAATATAAAACTAAAATCGTTAAGGTAAACGAACCTCCATTTTAAGTATTTAACGTTTCACTAATTGTAACTTTTCCGATTTTAGTTTTATATTAAATGTTTTGAAAAAGGTGGAGATCTACCACCGAAACGTAAACAAAGTAATTTTTCATTAAATGCTGAACCTAAAACCCAATTAATCATCCAAAATTTAATATATATATATATATATATATATATATATATATATATATATATATATATATATATATATATTACAGTACTCTCGATGGTAATTGTACATATGTTCATCAAAAAATATTAACAAACTAGCAACCAAGTTATAATAAATTAATATCCCACTAATGATAAATTACCTCTTTTAATAAATGAGCTACAATTCGAGGCGGCTTGAAATACTGACTCTGTATAGAAGAATGAAGGTCGGTGATTGATCGACCCTTATAGCTTCAGATTGAAAAGGAAAGCTCATTTCATATACATGATTCTTTCGGATTTCTGTATATCCTCCGCACTCCGGGACCCTCAATTCAAATATTTTTAGTTATGTTTTTTTATTGAATATCCTCTCATTTCATTTGATTGTGCTTCATTCCATGATTTTGAAAATGCCCATATTTTTCAATTTCAATATGTTCAATAATCACTCAGTGAGTTAAAATGTAACCAACTAATTGCATTATCATGTTCAATTTTCGACGAAGATTTTGTTAAAATCAGTTCATCGATTTGCAATACGAGTTCAAACCTACAGGCAGAGACGCATTTACACTACAATTTCATTATCTTCCTGCCGTCATATAACGTGCAGAAAATTTGATATCATGAGTTTTGAGCGATCATAATAATTCAAGTTATAGTATTCATTTGTGGAAATTGGAATAGTTCAATTTGAGAGTAGATTAACCTTATAAATGGCATGGAATATTTAAAAGTATATCCACCATTCACTACGTTTTAAATAGATATTCTTATTGGTTGCAACCTGCCATTATCAATCTTTTGGTATTGCGTAGCACGAGCAGGCTTACAAACATCTTCCAGATTCGATAGGTCAACGACCCTACTACACACGTTATTTGGTTACTTGGACAATGATAAAACATAAGAAATGCACCACAAATCGTACAAAACGTCATTACCAGTAACTCGGCGAATAATATTTATATTCTTTCCAACAGACAATTCACAAATTCGAGGAATTATGTCTCAACAAAAGCAGTTTGTATTAAGGAAAAGGAAAAATCTACCTGACCCAATGTCTACTTACGAAGTTTGATTTGGTACCATCACCGTTAAATTCGAGACAGTATGCAGATCTTAATGATATTTTAACAGTCGGGTACCTGGGCTATTGATAAACAACCAAGAACAGAGCTTTAAAACTAAATATCTGTATTTCTTTGCTGACGATTAAGAATCGTTTATTACAGGGTATGGAAGTATTTCTCAATTTGTACACCTATTGAAAATACTTCAAATTTGTTTGTAAAACCTGAATTGATTCTAGACTTTCAGTAGTTACTACGTGTAAATTCATTCAAATTGAATAGGCCAGTCGCCAGAGGAAAAATTGAGAAAAAAGATTGAAGGTGTGAATTTGCAGTGTTTTTACACATATTTCGGTGTGCTGAAAACGGGAAAAATGATCAAAAAATTCCTACAAGTTAGCTTCAAAAGTTACGGCCATTTTTTGGCGCAAAAAAAGACGATTTTCATGTTTTTTGCGTTTGAAAAGAAAACGGTGGCCCAAATGGAAAAACATGTCAGGAGACAAATTGTACAAAAAGTGAAAACGCATCGTTTGAGCCGGAATATAAGTCTTTTTGAGGTTATGATCTTGAGATATGAGCATAATAGTGTTTTTTTGGGGGAAAACAAATGTTTTTTTTCTCATTCGAATATTGACCAAAAAAATATTCTATTCATATTGAGAAATGGTATTTTTATATACTTTCTACAGTGTTTTTTTTTTATCTTTCATTTTGGCTTCACAATCGGCCATTTCCAAAAATCCCTAAAACTGAGATTGCCAGCCAAAAAATGGACTAATCGACAAAAAAAAAATCCGCACGTAGATTCCAACAAATGTGATACAAAACATCCTTCAATACTGTTTTTGGGGCTCAAAAAAAAATGTAGGACAACTTTGAAAATTTCGGACCTCGGAAAATGTACAAATTTTTTAGGTTAGAAATTTGTTAGGATGATAAAATTTTAGGTTCTAATATAGTATTTTACAACGAGTATTCTACGCTAAAAAAACTTTTCTAGGTTAAATAGAAGTTGAGATATTAATATAAATGTGTTTGGGCCTCCCCAGAACCCAATTTTGGGCCTATCGAAAAAATTCGGAAATCGTTGGAAAGTAGACAAATTTTCTGATCTAAATCCAAAAATAAGACCTCGTAGCTGTCTTCATTTCGAATTTAGAGCGCGTTGACAAAAAAAATCACGTGTAAAATAATGCAGCGGCTTAAATTTCTATACCGCTTATTAGTCCAGGCATTTAAGGATGAAAATCGACGATTTCGTCCGAATTTCCGCGAGGTCTAAATTTGGTCTATTCTTATGTATTTTCACACGCTGAACACGATGGTGTAGATTAAATTTGGATTAACCTTGTGCTCGAAAAACTATGGCCATTTTTTGGACCTGAAAATGGCCATTTTTCGATTTTTTGCGCTTTGAGACAAAATTATGAGTTTTATGGAAAAATGTTTCGAACAAAAGTTGTTGGAAAAACTAATACGCAACTTTTGGATTTAGTCTCAAGTGATTTGAGGTTGTGGGCTTAAGATATGGTCCATTTAATGTGTTTTTGGCACATTGAAAAATTGAGTATATGTCAAAGACTTTTTGTTTTTTCATATTTTGTTTTGGTGAAAATATAATATTTTCATTCTTCTTTTATTTGATTTTTAGTATTTTGATCTATCTCATTTTTTGGAGTCACAATCTACACCATCGTGTTCAGCGTGTCAAAATACATAAGAATAGACCAAATTTAGACCTCGCGGAAATTCGGACAAAAATCGTCGATTTTCATCCTTAAATGCCTGGACTAATAAGCGGTATAGAAATTTAAGCCGCTGCATTATTTTACACGTGATTTTTTTTGTCAACGCGCTCTAAATTCGAAATGAAGACAGCTACGAGATCTTATTTTTGGATTTAGATCAGAAAATTTGTCTACTTTCCAACGATTTCCGGATTTTTTCGATAGGCCCAAAACTCAACTTCTACTTAACCTAGAAAAGTTTTTTTTAGCGTAGAATACTCGTCGTGGAATATTGTATTAGAACCTAAAATTTTATCATCTTGAAAAATTTCTAACCTAAAAAATTTGCACATTTTCCGAGGTCCGAAATTTTCAAAGTTGTCCTACATTTTTTTTGAGCCCCAAAAACAGTATTGAAGGATGTTTTGTATCACATTTGTTGAAATCTACGTGCGGATTTTTTTTTTTATCGATAAGTCCATTTTTTGGCTGGCAATCTCGGTCTTTTTTGGAAATGGCCGATTGTGAAGCCAAAATGAAAGATAAAAAAAAAACAAACCACTGTAGAAAGTATATAAAAAATACCATTTCTCAATTTGATATTTCAATAGAATATTTTATTGGTCAATATTCGAATGAGAAAAAAAACATTTGTTTTCCCCCAAAAAAACACTATTATGCTCATATCTCAAGATCATAACCTCAAAATTACTTATTTTCCGGCTCAAAGGATGCGTTTTCACTTTTTGTACAATTTGTCTCCCGACATGTTTTTCCATTTGGGCCACCGTTTTCTTTTTAAACGCAAAAAACATGAAAATCGTCTTTTTTCGCGCCAAAAAATGGCCGTAACTTTTGAAGCTAACTCGTAGGAATTTTTTGATTATTTTTACCGTTTTCAGCGCATCAAAATACGTATAGAAACATACAAAATTCCCACCTTCATTTTTCAAGCGATATGCGCTGGATTTCGTTCCTCTAGCGACTGTACTAGAATAGGAAAATAGGAATAAAAACAAATTTACATTTCAATGTATTAACACACATAAAGGCATTCTCAGAATGAAGAAGTTATTAACTGCATACAACTAAGATATAATTCCGCATATGTGTATAATTACGTATGGGGAGCATGGTAGATCCTGTGATTTCGTTGACGTTATTGATTATTGGTAAATTCGATTTGATCTACTTATTCTAATAATATATCTGAATTGAAAATAACCAAATGAAATTGAAAATAAAAAATGAAGTAATGAAAAGCAAACTACCACAAAATAAGAAATTAGTTTAAAAACAAAATCCGAGAAACAAGCTAGCTTTTGAGATCAACCGCATCAGAAGTAAAGTGAGGAAGTCTTTTAAGAAATTTGGAGTTCTTATTATGTCAAATGATACATATTATTTTTATTATTGACTTAAATTCACAAACCGTTGTAGTGTTTACCAAATCTTCGAAGAAAAAATGTAGCTGCATGTAATTATTTAAAATAAGATAAATAAGGTACCTACTTGCACAAACAGTACTTCACCCATATTAACTGTATATTATAAAACAGTCGGTGTCCACAACCACAGAAACACTGTAACTGTAGGATGGTTACAATATTCCAACATATTATCAAATCGAATTAAAATGAAATAGTGAAATTTCTGTGAAATTATATTGTATATTAGGATTAATCATAATTATATTAAATTAATAGAACCTATACAAAATATTAAATTTCGGAATAATAATGATACTGCTGTCATAATGGTTCTATAAAATATTATATTTTCATTAGAAAAACTGAAAGATCGTAAGACCAATAATAGGAACGGCACAACAGTGAGTTACGTACGCTTCACACAGACATCATCTCAAAAATAGTCTAGATGGATGCCATTCTAGAAGACAAAAACGTTAAAACACCGAATATTGCTTGAGACTGTCTCGGACGAACTAATTATGCGACTACTTGCGGGAATCACTACAGGACACTGTCAATTAAAAAAGCTTTGATCAATTGATCAAGTGAGTTCCCACACTTTTGTTAGCAACATAGCTTTCGAACACTCCTTTGATCAAGTGAGTTCCCTCACTTTTGTTAGCAACATAGCTTTCGGACACTCCTGCGGGTCAAACGTAAATGATTCGTATGAACAGAAATATATTGGAAATTATTTAGAAACCGCTAATGAAAGACGTTATATTATATTCTGTTAAATTGAAATTTTATCATGATGGTCTACTAATGTATTTCACAACTCTATGTTTCATACTGACACATGCAGTCAGATTGACTTTCGCAATAATTCACACTATTTGTTTTATACTGACATTTGCTGTCACATAAACTATCAAAATGTACCACTCAATGAAGACATAAAATAGATCGTGACGTCACATTTATGACGTCACTTGAATCTTAAAATGATAATTTCGGACGTGTGATATATATTTATAACCAGAAAAACACGATTGTCCTTATGGTTCAATAAGAGGGTTCGAAACACCTCGAAAATACCGTTGGAAAGATCGTAAATGGCGTCCTACGTATTTTGTTTTTTCAAATAACTTTTAATTTTCAAATTTCACCTGAAAATGCCAAAGTTGTAGATCATATGATCATCATGTTTCACATAAGCGAGTGTGTCTTTCTCAAATTTTATAATATGAATATAAAAGGCAAATACCACTGACTCATCACGAAATCTCCGAAACCATGAAACTGTGACTTGACATTTGGCAGGTTCCTTATACGACGTAGGCACCCGCTAATAACGGATTTTTAGAAAATCAACCCCATAAGTGGTAAGAGGGAATCGATATATTTTAACGTTATTGACAGTTCCATAGATCGATGGATCATTATCACAGTTCAGACTGTCTATGACAGACCTACATAACCCATAACTAGACAGATAACTTTTACATGATTGCTGATCACGGTCGTATACACATGTCTGGAAACTCGAGATTGTTTCCTATGTGAGCAGTGAGTCCGCTAAGCGTCGACTGGCCCGTAGTACCGAAAGTCGTCACGTTGGAGTATTTTCTGACAACTGTCAGTTGACTTATCAACACAAGGAATACCTGCGTTTTTAGAAACAAATCGTGCATTGTGCCGAAATGGATAACGGGGTACAAAAGTGTAAAGCAAGAAACTTCTGTTTTTAAAGTGCCGCAAGATGCGCCGGAAATGCGAAAAAAGTGGATGCTTGCGATTCCGGATAGAAATCGTTTTACCACTTCGTGATCCAAGCGCTAGCTGGTGTCTGAGCGAGGGACTACGAGTTAGGCGACCCGTAAGAGACTCAAGTCAACCATAGAGTTTCCAGACCTGTGTATACGACCGTGGTGCTGATCACGGTATAATAAATAATATAAACCGTGGTGCTGATACATAAAGCCCATGACAGACTATAACATAGATACCTTTCATGACTTAGAGTATAATTTTGGCATCTTTCATTTACTCTTAAATCGATTCACATGTAAGGAATATATTGACATATTTTATATCATAGATTAGACATTATATATATTGTCACCCAAAGATATTTCAGCACGTGGTTATATTTTGAGGTTACGAGTGCTGTTTATTTTGATTACGGCTCCGGAGCATTAAATATATAAGCTTGTTTAGTAAAGTTTTATGAATTTTACAGTTCTATGTGACTTTATGTATTTATTGGTGAACTGCGATTAGTAGAAAATATAATTTGCTACAAATGTTGAAAAAACTTTTTATCGACCAAGTAAATATTGTCGTTTCGAAAATTAATGCTTCAGAAGATGGATATACAGCGTCCTCAATATTTTCATTTATGTAGCAGATTCTAGAATGTTACCTTATTTTTGGAGCTCAACAAGATAAAAGGATTGCCGGTTATACAGGTTGTTCTATTTCTTTATTTGGCAACCAATATTTTTGATCAGTTTTTCAGGATCTACAAAAAAAATCTTGTTAAAAATGGAAGGTATAGAACCTTCCATTTTGCATTACTTTTTTTGGAAAATATTGAGGGTTTTCGAGTTTTTTCTCGGATATTCGTCATTCATAATACCTATCTGAAATTATAAAGTTCTGCCAAATCCCAGTAAAATAGATTTTGGGTCAAATATTGTACGTTGGTGATTCTCTCAAACGATATGTCTAAAATCGACCTGTGATATAATACTGGAGTCAATCTACCATAATTTAGGAGTAGGTTGGGAAATTTTTGAATGTGACTGACTAGCGACCTGGCGGAAAATGTTTGTAATGATGCGCATAAAAAACCCCCAGTTTTCTCCCTCTAAAAATTGGTGCAACCCTCTGTTATTAGCGAAAAAGGTTTTTTCACCCATTTTGGGGTACTTTTTACATTTTTTTCACCACTTAGACTGCTGGCTAAGGTACAGAAATGTACACAGTCAAAAATCTTTCGTTATTTTAAGACGCATATTTTCATATTTCATATTTTTTATATATCTCCATCAGAAAGAATCCAGTTTTGTTAAATCAGGTGATATATATAAATATAACTTCATTCCGATGATCTCTCACTTCTGTCGAATATTGAATTGAACATAAGAGTCATCCGAGGAGTGATCGATATTTTAAAGAAGGGTTGGACAAGAATTATGCATCAAATGAAGATATTTAATTTTGAGAAATGTGTTACAAACATAATATATCACTCGATCGTAGTCATCAAGTCATCACATATGGATTTCGAGGTGAAAAAAGTCATTCACTAATGAGAGTTGGAATTATATCAAGTACACTCTTGACGAACAAGAACATTTCAGAACATTAGTCCTAAGACGGGAAAAACAAGAAGTAGTTCATCAGTTGACCAATCAGCTATTACTGCGCTTCTTTTGAATAGTGGCCCATTGGGAATAAATTTAAAAAAAGAACTCATTGGCAAGAACTTTCATTATGTTTATGAAAATTGGCCAACTAGCGGAGCACGTGAGTTTGATGAACTGGCCGACAGCTCGGATTTTGAATCCGAAGATTTGATTAATTTGTACTTTTTACTAAAAAAAAATTGGGCAATCTGTTTTAATTTTTCCATTCTGTATGTTGAGTGACATAATTACTTTAAATATGTAGCACATGTAGGAGGCAATACAAATAATTAATTAAAAAAAATAATTTTCTGAAAAAAAGTGGACGAAATTAATTTTCACTTTGCATCACTAAAGTACATCCTACTTTTAGAAAATTAACAATAACAATATATGTAACATTTACCCCTGATTTTATGCAAAGCTTCAAACCAACCACAAAATTGTTATTTGATCTCCTGAAAAATAATGAAAATCGACATTCCTGTTGTTACACAGAGATGTTTCTGCAGGCATAGCCCGCGGACAATAGTTGCGAGATTATATTTTAAATACCTATCTCAATATATTCGTTTTGTAGTGATCAATTCTTTGCAATTAATTGCGGTAAGCTTCAAAAACCTGATAAGTTACTGCTGAATAAATGGAAATGCTAATTTAAAAAATTAGCTCCCAATTGGTGGCATATTGTTAAACTGGCACAATTAATAATTTCTAAAGGTTTAGAAAATTAAAACAAATTTGCTCAAGAATTATTCGTTGACTGTTGATGTGATTAACCTTGTTAGATTTAATGAAAAAGATCCTAGATACTCCTAGAATACTGCACATTAGTGCACATTATTGAATAATTATGCCATTTTTAGCTAGTAGGTATCCTACTATATAATACCATATAAATTGACTCTTAAAACAAAGAATAGGTTAACTATACTTATTCGTTGCTCAAAATGTTGATAAATTTGGTTACTATTTACCGATTATATAGCCTACCTATTTTTAGAAACAGTCTCTAAAAATTCCGAATGAGATTTTAAGTTAAGGTTTAAAAATAAAATTTTATCCCTCACATGGTGTTATATATTTTGTTTAAATCTAAGTTTATCAACATTTAAGCCGCATGAAAACTATTTTCGTTAGGTAAATAGTTTTCTAAATATCTATGTAGAAACAAACATGTACATTGTTCAAGTACAACCAACGTAAATATACCCAGGTAAGTATTCCTAGATGACTTGAATGATCCTTTTATTTAATACTATAAATTTATATTACAACCCCCTTCCATTTCAACTCGATTCAAAAAATTACAGGATCCTCATCAATGGTCCACCCGACTCACCCAATGGATGAAAAGCTATCGAAGAGTCGAAGTCGAATCGAAAGTCATTTCAATATTTCAAGGAGACAACAAAACCAGCAGGGCTCGTTTATATTATAGTATTATTATTAACGTGACTGAAACAAGATGATGCTGAAAATTATCCAACTTGTTAGACAGAATCGTGAATATACACCCTTTTATCAAGGACGTACCTACATTACAACAAACTGTCATCTACAGTACTTACTTAAATGAGGTTATTCCCTGCAGCACACACTAGTTTCTCACTTTCGCGGAATGGTCAACTTTGCAAGGTACATAATCACATTCATTTTTATAGTTTCAATCGTGTTCTAGGTTAATATCAACAAACAAATAACAGACTTTGTTTTAATATTAGCTGGGGTGAAGCTCACGTACGCGCACCGTAGATCTGATATGTATTCGTTTTCGTAGCGCAGCCAAATTCCCAATACTGCTAGTGCGCAGGAGCATTTCCAAAACTAGCCAGCTGATAGCAAACGCAATGCAAGTGCATTAAAGTAGGTTACTTGCATTAAAATTATTTTCAAGAACGAGAGAGCGATCATACAATTATTAATTTTCTGAATTAAACTGTTGCCAATTATTAGGATGAAATTGAATTATAGAAGCGTAGTAACGTTTAACTACTTTTTCTTATTTTGGATAATATATAAACAGGGGTGTATTCGCCATTCACACCATCGAAAGAGGATTTATTCCGGCATGATATTTTTAATTACGGTCATTGTGGGAAGTAAAAACTCTCAATACAAATAGGTTTCAATTTGATGTAAGTTTTTCGGAAATAATACATCTAGTTTTGTAACTTCCTTCTCTTTTGTAAGCACAATTTTTCGGGCCCTTCAGCAGATCAAATGTATGATTATAGGAACAAAACATACAGATTGAGTTTAAAATATTGATTTAATAAGTGCGAGCGAGGTTCGACAAAGTAGTCCAGGCAACGAACCAGAAAAAATATATAGTAAGCTAGAATTTCAAAATTTTTTTTGTATTTTGATCCTAATACCCCATATATCATTCATGACTATCAAGACCGCGGAGGTCAACCTTTCTACCTCCCCAAAACGGGGTGTCAACCCCTCAGAGGAGCATTCTTATAAAACAATCCAAAAGTTTAGAAAATCGATGAATTAAGAGCCGAAAATGACCCCCAGTATGTTTTTTGGGTCGCTGATCACGATTCCGCAGTTAATTTTCTCGGAAAACTCCCTCCAGATGGGAAATTTGGAAAATATATATATATAATATATAATTTATAATTTTGTTGCAAAAATGACCTCTACTAAGTTTTTTGGGTCGTTGATCACGAATCCGCTGTTATTTTTCCCAAAAAACTCTCCAGATGGAAAATTCGGGAAATTTTAAATTTTCCTGAGACGGTTATGAATAATAAAGTATAATTTTGTTGCAAAAATGACATCTAGCAGATATTTTGGGTCGCTGATCACGATTCCGCTGTTATTTTTCCCAAAAAACTCTCTCCAGATGGAAAATTCGGGAAATATGAGATTTTTCTGAGACGGTTATGAATAATAAAGTATAATTTTGTTGCAAAAATGACATCCAGTAGGTATTTTGAGTCGCTGATCACGATTCCGCTGTTATTTTTCCCATAAAACTCTCCAGATGGAAAATCCCAAATGTCCCATCTAACAGCGGAATCGTGATCAGCTATCCAAAACCATGCTAGGGGTCATTTTTGTAACAAAATTATACAGGAGACATAACCGTCTCAGGAAAATCTCAAATTTCCCGAATTTTCCATCTGGAGAGTTTTTTGGGAAAAATAACATCGGAATCGTGTTCAACGACCCAAAAAACCTACTAGATGTCATTTTTGCAACAAAATTATACTTTATTATTCACAACCGTCTCAGGAAAATCTCAAATTTCCCGAATTTTCCATCTGGAGAGACTTTTTTGGGAAAAATTACAGCGGAATCGTGATCCAACGCCTCAAAAAACCTACTAGAGGTAATTTTTGCAACAAAATTATTCTTTATTATCCACAAACGTCTCAGGAAAATCTCAGATTTCACGAATTTTCCATCTGGAGAGACTTTTTTGGGAGAAATTACAGCGGAATCGTGATCAGCGACCCAAAAAATCCACTAGAGGTCATTTTTGCGACAAACTTATGAGTCAAATATTATATATAAATTTTCCAAATTTCCCATCTGGAGGGAGTTTACCGAGAAAACTAACTGCGGAATCGTGATCAGCGACGCAAAAAACACACTAGGGGTCATTTTCGGCTCCTAATTCATTAATTTTGGACTGTTCCTCTGAGGGGTTGAAACCCCGTTTTGAGGGGGTAGGAAGGTCGACCCTCGCGGTCTTGATAGTCATGAATGATCTATGGGGTATTAGGAACAAAATGCAAAAAAAATTCTGAAATTCTAGCTTACTATATATTTTTTGTATGATGGTCTTTTTCCGTGCTTATTGCCTGGACTAAAGGTGGGGGTTAATGGTCCTATTCATAACGCGCCTGTCAGACATCTAGCTTGACGATGCGCATGTTGCATTTAAATAATTTATTTAATTCCAAGGTGTTGTGCGGTAAGCATAAAATAATTATCTGAAGATGTTGGGCTAGCACTAGAATTTAAATAAAGTAGGTACTGTACATTTATTTTATTATTCATAGAACAGATTTACGAGAGATCAGAACTTCTCAAACCAATGTATAGCCGTGCTTATATAGCGAGTTACTTCCGTAAATGGACAGTGAAGTGGGTGTCGCTTGCGCGTATTGTCAAATGATACAGCACACTATAGCGTTTTACTTGTTTTTCTTGTAAAACAATAGGTACAATGCATCTGGCACACTTTATCTCACAATATACACCGCTATCTGTATATTGGAAATGATTTAGAAATAGTTAATGAAAAACGTTAAATATACTCTATACTCTATGTTATATTGAAATTGTATTCAAAAATGTTTCACATAATGTATTTCACAACTTATATTCTATACTGACACCTGCTATCAGGTTGAGTTTCAAAATTATTGACGCTTCCATGATACCTCAGAGCATTGAACTATACCTAAGTCTATATAATTTAGTCTAAGAACCCTAGACTTCTTGCTAAGGACTAAACTGTATAGAGTATAGTTCAATGTCGCAGATTAAATTCACGAAATGAACTTGACGTGACATCGATGATGTTACTTGAATCTTAAAATGAGAATTACTAAAGTTAATACTTGATAGTGACTCGTATTTATATTTCAATATATAAAATATACGGTCACTTTTGAACAATTTCTTACAGAAATTAAAAAGTTATCAGTCTTGCGGGTTTCAAAATGTAATAGAAGAAATGCTTAGGAATCGCATACTAATAGGCATTATAGTGATGATTGCTTACAGGAAAGGTTATTACTAGCTAAAAATGTTCATGGGAAAGCATTTGACAGTGAGCAAAGGAAACATTTATATATTAGTCTAAGGTATTAGCATCAGTATAGCAATAGCAAATTTGAATGTGAGTCAAACATGTAACAGATTCGACATATGAGTTTATTATAATAAAGGGCTGTTAAACGTAGTTTCTCTATACAACATGTTGTTCAAATAGAAAAATAAACCATCACAGTGAAAGTGAATAAAACAGAAATGTATGTTAAAAATGGAGGTCAACCTGAATTGTTTCAGGCCTACTAAAGAGCTAGTTTTCGATGAATAAAGAGCTAGTTGGAAGACATTCAAACAGCAGTTTGAAGTATATAAGGAAGCCACAGAACTGAATAAAGAAGATGGAATGAAAATTGCCATTTTTTTTAATGTAACAGGTGAGGAAGCTTTAGACATATTCAATACCCTCAATTTATTAAATGAAAATAGAAAGAAATACGACGGTGCTGGAAGCTTTTGAGGAATATTGCTTACCCAGAAAAAACATTTTCAGTTGAGACATTCAAATTCTTCACCAGTACAAAGATACACTTTCTAACAGAATTACGATAGCAACCAAAGTTGTGTGAGTTTGGAGATCATGAGGAGATGTTAATAAGGAAAAGAATAGAAGATTCATTATTGCATGCGAGAATGTGAGATGCAACACAATGTGAGGAAGTGTCTGGATCATGGAAACGTGAGCACAGTCATTGATTAATGTATATCATTAATCAATGGTGCAGTGTACAAAATTAAAGGTCAGCAATAAGCAATTTATTGGTGGTTCATAATGCAAATTAACTGAAACCTTCTAGTACGGTAGAATTGATGTGTAGTATAAAAGAAAACGAATCAAAAATAAGATTTTATTAGTAAAATTAGATTCAGTAGGAACCTAGTTTGACGTTACAGGATTGAATTACTTAGGTTAAACTTATTACTTGGGTTAAGTTCAATTAAAAGAACCCATAACTTCATAGCAAACATATTTTGTGTTAGATTATTCATTTACAAAATGTTTATGTTATCCAGGTCGAACAGTGACAACGTCTAACAGTTTTGCTTTATCATAAGCTATCAGCGAAACGAGTAAGACTATAAAGTCACTATTCGTCGACCATCTCCGCCAGAGAAACCCCTTTTGAAAATGTTTGGAGAACCTAGGAGTGCCAACACCATCTAACCGATAGTAAATATCCGTCCCAATGTAAGAATCATTCACAATGCGAAGTATTAATATACAGATCTCATGCTTTTCAAAGGAACGCCGGGGTAAAGTTAAAGAAACATCCGCCAAACGACGGTGCCGTAACTGTTAAGTCTTATTAACAAGTCATCTCCTAGCAAAAATATAACTTCTCTCCTGTATATATAGAATGTTCAAATTATAGTACGAAGCAACAGTAACAATGCATAGTGAACTAGCACATTTCGGGTTAGATTATTCAATTAGACAAGGTACAGGTACATAGTAGGAATCAGACACGTAAGTGCATAAGAAATTTGATTCGATTGTGATAAAACTGATCCATATTTGCTTATAGTCTAGGAGCTAGACCGATATTGATGGTCTGAACATAAACCCGATGGCACTATCGTTTATCGTTAGAGGGCGGTTCAATGATCAATTTATCTCACAGACCGAATTTTCCCCAGCTGCTAGATCTCGAGATACAGCATCCGCATTTTTTTTGACGGGAGGTTAACCCTTTCCAAGTTGCGGTTACTTGAAGAGCATGCCATTTTTATACTCTTCCACCATGTGCCATCATCTTTATCGTGTCCGTTTATCAGACCGACCAGTTAAAATTGGACCGAAAATGGACTGCAAGTTAACCCTCCCAAACCTGGTGGAAAATGTTCATTGGTGTTGGCAATTGTTAACATACCCTATGCCATCAAAAGTTATCGGTTCATTTCCGAGTTATTGGTCATTATTTGGACCAAAACTGTTTCTTTTTTTCGTTTTGTGGATAAAACTTGCGAGTTACAAGGTAACATGATGGCACCATGTTAAATAACTTTATTGGAGGTCAAATAAAGATTAAAATTATTGCCATCACTCTTTGTAAAGGTGGTTTTATGGGTTTTTGGGGGGTTGAAATAGGCAAGGAGTGATGGCAATAATTTCATATCTTTATTTGACCTCCAATAAAGTGATTTACATGGTGCCATCATGTTACCTTGTAACCCGCAAGTTTTATCCACAAAATGAAAAAAAGAAACATTTTTGGCCCAAATAATGGCCAATTACTTGGAAATGGACCGATAACTTTTGATGGCATAGGGTATGTTAACAATTGCCAACACCAATGAACATTTTCCACCAGGTTTGGGGGGGTTAATTTGCAGTCTATTTTCGGGTTAATTTTAACTGGTTGGCCTGATAAACGGACACGATAAAAAATTATGGCACATGTTGGAAGTGTATAGTAATGGCATGCTTTTCAAGTAACCGCAACTTGGAAAGGGTTAACCTCCAGTCAAAAGAAAAAAAATGCGGATGCTGTATCTCGAGATCTAGCAGCCGGGGAAAATTCGGTCTGTGAGATGAATTGATCATTGAACCGTCCTCTAACGATAAACCATAGTGCCAGGGCTATTACTTGATCTTTTGAATAATTATTTATTTAGTCATGTAGCTCCATTTCTCTGTCGCATCTTGCCACATGAACGTAGAGGGCGCAGTAGTATGTGATAGTCTACAGTGACTCTATTAATAGAGTCACTGTACGATAGTCTACAGTGACTTATTAATAGTCACTGTACTCATATCTACATTTCTCAATTCAATTGAACTTTAGATGAATGTGGATGAATACTTGATCTATAGCGGAGCATCGAATCGCATTGTGTTCATTAATCTGCTATCCTTTGTAAGGTTTATATTTACAAAATATAAGACTGACGGGACCAAAGTGGTGTAATTGGTAAACACGCTGAACTAGACATATTTTTAGTCATATTAAAGAATCTCTGGTCTGCCTCAGCTCTCGGTGCCATAGAAATACGTTTCCTATTTCTATGCTCGGTACAGTGTCCAATCCATAGAGGTGATATATTTATACCCACAGATCTAGAAAATTCATTGTTCTGTGTAAATACCTCTGTCATTCAGCATTCAGTCCCAATTCAACTTCATTGTTGTTCTGTGGTCTAATCCCAACCAATATAGCAACATTAAATATTACATGATGGAATAAAAAAGTAACTTTGAAGTCAGTATCAAATTTACCAGTAATACTCTCATGCGATACTCGCAGTATCATTCATACTTAAACTAATAAATACATTAGAGAAATACATGAATCTTACAATACGTTGCGCAAGAGATCATTTTCTGGTGACAGGTGTTGTGGAGGTTAGGTTCCCTGAAGTTTGAAGAAAAGGTGTTAACGGCACAATGTTCAATTCAAGTTATATCAATAATTCTCTATTAATGGGAAGTAATATGAGACAAGAAATAACCGATACGAAAAATAATAGAACAACATTCTTGTCTCCAAAAATTACTTCAACTCCCATAACATCACCAGTACGAAGAAATACTACTCCTGTGATCACCCCTGTACGAAATTTTCTAGGACCCAAGAGGTATAATTAATCCATATATGCATATATAATTTAAAAGTTGTTCTTATTGAATTATATATTCAGTGTAGTTCTTGGTGTAGAGTATTAACACAAAATGGCAGTAAAAATGATCGGAATGACCAGTAATACTGAAAATATATATGTAAACCTATTGTTTTAAAAATTTCGCTCAATTTCTGTGAATAGTCGTATTTATAAACGAATCCTTCATTTATTTTTTGATGTGATCAATCCTCTTTCAAAATTATTCTATTCATACCGAATATTGCATTATAGTTGAAGCATACTCTTACTAAATAGTGCAGGTGTGTTGTAACTGCACTGCAATATGCTTTTCCATCCTGATAGACCATATTTATACAACATGTTTGGACCTTGTCACTTGTTCTTTGAAAACTTGAGGTATAAATGATTCATCATAAAAATTACTTGTTTTGACATATTCTGCTTGTAAAAGTGAAAAAAAATTGGTTATTACTAGAAGCATCATGGCACTGGACATGCTCATGATATTAGCTGCCAAATGACAGGGTGCAATGCAGACTGTATTATATAATTAAAAAATTTGTTTGCTAGATTTTTCAAAGTAATTTTTTTTTTCAGATATTCTTTGTCAGATAACACATTAACAAGTACATATAGTACATATAAAGATGCCAAACATAGCAAGCATCCTCCTGGTCCTTTACTTGCTTCAACCCGATATAATGTGAATGTCAGGTAAGAACACATATTATCATTCATTATTTCCAATGTTGAAAGAAGCAAGTTATGATGAACTAATGAAGTAAGTAGTGTGGTACACTTCATTGAATTCAAAATATCAGTGGTAAGGTCTGTCTAGTATAGATCGATCAGTAAAGCAAGAAACTAATAATTCGAGACAGCTGTTTTGCTGTTCTCATAGAGCTCATTAGTAGAACAAGCAAGTTTGCAACGTTACTTGTTGGAATTCTCTATTCTGTTATGTAGTTTATACTTCGAATGTTGATGCATAGTTACGAATGACACGTAAGCTAGGTGATCTAATAGATGAGTTCTTTAATTTGACAAAATTATAATGTCATAAGTTTGAATAAACTTGTATTTGAAATAATCTCGTTGATACTATTGTTTTGCGTACTTCGCTTGCACTACTTTGCTGATATCCTTATCAGGTTAAGGGCCCAGCAACGGATTCAAAGGAGGTACATATTTTTTTTCTTTGAGTGAAATTAAATTTCGCATTCGAAAATTGTTGAATATTTAGAATATTTAGGAACACAATAAGGCGAAATCACAAATAGGCGAAAATGGCTCAATCGACGAGAAGCACTATTAGTGAAGAACTAGTTTTGGCATTTTGTGAATGGTACCAGCACACAGCCGGAAGTTGTGACGAATGATATCGGACATCGTGTTATGGATTAATGCGAATGAATTGAAACAGATCAAAGGATGTGCTACGTCTCGTGAGGTATGACTGAAGCCTATCAATCCAAAGGACCAGTTAGGAAAGCGGCACTTTTGAGACAGTTAACGACCTTGAAGATGCAGAATGAAAGTGATGTACATGAACATTTAAATAAATTTTTCGAAACTGTGGATAAAGTTAATGAAATTGGGGTCGAAATCGATCAAGACTTATTTACAACGTTGTTATTGATCAGCCTTTCAAAGGAATTTGATAACTTTAGATGTGCTATCGAGTCTAAACCTTAATAGATCATGTATTAAGTAATGCTAATAATGATTTAACAAATTTAAAACTAGAGGTTGCACCTACACATTTGTCAGATCATGAACAAATTAGCTTTTATATTAAACATGATGTATCTCATAATTTTAAGACAAAATTAACTAAAAACGTTTTAATTAAAAAAAAATTCTGTAAATTATTTAGAACCCAAACAAATCAGTATATTGATACATTTGATAAATTAATTAATATACTGAACATGTGTAAAAAACAATCTACAAAGAAAGTTAGTTATACCATACAAAATGATAATAAATGGGTAACAACAGATTTCCTTAACTTAATTAAAAAACGTGATAAGGCTTTCAAATTATTACGAAAGCATGCTGATAAAATAGAATTTATAAACACATATAAATCATTAAAAAAAAAAGGTAGATTCTAAAAAAAAAAGATTGAAAAATAATTATTTTAAAAAGGAGTGGGATAAAGCTGGATCAGATGCAAGGAAACAATGGCAAACTATAAATAATATATTTCCAGTTAAAAGAAAACAATCAAACAATAACTCTTATAATTTGAAAGTTGAAAACGGTCAAACACTAACTCATCTCAACGATATCGTAAATGAATTTAATACTCATTTTGTAAACATAGGTCAAAGTATAACAGATTCAATAAGCAATAATAATAATTTGGGTCAAACTTTTAATGAAATATCATGTCCAAATTCATTATTTTTGAATGAAACAAATGAGATTGAAATTAAGGAAATATTAAGTGAAATAAAAAGAAATTCTGCTGCGGGAAATGATGGAATAAAATATTATGAAATTAATTTAATAATTGATGAACTTGTTCCTATATTAAACAGATTAATAAATAAAATTTTTAAAGACGGTAAATTTCCGGATATATTAAAAGTAAGCAAAGTTTCACCTATCCATAAAAAGTGGCTCATACAAGTTACTGGAAAATTACAGGCCAATATCTGTGATAAGTTTGTTTTCCAAAATTGTTGAAAAACTGTTAAAGAAACGCCTTCTCAGTTTTACTAAAAAATACCAAATTATCGATAAATACCAATACGGTTTTTTAGAAAATAGTAGTACGCAAAGTACTGTGACTGATTTTATGCACTTTGTATCTCAAGAACTTGATAAAGGTAACTTTGTTGTTGCAATTATTGTAGATTTGAGAAAAGCATTTGATGTAGTTAATCATAAAATACTTTTAGCAAAATTAAATAAAATGGGTATCAGAGGGCAAATACTTGATCTTATAAAATCGTATTTAAAAGATAGGAAACAATATGTAGCATTGGATGGGCTTAATAGTGAGATATTGACTACCAACTGTGGAGTTCCTCAGGGTAGCGTTCTAGGGCCACTACTTTTTTCTTTATATGTTTTAAGCCTTAAGGAAGCGCAACTTGCGGCTCGATACTTTACTTTTGCGGATGATACAATATTAGTTTACAGTTATTCAAATCTAAATAGTCTTGAAGATTTAATAAATGACGATTTAAAACATTATTGTATGTGGCTACAACAAAATAAATTGAAAATTAATATTAATAAAACAACATACATGTTATTTAAACAAAAAAATAAAATTGGTGACAATATACAAATAAAAATTGATGATATAATTCTTGACAGGGTAACAAATACGAAATATTTGGGAATTATTGTTGATGACAAATTAACATGGGCTTTTCATTATAAATACATCCACAATAAAATTATTTCAATGGTAGGAGCTTTATTTAAATGTCGTGACTATTTAGACCAAGAATCGAAATATAAAATCTACAATGCATACTTCTTATCCATATTCAGATATCTAATTACAATTTGGGGAAATAGTACAGTTACATTGTTCAATAAACTTCAACGACTTCAAAACAAAGTTCTAAAGATTTTATTTGTGAAAGAGTATAGAACACCGACCCAACAATTATATAAAGATTTGAAATTGCAAACATTGCAGACTATCAAAAAAATTGAACAATGTAAATATATATATAAAACAAAAAATAATATACAAAAAATCAATTATGACTTCAAATATCATGAACAGTTACATGAGTATGAGACAAGGGGAAGTAAGAATATATACTTGGGAACAATACGCACTAATATTGGTCTGAACGATCCAATATCAAAAAGCTCGATAACTTTCAATTCATTACCTTATAATATTAAAAATGAAACAAACACAAAAGTATTTATAAGAAAGATTAAAAATCATTTTGGGACCTCTACTTAATACGTTTAAAGCAAATAAGGATCCAGTTCCAGCAATTTAGCTGTTTAGGACCTTTTACTCTATTTATTGTTCTCTGTTGGTATGAACCAGGTATATACATTTTCATTTACATACTTGTGTAAAATACTATGTACTATATTAAGTGTTGTAATGTTAAATGTATTGTTCATATTAAAAGGACAATTAAATCAAAAAAAAAAAAAGTCTCGTGACACGCTACCTTCCCCGGACGTATTGCGCATAAAAATAACTGAACAATCAGACTCCAGAAAGGACATTGCAGGTGGATCTACGTCTAACGGAATGTACGCAAGGAAATTTTATAGAAAACCGCTGAAGAAATCGAAGGATGTATCTGAAAAATGTGGGGATTGTGTGTTTAGCTTTAAATGTCACAAATGCAAGATGGTTGGATACAAAGCTGCTGATTGTAGAAATAAGAAAAGAAATCAACACAATTCATCGAGTACCTCTATGTTCTCTTCAGAAGCGTATATAGCTGGAACTGGTGAAGCAAGTAAATGGTGTTTAGATAGTGGAGCTACATCACATTTTTGCAATGACGTACATTATTTTGGAGCTGACATAACTATTAAGAATGAAAAATTGAATCCTACAAACCAAAACTCAATTCAAATTCAAGGAGAAGGAACAGTTTCTTTGAAGACGAATGTTAGCGGAGAAGAGAGGTTAATTTGTTTAGAAAATATGCAGTTAGTTCCTGATTTGCATATGAATTTATTATCAATATCCAAAATTACGGAACATGGTTTTGAAGTATTTTTCAATCAAAGTAAAGCCACTGTTCTAGATCAAGATGGAAACGTAAAGCTAATCGCGAATAAAAATAACGGATTGTACATGGTTGAAGAATTGCCAAATGAAGTTGCGATTACTGAAGAGAATAAGACCGAAATAGCATATATACCGGAAGAGGATTGGCATAGAAGATTTGGACATCTGAATACTAAAGATCTGGTGGCAGCAACTAATCAAGGTAGAATAAAAGGTGCGACTTCGAGAATGTCTTCAAGCGACATGCCTAGAAATCCATTCCCAATGAAGTCTAACAAATCTTCGGGATTACTGAATATTGTGCATATGTGGTCCCATGAGAGTAGAATCTATTGGAGGAGCTAATTACGTTCTACAATTCATAGATGACAATTCTAGATGGGGACAGGTTTATTTCTTGAAGTGCAAATATGAGCTGGTTCGAGCGCTGAAAGATTTCGTCGTGATGATCGAGAATCATACCGGTAAAACGATAAAAGTTATTCAATCGGATAACGGAAAGGAATTTGTTAACACTATTAACGAATTTTGAGAAATCGTGGAATCGTTAGAAGATTAACTGTTCCATATTGGCCTCAACAAAATGGTATAGCAGAGAGAAATAACCACACAATCATCGAAATGGCAAGATGTGTGCTGTTGCAGTCTGGTCTTCCCTCTCACTTCTGGGCAGAAGCAGTGAGCACTGCAAATCACATTCGGAATCGATGTCCATCTACATCGTTAAATAACAAAACTCTGTTTGAAATTTTTTCAGGGAAAATTCCTGATGTTCGTTATTTCATAGAATTTCGTGCCGGAAAATTCGATTTTCGAGGCTTATCTGGAACGTTCGTTGGATACTCGGATGAATCAAAGCGTACAGAATTTGGATTTCAAATGAAACAAAAATCATCGTATTAAGAGATATGAAATGTATGAAAAAGAAAGTATCTACAAAGGAAACATATGAGGATTTCTATCAAAATATACAAAAGGAAGTCAACTCAAGAGGTGAAAATGAAGATTATAACTGCGATTTTGTTTACCTGAAAATGAATCATTCTGACGATTCTGTGAAATCGCACAATGTTGAAACAGTAGAAAATAACGTGAACGTGATTCCAGAATTTGTAGAAGAAGACATTGTAGACATTGAACAAGAACAATATATTCAAGTAAGACTGACGAATGTACAAGGACAAGAGAATCAACGTAGAACTCCAGGAAGACCAAATATCTTAAGAACTGAAGAAAGGGGGAGACCCCGGAAAATTTTTCATTAGCAATCAGATAAAGCTGATTCATCTGATGAACAAGTGCATCTGTCTGAAATTCCCATGAAGTAAGCGATGTCAAGTCCAGAAGTCAATGAATGGTGAGGAGCTATGGTTGAGGAATTGAAATCCATTATAAGAAGCGACACGTGGTATTTGGTAGACCGACCTGACGATCAAACAATCATCGGTAGTCGTATGCTACTCCGAAATAAAGTTAACCCAGATGGAACAATTAAACGTCGTAAAGCAAGATTGGATAGCTCAGGGATTTACTCTAAAACCAGGGGTACATTTCAACGAAACGTTCGCTCCTGTTGTAAGATTGGGATCAATTCGACTAATGATTAGTCTCGCAGTGCGTTACAAGATGAAAATTCATCAGTTAGATGCCACTACGGCTTATCTGAATGAATACCTAGAAGAAGACATTCTAATGGAGCCACCGAAGGAAATCAACATGCTTCTAGAAATCATAGTTAATATGGAACAAGACGATGTTATTCGCGAGAAGGCACGGCGGATGATCCTAGAATTAAACACTGGAAACAAAGTGTGCAAGTTGAAGAAAGCTCTATATGGACTTAGACAAGCTGGACGAAGCTGGCACCGAAGATTCGATGAATTCTTGAAAAGATATGGTGCAATTGCTACAAATGCTGATACTTGCGTATATCGCATTGGTAAGGGGGAGAATATAACCATTATAATTGTCTATGTAGATGATGTACTCAAAGCATCGAGGGACCTAGGAACAATTGAAGATGTTTCTAATTTCTTTTCCCAAAATTTCATGATAAAGAATCTTGGAGAGGTGCATCAATGTCTTGGAATCGAGTTCAACCGAGAAGGTGTTTTACTCTAAACCAAAAAGGTTACATCAACGAGACACTGAAACGGTTTGAAATGTGCAATTGCAATGCAGCTAGTAGGCCGATTAATTCAAGTGTGAAATTAGAAAAGGGGGTCAAGAAACCGTCGGAGGATCTGCCCTACAGAGAACTGGTGGGATGTTTAACATATTTGGCATCAACCACTAGACCAGATATAGCTTTTGCGCCTAGTTATCTTGGACAATTTAATAACTGTTTTGACTAATCACATTGGAAAGCCACTAAACGGGTATTGAGATATCTAAAAGGAACTATAGACATGGGTCTAGTATATGGTCTTGATTCGAAACCTCTATCATGTTATACGGACTCCGATTGGGGCAATTGTACAATGTCGTTCATACTCGGGTTTTGTGACAATGCTAAGTGGATGTGTCGTCACTTGGAATTCGAAAAACAACCGTTGCTATTTCTTCTTGTGAGACCGAATATATGGCATTAACAGAAGGGACCAAAGGAGCAATATTCTTACAACGTTTTCTCATTGAACTAGGTTTCAAAAAGTTGAGTAATGTAACTATTTTTGGAGACAACCTAGGATGTATCAAGTTAGCAGAGAATCCTGTTTTTCATCAGCGCAGTAAACATATTGATATTAAATATCACTATGTTAGAGACGTTCTTCATGATGGAAAAATCAAGATTAAACACGTTTCCACCACAGATATGGTTGCAGATTTCTTAACTAAAGGACTTCAGAAAAAGAAACACGTCGTCTGTATTGGAAAATGTGGAATTAGTAGCATTCATAATTTATAATACAACACTATTCGAGGGGGAGTGTTAGAATCCTCAATTCTGTTATGTATTTTTATGAGATGTAGTTTATACTTCGAATGTTGTTGCATAGTTACGAATGACACGTAGGTTAGGTGATCTAATAAATGAGATCTTTGATTTGACAAACTGATAATGTCATAAGTTTGAATAAACTTGTATTTGAAATAATCTCGTTGATACTATTGTTTTGCGTACTTCGCTTAAACTGCTTTGCTGATATTTTTAACATTACTGAATGATCCCTGTCAATGGTAGGCATAACCAACACACCATTCTATTGGCCGATTATGTCTACATTCAAGGAGATTATTCTGTAATGTTGCAAACTTGCTTGTTCTACTGATGAGCTCTATGAGAGAAGCGAAACTGCTGTCTTGAGTAAATATTTTCTGGCGTTACTGATCGATCTATACTAGAGAGATCTTATCATTATCTGGCAAAAGCCAACAAGTGATTCATGAATATATTCATATATTTATTTATATATAATTTCTTACAACATGAAAGTATCAGCGTTTATCAGTAGCCGCTTTTTTGGATAGGAGTAGGAGTGACTCACCACACGAAAATTGAAATAAGTATTATTCAATGATACCTAAGGATCAAATATTGCAGAGCATTGCTAGATAAGTGTAGGTTTGAATATGATTACATATTCAATGTTAGTTCCATGAATGTATTATTATTATTATCACATAGTTTGAATAAAGAAATAAAATATTCAAAGAATAGGTAAAGAATTCATAGAGAGGGCACTGTCGTCATCATAAGACGAATGACAAAAGGTAGAAGATAAATAGTTCATGGAAACAGTAAATAGGGATAGAATTTTGTATTCTGTTCTAACTTTGTATCTGTGGGATCGGTATAATATCGGTTTTTGGTGTTGATAATGCTATTATTATTTTAATTGGGAATTATTTTTATTGTTTTGTTATGGTGCTGAGGAAGTGTGAGGAACTGTTACATAAATAAAATGGATATAAACCCCCTTGATAGAACACGCAATGAATTGAACAGTACTGCAAATACTGAATTATTCCACTTAAATTTTACCTCTTAGATAGTAAAGAAATGTAGACTTCCGCGGACAGCTAATCTTGAAAAATCTTGGCTTCCGGATGGATTCCGCGTCACAATAGCACGACTTGATGCCAACGTTTCGCCAACCATTACAGATGGCATCTTCAGGGCAAGCTTGAGGCTTGAACTGAAACTGATTCTACTGGTTTCTGTAGCCGTATTTATTGTAGGAAAAATTCTTCGCGCTACACAGTTCACTGCCTTTATTCCGGTGGTTAACTCCGTTCTGGCACCTGACCCTGCCGTTGTGTGATCATGTGCGAAGTGGAATTTCCGAGGACATGGTAGGAGTAATACCTCTGCAAAATTTTCCTGAAAAATGGCCTGGTTTTACTAACACTCGTTATTTCTTGTTATATGTACTTGAATGATGTTTTTATTCCAGCACTTATGTTGATTCAAAAAGTCCGGGATATGCAACAAGACTAGTTCAGTATGATAATGAAAGTTCACATCCAACTCATCAACAAAAATATGGGAGTCCAGGCTTATTTCCCATAGTTCATTTATTCAAGAAGGATTTACCAGTTATAAGACCAAAAGCTAAAAAAGTTACAATCCAGATTGGTTCTCCAGGTATAGTAAACTAGATGATACAACTTGTAGGCTGTGAGTTATCTTAGGATTTCAGCAATTTAAACTATGTATCTTAATGAAACAATCTTCTCATTTGACGCTTTCGGCTTTCGCCTTTATTTATTTTTTGTTTACATTTGAAGTGAGTTAGTTGATTTTACGGAAGCACATACTCTTCTTCGCTTTGAAATTCGTACAGTCAGGAATATAAAAGGTGTTCAGAAGATCAATTACTTAGTAAAATCAAGAAAGGAAAAGTTCAAATCAATATTTTCATGTAATATTGAGATATAACTAAAAATAATATTGAAGAAACTATTACTAACTATGGGATATGCACGAACTAAAATCTATTTTTTATTACCTGCCTCAACCTGAGCATTACAGAATTTTTTCAAATTGGCTTGAATATTTCAATCCTATGGAATCAAATGCATAACAATATTATAAATAAAAATAAGAATTTATTAATCCATTAATAATAATAATAATAAGAATATAGGAGATGTCATTGAAATACAATTTGATATAATAAATATGTATAAAACAGTTTTCTACAATCTAAATAAAAGTACAGATAAAGATAAATAATACTAGTTAAAAGATAAAATAGCATGGTTATTTATTTAAAATATCTATCATGGTAACAACGAGATACTTTTTGGGCATGTTTTGAAATGTTTTGCAATTTTGTTCTAGCTTTAACGGTAATTCGTTATACAACACAGTGCCAAAGTAGTATGCATTCAATCTATGTAACTCCAATCTCAAATACATATCAGATAAATTCAAATATGAGCATAGCTGCTAAGTAGCTGCAATACAATTTTAATACAAAAGTTGCATAATTTTTTCCTTATTATCTTTTAGATTTGTAGTAAAAAACACATGAGCCTTGCAAAGTTGAAAAACTGTAGTAAGTTTTTTTTAAACGAAAAACCCTATATATTTCCTGCCAGGAAAGATCTATTTCCCATGATTTCAAAAATATGTAGGTTAATATTTGGATAAGCTGTTTTAGAATTATCTAAGTTTGAAATTTTGATAAATTGAAGTGTTGATAATTGAGTTGGCCAGGCATTCGGCATACTTCATTGTGACATGTGCCGCTTCACTTTAAATTGAAACATTCAGTTAGGAAAATGGGTTATTCGGAGGAAGAAAAGCTTCAAGTAGTTCGTCTTTTTTGTTCTAATAATTGATATTTGGATAAGGCGTTTTATGAGTTAATAATTATAAGGAAAACAATACTCATTAACGACGAACGATAATAAAAAAATTAACAAACTTAAACAAACATTAATGATAATATAACGTGATTATATGTTTTCTATATATCCACCATGACTTCTGACACATCTTCTAATGTTTTCTCTCATTTTGTGATGGAGCTTTCGAAATAAAATCTGAATGATCTCTATTGAGCATGAATATTTCTTGTTCAATTCTTTATCTCAACACCATTATATTTTCAGGTCTGTCTTAATAAATTTTGTTTGTTATAAATCCCCATAGGAAAATATCTAACGGGTCAAGCCCGGGCTATTAGCCGGCCATTGTGTTGTGTCCTGTCTGCCTATACAATGATCATATATGCCATTTAGGTATTCAGTAACTTGATAATATTATGGCCCCATCGTGTTGCCAAACAAGGTTATTATATTGGCGAACTGGAAGGCCTTCCAAATAGTTTTCAATATAATTTTGAATTAAATCTAAATACCGATTCCCCGTCAGATACCTCAAAATCAAGATCAAAAATAATCGGTCCAATTACTTGGTTGTTCAGCATGCCACCCCACACATGAACTGATATACGTCCCAGTATTTTGACTGGTTGAATTTTATGTGGATTTTCAGTTGCTCAATGATCCTTTTTTCTATTTCTGATGTATTAACTGACTGGCTGTATGGATAACGAATTGTGTACGTGTTTCAAATATTAAGGAAATAATTATATATCCGGAAATGTGCAGAACAGCATATCTTTGCAAGCTATTAGATTTTAAAGGTTATATTTTTCAGATTGCAATCGACCTTATTCTCAAGAGCACAATCAGTTATTATTAGAAGGAATTGTGCAAAATAGTGTACCAACAAATGCAAATTTTCAAAGCAATGAATCTGGAACAAGGAGTGTATTAGATGCTTTGAAAGAAATATCAAGGAAGAGGATTCACACCAATGATGTGAGTGATAGATTTCAATACCTGATTCATATAGGACTGTGCTGCCAATCGATAAGTCATTATTTTATTCATATTGATAGGAAACCTATTTAATCAATTGCTTGGGTATTCTAAGTTTCCGTGATAAACTAGATAAGAAAAGTTTAATTTTATTTTTAGTCATAATAAAGAACCATAATACCAAAAAAACGAAACGTACATCTAAAAATGGTTCAAGATTATAAATACAAAAATCAAAGGTTTTTCTTTTATGCTAGTTTTTGCGCAATATTACTAAGTGGGGAAATTTTATTCAAAAACTTGTACCGCATAGAAACCACCCAGGCCAACTAATATACTAAATTAACCTTGGAAGTATAGTTATTTTTGAATATTGAATATTGATTATAATCGCCTTTAGGTATATATAATTATTATCTATTTATATAGCCAGGGAAGTTGTTATTTTTTTGCACTCTTCATTTTTTCAAACTCATTGCGTTTTAGGGATATGATTCAATAGATGAAGTCAATAAGAAATTCCGCAAAGATTGCATGAGCTCAGAATCTGATTCCAATAAAAGAACCAGAGTAGACTCCCCAGTGCTAGAAAGTTCTATCAGTCCCATAAAACAAGTTCCCAAGAGATTTTGTATGATTGATGCCGTAACAGCTTCTCGTACTTCGTCATGTGCATACAATGAATTACAGGAGAA
This sequence comes from Endomychus coccineus, assembly GCA_958510875.1. Lineage (NCBI taxonomy): Eukaryota > Metazoa > Arthropoda > Insecta > Coleoptera > Endomychidae > Endomychus > Endomychus coccineus. Next base: position 86,060,904 of record OY294069.1, on the reverse strand, counting down.
AGGAACCAAAAGGAAAACTAGTAAGTTTCGATTTTAACTTGAGTATTATTTAGTTGTAATTTAAAAATTTCAGCAGAGAGAACTAAGAATCAAATATCTCCAGAGAATAAGAAGAAACTAATTCATGTTGAAACACAGACTTTAGAAACCAAGGAATCAAAAGAGCCAGAATTGGCTTCTGCTCCTGAAACGGAATCACAAATTGAGGAGTCCAAGACAGAAGATATAGAAACTAAGAAATTGCCTAGAAGACAAATTCTCAAAGTATTTGATGATAAACCTCTAGAAATAATAAGAAAGAATAGACTTGGCGCCCTTCTTAGTGCTTTGACTGGTCAGGAAATTTCCCCGATCCCATTGGAAGACAGGAGGAAAGATCTTGATCGAGATATTAATGAGTCCACAGCAGCCACAACCAAAAAGCTTGTTTCTATTCTATCTCCACAAAATAAATTGCCGAAATCTACAGAAAAACATGTAACATTTAGTATGCCAGAGTCAACTAGTCCCCTAGTACGTAATGATGAGCTCGCAGATCTGTCTGAAACACAAATATCGTCTTCTTTAATAACTCCTATTGTTTCTGCTTCAACCATGTTTTCAAATTCGCCTTCTATACCGGCGCAAGCTCGTGAAACTGAGGTAAACTTTGATAGCAGTTCCAACGTTTCGAAGAATAAAAATGAAACAAGTTCATCTATTGGTGACAAGCTTCTGAATCAGCCAATTAATGTTGAAAACAGAAACATTTTTACAAAGAGCGTTGAAATTACGGAGAAAGAAAAATATCTTAGTAATAATAGTTTTACATATGAAGTAGAACCAGCATCATTAAGTAAAAATGATACACTTTTGCCTTCACCTCCGAAAGTTGATACATCTGCATTCAACAATCCTGTAACATCAATCGCAGGCGGTTTCAAATTTGATTTGAACAAAGCTGTCTCCCTAACAACTCCAACGAGTATATTAACAAGTCCAATAGTGTCTCATAGTATTACCAAAACTTCCAGTTCATTAGGGGGCAGTTTGAATTCACAGAAATTTTCCACAAAATCAAATGTTCAACCCGCCAATACTTCAAACATCCATAAAATTTCTTCAGTTACTGAGTCAACATCTAACATTGGAAGACCAGTATCATCTATGTTTGGCCCATCACATGCAACTATTAGTTCAACAGAAACCAAAATTGTAACAAACCCAACTACTGATTCAACATTTATGTTTGGTGCAACAAGTGTTGATAACAAAGGAATCCCTTCTACAACAAACAATGCTACACTATTTCCTTCAGTCTGTAATCCCCTACCATCATCGACTCATCAACAGAGCACGTTCTCTTTTCTAACACAGCTTACGCCGGCTACTTCTAGTAACAGTGTTACCACGGCTCCGAGCACATTTGCATTTCCTACTACTTCAACTGCGATTCCTTTACATACAACTACTACTTTTAGTTCTAATGCAGGAAAGTCAGGTGTACCAACCTGTAAAGCTGACGCAATAAAACCACCTTTTTGCATTTCTACAACTGCAGGTTCCGTTACGCCATTTGGTGAAAGTACAGGTGCGACTTCCGCTTCAACGTTTAGTACAAATGGTTTGACCTCTAATCCAATGTTTGGAATAACTAAAAATATGACCGCCACTCCAACATTTGGTACAAATACAAATTTAACGTCTACTCCAACATTTGGTATGACTACAAATGACACAGCCGCTCCAACTTTCGGTATTACCGCAAATGTGACGAACTCTCCAACTTTTGGTGCAACTAATGTGACCGCCACTCCAACATTTGGTGTATCTAGTAATGTAGCCCCTACTCCTACATTTGGTATAGGGGCAACTTCTACATTTACTCCTGGGTTTGGAGCCGTTCCAGCTACAACATCCGCGCTCAAATTTGGTAGCACCACAAGTACTACATCGGCTCCTTCTTTCAATGCCACGAGTTCCACTAATTCAATTTTTGGATCACCTGTTCCCAATAGTTCAATTTTTGCAACAACTACGACAACCGGCGTCCCGTCGTTTGGTTCAAAAGCATCTACATTTGGCACATCTAACCCTACAAATCTAAGTTTTGGTACAAGCAAATCCGAGTTATCTTCAGGTGCAGCAAGTAATTCTCCTGCCCCACATTTTGGTCCTAATACAACTTCTGCTTTCGGAGTAAATGCTGTTAACGTAACAAATCCAAATCCTTCTTTTCTTACTGCTGTGTCCATCCCTGCCTTTGGAAATATAGCATCGTCAACAGCTGCCTTTGGTAATACAACAGCAGCATCTCCTTTTGGAAATAACCCATCATCGGTTGTTGCAGCTTTTGGTACTACTCCAGCATCGGTACCTGGTTTTGGGGCAGCATCAAACCCCACTTTCGAAATGAATAAATCTGCACCAGCATTTGCAAAAACAAATATCCCTACTACCGGTTTTGGGACATCGACAGCATCATCTGGATTCTCGTTTGGCGCAAACAATTCGCCGGCTCCCACTTTTCCAGCAATGCCTACTTCAATTTCCAGTTTTCCTGCTACCACGACCACGGCCACAGCATTTGGTTCGAACTCTAAAACATTAGGAGGTTCATATTTCGGGGCCACAAATGGGTCTTTCGGATCGCCTACTACTAATTCCTTCAATACTTCCACCCCCATATTTAGCTTGAAAACGACTCAGAGCGCCCAGCCTTTTGGGAGTACAAGCGTGAATACTACCTCGTCAAAACCATTTGGGGCCCCATTTGGTGCTAATAATAATTCTGGATTTGGTAATTTTGGTAGTGCAACAACTCCGTTTGGCCAAACGGCAACTACCACCGCAACTACAGGTTTTGGGAGTACAAATACGCCATCGTTCGGAATTAGTTCAAATAGTACATTTGGCAGTAATAATGCACTTGCAGCGACTTCCGCTCCAACTTTTGGCTCTGTTGCACCTTCAAATGCTTTCGAGCAGAACAATGGTAATAATACATTCAGTTCTGGCTTCGGAAATTCTACCACCAAACCGCCGATATCAAATATGTTTAGCTCTCAGCCTCAACAGCCTAATATTTTTGGGAACAGTGCAGAATCTGCTTTCGGAAGTAATAATCAAGGTAATGCAGGATTTGCTGCCAGTAATCAACCTCAGGCTGGGGTGTTTACTTTTGGGTCTGCAAGCGCGCCATCTGCCGGTGTATTTTCGTTTGGGTCCACTGAAGCTCCCAAACAGTCATTTGCTTTTTCTAATGCGCCTAATGCCACTGCTGGTTTCGGTAGTCCATCATCCGCTTTTGGAACTACTCAAGGAAATAACTTCACGAATACGTCTGCTGTGCCACCGTTCAATTCGCAGCCATCAAATGTTCCTGGTATGTTTAGTATAGGCACAGGGTCCAGTACATCAACTCATTCTAGAGGAAGAGCACATTTGAAAGCAAAAAGGCGAACTTAATATCAATTCACTCTAAGACTCAATCCCAAGTTTTTTATGTTGTCTTACATGCATCTTGATATAAACAGTGTCAGGACGAGTTGACGGTATTTATTGACGCGCCATAATAGCGATAATCTTTTGTAATTTTCGATTATACACTTGATATCTGCATTTCTACATTTTCTCATTTTGAACTAAATCCCCTAAAATTATGAGACATATTAATCTTACTTAAAATTCTTCTTTTGATTTACCCTTAAAAGGGGTTGATGTTGTACTAAAGGGTTATATGTATATTCAATTTTATGAAAGTTTCCTTAGAAAATCTTTAAAATTGTGATAATTCCACAATTAATATGTCCCACCTTTATTACTCTAACCATAGGAAACTGAATTTCCTTATTTTGAATTGTGAACTAAAACAGAACAGTACATGTTTTTCCCAGACCTATTTTCTTCCTGGTTTGTATTTGTTATAGTGGATAATGCTTTGCGGAGAACAATCTGGTAATCAGTTTTATTATCACTTTTCAATATAGCAGGGACAGGAATGTAGTACCATTATGAACTCATCATTAGAAAGTCTCTTAACATATTGGAATGGTAAATGTATAACCATTCCTATTCATTTAGTAAATAATGATTCCAGAAGAGGGATTCCAATGGAATAAATGGTTTTTAGCTTTTACTCTTTGAATCCTTGAAATCGGGATGAATATAAGTCTTAATGTAGTTCTCTGGAAAATAATTTATCTTTGATGGAACTAGTCAGCTTTATTTTATTTCTGTCTGTTTTACCACCGGTTGGGGTGAATTTGATTCGATTAAATGATGGAAAATATTTCTAACACAACACAATAATGAATTATTGAATTTATGTATGGAAAATATGAAAAATACATAATTACTGCGTAGATTTAATGTCTTTGAAATGTATAAAACCTCCATAAAACCCATGTTATGGGGTAACTTGGAAAACCACCAGAAGCAATTTTTAATGTAGATAGCCTAATGAATATGACCTATTATATTAAATTTTAGTAAAAGTTCTCAGAATTTGCAAATGAACTAAATTTGTTTATGAAATTCAGAGTGTAGTTCATTAAATATGAAAGTTGGTGCCGTGTTCCCGTATAACCTGAAATATAGGTAGATTATCAGCAGACACTAGATCAATAAATACAATTTGGAATATTCATAATGTACATAACATATCTTCTGTCAACTCGTGACATTTTTTATTTTAATTTGATTTTAAATTATGTAATTATGCGATGTTAGCATGATATATTGAATACCTTTTGTTGTAAATTCCATAAATGTAAGTACTTTGATAAATTGTGATATATAGATATAGGTAAATATATAATCATGCTTGCAGATGTATTCTTTGTAGACAGGATGTATGGAAATTATTTTTATACTATTATTATGTTAGTAGGATTGATGAAGGAATGGAATTTTAATTTTATATAGAAATTAATGTATGTTGACAAGGAAAATGTTATGTTAGCAGTTGTCTAGTGTATAATCATTACTATGTCACAATGTCAAAATTACTGTTGCTAAATTGGCAGAATAGAACATTTTGGAGTACAAGATTCTTTTTGTTCAGTTTTCAGCTTGAAAATGCCCATTAGAGAGATTTATATGGACTTTTTTACATTACATTACAGCAAATTTAATTGCAATTAATTTCAAAATATGATTTTTCTAAATCTCGAAACTATAAAAGGGAATTCCATATGAATTCAATTTCAGTTCAACATATGTACTTAATAATCAAAATTTCATGGAATAAATGAGTTTAAACAATTCCCATTATCTGGAGTGAGAACTGTCACTATAAAACGGTGTCACATATACGCATTATATTAAATTTGGTAAAGAATGTTAAAAACAGAATTGTGTTGACGTTTTGAGCTTAAAATTAAATTGATAAAGTAAATTGTTAGTTTTCAAATTTAATAAGAACATATAATTTGACCCATTGAGTTCAATAGTAAAGGATTCCTAACTTAGGAAATACTTGAGAAACAAATCAATTTTATAGAAGTATGGGCCAAGTACTGAATAATAATAGAATGGTTGTGCTATATTCAGATATATAAACTGATATTTACCTGCCCCTCACCACCGGGATTTATTATAACAGTGTACTTATTAATAATTTCATAATCAGATTATTTCAGAAATAGATGATTGGGAATATTAACATACAGTTCTCGCCAAATAACTTTGTCAATACGTCATCGGAGGGCATATCTGATTATGAAAACCTCTTGATTCACACTCAAACGATTTGATATCATTACGTTGGTACACGTTGTAAACCACACGTTCCAGAATTAACTAAATCGGCTGTATTCGTACTTACTAATCTGTTAGCATCCTCAACAAGTTATTGGTGTTCATAATTCCGAGCTTATTATCTTTAATTGTAAATATTTCTAGTTAGAATGAATACATACTCTGTGGTGAATATTAGTTTTAATGTATTGACATGTATTAGAACGGATTACGCTTTTAGCGGACATGCAGCAGAAATTATCGTTTAGAAATTGCGTTAGGTTCCCTGCAAATGAAGGTATCAGAAAGCAATGGCATTTTGGTAAAAATATGCACCAGGACATGGTGAAGTATCACATTACCATGAAGTAAGCTTATGGTTACTACTTTATGACTACCTATCTATAAATCTGCTTTCACTATTGCAGTAAAAACTGGAATTGTGAAATTATTTTCAAACATTGAAATATGATTCTCCACCAATAATACTGGTTCTACCTATTAGAGAAATTCATTTTAATTTAATGTTTTATTTTTATATCTTGGTTTAATAAATAATGAAGCAATAGGTGTTCCTTTTACTTATTCAATTTTTCAATGATCTTAAATTATAAACTGGCGCATTTATACATGTGGATTTCTATGTAGGAAAATAAAGCAACCAGTGAAAGTACGTAAAATAATTATTTAATAATGTCTCACTTCGATTCTTTACCAGGTATGTATCAAGTTATTTCAATTAAATTTCTACATATATAATAAGGCACACACTTTTCATAGATTTGTATGGGGCATTGTGTTTGTAATTTGTGATTTTTCGAAGGACCTCGTGATTATGTGATTTACGTCGAAAAATAATTTGATTTCTTTGTGATTGACTAAAACTGTTCACTCAAATGTAACAATTTATTTCTATTTCTTATTTTAGATAATAACGATACAAAATCTTACAACGATTGGACATCTGTAGGGATGTCAACAACTGATAAACTTCAAAAACAAGGTTGCTTTCCTTTTCAGGTACCTTGGATACATACAAAACTAAAATCATCTTTATATCTACACATTCAAGGATCATACCCGTAACTCAACATCCCGCCAGCCTTGCAAGAATCTCTTTCAAAACGTTATTTCCTGCACTATGTTACAACTAATAGGCCAGTACTAATAGGAGAAAATATCAGAAAAAGAATAATAATTCGTTACAGCAATCTGACAGCGGGAGAACAAGATATTATAAAAGAGGGAAAAATAAATCGAACCGACAGCTGCTATCCGGAGTGGAATGGGGTGGGTTTTTAGGAGTTGAAAACAGTTTTTCGCTATTTCTGGCTAAACCGTGCATCCTATCAAAAAAAGTTTAATATAAAAGATGTAGAGAATGAAATAATTTGCTGTCTTAGACATGCATGACATCAAATCAAAACTCGATCTATACAATAATTAAAGAAATAATATTATAGTTTCCATAAACATAAAAAAATTAAAATGATTCTGTTAATTAATAACAATTATTCAACGATAAATATGTAAATTACCATGAAAAAAGCGATTTTTTCGGATTTTTCAATTCTCCCATTGCAGTATACCTTTTTTTACCACTTATCGAAAGTAGACGTAACAGCGAGTAAGTGAGTCAAAACAGAACTCTGTAGGCGTAGTTTTAAGAGGAATCGCAGTTAAAAATTCTTTTTTTTTTAATTAAATTCAACAACAATCTCTAAATATTTCCCTCCGGAAAAATTACTGCCTTTTTGCAATAAATAGAGGTATCTTTTGCCAAAGTTTGAGCTTTATAAAGTTTTTTTTGTCAAAGAAAAAAATTTAAAACCGAAAAATCGGTTTTTCGCATTTTTTTCGAAAAATTTTGAGGTTAGGGTAAAAATGGTAGGAACGAAAGTTGTGGATATTTTTATTCTCTACAACTTTTATATTCAACTTTTTTCGATAGAATGCACGGTTTAGCCAGAAATCAAGAAAAACTGTTTTCAACCCCTAAAAACATACCCCATTCCACTTTGGATAGCAACTGTCGGTTCGATTAATTTTTCCCTCTTTTACAATACCTTGTTCTACAATATCCCGCTGTCAGATGGCTGTAACGAATTTTGTTGGTCAAATACTATTTGTACTGGCCTGTAATGGATGTTTACTTTGTCTCTATTGGTAACATGCACACCTTCATTATTGTACGTTTCACAATACCATTTGTGGTTTGCACAGATATCACTCGCGTCACTCCATCTTTGCCAGGATGAAGTTTGACTATTCGACCCAATGGCCACGTTAAAGGTGGCTGCTGATCATGCTTTAGAAGTACCAGATCCCCAAGCTTCACATTTGCACTTGTGGTTCTCCATTTGTGTTTTTGTTATAGTTGCCCTAACTATTCGGTTGACCATCTTTTCCAGAAATGTTGAGAAATGCGTTGCGTTAACTGCCAACGTGATAATCGATTCATGGGAACTTCTTGCAAGTCAGGTTCTACTATGGATGGAAGTAAGTGGACTACCAATAAGGAAATGACCTGGGGTAAGAGGAGTTAAATCATTGGGATCTGATGATAGAGGACATAAGGGTCTGGAGTTGAGGCACGATTCGATCTGTGTTAAAGTGGTATGCATTTCTTCATAATTGAGCAAAGCATTGGCAACTACTCTTTTAAGGTGATATTTCACGGATTTGACTTGATCTTGAGGGTATGAAATACCAACTTATTTGATCGGTGGTTAATTTTGAAAGGATGTTTTATGTTTGAATAGTTGTGATTCGAATAATTGTTTTAATTTATCTAATTCGTTTGTTGCACCCACAAAGTTTCATCCTTTGCCCGAAAACATATGTGTGGGTTTTTCCCCTCCTTGCTATAAACCGTTTTAATGCACTCAAAAAACTGTCTTTTGTTAAGTTCGTAACTAGTTCCAAGTGTATTGCCTTTGTTGCAAAATGGATGAACAACGCTACGTTGTTTTACTGATTTATTGGTGCGGTTAAATCAAGCCTTAATATTGATAGGACCGGCATAATCGATACCACAATTAATGAAGGGGCGCGCTGGTCCCACGCGCTTAGCAGGTAATTGACCCATGATTTGCTGAATATCCTGTGGATTTACTCTATAGCATGTAATACATTTATGTATAACATTTCTTACTGTACTACGCCCCGAAAGTGGCCAAAATCTCTCAATAAACCAAGGGTCGCTTATGCACCTGCATGTGAAAGTCTTATATGTTCGAGTTGAATTAATAAATTTGTTACATAATGATCGTTGGGCAATACTATAGGATGTTTTTTCTCAAAACTGTACTGTGAATTTTTGAGTCGGCCACCTACACTTATAATATAATTTTCATCTATGAATGGAGTTAATGAAACCAAAGAACTGTGCCTACCTACCGAACCCGTTGTGTGCAGACTCTATTTCCTTTTTAAAACTGAAATGCTGTAACATAGTGAAAATCACATTAGATGCCATACTCAATAGTACATTTTAAATGTTCTGAAAATGTATTATCGCTGTTTAGACAGTTGTGTTTGAATCTCAAACAAAATGCAATTATTCTTGTTAATTTTGAAAAACTTGAATATTTAGTTAATATGTCATGTTGGATAGGAGATATGGTAACTACATTCATAACCCGTTTCTCGATTTCTGGTATGTCTGTTTGATGAAGCTGCGGCTTATTATCAGTGTGACCCGATAGCCAATCAGGGCCATTCCACCATAAATTGCATTTGATAAGATCAGAAGCTGAACATGATGCCAATCGTCTACATGACTAAATGACTGAATCTCTGAAACTCGATTGACCACAAATGTTTTTATTGTATTTGGTAACACATGTAGCCAAGCGTGAACAATGGTAGAGTCAGTCCAATAGAGGATTTTGTGAAATTTATATTGACCAAGGCTAGCAAAACCTTTTGCATGAGTCTAGCCATAAGTAAAGCCCCACACAGCTCTAGTCGGGGTATTGAGATTGTTTTGATTGGCGCCACACGGGATTTGGCGCATAATAATCGCGATTTCATATTCCCATTGCAGATACTTGTGACATAAATGCAAGCACCATAGGCTGTTGTAGATGCATCACAGAATCGAAACCGTGTATTTCACATAAAGTGTTCATTTCTCCTGATGCTACATGTCGTGATATATCTAAGGTATTTAAGTGTGACAAATCCGTGGCCCATGTAGACCAAAGGCGAAATATGTCAGAATTAATTGCTTCATCCCATCCTAACTTCGATTCCCATAATTTTTGTAGCAATACCTTCGCCTTGATGACCGGGCCAATCAAACCTAATGGATCGTAAATCTGAGCTATTTCAGATAGAATAATTTCGTTTTGTTATCGTTGTGTTTATTTCAATTGACCTAACAGAATATTTCAATGAATCTAACTGCGTGTTCCAAATTAAACCTAATGTTTTGGTGTTGTTATCTAGGTTAATATTAATTGACCTTGGCGTGTTATTACAGGTTGATTCTGAAGTTATGCGCGGGTTATTTGAAGTCAATTTTTGTAAATCGAATCTACCTCTTAACAAACTTCATCTCGTATTTGAATTAAATCCTGAATTGTATCTGAACCTGTTACTAAGTCATCGACATAAAAATCTTTGCATATTGTGTTATAAGCTATTGGAAATTGATTTTTTTCATGAAATGCGATTTGTTGCAAAGTACGAATTGATAGATAAGGAGCTGAAGCAGTGCCGTAAGTTACAGTTTTCAAATGATATTTTGAATCTCATCTCTTGGATATTCCCGCCGAAGAATTCTTTGAAAATCTCTATGTGTCGGGTGAATTAGAACTTGTCGATACATTTTAACAATGTCGGCTATCAAAACGAATTTGTGGATTCGAAATCTCGTGATAATGCCAAATATATTGTCTTGAATCGTAGGACCTACCATAAATTATCATTTAGGCTTACCCCTAATGAACCTTTAGCAGAACCGTCAAAAACTACTCGCAGTTTTGTCGTTGAACTGGTTTCTTTTATAACTCCGTGATGAGGCTGGTAAAATGAGCTGTCTGATTTTGTGGCTAAATTTGGTGGTACAAGTTCCATATGACCTAACGCTAAATATTCATACATGAATTGTGTATATTGATTTCTTAATTCCGTGTTGTTGTTTAATTTACGTTCAAGCGATTGAAATCTGCTCATCGCTTGCGATTTAGAATAACCTATTCTTCTGAAATTATTATTAAATGTTAGTATAACACAGTAACGACCTGTGGTTGTTATGTGAGCATTGTTCACATAATGTTCTTCACAAAGCAATTCGTCTTGTGATAATTTACATTTTGGCGAACATTCCTCTATTTCCCAAAATTTGCTAATTTGATGTTCAAGTGACAAGTTACAGATTGTTTCCCTTTCATTATGTGTTTTATAATTAAATGAACCTCCAATGATCCAACCTAATTCAGTTTTTTGCCACATAGGTTGATCTTTTGTAAACTGAATTTGACCGACACACAAAAGTGACCAGAATAGATCAGCACCGATTAATAAATCAATGTCTTTTGATTCATTGAAATACGGATCTGCGTATTGTACATTTTTGGGCACTTGTATATATTTTACAGGAAAACTATGTAACGGAATCTGTTGTGTAATTTTCGTTAAAATGAGACAATCGATTTTTGCAGAAAATGAATTATATTGTGATTTTATTATTAAGTTTAACAAGTTATGAATATTTGTTGAAACCTGATTGATGCCCACGACAGGAATATCTACTGAGTGTTTTGGTAAATCTAATAGTTCTTGGAACTTTTCAGTGAAGTGCGATCCTGAACCAACATCTAAAAGGGCTTTTCCTTTCTGACTGTTGCCGTGTTTGTCAACTACGTGAATGATTGCAGTTGATAACAACATTTCCTTTTGAGTTATATTATTGTTTGCCAAATGTGTCATTGATATATTTTGAGATGTAGATGGATTTTGAATTGCCTGAACATTTGAATTTCCTACCGAATTTTCATCACATTGTGAAAAGTGCAAAAGTGAATTGTTTTCCATTGCAATGCCTGCAATTTCCATAATAACATATATTAGCTCTGTGGTTTGGTTTCATACAATTGATGCATAAATTGTGTTTTTTCACTAACTCATATCGGTTGTGTGTATTTGTCGGGGACGTGTATAATGGATGATTATTCTTACAGAGAATACATTGTAATCGATTAACTGAAACATGTGTTGTCACTTTGTGCGTGTTAGGTTTATAGTTTGAATTATTTTGACTTTTAAAAGGACGTATGTGATTCTGAGTTTTGGTAGCAACCTTCAAGTGTACTTCAAGTGATTCAAGAGCTTGCCATTTTTGAATTCCTTCATGATTGGTAATTTAGAAGTCTTTTGTAACTACCAATCTCTTTTTGTATTGAAATCCAATTTTGATGCAGATAAATAAATAATGAAACTATCCCAAGTATCTGTAGGTTCTCCTAAACTCTTTAATGCTCTTAAATTACTAATTGCAGAATCTAATAATGTAACCAACTCCCGCCCAAATGACTAATTTTGGTGGAAGATTAGTTGTCCCCTAAGGTTACGGTACGGTCATGTACCTTAGCAGACCTGCCTGGGTTTCTTACAAGTAAGAAGGTCAGAGTTCTTCTAGTTTAGTTTTGTGGTTGGTATTTGAGAGATGCTCTTCCTACAGAAGAATAATGTCTTTATCTTGAATAAAATGATGACGAACCTTTGTAGCTATTTATTAACAGAAATAAATCATTAACTATTTACAATATTATATACAATTATCAACAATCAAAATATCTATACAGAGTTTTCACTGGAAGTGACAACATTTATAAGACAGTGATATTCGGTCATCCCTATATGATATAAGCTATTCGATTATTAAATCCAAATGATTCCGCGAAAGTTTTTTATCAGGCTCACTAACAGCTGGTATCTCGATTAGGTCAATATACCCTAACACGATGTAAGAAATGAGAATATCAGATTGTACACGTCTTCCTGAATTCGACTCGGAAATCTGTTTACTTGAGAGGTGACCAAGCACCCGTGTACTACTGTGTCTCTCCTTATGACAATTTATTACGCCTCGGTTTATCTTTTGGTTTAATAGAAATACGGAATCAGTGTTCGGAAGAACAAATTACTATTAAATTGTTCACGGGGAATCCCTAACTTGAAATGGAACTCAATCTCTTTACGGAAATTCTTAATTGTTAACTAAACTGGTATTCATCATTGCATTCATATGAAACGACTGTCAACACTGAATCGTCTCGTAGAATTTGATTGAAAATTAAAACAAAAATTGATTCTTCACGGAAAATATTATTAAATCATGAACGGAACAGCTCTTCTCAATATATTCAGGAAAAACAATCGTCAACACTTGACTGTTTTCTAGAATTATTGAAATAGACTCAGATTCAAATAGTGACGGAAAATAATAACTAACTATGAACAGTACGGCGCTTCCCTATCTATTCAGGAAAACAATCGTCAACACTTGACTGTTCTCTAGAATTATTGAAATAAACTCAGATTCAAATAGTGACGGAAAATAATAACTAATTATGAACAGTACGGCGCTTCCCTATCTATTCAGGAAAACAATCGTCAACACTTGACTGTTTTCTAGAATTATTGAAATAAACTCAGATTCAAATAGTGACGGAAAATAATAATTAATTATGAACAGTACGGCGTTTCCCAATATATTCAGGAAAAACAATCGTCAACACTGGACTGTTTTCTAGAATTATTGAAATGTAAATTCGGCAATTGAATCTTTACGGAAAAATTATTAGTTAGCAAAGTCGAGAATATACTTACTCTCCATTTATCGGATTAAATGGAAAAACTCTACTTTCGGTATCTCGGGTTTACTGCTTCAGCTACAGTGGTCTCCTCGCAAGTCATTTTTAGATGGGAGACCGGCCTCCTTTTATACTCTGAAGTTGACACGTCATGTCATTGAGAATGTCGCCGGAACGCGGACTCGCTTATCAGGAGCTACACTCTGCTGTCGTGTTTTTATACACATAGTGTAACAAAGTTTGATTCCTTTATTTCGGTAGAGGTGACTTACTTGGGCAATAATATTAATTAGTAACGATGCTTCGTTACAATAATTGTCTAATGGTGTAGTTATCCTTAGATACACATGGTAAATTAAATAATGCTCCTATGTGATTTTTGACAATTAGCCTTTTATTTTCATACCTATTTTTGAAAATATCCCAAGCAGCATTATATGATTCATTTGATAATGTTAATGAATCAATTACCTGCGATGATTTCAAACATGATTTAAGATAATGAAATTTCTGGATATTTGACAATATTTCGTTGTTGTGAATTAATGAATGAAATGCATCCCGAAAATTTATCCACTGATTATATTTACCATTGAACACTGGTAAATCTATTGTGGGTAATTTTACATTTGATACATTGATTCCAGAGTTCGAATGATTATTGAAATTAGTGTTATTGCTGGCTGTATCAATATTACGACCTGAATTAACTGTTAAATCATTATCAGCGATGGTTTGTGTAATATCTGCAATTAATTTATAATAAGCCGTCTCGAAATTGAGAAGTTCTGAATTTTGATTAGCGCCTTGATCTAATAGCTCAATTTCCGATTGAATATTATCAAATTGTTCTAATAAATCTTCATTCTTAGATAGACGCAGTTTCAATTCTTGAAAATCTGTGGTGTTATTGAAATTTTTGAAATAAGTAATTAAACGGGATTTAATTTAATTTAAATTAATTAAATCATTTAAATTTGTATTTGCCATATTGTACAATGCTCTACGTTCCTAATCAAACTGCACCACAATAACAACAGTAATCAATGGGAACAAGGAACAAGGAAATGATTATAATCAACCCACTTACTTGTGATGTGATGATTGTAGACCAAAAGTCCCTTTTGTGAATTATGATTGTGTTTCTCGCCGTCTTCTATCCGGCTCGAAGGACCAAAATGTTTGTAATTTGTGATTTTTCGAAGGACCTCGTAGTTTTGTGATTTACGTCGATGAATAATTTAATTTCTTTGTGATTTATGTTGTAATTGACTAAAACTGTTCACTCAAATGTAACAATTTATTTCTATTTCTTATTTTAGATAATAACGATACAAAATCTTACAACGATTGACATCTTTAGGGATGTCAACAACTGATAAACTTCAAAAACAAGGTTGCTAGCCTTTTCAGGTACCTTGGATACATACAAAACTAAAATCATCTTTATATCTACACATTCAAGGATCATACCCGTAATTCAACACATTGTTCATCAAAATAGAAAGGCTCTTCTAAATTTGGTATGAGGTGTTTCCTAATCCACTTCATAAATACTTCACTATTCTATCGCCATGATAATCGACACTTTTCGATATAGTAGTAAAAGTTAGTGAGGCATCATTCATGAAAACGTTAAAATCTCCAACACTTAGGACAATGTTGTTTTCTTTTTTCGATACTACTATACACGTGAGGAAAATCTATAATGTTCGAAGAACATCGTGTGTCAGTGGTGGAATCCTGGGAGAGGGGATAGGCATTCGAATGTTTCTTGAAGGTTTGGAGGTTATAGGCATAAGGAAAGACCTCACCATAGTAAAAGTATAAAGGTATGCTGGAGCCTCCCTTCTACTCAATTCGAGTGCAAGCTGATTGGTCGTTTATTTAATGTTATTGACGACGACATAATATGATGTTGTTACGTGCCGGCGACGAGCCGATGAGAGCAAGGCTGTGATTGGAGGAGACAGGTTACGTCAGCGCGAGAAACGATGATAGGGAGGCTCAAACAGACCTTTATACTTTGACTATGGACCTCTCTAAGCAAAGAGTTCCATAACTTCTCGGTTTGATAAAAAGAAGTTTGGCAGGTCTCGCTTGACAATGAAAGGGTGGTGAAACAACGAGATATTTCTGATGAACACCGACCATGGAAATATCTCTAGAAAAGAGAGATCGCCCACTTTTCTACGTTGTTCTAGAGAGGTCAATGAATTCATCAGTGTTACATCATGAATCCGATGAATAGCTCGATGGATAGGATCTAAAAGCTTCAGCGTATGTTTGGTGTGATGAACTCCTAACAGTGAACAGGTCATGTCGAATCTGTTTTGTAGATTATGAGGAGCTAATGGGGCATAAAGTAGCTTTTGCCACGGAATAGAAAGCAAAGTTTGCGTGAAGCGGTTTTCACATTGGACCTCACATGATCATCCCATGAGAGGATGCTGTTGGTGGTGATACCGAGCATGGACATGGAAGACTTCATAGGAATATTTGTACCTGACACCATGTTAGGGATTGTGCGATCCGCTCTCCTGGAGAAGTTACAAGCTTGAGTTTTGGTTGCATTAGACTATTAGATTATCAGATCTCCATTTCAAAATCGTTGCCAGATCTCCATTAATTTGCATCAACCTGTCAGTCACGCTCCTATGGTTTCATTTGATAATATAGGGCACTAGATGAGAAAGCGGCATGAGGTGTATCATCATCTGTGAACTGGACAGGTGATCACCAACAGATATTTGATGTGGAACAGAAACAAAGTTGTTGCCAAGACAGATCGCTGTGGAACAACATCAGCGTCAACCACCACATGGAGTGATCTATCTAAGTTTCCCAAGAATGCCTCGGTACTAGACTCGGTCAAATGCTTTGTATCTCCAATGCTACAGCTAGAGATTCCCCATATTTTTCAATAGATTTCTGCCATACATGTGAAAGGTGGAGTGTCAAGGCGGCAACAGCGGTGGAAGATGCGCGACACTCTAGACTTTGCATGAGCCTCTGGCTTAAGTTGAAATATATACATTGTCTATGACGAGATTTCAGCGTGGCGACAGTAGCGTCTGCAACGACTCTGGCGGCGCGGCTGCAGAAAGAGTAGTCAAACCCTGTCAGCCGCGTCGGGACAGGTTTGTTAATTTGGTGTTTAATGTAATAAAAATTGATGACTTTTAAGTGAACTTGTAGGGCACATCCCAGCTTATATGATCTCAAGAACAAAAACTATAAAGATCAAAATGTAAAGGACAATGTGTAAAAGGAAATCGCAGGCTTTTGAAGAAATCTGGTAAGTAATAGCAAATATGAATTCAACATTAAATTTATTATTAGATAATCAAAATACAAGTTAGAGATAAAAATTTGGGATAATATTTATGTATTATTAGAAATATATTGGTTCGATTAATCTTTTTTCCTGCCATGAAAGTGAGCCCTTATGACTTGAAATATTGAGTAAATTTATCTCTTACGTCAAACCCTTCTGCATTGGGAAAACTACCAGTTGCAAGCACAGGAATCATATTTTTGGTTGGTTTGTCATGCAAATTTGCTTCTCCTCGCAAGGAAATTATTATCTTCAAGGAATGAATCTCGAAGCATGTTATGAAGGCAAGGTTGTCATAATCAAATCATCTGGTACTTCTGGCCTAACAGCAATTGGGAGATAAAATATTCTAAACACCTACGGCTAATGTATCCAGGTAGGTGATATGCGCAATGAGGAAGATAGTGAAACGAATGACTCCTCTGTCGCCATGAGCCTGGACATGTATTCTTTATAACGTTACGTCATGTAAAAAAAAATCTAAATATCGTTTTGGATAATTTGGAGAGATTTTTAGTCGAACCGATATTGTTCTTTGCTAAAAAAATCTGAAATTGGAAGAAAAACAAAAATCTGATCGTATCTAGATGCATTAATTGTTCGTTTTGTTTGTAACAGTTGCCGATTGCAAAAAACGTTCGAACAGAACTAGGCTGCCAACAGGTTCCTCAACATGCACAAAAGCTTCGAAATGGTTACTCCAGGATGTTGTTCTTTCTTAATACTGTGGAACGTGAGTATTCATTGAGGTTGTGTTTTGTATACGATTTAATTAAAAATTAGCAATACTTTACCCATTATCACTTGTTTCAGAAGCACTTCAAACGTACCCGATTCAAATATGCTTGACACTAGTACCGAAGAAGACGATCAAAATACTTCGGAAATAAGTGAAAATGAGAGAACAGAATTTTCTCAAAATAAATTAGTAAGCCCATTGGAGAGAACCGTTTTATCGGAAGAAAATTGGTCACCTAATGAGGACATTTAGAATGAACGAACACCAGGAAGAAACGTGAATTTGCATAAAGAACCGGTAATTATATCTGTTTTAAATGCTCCAAAACGAAAAAAAATTACGGAAAAGGTTTTTGATACTTCTGAAGCAAGATCGAAAAGACACGCAAGATTACTCAGTGCTATCGAAACTAGGAATGTGGAAGAACATCCCATTGATGCATTCTTCAGAAGTATGGTTATGTCTGTTAGGCAGCTTTCTCATTATTCCCAAATAAGAGCGCTGTTGGTGACTAGAATCAATGGAACTGCAACAATCACCATCCAGTATATCCGTCACGTCACAACCACCCTCACGACCATCTACCAGTTTCTCCATACTGTCAGTCTCCTGAAGCCCCTGCCAGTACAGACGAACCTCAGTTATCAGTTGTACAACTGCCATCTCACAACAATACTCTCGACCATACACCACTTTTTCAATATTCAGTTCCTTCTTCTGAAGCCTCTGCCAATTTCAAATTAAAACTTACCTTAGTGTTAATCCTAGCTTCTCTTCCGAGCTTATTGGGTGTCTAACTAGTTCACGTGATCGCTTCTTCACATCATTTTCAATAAGAGCTAATATAAAATTGAACTGATTGATGTTAAGTCGAAACATGTTTTCGTCCTGTAAAAGATGTCTGCGAAGTAACATATTTTGGAAACCTCCCCCTCCTCGGGTACAGGCAATATCATGGGACTGCTTCGTAAAGAATCTGACACAAGCAATAGCAATAACCGCTCTTCATCTTCACTTTCTGCATCGCACAATGAAAGCACTACTTCCTCCATGACAGTATATTATATTCTGATCTAATTTGTATATAAAATATATTAATTTTATAAAGCGAAAGCGGCCATAATCGCATAATTGACATTCGAATAGCCGCTGCAGCCGCGAGATTGACACTCCACCTTTACGCAGACAAGAGATCTTTCTTGAAATTGAGTATTTCACACACTTTTGATGCTGCTAACTCGCCAATAATTAATAGTAGTTCCTTTAGAAAAAATCCAAGTTTTGTTCAAGAAGGCTAAAGCTCTTCGCAAAGGAGAAGATACATTTTTTAGTATACTCTACTAAATGTAGAACACGTCTAAGTCTGGTGTCACTTATTTCAATGGCTTTATGACTTATTTCTTTATTGATAGAAGCTGTGGTCATGTTAGAATAGAATAGAATAATTTATTCATGCTAAATACCAAATATTGGTTTACATTCGTCAAGATAAAAGAAAGAAAAAACCAAATTCAAATTATGATAGAACAAAGATAAAAACTTAATACTATTAAATCAGAACTGAAAATCTAAAAATTCCTTAAAAGTATAAAAACAATGTTGAGTAAGGAAATTTTTAATAACTCTTGAAAAATTGTCGAGTGGGAGCTCTCTAATCAGTAGTGGTAGTTCATTGAAATAAGTTGGACTCCAGTAATTAACGCTATTTCTGCTACGTTTTATGCGGTTATGTTTAATGTGTAAATTATATTTCGCTCTAATGTTGACACAGTGCATATCCGATCGAGTTGAACATAGATAACTCTACTACCGTAGTAGAGTTACCTATGGAGTTGAATTATAACGAAGTTCTTAAATTGTAAATAAATGTTATAGATTGTCAAATGAGGCCTTCGCATATTAATCATAATTGAGGGTAAACGAATATTCTAAATCATCATAAATGCATATACAGGAGTAGAATTCAAAAGTTCCGAATAGATAGATCGTCATAAAGTAATCAATAAAGGGTATTATCCAGTGTAGACATATTTGCATTATGAAAGTCAGATTTGCTTTCATTTGAATTCATAAATCGTGTATAGTGGATTTCATTCAAGATCGTAGTAAAACCGTGTCATTATCAGATAACGAAACAACCGTTATAAGTAAAAAACAGGATTTCACCAATTCCGCGCCGGCGGGGAACCACCGGAACAGGCTGTCCACTAGCTGGAAGCATATAAAAGCCAGTCGTTGCCTGAGGAAAGAGAGTCTAGTTTAGACAGTTTCTCAAGTTAACACCTTGTAAAATAAGGCAATTTGAGAAAATATAAGTACGGAAGTTTTATAACATTATATTCAAAACCGAAAATAATAGTCAAGTAATTATAAGTCCGTTTAAAAGAGATAATCTCACAGTTTCCTTAATCGAGTTTGAAGTATTGAATTTTCATTGAATTAAAGAGAGATAAAAACAAAGGTATTGTATCGTAGTGACCGATTGTGTTTCTGTTGATTAAATAAATTTAAAGGTGAAATTAACACCAGTTGAGAGTTTAGGTTTTCGGGAACCAACGTATTATCACTGGAGGCTGTATTTCTAGCGCGACTATCCTGGGGTAGTCATTAAAGGTGTAAGGGCGGGAAATCCTGACAAGGTTATGATTTCTATTATATTATATTATTTATAGTGGTGCGAAGGTCACTGTCAGACGAAACGGGAGGGCGGACATTCGGATCTGAAAAGGGCAGAATTTCTAGCGCACCTATCCTGGGGTTCTGTCTGAAGTAAGTGAAGGGTACGTCTCGGCAACGTTAACAGGCTGTCG
Source organism: Endomychus coccineus (assembly GCA_958510875.1). Classification (NCBI taxonomy): domain Eukaryota; kingdom Metazoa; phylum Arthropoda; class Insecta; order Coleoptera; family Endomychidae; genus Endomychus; species Endomychus coccineus. The sequence goes on along the minus strand of OY294069.1, from coordinate 86,040,477 downwards.
TGTTTTTCCGCCGTTATAGTAAATAATATTGTCTAAAGTAGAGGATTACGAAATAACACTTTATTTTCTCTCTCCGCGCTAAATATTTTAGGACCGGCCTGTAACAAGGCGTTTATTAGTTAAGAAAACTGAATGAGATTTTCCCGACTGAAGCAGTTACCCGCTTAGTCCGTAGTTTCTTTTTAAGACTTAGCTTAATTCCCCGGCTTAGTAGTTAAGAACGCTTCCGTTTATTTCCCGCTGGTGATGGTTTTTGATTACTGTAACCCTACCTGAATAAATGTTTGAATAACCTTAGTTATATATTACATCTGCTCTGTACTATCCCTATTGAGAAATAACCCAGAACCCTACGAGGGGTAAGTAAAATCTACAACTCAGTAGTCACTTCGAGCCATCTCTAAAACTTTGTCACCTGGAATGTATTTCTTCACTGAAGTTGCCCTGGCACAGCCTGTATAACGCAGTCAGAAGAGACCATTGCCACAAAGAACTCTTCCGGGGAGTAAACCTCGCAAATAAAATCTGGCGCACGAGACAAAATACCGAAAAGTGGGTTACAGAATATTCGTTAATATGTGTTTTAGCATATATTAGACAATGTTGAATGTTAATGCAAGGGAGAGACATAACTTTTAGGTCCTTAAAGACATGCTTACAGTCTTGTCGGTAAGGGAGGTGTTTTATAATCCTAATTGCTTTACGCTGAATCTTGAAAACATGAGACATATTTGCTGAGTGACCCCAGATTAAAATTCCACAACTAATATTTGAGTGTATTACACCAAAATAAGTTGTGAGCATTACATTACAAGATACAATTTTGTTTAAGTTTCTTAGCAGGTAAATTCATTTAGCAACTTGTATCCTCCAAGTTAATCCTTTATCTAATAGTAATCCAAGAAATGATGTAAATTCACAATTGTTAGAGTCCGACATTTGTCACTTTTTCATTATTAATATTCCTTTCATTATGTGTAAACCAGTTAAGCAAATCAGTTTTTCTAGTTTATCACACAGGAACATTTTCAAACCGAGTTACAGACTGATGACGCAATTGTAAGCAAATAAACTTCTTCTTCCTTCTAGAAGTACGCTTTTTGCCTGGAGATTACCAATATTGGTTGAGTTGCCTTTTCATGCGTAATTCTAGTGGAAGTCCTTACAGAAATATTCAATGCCTATGCTACCCTATGGAAAATCATATTTTAGAATTAGTCGACCGTTAATAATGTATTTGTATGTAATAACATACCTCTTGAACTGACGAAATTAGTGTTAAAGGGCCTCTGGTTTCGGCGATAATAACGGAGCAACTGATAAATTCTTCACACTTTAGAAACTACTATAATAAAGTTGAATATAATCTCAAATAGACTTGTTTCGCGATAATGTCAGTAATCTAACTTTACCCGTAGCCTTTTTGATGGAAGACCGTTACCTTGGTTTCTTGACATCTAAAACATACGATCGTTTCGGACTGACCGAACAGCGATGTCGCGAACGAATACTGGGAACAACTTCAGCATATTTCAATCAGTGCAGGGGAGAATTCGTTATGCCAGTCAGTCGGTGAATATATTCATGCTTATTAGAGTAATATAACAAAAATCTAATTGAATTCATCTGTGCTGCAAACAATAATATAGTTTAAAAATATAGTTTAAGAAAATGAGTGACTGTGTAGCCTACGCTGCATCATTTTAATGAATACCAGCTAAGTGTACCTAACTGCAAATGCAGCTATGCCAGTAATCCAGATATTATTAAAGAATACAAGAGAACAAACCTTGATGGATCTGATGGTGTGTGCCAAGAAATATTCTAAAACTTGTTCAAGATTACGTACCTTCTATTTTTTCTAATCAACCTTTTTATTTTCAAAGGTGTACCCATCAAACGTAAACATCCTGAAGAAAAGCGATTACTGCAGAACATCGTGATGAGATTGATAACCTGGCTCAAAGAACATGATATCTTGAATTATAATTTCTTTATTTCAAAATTCAAGAACAAACATTTTTGTGAATTTTTCCATAAAATTTCCGGGAACTGCATTTGATTTTTAAAAATTCTGTTTAATGAGAATATGATTATATTCCAAAGATTGTTTCAGGTATTAGTATCTACAGCAATTGATTTTTTGCAGATAAAATTATTCATTCATCTAAAGTTAATTTGCTTGTAGGAAAAGACGAACTTTGTTCTGTAACGGGTTTAATTGTGGAAACAATTATTATTTCGTTAACCAGCAATTGTATCAGACTGTATAGTAGAAATTGACGTTCACAAACTGTGCGCAGTATCAGACATGCGTTAGGATCGATTTCCTATAACGATCGAGGGGAGAGCGTTTAGCGTCATAGATAACTCTACTAGGTAGTAGGGTTATCTATGGCGGCAGTTCTGTAACAGTTCTTAAGCTTGGTAAGTCTTCAATTCCATATTTTATTTTTACTTCATTCGTTTTATTTGTTCTGAGATAGTTCGTGAGTTGTGTAAGTGAAATTACGAGAACTTCATTAGTCTCATCGTTTTACGTCTGGAAATACCGTTGATTCAATACCTAATAAAGATTGATTTGAATTATCTAGATAAAGTATTATTACAGCGAGTTGAGCACTAGTTTCGTGGTAGTTAACTCTTTATGTCGAGAAAAAAAATTAGTAAGTATGAAATTCTTTTTCTTCGGGCATCGCTCGAAACAACTGCCGACTGTTCTCAGTTGCGGGCATACTCCGGCAACCAAAGAAGCTTACTTCAATTGTTTTCAAATATATGACTTACAGGTGGTAGTTTGAGAATTGGAACAGACTCATTCAATTGTAATTAACATCATTTTTGGAAACTTATCTAAAATATTCAATTTTTGAACTTGTTTCATTCACATGGATTTGTTCATCCACTTTCACTTTACTAAGTATCGGATGAATCCAGATTTGTTAATCGCTTCCATTGCACGGAAAATCAAACTGCAGCCCATCAGTTTGTTTGTCACTATACAGTCTAACTTTTATTTTCTCACTAATGCGAAGTTGATGTGTATTCATTATTTTTAATTCAAATAATTTATTGGTTCTCGAACCTTGTAGATTTTTCATTCTCCTTATCTTCGAGCCTCACTCAAAGTTCATGTTCCACTTGTACTATAATCATTGTTCATAACTTTTGAAAATTTCAATAATTTCAGAACCAGCACAAATCAGTAATAATTGTTGAATTATTTGGTTAATATACTTTGTTGTTTGTTATTGTTTAACAAATTCTTTTATTTCCCAATTCTTCCTTTAGAAGGTCTAATATTGGGAAATCGAACTATAGTGGTAGTGGTTTTTCATTACAAGATTTGTTTAACTATATTTTGATAGACCCCACTAGTTCTGGCGCTCATATTTGATTTTCTTGGATTCAAGTTTGGTTTATGATAGGTGAGAGAAGCAGAACACACCCCCTGAGAAATTAGGATTCTCTTATGCTCTAAAACTTATTTAAATATAGCCAAAACATATGGTAACGTAGAAATTCGGTTATGAATTTGAGATTGTTGTATATGTATTGTATATGCAACTTATAATCTGCATCTGTATCTCACCACGTGTGATAACATAATAAATCAGTTCGTAATCCACACTCGTGTTATTAACACTATATGACATGGCGCAGTCGGTAAAAACATCAAAAGAAAAGCCGTTTCGCTTAAACACATAGATAAGACAATATATTAAGATTTACATCGTGAAGTGCGTACAAACAGTAATAAATTATAAGTTTGCTGAAACTCTGAATAAAACGAGTGATTTTCGAGATATGATAATGACAGGAAATTTGGCAACAAATTGGACTCTATGGAGACGACGCTTTGAAATTTACTTGGTGGCATCTGTTGATGAAAAGGATGATGAAACTCAAATAGCCCAATTATTGCACTATATTGGTGAAGACGCACTTTTAGTTTACAACACATTTACATTTGGAGTTAGAAAAACACTCGCAGAAGTCGTGAATAAATTTCAAGAACATTTTCTGCCGAAAAAAAAACTCATATGAACGGTTCAAATTCTTCACACGTAAACAATTAGCAGGGAAGAGAGTAGAACAATTTGTCGCTGATCTTAAAAATAAAGCACTAAGTTGCAAATTACCACAATTAAAAGACAGTCTAATTAAAGATATTTTCACTTGTGGCTTAAGTGATGATTCTCTCAGAAAAATTCCTTCAAGATGTTTTGAAAAAATCGATGGTGGAAGCCGTTACTTCATGGTAATTTATCATTTTGATTATATGAAAGAATAACTACTTTGTTTTTATACCACTTTTATTAATAACTAGCTGACCCGACATACGTTGTCCTGTCTGAACATTTATGTGTGCTTTAAATGTTTTGGAGAGTAACGGAGAAAACGGAACAACCCAACGATTATCAACTTCAATTTCCAGCTGATTCACTTTGACTATTGTTGACCTACCGTTGTCATCAGTGGATAGCCGGCGATAAAGTGGATAACCATCATTTCCACTAATAGTTTCTACTACTAATTGTCTTGGAAAGCGTTTTGAACATTTTCCATCAACCATACAGGGACAATTTGGATTTAATATTCCACAGGGTGTGTGCATGTGGCAATCCGCGTTTTTGCCACTCGACTGAATACATCCAACGCGTCTCACCGAATACGCGATGCTTAACAATGAAGTCCATGAGTGATTATAGCTTTCTTTTGAACACCCTTGCGGTAATGTCGTGGCGATCAATGGGTGATTGGCCAAGAAATAATTCTTGTCGAATTTCTGTCCACTGTGGATTGCATGTGAACGTTATAAACAAATCTAGTGTGCCATAATGACGTACATACGACATATCATCCTGAGCGTATTCATGCATATGTCGCGGACTTCCGACGTATGTTAGTTGTTCTACCTACATTCTGTGCATTTCCATCAGCATTGATGGCATCCCGTAGATGAATGTATTCTTCAGAACGCAGTTTTGTCTGGTTCAACTTGATAAATGTCAATCGCTCAGTTTCAACTTTCACGTACATATCCACAGCATATTGGTGGAAGAGACATTTTAAGATATGTTTGTCCTCATTTTCCCGAACCATCAGTCTGTATGAATAATAATTCATTGAACTAACTTTTTTGTCAGTTTCGGAACCTGTAACTGGATTTATCATCTTCATTAAAAAATGATATCCATCTTCACCTTGCCAAAATAAGATAGGATATTGTAACGAATCATATGATCGATGTGTTTCGGACACACGCTGCAGTTGATTGCTACGCCGATGTAAAACAATATCTCGGTTATCTAAATTTTCACCCACGATGACAATAGCGACTTCGTCAATTGTTGGCGCATTAAAAAGTCTCGCGTGTTGTTCTGCAGACGTCTTATCAGGTTTGATGACAATTTTGTGATTTTCAGACGGCATGCGGTCCAAAGCGGTCGTGAATAATGCAACCAATTCGTTATATTGAAGAAAAAACGTTTGGAGTTGTTCCACAATTGGTCTTTTCACCGAATTGTTGTGTGCACAACGCTGATCGACTTGTCTTGCTGAATCACCCATAAAATAAATTTGCAAAAATTTGTAGTCACCATTCGGCGTTGGCAATAAGGAACCTGTTAGATGATATATTTGACCCTGAATCTTGAAAGTTGACATAATATTTTCTTGAATAACTTTGGTTGCACCGTATGGCGTCATTTGAAAACAATTATGGTATCGCTAGATATGAATCAAAAAATGTTTAGAATCTGGCTCATTTCCAGAAACCAATGAATGTAGTGGCTCTGGTGGCGGTACCAATGACGTCAATTTGACTTGACCGCTCGCGCAACAAAATCCAGGAGCTTCATTTTTAAACTTAAATGTCTTGCAATATTGGCACACAACGTTGATTGGTCCAATAGCAACGATTTGCTGTGAACTGTAATCGATTTCCACGTTATAATTGAATGCAGCTCGATAGGGGTTAAACGCAACATTTCTATGTTGTTGATTTCGATTCCATCGATTCCGTTCAACTTCATTCCGCGCTTTGCGTTGCTCGTCAGTTTGACTCTTGTATATCTTTGACTCACAGCATTGCGAGTTCTGCGACTTAAGTTTGTACGTCTAATTGCTGGCATTTTCAAAAACGGAAATTCATCTGTAAATAAAAGAAAACTATTGTATTCTCTTTTATAACCAAGTGTATCACTTGTTATGTTAGTAACGTGTTTGTTAATCTATCCAAACTTACCAAAACTCCATATTAAATTGAACTTTTAATATTAGGCGTGATGGCTTAGTTCAGAGCGTGATGTGCACTAAGAAATTCAGTTTTCTTACATCCTTTTTGTAAGAAATAATAAATTAATTATTTTACATGTATTTTATCAATAAAATAACTACGAACGAAGCATCTGTTTTAAACGATATTCAGTTTTTTTACATCCTCTTTGACGATATTTGCAGCACGCATTCTGTCAATTCTATGTCAAACGTCATAAGGTTACATTAAAAAAGTTTATATTGTCTAAAGCGCTAAGGTTAGATTAGGAATAATTTTATATAGTGGTAAAGTATTCTTAAATTTTCCGATTTTCCGCGCAATTTTCCTAATTTTTTCTTTCATAAGAACCTTCTCCTGACAATAACGAACACAACAAAAAAATAATTAGTGAAATCGGTCCAGCCGTTCACGCGTGACCAAGAAAAATAGGGATTCATTTTTATAATTTTCTAATTTTCCGCCCAATTTTCAAAATTTTTTCTTTCATAAGAACCTTCTCCTGACAATAACAAACACAACAAAAAAATAATTAGTGAAATCGGTCCAGCCGTTCGCTAGTGATGGCGTGACCAAGGGAAATAGGGATTCATTATATATATATATATATATATATATATATATATATATATATATATGTATAAAGGAGGATTTGGGGTCGGAAACATCTATATACATGGTATTCTTTGGGGTCGCTGTAATAGGGTCGTTGGTGAACGAGGCTTAATATTATCCTTATAGCCAATGAACAAAGGTTCTGGTCCGTGCTTATAGATCAGAATTTTAGCTTCTAGCCGATAGATGTCCGATACTACCTACTCGAGAATAAAAGAGAAGGTATTCTTATTATTTATTATTATACATATGGCTAGTAATTGAATATTTTAAGATAGTGAATATAATTGGTAATACCCACATACTTAAAATAACATGAATTCAATAAGTTGACTTCAATGGTTTCAGGTATAGTACAATATACCTATTATTCAACGCTTGCTACTAATATAATTTTTTCAAATATGTTGGGACCTCATGGAACAGGCACAATATATTAATTTGTTGTATAATACATGAAGAATATACCTAAACCTAAACCTCACATTAACAGGCAAGAATAAGGTATTCCTGTGTTAACAATAATTCATTTCATTACGCTTACGAATCTATCTAAATGAAAAAGTAAGACAAGACTCGTAAAAAAAAAACTATAAATGTGTTTACGCTCGGAGAACAGATAAATAGTAAGCAAAATTACTCTTTGCAAATCATTTGATTTGGTTACTGATTTTTTATACAATTGTTTCACATTCTATGTGATACTCTTCGCATTTGTGTAAAGATAATGACATTAATAAATTATTCCTAAATTATCTATTCCTTTATCTTTACACAACACACAACTAAATGCTCAAATTAATAATGTTTTGAAGAAAATGTACAAAAACAAATGTTTCCACGTACTGGGAATCGAAACCCGTTTCTACCGCGTGACAGTGAATCGCATAACCCATAGACCACTAAGGCTATAAAATGAAAACATTTGAAGTACAATCTAAGATAAAGTTTACTTCGACAAATATTTTCGTCGTGTTTCACTGAAATTTAGATCAAGGCAGCCTTAAAATTAACTTAAATCTGCTTTGAAAGTTTTTAATGAATTCAATGTAGGTATACTTTGAGTTATATTTTTTCAATTAGGCTACTTTCCAGTGCTACAAATATTGACTGGAGGTTACGTTAATATAATAAATGGAAATTAGGCAGATCACATTGAAAGAAGTTTATTGTTCGATACAGGAGTTGGACAAAGTGTTTGATTTAAAATTTACGCCTTTAGTACACAAGTTTAACAGTCTCATTTTGTATTATAGGTACCTATCAGGAGTCACTAAAATCAATAATTTTGATTCATTCGTTATTATTGCATTTCATTAGGGTTATTAAACTATACATTATAGGTACTCTAAACACAAAGTAGAGTAGGAAATATACAGCTACGACTAGAAAAGGCGAACAAAATTAGAAAGAGTGAAAGAGACGAAATCGTATACCAATTTGAACTTCCAGCAAATTACATCTGAAACACTTCATTGATTTAGTTAACAAAAAATTCACAGAAAAGATTCTAGAAAAAATAGTGTAATTGATAACTATGTTAAATTATATGCACCAATCACATATTTTAAAATATTTTTTATTTACGTAGACATTGTTTCCATTGTAGGTTAGGTATAATTTTGGATTATTTTGTATTATATTACGTAACTTTTATTTTAATAAAAATTATATTTTTTTAAATTTTTTAATTACCTTGCCTGCTGAAACGATACAGTATTTCTACTTGTTGTTGTTTTCTACTTATTGTTGTTCATGTTAACAACAATTGCGAGCAGAAAACCATAGTCAAGTACTGTACAGTAAAATATAATTAAAACTTAATTGCTCAATCGATACGCTCGATCTTTAAAATTTAGTTCGCAGCAGTGATAGCAAATGGCGCTAAAACAAATGATCTGTGCAAATTATCATGTCCCCTCTCTACTACCATCGAAAATAAAAGTATGGAATACCTAAAAAAAAGTGAGTGGCTCTTAAATTTTCTGGATCCGTCCTTGATATTAGCGCAATCGTCCCGTGGGAAATTCCCGCTTCGCGGGGCTTGAACTTGTACGTTAAAATCATGCCTAATGAAACTAGCCTATACCCTTGAGTATGTAGACTATATATAAACAAGGCCTATACTATTGTGCAACCTTACCTTCGAATTTTAGTCATTATTCTTGTACTTTTAATAAGTATATTTCAGGTTTGAATATATTTTCTGTTCTAAAGAACATTCAAATACTTGCTATCACATAAATTTTTACATATTTTAGGAAATACGGGGCTAGTAGGTCACTTCAAAGTTGTTATAAATGATGGATTTTCCTTTCAAGTCAAGTTTCCTCCCCAAGAAACCATTCAGTTATTGATTGCCACTTCGTGACAGTATTCTTAGTGAATAAGGGCGTTTCTTATTCACTATAAAATTACTTATCAGCAGACGATAAGACTTGCGAGACATGGTTAACGTGAAAAAAGCTAGATCTACTCAATTTTGCACGAATAATTTTTAGCTCATTTGTCCGGTTATCGGACGAATAGCTCCACCCTATTTTTAATCTGAATTAGCCCATCACCACTTCTTTAACTAAACATAATCTAGTAATGGCATCGCAGTTAAAAGTGTTATTCAACAGAAAAGTTATAATTTTTAGTGGAAAAAGGATAAAAAAAACGTGAAATAGTTATTTACATACCAAGGAGGAAAGTGCCTCATACCTCCCCGGGGATAGTTTGATTAAGATCCAAGGAATACAATGCACTTTACTCTAGAGAAATGTATCAAATTTTTCCTACTACCTGTTATGTCCATTTTCAACAATTATCTTTTTCTGTTAAAATATAACATTATTGGTTTTGTGAACAGTTTTTGATTTGAATAAAATCCAAGCTTAAAAACTTATTGAGTTGACCTCTCTAGGTAGAAGTGTTATTTTCTATCCTCATTCAGAGCTAGTAAACGTCATTTTCTAAGGGGGGTAAAGGGAAAAATAAATTACATTCAACAGTGGCACCTTATATAGAACTACTTCAACATGACTCCGATAGTATGACGTCACCTACCATCAAGAATTGACTACACCTATAAGACAGAGTAAATGAATTTTATTTTACTTGAATGCTGCAGGTAGTACAAATTGTGCCAGTAAAACTACATTCAGGAAAAACTAAATACATTCGATTTGTGCTATAAAAGTACAATAAATCCCTCCACCATAAGACAAGAAATTTCGTATTCATTGTTTACCTACTTATTATTATATTATTGAAGATTACTGTAAAATAATTGTTCTTGAAAAAAAATCTACTAGTACTTACTATAGTTTTCTTAGCAAAGTACTTTGTTTTTACTTAAGTACTAGTGAAAAAGTGCTTGAACTTTGTACTTTTTACTGCTCTTGATTCGGCAAATCAGAAAATATATCTTAATAATATTCCAAACATAATTCATTGTTGGATTCGAAGTAATTTCTTAATTAATGTGTGGTCTAGACCCGCTGTAGAGAGAAATTAGCTATTAAGCCTATCAAACTTTGAATTTCAACAAGAACCTACCCTGTACAACACAAAAACATAAATATAACAAACGATATACTTATCTAATTTTTCATATAATGGTAAAAATAAAACAATAATGCAACTCAAAAATTTATTGAAACCCTCTATCGATCCATTGAAACCAATGAACTATCTTCCAAGTTTTCTCATTCTGACAATCTCATTGTTAACATATGCTTTAATAGATTGTGGAGATCTGTTACTTAGGGCTGCAATTTTGTATTTAGCAAGTTGACAAAGATGAAGAGATGGTAAAGTCTTATCAGAAAAATTTTGTTTGAAGTAGTCTTTCATTGCCACTTTTTCATTAGAAGACCATGAGCGTCTTTTAACACCAGAACTGTTGACCAAGTCATTCGATTTTTTATGTCTATTATTTTCATTCACTACCCATACTTTTATTTGATCGGCAGTTCGTGCCTTTAATTCTGGAAAACATTGCGCTCTTCTACATTTTGCTTCGCTAGGAGCTGTGAGTGAATCAAGATCCGATTCAAAGAGTTCAAACATTTTTTTTCGTTCCTGGGAGTTCCACCTTCGACGTTTTATAATACTCCTTTCTTCTGAATCCCTCTGAGCAGAAATTTTAGAATCGAGAACTGACTTTCTAAATGGCGTTGATTGTCGGCTCATATTTGACCTACTTGGTAAGTAATCTTCATCTTCAGAGGAACTATATTCCAAACATTTTCGTTTTCTCTTCTTCAGTTCACCTAAAACATGGAAGTTCAATACCAAGATATTATGATAATAATTAACTTCTCAAATAAGGGTAGTACAAGTTACAACAATCACTAAGTATGATTTTAAGGAAATCTGACTACAAAAATACATAATCAAAAAAAGTTGAGCAAAGTTTTTTGTTACTATTCACAAGAAATAGAAATATCCTCATCAAGCAGGTTATTTTTAGAAGTTGAAATAGTTATTTAGATACCAAGGAGCTGCTATTTTTAGAAGGTAACGTTAAATAATGCAGATTGTATTCAGTATTTTGAAAAGGTTATTAAATTCATTTATTATGCTTGAATTTCTAAAACTTCTACATTTAACATTATTGCAACTGATTCATCAATTTGGTTATTTTTCAACTAATAATTTTTGCTTTTATTTAATTTCCATGATGTTGATTTGGTAAAGCAAAAATTCATTATTTTATGTGCAGGTCAATAAAATTCCTAAATGTTGTTTATGACTTTGAGAACGTTCAACTGAACAGTGAAACTATTCGAATTCATATTTGTTTAACCAACTCTGCACTCACAAATAGAAAATGTTTGTGGAGGAGTCAAAGTATATTGATATCTAGATGTTTTTATTTCATGTTTACTGTACTTAGTGAATCATAGGTATCTGTAGGCAATATTGATTAACAATTAAAAATACAGTAACATACAATTTAAAATTATTACTTTTTCAAATTGCATGAGTATGTAGTTATATCAGATTTCATGAATTTTCAAATAATTACATATTTGTTTGAATGAATATTACTTGTAGGAAATATGAATGAAAAAGCAGTAGTTCTTCATATTTCGACAATCTAATATCCACAATTTGACTGGCAATGTTAACTCATATAACTCTCCATTTTTAGTTGCACTTTTCAAGTTACTTAATTTAAATTGCAACTCACCAAGAGATTGTTCAGACATTATCGGCGTTTCAATGTTATCCAATTTATTTATTGATGTTATCGAGTTAGAAGTGGTAGAATGATTGTGTGTCCCTAAAGAATTTTCCAGTATGGTTGACATTTGTGTTATATCATGTGATACATTTGTTAAACGATAATGAGAGTGATGAATTGCTTTATCATGCCCCATGAAATTGGCAAGCTGTTGTACTTGTTTATCTTCTACATTTTTTATCTTAAGCATTGTAGCTATGTGTTTTCTTAGAAGGGTGCCTCTTAATTTATCAGGATTTTTTGCCCCACACATTGCTGCAAACTTCAATTATGACATTTGCTGAATGGTACATGTGCCTATTCCTTCCAGGTAATCCGAAAACATAAGGGTTATCATCAGGCACATTTGCTAAATGTCTAAAATGCAAAATCATGTCTACAGCTTCTACCATTTCTAACGTGATGAGATCAGGAACTTCTCTTCCCTTTTTCCCTCTAATGGCAATTCTCATATAAATTTCAGCAATTTTCTTCTCATCGTAAGAGAGGCTCTTATAAACTTCACTTCTCTTATCTATACTTTTTCTATTGTTGTAGTCCTCAATGAGCATTCTCTCAGCTTCCCCCGCTCGCCTTCGATTAAACACTTGCAAATATATTAGAACATATTCTCCCAGTACTTTCCATGACTGATAAGTGAATTCCTCTTTTAACATTGCTTTCATTTTCTTTGCTCCATCTTTAACAAAATTGAGCAATTTATTTATGTCATCAGTATCAGGAAGATCGATATTTTTATTTCTTCTCATTAATTCTTGGTTTTCAATAACGGTTTTATTCACAGATGTTGTCAGATAATCTGATAGGAGCAAGATAAAATTTTTAGTTTCTTCCATTTTCTCCTTAATATTCAATTTCAAATATTCCCTTATAAGAATTTCAGCAGTTTGTTTTAAATGAAATCCCATGTGGTAAGCTGTTGATGGCGCCCTATAAATACCAGTTCTAACATCAAGACCAGCACACACATTAATTGCTTCAATTATCTGATCTATGTACATAGGATGACATATTTCCTGCAAATTATTCAAATGCTCATGTTTCTGTTTCATTTCTAATATAAAGCGTCCTATAGAGCGCAAATTGGCTCTTATCATTTTGTGATGGTGTTGTGAGCGATATTTCATGCATAACCAATTAGCCCATTTCACCACTAATTGAACCCTGGTTACATGTGCAGTAATTTCATCTTCCTTCATAAAAGGAAAAATGTGCTTCTTCACTACTTCACTAGCACATGGATTAACATATTGAAAAAGTTGTTTACTCTTTAATTTTGCATCTCGAATATTTCCAAGATTATTTTCATGTCTACAGATTCTGTAATGATTCTTCAAGTTTTTCTTTGAAAACATTGCTTTGCAAGATGCACAAGGCATGTAGTCTTTTGCAGTTTTAGAATTACATCGAGGTCTTCGAGTCACTAATAATGTACCATCATTGTAATTCATAGTGGTATTGAACAAAAAGCTACCTTCATTTCTTAATTTACCAATTAGGTGTTTTCTTTCTTCAGATTCTGAAAGAAGAATTTCAGAATATTCTTAATCGTATATGTCAGAAGGAACATGTTAATATTACACATAGGCAATTAGAAAAGTAATTGACAAGATTGCAAATTTCCAACTACTATTTTAACAAGAAATTTTTGAATGACAATTCTTCTAAAATATGAATTTTAATTATTTATGCCTTTTAAATATATTTGTATTATCTGATCTAGCAAATAAGTTACTATTAAAAGTGAGGAATAATATAATAACAGTACATCTTTGAGAAGTTTCTATGAAATATGTCCAAAACCATTCAACTTAGTTAGGGACATTTTCAGATTAATCATATTTTACCTTTTTTCTGTGAAGCAATAACTACTATGTAGAATATCATTATTTCTTTTATAAAATCCTTTTCCTGGTTGTTTAGCAATAGAAATGCATGAGTTTTAAGTCCTTTGGAACACTTTTTGATTATAAATTATTAAACTTATTTTGCACCTAGATGTGTAATTTTGCAGAATGTCATCATTTTCACTTTTTTTTAATGTTAGAAGATTTTCAAACTGAATACACAAGCCAGTTTTTCTCAATCAAGGTTCTTCAAACTTCACTTTCTTGTAACCGATATAATAATAAATATCACTATAATTATGAATAATTAGACTTACGTTTCGGTAGTAGCATTATTTGCTTGACGGCCACCTCATCCTTATGTAGAGTTATTAAATGTCTTGCAAACTTAGTAATTCTTATTTTGCAATATATGCAAAAATATTTTTTTCTCTGCTTCCTAACACATTCTACTCGAATATATTTAGGATCTGTAGAAGTTGATTGTAGGTCTGTGCTATCCCCTGGTAATAAAAAGGAAGGGTTATCGTTACATTTATTGACAGGTTTTCTCATCACAATAGATGCAACTTGCTTGATACTGCTTTGTTTTTTGGACTGTGAATCTTCTACATAGCAAGGATGGCATATAGAATTACTTTCATCATTGGTACTATCTACATCAGATAACATCCATTCAGAACCAGAATCTTCAAATGGGTGAACTACAATAACAAATTCAACTTAATTGAAGATAAAATCTTAGATCACAAAACATCACTAGTATTTTGTATCTTTCCGCTACAAAAAACTAATCTCCAAAATTATTATCTGGATAATATTGTTTATTTTGTAACTTCAGAAAATCTTAAATATAAACAAATGATGTTGATCATATTTCATGTAATTTACTTCAGTTCACCGATAAAAGTGATCGACCACTTCTAAAAAGTTAGAAAAAATTACCTACTAATCAGTTTGATTTTCTTGCAAAATTGTGCTTGACAAATAATTTTAAAATTCCTAATTGTTGATTATAATTTGGAGATAAGTATATCTACATTACAGTAAAATGCGTAAAGATTATTACTGTCATAATGTAAGTCAGTCTTCCTTTTCTATGAGAAAGAAATTGAAAATTAATTACCTAAAACCATTTTGAATGTACGATAATATCCAAGATAAAATAATTGTAAGATTCTATATTTGGAACCCATATTAACTCACTCCTACAGAAATTATTCTAACCAACTCGATTTGAGAATGAAATTAACTCACCATTTCCATCTTGTATATTACTAGAATCAGATATCGGCTCATCAACACAATCTACCAGATTATTTTCAGAATTCGTAGGTGTCAAGTATAGATCTGTTGTTGTTCCTAGTTCGAAAGAAGAAAGTTCAGCTAAATTATTCCTTTGACGATTTGGGTTTGGCTTTTCTGCTATAATCTCAGCTCGAGCTTCAGGCACATCAATGTTGATGATATTTACAACATTTGGATCAGAATCTGGATGATTTAAAATATCCAAGATAATAATTTCACATTCCATATTATCTGCATTTGATAAATTTCGTTCTGAAAAGTAATCTACAATAGAAAACCTCATTACATATTCTACTAGTTATTTCAAAGTTTATTCATCAATATACAAAATATTAAGGCTGTAATGACTTTTTAGTGAAAATTGATATGTCCAGTACAACTAATACATAAATATAATTAACCAAGTTAATTCCACAATAGAAGTATTTCCAATATTGAAAGATCAAGGATCATCTTTATTCAACAGAAATTTGATTTTCTCACCTGTCATTTCATTTTTATTCTTATAGATTGGTTGATATTGTGTAGTGTTTTCCAATGTTTCAGTATCATAATTTTGCTCGACTGACTCCATATAAAGTCTGTTATCTTTAGGTAATGTGTGTCTATACTTATATCGGTCTTGAACTTCATTCAAAAGTTGTTCACCAGCAATCACATGTGCGTCATATTTTGAATGAAGTATATTATCTTCAGGCAAATTTGGTTCAGACTCACAGAGGTTCTGATCAACACAAGCATTTTGTATTTGTTCATATATGACCATAATCTGATCACTTGGGTTAAGAAGCTCGCTACATTGATTATTCATCTCATTCAAAGGTTGAAGTATTTCAATATTCTGCAGTGCAGATGTTTTTCTTTTCAACGGTTTCCCTGGCAGAATTAAATTTACTTTTGGGTATCCTAATGAAATATTTTGCCTTAAACTATCCAATTGTTTTCTCTCATCACTACAAATTAAAATTTCTGTAACATAATAGATGCCATCTCTATAACGAGCCTTAAGTTCCCCATTTTTATTTCTAATTTTTTTTTTATCACACACAAAGTATACACCATCTTCAACATATCGAACTAGAGCAAACATTGCTCGGGAGATTCTTTTCATAGCAACTTGATGCGAAAATATAAGAAACTAAGGAGAAATATATGACAACGCTGAAATCAAATTGATGGCACCTTCTAGTCTTACGTTTCACTTATTATTCTAGAATCTAGAATATAAAAAGAAACGAGTTACATTTCTGATAAGAATTCGAGTTACATTTGGATAGCATATTCAGTATTAACATAAAATTGAAACTAAAAAATAACGAAAAATTTGTTTAGAAAAGTTAGGAGTTCTTGGTAAATTAGTGAGTGTGTGGGTATTCGTGTTACGTTTGGATAGCATATTCAGTAGGTATTAACATAAAACTAAAAAATACGGAAATTTTTTTTTAGATAAGTTAGGATGTTCTTAGTAAATTAGTGAGTGTGTGGGTAATGAGGTTTGAGGTATGAAAGTAATCCAATTATTTCTCAATAATCGATCCATTCATAAAACACTATTAGTGAATTAATGTATTCTAAATACTATCGGTATTTTACCTTGGTAACGCCAACATTATTTATTAAGATAAAATGAAGATGAACACAATAAACATGGATAATAAGTGGAATAAATGATTATGATTCTTACCTATCGCCTTGAATTTTACCGTCATCCTGACTACCCACTCAACCATAAAACAAACTTCTAGACCACTTTAGCCACCACAGAGTATATGTCACAGAACAATTTGAGGTAGAATAAATAAGACACAATAATCAGTTTATTTACTAAAAATACTGAATATTATTGGTACCATAGACCTATTATCTCATTCATAAAACTCCATTTGATTAGATGACTTTCGCAATGATTACATGAAGATGACAACGAAAACCAACGGACCTCTTTGTCGTCGAGACATGATTACTCCTTATTGGCAACGTTGTAACTATACCAAATTTCGTAGTACAGAACAAAGTCTCCATTCATAAAGGATGCGCGGCGTTGTCACCTTCTGAACAAATGATGCAATGGAATGGAATAGTAATATATTTAAAAATTTAAATATTCTATAATTCGATTGTATATTACTGGTTACCATAAATTATCCAATATTTCTTAGGGAAAACGACATTTCAACAGTATTGCTTCTAATATAACCAACAAATAATGCTATGGACGCTTTTATAATAATTACAAATCTCAATCCGGCACACAGAACAACTAATCCGGCAACAGCACATTCCATACGACCATACTTGTAATATACAGCGGTCTGAATGGCCCGAAATTTTGGAAATGTCTGATCGTGTTTAAATGTAAACAATTCGTCTCCTTAGGATAATAGGTCTATGGTTGGTACTAAGAACCTTTCAGTTACCAAGTAGCCATCATCAAGTAAACTGGATTATAAATCGAAATGTACTCGTTTAAACACTACCTATTTGGAATTAATAAGGTAGATTATAAGGGCTGGAAAGGCTGGCTCAGCTGGATATAAATCTGATTTAATTTAAGGGTGCAAAAGAATCCACCAAATATGTTGTGTGTTTTTCGGCAAAGGGAAATCTACTATGTTGGAATCAATACACAGTCCAAGATTTTATTTAAAATATAAAGAACTTTATTTAAACTATAACTAAAGTAACCAAGCTGTGAACCCTGAAGAAACGCTGACCTCTCACCTCTTATTCCTACTACATTCGTGCTCGCAACTCGCAAGGTGATAAACAAACGCAGCAATAGTGCGGCAAAGAGGGAATGAGGCCATGAAAAGTGCGAGTATGACAGCGTGTGCGGCTTTTATTACTTATAGGTACCATTGTTAAAGTATGAATACTTACACATTTCGTATATTCTATCATGCGACTTGATTACCATAGTTACAGAAGTTATAGAGCTCTTCGGTAATTTGTGTGAAAAATTGTTTATGAAATAAAATTGTAGATAATATATGATAAGTGTATAATTTCGAAACTTCATGCCACAATATATTTTTTGTTTTGCCTTACCCTTGAACACATGTATTAAAGTATGTAATTGATTGATGTTCCTTCTGTAGACACATTTGATATAGAAAGTTCGTTATAATTGATTGATATGAACTGTAAAAAGTCTAGTCTTCTTGATGAAATGGCAACATTGGTGCAGCGTCCTAATATTAACCCTTCCTCAAAAGGGGCCTCAATTTGTCTACAGTTTCCACGAGATATTAGTAAAAACCCAAAAATGTGTCTTGTTTAATTTTTCTGCTAAATCTACGTTGTAGTTTAATGAGGAATACATAATATTTTTATTATTCACTTTTAAATTATTTTTTTAAAGTACAGCATTAAGAAAAAGCTGATAAGCTGCCTCCTTTTTACAATGGGAAGTATTCAGAAAAGTTTCCAACAGGAATTAATCGACTTTTAAATAAGAAGACAATGATTCTTAACACGTATATAAAAGATATAGAAAATAGTTACAAAATGAATATACTTGAAACAAATTTCTATCGAATTACTTATTTCGCACTCTGTTCGTGCTCTAACTATCTGGCCCTTTGTAGAGAGAAAATAATAGACTGGAAGATCTATGCCGTGAAAGTAGTACATTGTAGCTGGTACTCGGGTAGCCTAGCTATACCCGGACAGGAAAGGTGACGTCGGCATTTCGTTTATGCTATAAAAGGGGCCGCCTCCTTTTATGCAACAAAGGCGACCGCCTATGTTGCATACATAGATAACTCTACTACCGGTAGTAGAGTTATCTATGGTTGCATAAAAGAAGAATTTCTGCAAACTGAATTCACTGATTCAAGTGAGTTTTAAGCCTATATCTTATATTGAGAAATTTAATGGTTAAGGGTCGGCCGGAGGCGGAGGCTATGTTCGATACTTGAGGAGTGAACTCCTCATGAACTAATTCGGTGCAAAAACGAGACAGCTACGGATATGCCACCTTTTTGCTCCTAATTTATGAAGGGAACATGAACACTACATGAACATATCTCCTACAACATAGTAATCAAATCAACGGAGCTGCCTCGTTACTGCACCAATCGATAGAGTAATTTTTTATTGCTGTTCTCCACCATAAAAGTTAAATTCGTCCAAAAACGGAGCCGTTTCCATATCGCACCGCAATCTTCTTCTACACTTTCTAATATTGTAATATCTGACTGATGTACAAAATAATTGTTTCGTTTTATTTGTGGTTTGTCCCATTTAATTATTATTATTATTGATATTAATACTAATATGATATTATTCTCACTTGAATTATTGTCCTCCATTTTCCTCCCTGTACGGAATAAAATGTTGATTGTATTGAATTAAATAGCGATTTTTCAATTAATTGGATATGTTCAGGTCAAGGTGTATATAGTTTATATACTAGATGTAAGTGTATTTAATATGTATAAGTGCGAAGCATTTATGCAAAATACACCGTAGTTCTGAGCGGTAACACTTTTAGAATGAAAATAGTAGTAGGATTATGAAGGAATATAACTAAATCATCGAAACATAGTGTAGTTGAACCACCAACGAAAACTTGTTAATATGATGTTATCTGGAAAATAAATACTTATTTTGTCAGAGTTGTATGAATTAGTGAAGGAATGTTTAATTGCTTATGCATTCCTGCTTCGTCTTAACCTTCTAAAACATGTAACAATATTAACAACTTATAGTAGGTAAATATACTTTTTACTTCATTACACCATTATTATTTAATGTTATTTTTGTAAGTAAAACATCGTTTTTGATTTTTATGTTTAAATAATGAAGAAAAACTGTTTTGTGAACATTATTTTCAGATAATGTGTTTACTCCAAGTTTATCACAAAATAATTGCTCTGCTCAATTATTTACCGATTGGAAGCATGTGCAGCTCAATCATCCCAGACATGCTCATAGGAGTATTTTCCATTGAACTACTTTGAAAGAATCCCCCTGTCTGGATGTCACGAAATGTTGTCCCCACGATAACTAAACAACGAAAGGTCCTATTATATTCAAATTTTGACAACAAATCGTTTGCTGTTCGCTGAGGAACCCTATTGTTTTTCAGAGGAATCGTGTAATAAACTCTCAAGGTATATATTGAATTGATTCAAAGCTTTCACAGTATATTTAACCTAAATTAAAACTGCTTTTACTCAAATTTCAACAAAATCGTTCAACAAATATAACAAAGAAAACAATTATAGAAGTAAACTCATCGCATAAGAATATAAGTAGCAACTGAACAAATCTGCAATTGATGTCAGATGCGGTATGTAAATTTTCGTAAATTATGAATTTTATTAGTATAAAGATAGTGAAACAAATAATTTATTTATTCCATTATCTTTACACAAATGCGAATATTGTCTTATATAATGTGAAACAATTATATGAAAATCAGTAACCAAATCAAATGATCTGCGACGCGTCGGTATATTTATTTTTGTACATTATTTAAAAATATTATTCAAGTTGTGTTAAGATACAGAAGTGAAGAAATTATTTCATTATCTTCACACAAATAGGGAGAGTATCTTATAGAATGTAAAACAATTAAATAAAAATCAATAACCAAATCAAATGATCTGCGAAGAGTAACCGCAAAAGATTCCAAGCTGCAACACATTTCTAGTTTGTATTATTGCATATTTTTATCA
This sequence comes from Endomychus coccineus, assembly GCA_958510875.1. Lineage (NCBI taxonomy): Eukaryota > Metazoa > Arthropoda > Insecta > Coleoptera > Endomychidae > Endomychus > Endomychus coccineus. Next base: position 86,019,507 of record OY294069.1, on the reverse strand, counting down.
TATTCATATTCTATGGGATATTATAGAGACTGTCTAGCTGTTCCCCGTAGGAACAGGGATATTAAAATTACTATCTCCACGTCCGACGGTAGACGACGAATGTATTGTTAATATCCGATTTCAATATTTAACTTGCATCGACGGTCGTGACCGAGGTGGTTGATTCACCGGATATGGATTTCGTTTCCCCATTTCGAAACACCAAGCGGTAATTTTTTGTTAATTTCTATATATTTTTGGTATTAGTTGGTTAATAGGTTATTTGAAAGTTCGTTTTAGTTGAATGATGTTGTCTCATAGATATCATTAAACTGGTGAATATTCGATCCAAAACAATCAGGTTGACACTCCAAGCGGCAATATATTTGTGGTTTTCCGTTTGCCAAAATAGACCAATATTCAAAAATTCAAGATGGCGAACGAGATTTGTGATTATGGTCCGATTCTTCTCAAATGGGATGTGGGGTTTTTGGAGTTGGATTACATGACTCTTTATTTCTCTCGTACACTTCAGAATAAACTCTTGTCATTTTTACTTCTAATTTTATTTCCGATATGTTATATACATGTTTTTACAATCATTATGCATTTAATCTACAGGAGCGTTTCGAAGCTAAGTTGCTAACAAAAATGAGGAAAGTCCAGTGATCAAATGATGAATGATCACAGTTCATTATAATAGAGATCAGTGATCTTCATACATTGAGTTTTCATGTGATATTCATTTTCTAGTCAGACTTGCCACCAGCGTTGTGTTTAGTACAATTGTTTCTAGTTTCTGGTACATTTCATGAACATTTAGTAAGTCATCGTTAGTACTATTACCATCAATAATCTAGTACAAAAACAAAATTGGAATTTGTGATGCCTTATTGTATACGCAGCTATTGTTTGAAGGAGAAATATGTTACAATTGGAATCTTAATAAAGGAACTTGTTGATAAAAAGTCAATAATTTACATTTCCACAATAGAAGCCCAAGCTGCAGTTACAGATTACTTGGTCATTCATAGACTTATAGTTGATCTCATGAAATAAGTATTAAACATTTTCATCAAATGTGTAAATTGTAGAATTTAAAGTTCCCGTTCTGTCGGCAAGACCTCTCCTCTCGTCTCCTTAGGACAACTTCGGAATGTCCGAATGTCGTCTAGTACAATATGAAATCTTGAAACGGGAACACTGCTTGCGACTCATCTTTACCGGCTGTACACTGATGTAGTTGTCAGCACCTCCGATAATAGGAGCTTATTGAATGTTTATATGCATCGTTCTATTCATAGATAACTAGTTAGAGTTATCTATGCTAATTGTAATAGAAATATAATTGAATGACCAACAATAAGTGTGTAGTTGTGCAACAGATGACATTTGATTTGATAATATTTATGGAAATCCCAACAGAATTAAGGTATCTTTCAACAATTCTTATTGCTTAGGAAGTCATTAACAAAATTTATCTAATTTTGCAGATTACGTATAAGCGACAAACTTTCTTAGGTAATTTTGCAATAAAATATCGATGATACCACAAAAGCAAGAAAATATGCATCCTCTGAAGTAACTATTAGAAAGTTAAAATATTGTTTGATGTCATAACAGGCAACGAGGTCTATACTAGACCTCGTTGATAACAGGTGTACCTACCACATTGAACATAGATACCCATAGAAGAGTAGTCCTATTTCTATGGGCACCCAATACTTATCTGTTTTCATGTTGCACAAAGTCTTGTTTTTATGTTCTATGTTGCCTTGTGTTGTTTATCATTTCTATTTTCTTATTATTATTACTATACTCATAGGAAAATTGAAAAACAAATGCAATGCTAATTATTGTATAAAATCAGTATTTTTGGTAGGAATGTTTACAGGGTCGAGTAAAATTAAGTTTAGCGATGATGTGGTATCAATTTGTGAAATAGTGTAAAATGTGTTCAGAGGAATTCCTGTTTCAAGTAAAGTATACTATGCTTTGGGAACACTAAATCCTTGAAGGTCAAAGTAGAATTTATGTCCAAACAAAATTCCTACCTAGGTAATGAAGATCAAGAATCTACAAACAAATTGTTTGCAATTAATGAACAATATAGAAATATTTTCTAGTATTAGGATATATTATTGACATGTATTTTCACGATAACAGAGAAATGTTGAAATATTGATACACAAAGTGAATTCATTTTAAAAATCAATTAATTAGTTGTAATTTAACTTGATATTTCATTTAACCATGTTCATTTTCAACTCTCTATCTCAAAAAGTTGAATTTAGTATTCCCATTACCTGAATTATTATTATTAATGAAATAAAACAGTACCCACGAATATAGCATGTAATTATGATCAGAACTTAATATTAAACAGAGGTATTTTTTGTATTCATGAAGTATACCTAGAAATTCCTACGTCAGTGTTCCTTGTGTAGTGATTTACATATAAACTAGTTATTACGAAATGCTGATGATAGAAATTATAAACATTTTCGGAAATATGTTCATTCAATATTAATGTTTTCGAGTAAAAGATTCATTCAACTGAGATTATTTAAATAAGTTAATTCGTTATAAATTAGATCTCTTGTTATGAAACAGTAATGTAGATTTTCATGCTCCTATCTGCTTCTTCAACATGATATTGATATTTTCCATGGAAACATATCATCCCTCGTACCTACTCAGGTAATTGGTAAATATGTATGCATAGGCTGGCAATGCTGACATACATATTTGTAAAATAGAAAAAGTTTTTCAGATGACTTTTTTGAATCATCTTAGTTTCGCCGTTTCAGTCTAAAATCATTTTAAAACTTTACTGTGATATTTTTACCTAACGCTTAATTGAAACTACGAGAAACAATATAGATATACCATTTATTATCTGTATATTTTTTAACTGAGAACATCAATAATTAACATCTAAGAATTCTAATTTTGTCGTCTGTATTATTTTATTATTTGTCGTCAAACAGAATCATAATTCCAACATAAAACCAAAGTAGCAAACAAATCAATTCATTAGGAACACGCCATCTGTAGACAGGAGGTAGAATAACCTATATTTAAAGTTCGGTGTTAGGCAGGTTTACACGAAAATATATAACGTAAAATGTGACGTCATGTGAACGACCCCTTTGTCCGCCATCTATATGTAAACTTTTGTGGGGTCGACCCTACTATAGGTACATCGACCCCAAAACCTGCCTCGTATGATGATATGGGACCCCAAAGCCTCCGCTATACATATATATATATATATATATATATATATATATATATATATATATATAGATAACGTGAAAACGTGACTATAGTTTCAACACCGAACATTTATAATAATTTTCTAATTGTTTGATAATGGCACTTCGGTGTTGAAACTATAGTAACGTTTTCACGTTATTATTGATAAAAGTGGTATAAAAACAAAGTAGTTATTCTTTCATATAATCAAGATGTGTTGAGTTTACATGATGCCATAAAATTATGTGTATCTGTGGAAAATTCCCGGGAACAATCTTCGAGCATATCCGCAAATACAAGTCATAATGGTGGATTTGTCGACAACATTAGGGGGTGGTTTTCAAAGAATGCGAGGCCGAGGTACAAATTCGTATCAAAATTTTAATAATTCAAATCAACAAATTCCATCACGCACTTTTGAAACCCAGGATTACAACAGAAATCTAGAACCTAGCTACTTTAGCTGACGAGTCTTACGTGTGGGTACAGAATATTATTCCACACGTTAAGACGTAAAGGAGGTCCTTTGGTTCATATAACATTATTACCGTCTTAAAGGGATGAGTTGCCCAGAATATAATATGATAGCTTAACAATATCCCTATTTATTACATTACATCCCCTTAAGAAAGATCATTCACCCCTTTGGGCGTATGCTACCTTCTCTTCAATAAACAATAGTTGTTAATGTTACTCTAATTCACTAAATAACTGGATATGCCCGGCCATAAAAAATTTTGAAACTTGTTAATTACACAATGGATTAAATCATATGTAAATTCTTGGGAAATATGTCAAATTAACACTTATTGAATAGTCTCGGCATTAAGAATGTGTTAATTAATTTTCAACTTATAAAGTTAAGGACATAAAACCACTAATTTACACTAAATAAAAAATAAATGTTTTTACTATCTACTATTGCTTACATGTTTCAACATACATCTAAGTCATCTAAGTTATAAACTCAGGTGCGCAACTAGGGCAACGAATCGACCGTTGAAACAAGTGTGAGAAGAGAGGTCAATGATATAAAGATTGTACAGGTCGCACGAATAGCATAGTGCATAACTGGCATGTGGAGGAGGAACAAGTTTATCTGACCACAAGTACTAACGATACACAATCGGATCAACAGAGGCACTGTCTACAGAGTACATAAGCCCAAGGGTTACCAAATGGGACTCATATCGCGACAAAACTACAACAGACCTATGGAGACTGCCAAACAAAGGTACCTAAAGAGTTAAAGCTGTTACCTCAGCCATAATGACAGCCTTCGAAACCTCATGCCAAATAAAAGCAAAAAAAACAATTTGTGTGAAGTTATCCACGCTTTTCCAGCCACACTTTTGCCGACTCGGCTACTAGTCTCTATTGAAACATTGTACGTGCAGTCCAACCACCGCGCTACATACCTCTCACTCATCTCGCTCACTACGTTCATATTTAGATGGCACACATATACGTACGTCCGATATTCATTTTATACCAATTGTAATAATATGTACTGGTTTATTTAGTTATTTCTCCTTTCTAATCGAACATATAATGATATTATTGGAATATAATGCATTGCCTATTGTCGTACTGTGTTGTTCGTTTGAAATTTGAACCATATACAGGATAATTCAACGTATAGGTTCAAAAGAGTACAAAATTTCCTAACAGAAATTTCATACACTTAACTATTTAAGTGAAGTATGGATGGTTCGTCACTGCCAGGCAATCAATTCTCCTACACCAATGACTTCCCTATAAAAAGGTACATTAACCCACAAACTATAATGAGCAAAAATTACAGTGGGAAAAAGTTGCAGCGATACAAACAAAAAATGTCATAATAGAAATTTCATACATTCAACTATTCGAACGGAGTGTGGACGGTATGCTACGGCCAGGCAATCAACCTCTCTCACACCAATGTCTTCCCCATGTAAGAGTGCATTAGCTGACGTATTCTTATGAGCAAGAATTATAGAGGGAAAAAGTTGCAGCGATACAAACAAAAAATTTCATAATAGAAATTTCATACATTCAACTATTCGAACGGAGTGTGGACGGTATGCTACGGCCAGGCAATCAACCTCTCTCACACCAATGTCTTCCCCATGTAAGAGTGCATTAGCTGACAAATTCTTAGGAGCAAGAATTATAGTGGGAAAAAGTTGCAGCGATACAAACAAAAAATTTCATAATAGAAATTTCATACATTCAACTATTAAATGGAGTGTGGACGGTATGCTACGGCCAGGCAATCAACCTCTCTCACACCAATGTCTTCCCCATGTAAGAGTGCATTAGCTGACAAATTCTTATGAGCAAGAATTATAGTGGGAAAAAGTTGCAGCGATACAAACAAAAAATTTCATAATAGAAATTTCATACATTCAACTATTAAATGGAGTGTGGACGGTATGCTACGGCCAGGCAATCAACCTCTCTCACACCAATGTCTTCCCCATGTAAGAGTGCATTAGCTGACAAATTCTAATGAGCAAGAATTATAGTGGGAAAAAGTTGCAGCGATACAAAAAAAAATTTCGTAACAGAAATTTCATACATTCAACTATTCAAATGGAGTGTGGACGGTATGCTACGGCCAGGCAATCAATCTCTCTCACACCAACTTCTTCCCGATATAAAGTTGCATTAGCTGACAAATTCTCATGAGCAAGAATTATAGTGGAAAAAAGTTGCAGCGATACAAACAAAAAATGTCATAATAGAAATTTCATACATTCAACTATTCAGATGGAGTGTGGATGATTCGCTACAGCCAGGCAATCGACTTTTCCTACACCAATGTCTTCCTTATGAAATGGTGCATCAGTCGAAAACTTCTAATGAGCAAGAATTATAGTGAGAAAAGTTGCAGCGATACAAACAAAAAATGTCATAATAGAAATTTCATACATTCAACTATTCGAACGGAGTGTGGACGGTATGCTACGGCCAGGCAATCAACCTCTCTCACACCAATATCTTCCCCATGTAAGAGTGCATTAGCTGACAAATTCTTATGAGCAAGAATTATGGTGGAAAAAAGTTGCAGCGATACAAACAAAAAATTTCATACATTCAACTATTAAATGGAGTGTGGACAGTATGCTACGGCCAGGCAATCAACCTCTCTCACACCAATGTCTTCCCCATGTCAGAGTGCATTAGCTGACGTATTCTTATGAGCAAGAATTATAGTGGGAAAAAGTTGCAGCGATACAAACAAAAAATGTCATAATAGAAATTTCATACATTGAACTATTCGAACGGAGTGTGGACGGTATGCTACGGCCAGGCAATCAACCTCTCTCACACCATTGTCTTCCCCATGTAAGAGTGCATTAACTGACAAATTCTTATGAGCAAGAATTATAGTCGGAAAAAGTTGCAGCGATACAAACAAAAAATTTCATAATAGAAATTTCATACATTCAACTATTAAATGGAGTGTGGACGGTATGCTACGGCCAGGCAATCAACCTCTCTCACACCAATGTCTTCCCATGTAAGAGTGCATTAGCTGACAAATTCTAATGAGCAAGAATTATAGTGGGAAAAAGTTGCAGCGATACAAAAAAAAATTTCGTAAAAGAAATTTCATACATTCAACTATTCAAATGGAGTGTGGACGGTATGCTACGGCCAGGCAATCAATCTCTCTCACACCAACTTCTTCCCGATATAAAGTTGCATTAGCTGACAAATTCTCATGAGCAAGAATTATAGTGGAAAAAAGTTGCAGCGATACAAACAAAAAATGTCATAATAGAAATTTCATACATTCAACTATTCAGATGGAGTGTGGATGATTCGCTACGGCCAGGCAATCGACTTTTCCTCACCAATGTCTTCCTTATGAAAAGGTGCATCAGCCGAAAACTTCTAATGAGCAAGAATTATAGTGGGAAAAAGTTGCAGCGATACAAACAAAAAATGTCATAATAGAAATTTCATACATTCAACTATTCGAACGGAGTGTGGACGGTATGCTACGGCCAGGCAATCAACCTCTCTCACACCAACTTCTTCCCCATATAAAGTTGCATTAGCTGACAAATTCTTATGAGCAAGAATTATAGTGGAAAAAAGTTGCAGCGATACAAACAAAAAATGTCATAATAGAAATTTCATACATTCAACTATTCAGATGGAGTGTGGATGATTCGCTACAGCCAGGCAATCGACTTTTCCTACACCAATGTCTTCCTTATGAAATGGTGCATCAGCCGAAAACTTCTAATGAGCAAGAATTATAGTGGGAAAAGTTGCAGCGATACAAACAAAAAATGTCATAATAGAAATTTCATACATTCAACTATTCGAACGGAGTGTGGACGGTATGCTACGGCCAGGCAATCAACCTCTCTCACATCAACTTCTTCCCCATATAAAGTTGCGTTAGCTGACATGAGCAAGAATTATGGTGGAAAAAAGTTGCAGCGATACAAACAAAAAATTTCATAATAGAAATTTCATACATTCAACTATTAAATGGAGTGTGGACGGTATGCTACGGCCAGGCAATCAACCCCTCTCACACCAATGTCTTCCCCATGTAAGAGTGCATTAGCTGACAAATTCTTATGAGCAAGAATTATAGTGGGAAAAAGTTGCAGTGATACAAACAAAAAATTTCATAACAGAAATTTCATACATTCAACTATTAAATGGAGTGTGGACGGTATGCTACGGCCAGGCAATCAACCCCTCTCACACCAATGTCTTCCCCACGTAAGAGTGCATTAGCTGACAAATTCTTATGAGCAAGAATTATAGTGGGAAAAAGTTGCAGCGATACAAACAAAAAATTTCATAACAGAAATTTCATACATTCAACTATTAAATGGAGTGTGGACGGTATGCTACGGCCAGGCAATCAACCCCTCTCACACCAATGTCTTCCCCCCGTAAGAGTGCATTAGCTGACAAATTCTTATGAGCAAGAATTATAGTGGGAAAAAGTTGCAGCGATACAAACAAAAAATTTCATACATTCAACTATTAAATGGAGTGTGGACGGTATGCTACGGCCAGGCAATCAACCTCTCTCACACCAATGTCTTCCCCATGTAAGAGTGCATTAGCTGACAAATTCTTATGAGCAAGAATTATAGTGGGAAAAAGTTGCAGCGATACAAACAAAAAATTTCATAATAGAAATTTCATACATTCAACTATTAAATGGAGTGTGGACGGTATGCTACGGCCAGGCAATCAATCTCTCTCACACCAACTTCTTCCCGATATAAAGTTGCATTAGCTGACAAATTCTCATGAGCAAGAATTATAGTGGAAAAAAGTTGCAGCGATACAAACAAAAAATGTCATAATAGAAATTTCATACATTCAACTATTCAGATGGAGTGTGGATGATTCGCTACGGCCAGGCAATCGACTTTTCCTCACCAATGTCTTCCTTATGAAAAGGTGCATCAGCCGAAAACTTCTAATGAGCAAGAATTATAGTGGGAAAAAGTTGCAGCGATACAAACAAAAAATGTCATAATAGAAATTTCATACATTCAACTATTCGAACGGAGTGTGGTCGGTATGCTACGGCCAGGCAAACAACCTCTCTCACACCAATGTCTTCCTCATGTAAGAGAGCATTAGCTGACAAATTATTATGAGCAAGAATTATGGTGGAAAAAAGTTGCAGCGATACAAACAAAAAATTTCATAATAGAAATTTCATACATTCAACTATTAAATGGAGTGTGGACGGTATGCTACGGCCAGGCAATCAACCCCTCTCACACCAATGTCTTCCCCATGTAAGAGTGCATTAGCTGACAAATTCTTATGAGCAAGAATTATAGTGGGAAAAAGTTGCAGCGATACAAACAAAAAATTTCATAACAGAAATTTCATATATCAACTATTAAATGGAGTGTGGACGGTATGCTACGGCCAGGCAATCAACCCCTCTCACACCAATGTCTTCCCCACGTAAGAGTGCATTAGCTGACAAATTCTAATGAGCAAGAATTATAGTGGGAAAAAGTTGCAGCGATACAAAAAAAAATTTCGTAACAGAAATTTCATACATTCAACTATTCAAATCGAGTGTGGACGGTATGCTACGGCCAGGCAATCAATCTCTCTCACACCAACTTCTTCCCGATATAAAGTTGCATTAGCTGACAAATTCTCATGAGCAAGAATTATAGTGGAAAAAAGTTGCAGCGATACAAACAAAAAATGTCATAATAGAAATTTCATACATTGAACTATTCAGATGGAGTGTGGATGATTCGCTACGGCCAGGCAATCGACTTTTCCTCACCAATGTCTTCCTTATGAAAAGGTGCATCAGCCGAAAACTTCTAATGAGCAAGAATTATAGTGGGAAAAAGTTGCAGCGATACAAACAAAAAATGTCATAATAGAAATTTCATACATTCAACTATTCGAACGGAGTGTGGACGGTATGCTACGGCCAGGCAATCAACCTCTCTCACACCAACTTCTTCCCCATATAAAGTTGCATTAGCTGACAAATTCTCATGAGCAAGAATTATAGTGGAAAAAAGTTGCAGCGATACAAACAAAAAATGTCATAATAGAAATTTCATACATTGAACTATTCAGATGGAGTGTGGATGATTCGCTACGGCCAGGCAATCGACTCTTCCTCACCAATGTCTTCTTTATGAAAAGGTGCATCAGCCGAAAACTTCTAATGAGCAAGAATTATAGTGGGAAAAAGTTGCAGCGATACAAACAAAAAATGTCATAATAGAAATTTCATACATTCAACTATTCGAACGGAGTGTGGACGGTATGCTACGGCCAGGCAATCAACCTCTCTCACACCAACTTCTTCCCCATATAAAGTTGCATTAGCTGACAAATTCTCATGAGCAAGAATTATAGTGGAAAAAAGTTGCAGCGATACAAACAAAAAATGTCATAATAGAAATTTCATACATTCAACTATTCAGATGGAGTGTGGATGATTCGCTACGGCCAGGCAATCGACTTTTCCTCACCAATGTCTTCCTTATGAAAAGGTGCATCAGCCGAAAACTTCTAATGAGCAAGAATTATAGTGGGAAAAAGTTGCAGCGATACAAACAAAAAATGTCATAATAGAAATTTCATACATTCAACTATTCTAACGGAGTGTGGACGATATGCTACGGCCAGGCAATCAACCTCTCTCACACCAACTTCTTCCCCATATAAAGTTGCATCAGCTGACAAATTCTAATGAGCAAGTATTATAGTGGGAAAAAGTTGCAGCGATACAGAAAAAAATTTCGTAACAGAAATTTCATACATTCAACTATTCAAATGGAGTGTGGACGGTATGCTACGGCCAGGCAATCAACCTCTCTCACACCAATGTCTTCCCCATATAAAGTTGCATTAGCTGACAAATTCTTATGAGCAAGAATTATGGTGGAAAAAAGTTGCAGCGATACAAAGAAAAAATTTCATAATAGAAATTTCATACATTCAACTATTCGAACGGAGTGTGGACGGTATGCTACGGCCAGGCAATCAACCTCTCTCACACCAATGTCTTCCCCATATAAGAGTGCATTAGCTGACAAATTCTAATGAGCAAGAATTATAGTGGGAAAAAGTTGCAGCGATACAAAAAAAAATTTCGTAACAGAAATTTCATACATTCAACTATTCAGATGGAGTGTGGATGATTCGCTACGGCCAGGCAATCGACTTTTCCTACACCAATGTCTTCCTTATGAAAAGGTGCATCAGCCGAAATTTTCTAATGAGCAAGAATTATAGTGGGAAAAAGTTGCAGCGATACAAACAAAAAATTTCATAGCAGAAATTTCATACATTCAACTATTCGAATGGAGTGTGGATGGTTCGCTACGGCCAGGCAATCAACTTCTCCTATACGAATGTCACCCCAAGAAAATGGTGCATTAGTGGACAAATTCTCATGAGCACGAATTAGTGTAGAAGAAAAATTCAATGCATTCAATTGTTCAAAGGACGCTACGGCCAGGCAGTTTTTAAAACCGAAAAATACTCAAGAGTGACGACATTATAATGAGTAGTCCAGTAAACGGGGGACTCGATCTGTGAGCGCTCATCAGATTCGTCTTGACATCTAGATCAAATCTTACCACTTTTGGTCTTTGAGAAATTGTTTATTTTCTTAATAAGCAATAAGTATCTGCAAAAAAATGTTTAACTACGCTATTTTCCATTGATTTTAATCAGGTAAAGTGTATTTCTCATTTATTTGACCGATAAACCGTGCTTATTCAATGTTTATAATAATATTTCCATTGACTGTTTATTGATAAATAACTTCTTAGTTATTTAATCAACAAACAATATAAACATTTTCCAAATATTCGTCATTAGAGTCATTTTCGGATAATTTGGACCTGCTAAATATGAATATGATGTCCATCATTCAATTAGTTAATGAACAGTTTCTCAGTTAACCAATGAACAAAAAAATAAAATTTCCTTAATATTCGACCTTAGGAGTCTATCTCGGATAATTAGGAACTGAATAAATGTTCTTTCATACCAAGGAAAGGTTCGAATCTGGAATAAATAAAAAAAAACATTTGAAATTATATTTAAATTAGTTTTATTTAAGTAAGACAAAATTTTAAATCATTATATATACATTATTCAATATTATCATAATTATTATAATTTTCAGCATTGTCATCTCCATTATTATCATCATTATTACAACCTGGTGTACAAATATCTGCATCGGTGTCATCTTCATTTTCAATCATATTATCATCACATTCGTCATCATTCCCTTCTTGAAGATTATTTTTTCTACAATTATTCGAACACTTCTCCATACAATGCATATCAGCAACTAATTATAAATAGACATCAAAATCATGTTTAGCATATGAATATGACTCTAATGTCGAACATTTAGAAAACTTTTATTTTTTCGTTCATTGATTAAATAAGAAATTGTTTATTAACGAATTATATTAGCAATTTATTGAATAATGGACATCAAATTCATGTTTAGCAGGTCCCAATTATCCGAAAATGACTTTAATATCGAATATTTAGAAAATTTTTATTCATTTGTTAATTAGTAAAGTAAGACATTGTTTATTAACAAATAGTCAATTAGCACATTCTTATAAACATTGAATGAACACTATTTATTGGTGAAATAAAAATAAAAAATACATTTACTGGTTAAAATCAAAGGAAAATAGCGCTAAAACATGTTTTGTCATTATTTATTGTTTATTAACAAAATAAACAATGTGTCGAGGACCAAAAGTGGTAAGCTTTGATGTAGGTGTCAAGACGAATGGAATGCGCTCTCACAAGTCAAAATCGGTCTTTGAGAAAAAAAATTCTTCAGTTATCTCGATTTTGGGCTTCCTCCACTGGACTATAGTATATTGTTGCTATTATTTAGTTAGGCTACTTAGACAAAAAGTGCAAGTATCGTATTCTTTTATGTTCTGTTCCCAATCTTTTTCAACGCACTTAGTATGTATTATTCGTTTGCATGTTGTACAAGTTAAATACACCCATCGCTCTTTCGCCATTCCACAAAATAAGCATTTATTATTCATTTTAATCGATTTTTTTAGTAAATAATCTTGTAAGTGTTTCCTAAACTTGAGCATGCTTTGGAATTTTCCCAGTGATGCATTATTTATAAACTGTTGAAAGTAATATATTATATATAACCCACAGTTATATGAGTCTTTTTGCTCCAAATGGCACTCATTTTTCAAAGACCAACCAGTTGTGTTAATTTTGGTTATATTGTAATATTTATTATAAGAACGCAAATATCTTAAAAATATTTGCATATATTCTTTAGACTCATTAGAGCTGCTTGACATAGGATTAATATACCAAAATGTTCTTTCTTTTATATTGATAATTGCTATACACCAGTGATTATTTGATTGATTTAGTGGACATATAAGAAAATTTTTCAAAATTTGTTCATGTCTGATAAGACTAATGTTACCAGAAAATATAGTTGTAGAATAATTACAGGGAAAAATTTGATATTCGTTGTTGACATCAAAGTTCATTAAAGATAATATTAGATCTATTACGAAATTATTTAACCAATTGCTGGAATTTAATGTATTGTAATCTTCATAACTTAATTCTTCAACATAACATTCAATATAATCATAGATAGCAATCGTATAATTTATATTTGGTATTTCCTTGTAATAGGTTATGTTATTTACTAACCCATTATCTAAAAAAGCGAGCTTAGTGTTCGACTTTATGTTTTCATTAACTGGTTGATTTGTTTTTACTGACGACCACCATCTCCTTCCGCAAGACTCTTTAGGATCAACTAGCTCAGGCAATACATAGAATAAGAAAATTTCTTTAAGTTTAGGCAAGATAATAGTATCCCAAAGCATTTTATCAGGCAGTATCCTTTTAATGTATATCCCCCTTTTCGTATATACAACTAAATCACACCATTTTCTACCAGTGATAGCTAACTGTCCTTGAATTTGATAGTTGTATTGATGTGCTGCTTTGAAATATCCATCCCTTTTAAAATATTTCAATTTTCCCTCACGAATGGCTTGCAAAGGATCTAGCTCTTGGATACTGTATGGACATTTTATTTCCAATAGTCCTTCTGTATCAATCATTCCATCCGGCGAACATGCTAAATATTGTAATTGAGGATATATCCACAGTCCACTTCGTTGAACATTGCATGATGGATTAAGTTCTATATATTTTTGAAGAGCTTTTTCTTCATTTTCAATGCCGTACTTGACAGATTCAATATTATGTAACGTGTCTTTATTATAGAGCATTCGTTTTACTTTTGTTTGTAAACTAAGGTCTGAATTTGATTTACAGAAATTTCCAAATTGTGATGCTGTTAGTCTTTTGGATCTCACTTGATACCATGCTTCGGATTGTCTTTGATTAATTGTGCCATCGTTAATTACCTGTAAGTTACGTGAATTTAAATTAAAGTTTTGATTTATGTAATTTTGACACAAATCGCCTAATTCGTACTTGGGGTTCTGAATGGTTGGCTTTGGACACTTCAAATCAGAACAATCATTTAAATCACAATATTTGCAAATAAAGGTGTCTGCATAACTTTTTGTTAAATCACAAATGCATACTTGATGTATCCATCCACGGCACTCATCACACTGAACCCAATCTGCAGTAACGTCCAGTTTACCTCTAAAACAGTAGATGCATCGCAGTAAATCATCATCGGATGAATTTAATTCAATTAAATTTTGAAATGGTTTTTTCAAAGACATCAAGCCCTCCATTCTGCTCTTCTTGAAATAACTAATGGGAGCCTCTTTTTTTTGTTCCATTGTTCAGAAGACAATATTCCTTCTTTTTTCGACAAATCTTTCGACATTGCATTTGTAGCACACCTACTTTTCATTATTTTCAAAGACATTTCTTTATGAATACTGACTACATGGGATCTTATTTTACGAATGACTCGACTACACTTTTGATGTTTTTCTCCACACAACACACTATTTTTGGTGATGCCAAACCATCTTTCTATAGGAGCATTACTCAATCGTTCTTTATTCAACAGAATACCAGACCAAAGCGGTAAAAGCGGAATATATTTTTCAATGAGTAATTTGTGAAAATCCGGGCTAAAATAGGGATTGATTTTTGAATTACTTGCACTGGACTTAAACTTCATCTGATTAAAAATATTCAAGAAATGTTTATAGAAAGGACTAGATTTATTCAGTGAGTAATGTACATCTGAAGTATAAGTGGTGTCGGTGTTTAAAATTAAATCGGGGTTTTGTAATGAAGATAATGCATCTTCTTTCAGACAAATACTGAGCAGTTGGTTTAAAGACGATTGAACTGAACAATTATATTTCGGATGATTCAGTAGTACACAAATATGTTTGAACCACATTTCAACTAGATGTATGTCATTAAAATTAAACACAGCACTCATAATTTCCTTAATAACTCCATTAGTGCCATTGCTAAAACACTTATTTACATCGACCGCAATTATTTTGAAAAAATGACAGCAACATATGTGTGGAATAACTAAATCACATCTTTCAAAATGTTTACCTTTATATATTTCATCAAAAGTTGAATTCAGATAATTTATAAGAGTTGTGTTGTTCCAAAACATACATATTGCATTAATGAATGCATAGCTAAAGTCAGTTACCACGCGTGAAAATACTGGCCATTTTTTTAAATGCTGTAAGGAATACATTTTAAATTTACCTAACCACATGCCAATTGAACCACCATCGTGAGTTGCTGAAATCATTTCCATAATTGGACATACACGATTATTTTGGGCCAACCTAATAACGCCAGCATAATAGTATACTCTTTTTTTAGTAGAAGGAGGTTTACGAATAATGGATCCTGTGGCGTCTAAGAAAAGAATTGGTAATTCATGGGTACTTTCATGGCACAAGATGTCTAACTGTTGAGTACTATAAATGTGAACAAAAAAGGGCTCACCAACACTTTGAATATATTCGAGATTATTTCGACGATGTAACAATACCATATCTATAAAATCATCCGAATGTGTATCCAAGAGAGACAATTTTTCTGATCTTATTTTTCGAATAACATGTTCAGACTTCACATCACCTAAATTACCTCTCAATGCCATAGAATCAGGAAGATTTTTGATGCATTTTTGTCTATGCTTAAAAGGCTTGATATTTGCCAGTTTTTTTCTAACAATAGATCGTTCTACACCCTTAATATGACTAGTCATTTTTCTTGTATGATTATAGTTAAGTGAAGAACTTAAAACCTCCACTTCATAATGAGGAATATTTTTTGAGATATTTTTTAATAAAATAATAAAACACTTACAGTTAAACGCGCAATATGCATATAGTTTTATAGCATCTGCTCGCTTTAAAAAACGGATTTGCTTAAAATTGATTATACAAGTATTGTTGATTGCGGTAATCTTTTTGCGTAAGATGTAAGGGTAGTGTCCTCTCTTAAGTTGTCCTTTTTGGGAATACATTGCGTCAAGCTCCTCTTTACAAAGAGAGAAGATTCCTTCAGTGATTTTACAACTTTTATAGTTGGGGCGTTTCCAAGTAATGGAATTTTCATTCTTGGAATTAAGAGGCAAAGTTATATCTATTTTTGATTTTTGATCAGCTAAGTGAAGAATTGTATGAGATACATCTTCGGAACTGGGCGTGGGATCAATATTCTTGGAAGTTTCAAGCAAGTGACTTTTGCTTTTATCTTCCGATTGATACTTAAGGTTTAAATCAACATTGATATTTTCTTCCAACATTTGCGAAAGATTAGAGATATTGAAAGGTTCATCTTCTTTCTTTGGAGTGGAAGAATATACGTGATTTTCAGAGTTATTTAGATATTGGCAGCAATTTTTGCTCATACCAGTATTGTCTCCACGATTGGATAAATCTGTCTGAACAAGCTCTTCATTACCATCATCCTTTAGCCCAGCTGACAAATCATACACCCCATTATTGCATTTTAACTTGGTGTCTACTATAAGTTTCTTTTTCATTAAAATATATTTTATTTTCAGTTTGTTATTTAAAGAGTTTTTAACTTTCATATGGTTACAAATGAGATTATATATCTTAGAAATTTTATATACAGACGCACATCTCAAATCATCAATTGGTATACCCGTCTGATATAAGGCAAGCGTCAACTTAGTTGCATCTATTTTCGCATTTCTTTGTCGAATGTATTTTTCATTTTTTCTTTCATTTGTCTTCAGTAAGCTTTGCACATTACCTGTGTTTCGTTTTAATGCTTTACTTATCAAATGTCTGTTGGAGTAGCTGTCACATTTATATAAATATGAAGATGCTTCATGTACTATGTCGCAGTTAACACTGAAGTCTATTGTATCTAACTGAGACATAAAAGAATATTTGCTATTTATAAAGTTAGCCAATTTTTGGACGTCTATTTTTAATTTTCTAGGCATATTTGACGATTACTATTTATTGAGAAATAAGTTGAAAAACTTTTCCAATAGGTATATTCTCAAGAATTTCAAACAAAAATCTAAAATGTTCAACTTAGGTTATATTATGCGCTAATAATAAGATATAACGTCCAGAAATATCATATCTATTACTAAATTCAAAATAAAAACACTCTTAGTAACAGTTATAGGCGAAACATTAAGGAATGAAATGTATCTAAATTTGCAGAGCTTCCGGTAGTTATAACATTACATAGTATACATACGTGTATTTTCTTTGCGGCTTGCTCTACGGCTAGTTATATATTGTAAACAATGTATGTGTTCACAAACTAATACAAACAAATTTAGTATTGATTATTTTGTAATAATATTATATACTAATACTTAAAACACAATAATATTGGCTAACCCAACAATAATAATAGACTTATCTAACATAAAATGTTAGTTAGTTTTTACTTAGTAAGAACTATGTAAAGAACAAAACGAAACTTATCAACATTACGAAAATAATATAAAGAAAAACATAACATCAAATAACACAAGATACAAATATAAAACTAATACTTTATCTCGGATATTGCCAAAATGTAGAGTTGGATTTAATGAACTATTCCTAATCAATTACATAAAATCCGTATTGCCAGCGCAGTAGATAATGCATATGTAGAAAATCGAATGTTGTGAGGTATAAGGTGAACTTTATAGGATTCATAGGCCGGATTCTGACGCAAACGTGGTTACAAAATGAATGCATCTAAATGATTAACAAGAACCTAATAGATAACAACACATGAGTAACACATAGTTATTCAAACTATAAATTAACAGTACTACTATTTTTGACGCACTTTCAGTGAAAAACTATGGATTTATCTATTAGTAATATAAAGATTCTTGACCCAGTATGAATTATGTATAAAAATTCTCGGGAAATAGGTCACAATAACACTCTGTTTTAAATTTTCGTCTTCACGTACGTTTCGGTCTCACGACCTTCATCAGAAGACTTATTATGTAAAAAGGGGGTTAATTAAAACTGATTAGCACAAACGTCCATATCGCATAATTTTCAATCAAGCGTGGGCTTTTCGATTGAAAATTATGCTTTATATGGGGAAGAAGTTGGTGTGAGAGAGGTTGATTGCCTGGCCGTAGCTTACCGTCCACACTCCATTTGAATAGTTGAATGTATGAAATTTCTGTTATGAAATTGTTTGTTTGTATCGCTGCAACTTTTTCCCACTATAATTCTTGCTCATAAGAATTTGTCAGCTAATGCACTCTTACATGTGAAAGACATTGGTGTGAGAGAGGTTGATTGCCTGGCCGTAGCATACCGTCCTCACTCCGTTCGAATAGTTGAATGTATGAAATTTCTGTTATGAAATTTTTTGTTTGTATCGCTGCAACTTTTAACTACTATAATTCTTGCTCATTAGAATCTGTCAGCTAATGCACTCTTACATGGGGAAGACATTGGTGTGAGAGGGGTTGATTGCCTGGCCGTAGCATACCGTCCACACTCCATTTAATAGTTGAATGTATGAAATTTCTATTATGAAATTTTTTGTTTGTTTCGCTGCAACTTTTTTCCACCATAATTCTTGCTCATAAGAATTTGTCAGCTAATGCTCTCTTACATGGGGAAGACATTGGTGTGAGAGAGGTTGATTGCCTGGCTGTAGCGAATCATCCACACTCCATCTGAATAGTTGAATGTATGAAATTTCTATTATGACATTTTTTGTTTGTATCGCTGCAACTTTTTTCCACTATAATTCTTGCTCATAAGAATTCGTCAGCTAATGCAACTTTATATGGGGAAGAAGTTGGTGTGAGAGATGTTGATTGCCTGGCCGTAGCATACCGTCCACACTCCGTTCGAATAGTTGAATGTATGAAATTTCTATTATGACATTTTTTGTTTGTATCGCTGCAACTTTTTCCCACTATAATTCTTGCTCATTAGAAGTTTTCGGCTGATGCACCTTTTCATAAGGAAGACATTGGTGAGGAAAAGTCGATTGCCTGGCCGTAGCGAATCATCCACACTCCATCTGAATAGTTGAATGTATGAAATTTCTATTATGACATTTTTTGTTTGTATCGCTGCAACTTTTTTCCACTATAATTCTTGCTCATGAGAATTTGTCAGCTAATGCAACTTTATATCGGGAAGAAGTTGGTGTGAGAGAGATTGATTGCCTGGCCGTAGCATACCGTCCACACTCCATTTGAATAGTTGAATGTATGAAATTTCTGTTACGAAATTTTTTTTTGTATCGCTGCAACTTTTTCCCACTATAATTCTTGCTCATTAGAATTTGTCAGCTAATGCACTCTTACATGGGGAAGACATTGGTGTAAGAGAGGTTGATTGCCTGGCCGTAGCATACCGTCCACACTCCATTTAATAGTTGAATGTATGAAATTTCTATTATGAAATTTTTTGTTTGTATCGCTGCAACTTTTTCCCACTATAATTCTTGCTCATAAGAATTTGTCAGCTAATGCACTCTTACATGGGGAAGACATTGGTGTGAGAGAGGTTGATTGCCTGGCCGTAGCATACCGTCCACACTCCATTTAATAGTTGAATGTATGAAATTTCTATTATGAAATTTTTTGTTTGTATCGCTGCAACTTTTTCCCACTATAATTCTTGCTCCTAAGAATTTGTCAGCTAATGCACTCTTACATGGGGAAGACATTGGTGTGAGAGAGGTTGATTGCCTGGCCGTAGCATACCGTCCACACTCCGTTCGAATAGTTGAATGTATGAAATTTCTATTATGAAATTTTTTGTTTGTATCGCTGCAACTTTTTCCGACTATAATTCTTGCTCATAAGAATTTGTCAGTTAATGCACTCTTACATGGGGAAGACATTGGTGTGAGAGAGGTTGATTGCCTGGCCGTAGCATACCGTCCACACTCCATTTAATAGTTGAATGTATGAAATTTCTATTATGAAATTTTTTGTTTGTATCGCTGCAACTTTTTCCCACTATAATTCTTGCTCATAAGAATTTGTCAGCTAATGCACTCTTACATGGGGAAGACATTGGTGTGAGAGAGGTTGATTGCCTGGCCGTAGCATACCGTCCACACTCCATTTAATAGTTGAATGTATGAAATTTCTATTATGAAATTTTTTGTTTGTATCGCTGCAACTTTTTCCCACTATAATTCTTGCTCCTAAGAATTTGTCAGCTAATGCACTCTTACATGGGGAAGACATTGGTGTGAGAGAGGTTGATTGCCTGGCCGTAGCATACCGTCCACACTCCGTTCGAATAGTTGAATGTATGAAATTTCTATTATGAAATTTTTTGTTTGTATCGCTGCAACTTTTTCCGACTATAATTCTTGCTCATAAGAATTTGTCAGTTAATGCACTCTTACATGGGGAAGACATTGGTGTGAGAGAGGTTGATTGCCTGGCCGTAGCATACCGTCCACACTCCGTTCGAATAGTTGAATGTATGAAATTTCTATTATGAAATTTTTTGTTTGTATCGCTGCAACTTTTTCCGACTATAATTCTTGCTCATAAGAATTTGTCAGTTAATGCACTCTTACATGGGGAAGACATTGGTGTGAGAGAGGTTGATTGCCTGGTCGTAGCATACCGTCCACACTCCATTTAATAGTTGAATGTATGAAATTTCTATTATGAAATTTTTTGTTTGTATCGCTGCAACTTTTTCCCACTATAATTCTTGCTCCTAAGAATTTGTCAGCTAATGCACTCTTACATGGGGAAGACATTGGTGTGAGAGAGGTTGATTGCCTGGCCGTAGCATACCGTCCACACTCCGTTCGAATAGTTGAATGTATGAAATTTCTATTATGAAATTTTTTGTTTGTATCGCTGCAACTTTTTTCCACCATAATTCTTGCTCATAAGAATTTGTCAGCTAATGCTCTCTTACATGGGGAAGACATTGGTGTGAGAGAGGTTGATTGCCTGGCCGTAGCATACCGTCCACACTCCATTTAATAGTTGAATGTATGAAATTTCTATTATGAAATTTTTTGTTTGTATCGCTGCAACTTTTTTCCACCATAATTCTTGCTCATAAGAATTTGTCAGCTAATGCACTCTTACATGGGGAAGACATTGGTGTGAGAGAGGTTGATTGCCTGGCCGTAGCATACCGTCCTCACTCCGTTCGAATAGTTGAATGTATGAAATTTCTGTTATGAAATTTTTTGTTTGTATCGTTGCAACTTTTTCCCACTATAATTCTTGCTCATTAGAATTTGTCAGCTAATGCACTCTTACATGGGGAAGACATTGGTGTGAGAGGGGTTGATTGCCTGGCCGTAGCATACCGTCCACACTCCATTTAATAGTTGAATGTATGAAATTTCTATTATGAAATTTTTTGTTTGTTTCGCTGCAACTTTTTTCCACCATAATTCTTGCTCATAAGAATTTGTCAGCTAATGCTCTCTTACATGGGGAAGACATTGGTGTGAGAGAGGTTGATTGCCTGGCCGTAGCATACCGTCCACACTCCGTTCGAATAGTTGAATGTATGAAATTTCTATTATGAAATTTTTTGTTTGTATCGCTGCAACTTTTTCCGACTATAATTCTTGCTCATAAGAATTTGTCAGTTAATGCACTCTTACATGGGGAAGACATTGGTGTGAGAGAGGTTGATTGCCTGGCCGTAGCATACCGTCCACACTCCGTTCGAATAGTTGAATGTATGAAATTTCTATTATGAAATTTTTTGTTTGTATCGCTGCAACTTTTTCCGACTATAATTCGTGCTCATAAGAATTTGTCAGTTAATGCACTCTTACATGGGGAAGACATTGGTGTGAGAGAGGTTGATTGCCTGGCCGTAGCATACCGTCCACACTCCATTTAATAGTTGAATGTATGAAATTTCTATTATGAAATTTTTTGTTTGTATCGCTGCAACTTTTTCCCACCATAATTCTTGCTCATAAGAATTTGTCAGGTAATGCTCTCTTATATGGGGAAGACATTGGTGTGAGAGAGGTTTATTGCCTGGCCGTAGCATACCGGCCACACTACATTTAATAGTTGAATGTATGAAATTTCTATTATGAAATTTTTTGTTTGTATCGCTGCAACTTTTTTCCACCATAATTCTTGCTCATAAGAATTTGTCAGCTAATGCACTCTTACATGGGGAAGACATTGGTGTGAGAGAGGTTGATTGCCTGGCCGTAGCATACCGTCCTCACTCCGTTCGAATAGTTGAATGTATGAAATTTCTGTTATGAAATTTTTTGTTTGTATCGTTGCAACTTTTTCCCACTATAATTCTTGCTCATTAGAATTTGTCAGCTAATGCACTCTTACATGGGGAAGACATTGGTGTGAGAGGGGTTGATTGCCTGGCCGTAGCATACCGTCCACACTCCATTTAATAGTTGAATGTATGAAATTTCTATTATGAAATTTTGTGTTTGTTTCGCTGCAACTTTTTTCCACCATAATTCTTGCTCATAAGAATTTGTCAGCTAATGCTCTCTTACATGGGGAAGACATTGGTGTGAGAGAGGTTGATTGCCTGGCCGTAGCATACCGTCCACACTCCGTTCGAATAGTTAAATGTATGAAATTTCTATTATGACATTTGTTGTTTGTATCGCTGCAACTTTTTCCCACTATAATTCTTGCTCATTAGAAGTTTTCGGCTGATGCACCATTTCATAAGGAAGACATTGGTGTAGGGAAAGTCGATTACCTGGCCGTAGCGAATCATCCACACTCCATCTGAATAGTTGAATGTATGAAATTTCTATTATGACATTTTTTGTTTGTATCGCTGCAACTTTTTTCCGCTATAATTCTTGCTCATAAGAATTTGTCAGCTAACGCAATTTTATATGAGGAAGAAGTTGATGTGAGCGAGGTTGATTGCCTGGCCGTAGCATACCGTCCACACTCCGTTCGAATAGTTGAATGTATGAAATTTCTATTATGACATTTTTTGTTTGTATCGCTGCAACTTTTCTCACTATAATTCTTGCTCATTAGAAGTTTTCGACTGATGCACCATTTCATAAGGAAGACATTGGTGTTGGAAAAGTCGATTGCCTGGCTGTAGCGAATCATCCACACTCCATCTGAATAGTTGAATGTATAAAATTTCTATTATGACATTTTTTGTTTGTATCGCTGCAACTTTTTTCCACTATAATTCTTGCTCATGAGAATTTGTCAGCTAATGCAACTTTATATCGGGAAGAAGTTGGTGTGAGAGAGATTGATTGCCTGGCCGTAGCATACCGTCCACACTCCATTTGAATAGTTGAATGTATGAAATTTCTGTTACGAAATTTTTTTTTGTATCGCTGCAACTTTTTCCCACTATAATTCTTGCTCATTAGAATTTGTCAGCTAATGCACTCTTACATGGGGAAGACATTGGTGTGAGAGAGGTTGATTGCCTGGCCGTAGCATACCGTCCACACTCCATTTAATAGTTGAATGTATGAAATTTCTATTATGAAATTTTTTGTTTGTATCGCTGCAACTTTTTCCCACTATAATTCTTGCTCATAAGAATTTGTCAGCTAATGCACTCTTACATGGGGAAGACATTGGTGTGAGAGAGGTTGATTGCCTGGCCGTAGCATACCGTCCACACTCCATTTAATAGTTGAATGTATGAAATTTCTATTATGAAATTTTTTGTTTGTATCGCTGCAACTTTTTCCCACTATAATTCTTGCTCCTAAGAATTTGTCAGCTAATGCACTCTTACATGGGGAAGACATTAGTGTGAGAGAGGTTGATTGCCTGGCCGTAGCATACCGTCCACACTCCGTTCGAATAGTTGAATGTATGAAATTTCTATCATGAAATTTTTTGTTTGTACCGCTGCAACTTTTTCCCTCTATAATTCTTGCTCATAAGAATACGTCAGCTAATGCACTCTTACATGGGGAAGACATTGGTGTGAGAGAGGTTGATTGCCTGGCCGTAGCATACCGTCCACACTCCGTTCGAATAGTTGAATGTATGAAATTTCTATTATGACATTTTTTGTTTGTATCGCTGCAACTTTTTCCCACTGTAATGTTTGCTCATTATAGTTTGTGGGCTAATGTACCTTTTTATAGGGAAGTCATTGGTGTAGGAGAATTGATTGCCTGGCAGTGACGAACCATCCATACTTCACTTAAATAGTTAAGTGTATGAAATTTCTGTTAGGAAATTTTGTACTCTTTTGAACCTATACGTTGAATTATCCTGTATATGGTTCAAATTTCAAACGAACAACACAGTACGACAATAGGCAATGCATTATATTCCAATAATATCATTATATGTTCGATTAGAAAGGAGAAATAACTAAATAAACCAGTACATATTATTACAATTGGTATAAAATGAATATCGGACGTACGTATATGTATGCCATCTAAATATGAACGTAGTGAGCGAGATGAGTGAGAGGTATGTAGCGCGGTGGTTGGACTGCACGTACAATGTTTCAATAGAGACTAGTAGCCGAGTCGGCAAAAGTGTGGCTGGAAAAGCGTGGATAACTTCACACAAATAAAAAAACAGGGTATGTCGGCCACCTGGTGGACTTTATTTGTCCGTAATGAAGGCGACTGTAAGAAGACTGTTCAACAAAGCCAAGCGAGTCAGCACGTACTGGGATGAATATCGTATAACAAGGCTATGAAGAAAGCGCGAAGGACCTCGTGGAAGAAATATTGGAATATTGGGTATAGAGGACACACCCAGGAAAGCCAGACTCCACAAGGTACTAGCAACCGAACCACAACATAAAGTTGGCTCCTGTGCAAAACCACAAGGATGATATACCAAAACAGAAAAAACGCTGGAACTGCTGATCCAGACTCACTTCCCTGGATTACGTTATGGAAAGATCATAGTACGACAGAATCGGAAGACCTCGTAGCTCAAAAGAGAACGCCAGAGAAAACTGGGCTCTGTCTGCGAGTACCATTAACAAATCAAAAATCAAATGGGTAATAAATTCAGTTCGACTATACAAGTAACAAGGAACCGATGCGATACTGCCAGCTTTATTGCAGCAGGCAATCGATATACTGGCCCCCACCCTGTGTGAAATGTTGAGCAGCTTGGCACTGAGCTACATACGGACGAGTAGAGGGCGTCAAAAGTGGTGTTTAAACCAAAGCCAAGGCTAGTGTCTTATGTCCAGCCAAAATCTTCGTACGATCAGTGTAACATCGTTTCTCCTGAAAAATTTTGAGAAACTGATCGACAGACATGTCAGTGACGGAACTGTCTTGAGAAACTCCCTACATCATAACCAGTATGGAAATCCTGCGAAATGGCGGTATACGAGCTAATGCAGAAAGTAGGGAAATCGCTGAGCTGCAAAGAAATAGCGGTAGCGAGCTTTCTGGAGACAGAAGGAAGCTCTTTCAAATCAATTGCCAGTGACACGCAAGAGCGAGGGATGGAGAATATATTTGTTATGCAGATGGATCCATAACATGCTCCGCAGCAGGACCGTCATTGAAATATTCAATGGGGTCGAGATGAAGGTACGGGTGGCTGGAGGATGTCCGCAGAGGTGTACTGTCACCTATGCTGTGAAGTCTGGTGGTTTACATACTTCTAATACTCCTTGAGAGTAAAGCAGCGTAATCGGATATGCGGATGATATCGTCATTGTAGTACAAGGGCAGTTCGGGAGCATAGTAGCATCTCTGAAGCAGTAACCACTGAACACTATGGGAACATGGTGCAACAAGGAGACACTCAAAGTGAATCCCTCGAAACTAAACCATTGTACCATTCACGAGGAGAAAGGACATTGGAACCATACAGACTCACGTTTTGTATGGGGTAAGCCTAGCTGACCTTTGGGAAGCATCTGGAGGAAACCACTAATAAAGCGATAAAAGCCTTGTGGAGCCGCCGTCGTTCATTCTGGAGAACCTGAGGACACACACTATGGATGGTACACTGGGTGTACACCACCATAGTGAGACCCACTGTAATACACGCCGGAAATATATGGGCTGAAAAGTAAAAACTAAACTATCCCAGTATTCCCTGATCAGAGTTCAGGGGCTAGCGTGGTTAGGAATAGCTGGTGCAATGTCTACAACCCCAACGGCCGCGATGGAAAATCTGTTGGGACTGGAACCACTGTATCTCGCCATTCAGGCAGAAACCACAAGAGGAGCGTATCGCTTAGATTATTGGATTGTATAACATCACTGAGTAAAGCATACTATAAAATAATCTGGCCATCTATAAGAGTAGGGGATGACGTTTTGTTTTGGCCAGAATTAATTAGGATTTTACTGTCAAGTTAATATTATGAGATTTCTGAATTGTAACTGTAGATTCATTATATTTTAAAATTATAACTCTTCAGAGTGTTTCTATGAAATCTAATCATAAAGTAAAAACTATTATTATCCTTTTATAGTGGCGCCCAACGTGGAACTGGAAAACTTGAAGGATTTGGTTAGTGGATCGTATCAGTTATTATTCTCGTATCGGGTATAAAATTGTTCCATTGGGCTTCCGGTTTACCGATTGATGCACAACTTTTTCTCCACATTTGAGAATAAAAACTCTTAACGTGCTTCTGAAACTCAGTTCAAGGTCTCTGATAATTTGTTTCTCGTGGATTATTATTTCCATTCGAACTTTTCATATTATCAGTGTGTTTCAAGCTTTGATGTGGTGACTGTTGAATCAAGTTTGACAAAGCAGTACAGGACGGATTCTGCAATAAGTTTGGACTTGGTAAAATACTCATGGTCACTGTAAAACTGTAAGTACATCGTTTTTTTTAACTGCATGGAACGTTGTGAAAATCAAGCCCAATTAAAAACCTGGCTGGTCACAAATACTTTCTACGTTAGTATATACAATTGCAGACGGTTGAACAGGAAAATAATCTAGAAAGTGACAATATGGCAAAAGTAGTTAGGTACCTCTACACAGAATGTTGCTGTTAGTGGGAACTTTTCGAATTGTTCATCATGTTTTGACGGTTCTAAAGACTCAGACGTGAATGCTTTTATTGATGCCATTGTTATGTATATATAACAATTATGCTCAAATATCCGACCCAAAAGCCCTCAAAGGACTCCCGATGTTGTTTGATGGGTTTGCAACAAGGTTGTATCAAGGTGTGAAGACAACAGTACAAACGGTTGAATGCCATAACGATTAGTGATTTGTATCCGCTACCGTGTATGGGTGATTTACTTCATGCAGCTAAAAGAACGTTATATATGACCACAATTGATTTACGATCAAGTTATCATCAGGTTAGAGTCTTTGAGAACGACAAAGATAAAACCGCGTTTGTTACCTTTTGGAACTCGCCGTCATTTATGTACGCCGTTCGGTTTGAAAGGAGCTCCTGGAACATTTCAGGGGTTAATGGATCAATTTCGACGCGGTCTTGGCAATATTGTGGTTCTTAGTTACTTAGATGATATCATTGTTATTTCCAGTACATTTGAAGAACATTTATGATTTGAAAATAGTATCCATAGACTTGAACAATTCGAACTCACGCTAACCGTAAGAAGTATGTTTTAGCATGTGCAGAGGCAACATACTTGGGATATTACATTACTTCGGACAGTATTTCGGTTGATCCTGAAAAAATCTCTGGGATAAGGTAACGTTCGCCACCGCGCGGAATTTTAAAGAAGTGCAATCTTTTCTCCGAACCGCTAGTTGGTACAGAAGGTTTATAAAAAACTTCGCTGAAGTATCTCGACCGCTTAGCGATTTTACCAAAACGAAAGCGTTTTGGCAATGAACTCCTGAATCCCGATCAGCGTTCGAGAACATAAAGCATTTATTGGTGTGAGCTCCGATATTAAAGCAAATAGACGGGAGTAAACCGTACAGTATACGTACCGATTCTAGTAGTTATGCTCTAGGTGCTGTATTGCTGCAAGGTAAAAAAGAAGATGAACATCCTGTAGAATACACAAGTCGGTTATTGAATATTTTACTTCACGGGAATGCGTCGATATGTTGCAGCTTATGTTGGTAAATTTCTAGATTGTCAGCGTTACAAGGCCAAACCCCGGTATATGCACAAAGATTTGAAATTTTGGCAATAGATCTTTTTGGACCATTACAGGAAGGGTCTGGTAGAGAAAAATGGATACTTATAGTTGAAGAGATATCTACGAAGTGGTTTACCTTACATCGTGCTAATGCAAAAGAGTGTGCTCTCACTCTTATTAATGAAATATGTTTCCGTTATGGATTACCTCGCAAAATTATAAGCGACAACGGTGTCCAATTTATATCAGCCGTGCTACACCTCAGATATAAAGGAATCGTTCACTCCTCTTCATCACCCATCAGGCTAACATGATGGAGTGGAAAAATCGTGACCTGAACCCACGACTCGGTATTCTAGTAGGGAATGATCATCGATTATGGCCTGAGAAACTTCCTACCACTCGTTTTGCCATGAACATGTATGGTGTGAATCTACAGGAAGGACTGATGCTTACTTGACATTTGGACCTGAGTTACGAACACCGGATGATGTCAAATATGATTTCAGGACTGTAACGGAAACTGAAAACTTCCTTCCAAAAATAACCCCTTATCTGAAAAAGATTTCAAGAGGTTAAGACGTTAAATGAAAAAAATCAAGATCGCCATAAGATTTACGCAGATACCAAAACGAATAATGTCAATCCATTCAAAATTGGAGATTTAGTATGGGTTCACACGCACGCCTCAACTAACGCCATAAAAGGACTAGCTACGAAGTTTCACCCAAAACTTACAAAATACTGTTTTGTAAATCCTATGCTTTGTGGGTCAAACTAGAAGGAACATTTTAACTCGTTATAAGGAACATTTTGAACATATAAAGAAAAATAATGGTGAAAAATCAGCGGTAGCCGAACATATTTTAAATACAGGTCACAATATTTCAAAGTTTATAACTTTTAAAACACAGTACAGACAAATTTCTAGGTAATTTATTAGGGATGGAAATGTATAAACGGAAAAGCAATTTACTAAATTTCGATTTATCTCCAGCTGAGGGTAACCCTTTGTTTAAATTATTATCCCCAACTAGTATTTAAGCAGCCACATTTTGGTTTTTAATTTAGTTTACTCTGATGATGGCTACTTGGTAGCCGAAAGGTCCACAGTACTTTAGTGGATAAGGGTGATTATTTATTATTTATAGTGTTATAATATATCCACAGTGTGAACTCTTTTATAGTTTATTATACAGAATTGAATATGATAATAATAAATGCCAATCGCCTGCAGTATATACTTTAACTAAACTCTTTTGATTTATTTTGCCCCACGTTGTGGTGACAATTATTAACTTATGAGTTTATTATTTAATTATGAATTATTATTAATTCTACCGGCTAGCTTTCCCTTATTTATTTTTAATTTTATTAATGATTGTTTGATTTGAATAATGAACTTTTACCTTTTTTTATTTTATATCTATGGAATTAAACACAATGTTCTTTGAATGTTAAAAACTTTTATAATTAAATTTCTATGACTCTAAATTTTAATGTTATGTTCATATATAGATCTATGATCTAACCTCAAAATTATTTACTATTAATATTTGTTTACAAAGTTATAATCTACAATCTTTCTTTCAGATTTACAGACAGATAATAATACAATGGAGAAATAATAAATAAACTTACGTTTAGTTTATATCCAAGAATATGTTTTAAAATGTAGGCAATGTTCACTTGGCTTGATCTTCTTATTAATTTTATAATTCACTTTAACCGTACACAATTTCTTTGCTATGCACAATAAACACAGGTAAACTATTTTGGTTACTTCTTTTGAAATCAGGAACTGTTGAAAATTGTTAACTTAGTTTTATTCTTTTATTAAAGATATAAAACTCTTCAATGATGTTTGGAACTTTATCGAAGGTTGGCTATCGTTGTATGTTACTTATGAATTGTAGGTTATTGTAACCTTTAAACTTTGTTCGGAGACTTGGAACACTACTTGACTTGTAGAAATTATTTATTTGCTTCGGTTACTTTCAACCTTACGAAGCTACTGGAACACTTGGGTACACCGATGTTTATCCAATAAACTATGGTTATGGAAACTTCAAGAGTTGCTAAGAGTACCTTGACTCTTCAGATGTTGATGGCTAACTGACTTGGCTTGTCTTCAGATGCCTTTTATAGGCCTTCAAAACCGATGCTACTTGATGTCATTTTCAAACTATGAGGTGCTTTCTTTACATATCAAGAATGCTTTGATGATTGTTGAAAACTGACATAAGTTTACATTGTTATCAGTCTGACGTTTATAAAATCGCCTCGACCAATCAGAATTTAGTATTCTATAAATTTTGAATTATTGGAGATTTTCAACTTATTTTAAATGATGATGATTCCTTCTTTTTAAATTCATATTGCCTACATTTTTCCACACACTTTGGTATAAGATAACCTATTATTAGGTTATTATTAATATGATTATTCCAATAATTATTATAAATTTGGCAGTTGTCATTCTTAAAAACTAATACATAATATAACATATCAATAACATTTCTTTAACATTATATAACTCAAATTTACTAATCCTAACTTATATCTATAATATTTTTCAATAGTTTGTGCTATCTCATGATAGTTTTTGTAATCATTTTAATTATGATTTCTGTCTTCGTAACACTGTACGTTTATTCACTTTCACTGAAGTTCTTGTTTTACACTTCTAATTCTAATTACATTATTGTTTATTATGTTTTACATTGTTTATTATATTATACTAACTATTGTTTAACTTTTAATATTGTTTTTAATTCCATATAATATCTTTTTATTGATCTTTTCTGATTTTCAATGTTCGGTAAGTTCTAATTTTATCATTTTTGTTGTTTAGGAAATGAAATCATAACAAATTCCCCTAAATCAATTTTAAAGTATTAATTGATCTTTAATATTTAAAATTTATGTATCTTTTGATTTTATTTTCTTGAACTAGATTTATTAATAATTATACTTGTATATTTGATCAATATTAAATATTCCCCTTATCTTTCCATTTTCAGGATTCATTAATTCATAACTATTTTTAGCATTTTCATTTGTTACCACATATGGATTAATTAACTTCTTTCTTTTTCTCATTTCCCTACTCATATACTTTCTCGCATTTCTTTCTATCCTATTACTGATATGTTTTAAATAAATTCCTTTTTTTTTAATTTACATTTCTTTCTATCTTTTTCTAATAATTCTATTTCCCCTTTTCTAATACTATCAAATGAAATATTTTCTCTTACTTTATATTTGAACATTCTATATGCACTTTGAATTCCTATAGGTTTTTCTTTAAATCTATACACCTTTTCTTTTATCATAATCTCAGTGTAATCTTTACAACTTTTATGTAATGTTATCAAACAAAAAATATTTCTTAATTCTTTTACAAAAATGCATGGGTGTAATAATTTTATATTTCCATTGAATTTTATCTTACTTTCATAACCCACATTTCTGTATTCTATATTCATTCTCTCTTCTGATCTATTCTCAATTCCTTTTATCCTTTCATCCTGTTCATTAATTATTTTATCCTGTTCATTTATCATTTTATCCTGATTTTCCTTCATACTTTGTACATTCACATTCATATTCTCTTCACTATTCTTCCTCAAATCATTCATTCGATTTTCAATAATATCAATTTCTTTCTCTACATTATTAAACTTCCTATTTACAAAACTATTATATTCATCTAATTTATTATCTATACTTTCTTCAACATGTTTTCTATTTTCCTTTTTCTCTGTTTCAACTATTCTCATAATTTCATCAGTTCTTTTTTCAAATTTATCATTCTTTCTCTTAAGTTCTTCTTGTATTTCAATCTTACCTTGTTCAATTTTAATATTAGTTTCTATCGTACTTTGTTAAATTTTTTTATTCGTTTCATTCATCATTTTATCCTGAATTTCTGTCTTACTTTGTACATTTGTACATTTTTACCATTAGTTGCTTTTCTTCTCTCTATTATCTCATCAACTTTCATATGTAAACTTTCAAGTAATTTTATTATTTGTGCTTCCATTTTTTTTTATTATTTAATCTAGTTTTCTAATTTACTTTGATTACGCGGTTCTATTTGAATTTCCTTTTCATAATGACTTTTTATTTCCCTTTTTCAAATGGCCTCACGTTCGAGCGACAATTGATATAAAAACTCTTTACTGAGTTTTATTCTTTAATTGAAGATATAAAACTCTTCAATGATGTTTGGAACTTTATCGAAGGTTGGCTATCGTTGTATGTTACTTATGAATTGTAGGTTATTGTAACCTTTAAACTTTGTTCGGAGACTTGGAACACTACTTGACTTGTAGAAATTATTTATTTGCTTCGGTTACTTTCAACCTTACGAAGCTACTGGAACACTTGGGTACACCGATGTTTATCCAATAAACTATGGTTATGGAAACTTCAAGAGTTGCTAAGAGTACCTTGACTCTTCAGATGTTGATGGCTAACTGACTTGGCTTGTCTTCAGATGCCTTTTATAGGCCTTCAAAACCGATGCTACTTGATGTCATTTTCAAACTATGAGGTGCTTTCTTTACATATCAAGAATGCTTTGATGATTGTTGAAAACTGACATAAGTTTACATTGTTATCAGTCTGACGTTTATAAAATCGCCTCGACCAATCAGAATTTAGTATTCTATACATTTTGAATTATTGGAGATTTTCAACTTATTTTAAATGATGATGATTCCTTCTGTTTAAATTCATATTGCCTACATTTTTCCACACACTTTGGTATAAGATAACCTATTATTAGGTTATTATTAATATGATTATTCCAATAATTATTATAAATTTGGCAGTTGTCATTCTTAAAAACTAATACATAATATAACATATCAATAACATTTCTTTAACATTATATAACTCAAATTTACTAATCCTAACTTATATCTATAACATTTTTCAATAGTTTGTGCTATCTCATGATAGTTTTTTCATTTTAATTATGATTTCTGTCTTGGTAACACTGTACGTTTATTCACTTTCACTGAAGTTCTTGTTTTACACTTGTTTATTATGTTTTACATTGTTTATTATATTATACTAACTATTATTTAACTTTTAATATTGTTTTTAATTCCATATAATATTTTTTTATTAATCTTTTCTGATTTTCAATGTTCGGTAAGTTCTAATTTTATAATTTTTGTTGTTTAGGAAATGAAATCATAACAATACATTGGCTACACAATACTTATCGTGTACTAATGAGCTTCATTACAACCTTCAAGTAGGTAGAATAACAGTCTGAGAAGAATTGTTGTAGATCTATGGTTTCGGAGTTTACGTAGTGTAAAATCCAACTCTCGGGAGTTGGAGAATTGAATTCAAATTTACGCAAGACATTTAATTTGTAATTAATCTAATTGTTTTACCACATTGTGCCATTCTCAAAGGAGTTGAACAACTTCTAGCTGTTGTACTCCTGAAGTTTAATTCTATTAAAATTTTGATTGACAATGATGTAAATTAAGGAAATTAAACAATGTTAAATCCGGCAAAGTGGAAAGTGATGCCACTGTTAAAATGAAAAATTCTTGGTTTGATGAAGATTTTACCAGATCAAGAAAATTGCTCAAATGAATTTGTTGCACTAAATTACTAACTATGCAGTCATTTATTTCTTATCGTGAACAGGCCATGGTAAAAACAAATTTGTTGTTCGAAATATAAAGCGTATCTCTGGATTTCCAAACACGAGATAAACAAGTGTCACTAGTTTTCGAACAATTTATACATAATATTCGTTAGGCGGCATATATTTAGGTTAAATTAACGATATTTATACTATAGAATTTGAACACAAATTATTACTTGCACATTTACATGATAACATCAAATCATAAGTTTTTCACCTTGGGATTTAAGTTCCAACCATTAAAAAAACAGAAATAAATGGATCAGGTGCACACATTCTATAGAATAGTCATTCTTTGATATAGTTCTTGGATCAAAATAAATGTTTAGATGTCTAATTCAATTGCTTACATATGTGAACATTTGTACTTACCATCCAATCAAATTATCCATTACTCCTATTTGAATTCAATTTTCGATTTTCTCACTGCAATATGTGTTATTATTTGTTCATAAGAGTTATAGGAATTTAACAGTCTTCTAACAAATATGTATTTAATTTGCGATCATGATGATCAATATTGGGTTAGGTAGTTTATCAATAAATATTTTTTGATACTTAGATTATTTAAAATTAAGTAACTTAACTTAAGTATGTAGTATTAAGTAATGTTGAAAAATGAAGTACATAACATATTATCTTATCTCTTTGGTAGAAAAACCTTGCATCTTCTAAACGTCTCTAAAACAACAATATAGCAGAGCCCATTTCGGCATCATTTTGTCATCTTCAATTATTTGCTTTCGTATTATATTTGAAATTGAAATCGTCTGCAGCGATTTTTCTCAACTTGAATTCCATTGCTTCTCCTGTCTGTTCCAACATTTTGCAGAAAAAGCCGTCTTTATTTTGTAGTAATTCGTGAGGATGCGCAAATTCTACTACTTGTCCCGCATCCATCACCAATACTTTATCAGAATCCATGATTGTATTTAATCTATGAGCAACAGTGATCACTGTGCAATTTTGGAAAGTTGTACGAATTGAAGATTGTATCAATGCGTCAGTTCTGAAAATAACATGTGTATTATGAGTTTTTACTGGATGATGTTGCAACAACAATGGAAAGACTTAATACAGAGGCAACATCTATCAAGAATTGGCAACTATAATGCAACTTTGACATGACATTAATCTTCCTATAAAAAAGTATTGACAGAATTTGATTTCCGGTTTTGGCGAATACAATGACAACAAATATTAAATTTGCGTCATGCCTCTTGAACATAAGTTGCTAAAGTGGGAAAGAAATTTGATGTTCTTTACAATAAATATTTGAATAAGACGCTGACGCAACTAACAGATCAAGAGTATGGCAAGTACCCTCTTGCAGTGTTGCTGATTACCTGCATCTCAGGATACTACTAGTGAATGAGCACATTTTTCTTAAATGCTATGGGTAGTATCTTTAATTTCGGAAATAAAAATTAGACGAACAAATATATGGTCCATCAGTTGAAATAACATACCTTGAAGAATAACTTTTTTAATGGTATAACACGAAACACCAACCACAAAAATAACTGCTGAAACTGATGTTTCAGCACGATTCCCAAGATCATTTTTTAATTCGAGTGAAACACAATACACCAGCTTGAAATTGCATACCTTGAGAAACCAGCACCTAATGAATGTAAGCTTTATATATTGATCCACTGAAGATTGCAACTTAGTTGCCGGAATACGCATTCTCATTTCTCATATTTATGTGGTGTTTGGATTACATTCATTTGGTGCTACTCTATTGATCACCCTGAAAAATCAATTGTATTTGAAACTTACTGCGGATCCACATTGGCTGTAGCTTCATCCATCACAAGTACTTTGTTACTTCTTACTATAGCTCTCGCTAAACATACTAATTGTCGTTGCCCTGCACTAAAATTTGACCCACCTTCACTCACATTTTGATCTAAACTTTCCACCACATCTTTTAGTTCCACCTGAAAATTGAAGGAAATACCCATTATTGACATGAAGATGAACCCCAAAAATATACTTACGCATTCTAAAGCTTTCCAGAGGGATTTATCGTCGCATTTACTAAAAGGATCTAAATTGTATCGGACACTGGCAGAAAATAGTACTGGTTCTTGAGGTATAATGGATATGTTTGAACGCAAATCATTTAAACCTACTGTACTGGTATCGATACCATCTATTTCTATAGTACCATCTATAGATGTTAATCTAAATAATGCCGAAATTAAGGAAGATTTTCCCGCTCCAGTGCGCCCAACCACTCCAACCTGTAATTATCATCAATTCAACATACTCCGCGAATGCATTTATATAATATTCTTGAATCAGTATCTCATACTTTATTTAAGCAAATTAGATTCATGAAAATTATCCGATGGTATTTCCGTTACACATAGCATTCAGAGAAATTAAGCACTTAAAGCAGTGTAAACTGAGAACGATTGAAAAAAGTTTTGGTTCACCAAGCTGAACAGTGACAACACGTCTTCTAGTCCCAGACAGCTGTTTCGCTCTTCTCATGAGCTCGGCAGTGGGCCGAGGCAGACAAGAAGTCGCTGATCAACCATATCTGAAAGTGATGACGGAGCCGTCACCTGGCGGTAGTATTTCAAACTGTTTCTCCGTCGATTCTTTGAATCGCGTGAATCGTTTTATTAATGCGTAGCATTGAGAATTGCATGATCATCGGGTCGTCTGCTTTACGACAGGTGGTGCTGGAACATCTAGGTTTGTCATTTTCTTATATCACTTTCGGAGATGGTTGATTAGTGACTTCAAGTCTGCCTAGTCCCACTGACGAGCTCATAAGAGCGAAACAGCTACCTGGGACTAAACGACGTGTTGTCACTGTTGAACCTGGTGAACCATAGCTTTGTATATTGACTTCTAACATGAAATGTGTTTGTAGTTCATTATGCATTATTAACTACAGCTAGAGATTGGTAGATATAGGTTATTTAAGACAGAAGAATGTACATTTACGTATACTTAGAGTAGAGCCGCCCTTCCTTGTGTTCAGTAAACTAGCAATATTACAAATGTGGAATATTCCGTTAGTCATCTGATGAACAAATCAGTGCAGATTACGAAAGCGTAATAATTCATGGCTTAGAGATTCCATAATAAGTTAACAAACATCTTAAGGGAACTTAACTTCAATAACACTTTTTTCAAGTTCAGATATATTGAGATATATTTTAACAGATTATAAAGTTTTGGGCCGACAAGAGGGAATTGAATAATGGTTTTCTATGTTAATATAAATATAGATGAATCATTTCCAGAGTAGAGTATCATATTTTAAGAGATATGATATAGCACCAACATACTTTCAAAAATCAAAATTGTGATATCCCTTAATTCAGATGTTCAAGAAAAAACGTATAAAATGCAAAAGACGTTGGAATATATAATAAACACAAGTTTAATCGAAGAGATTCATTATTCGAATATTAATTATAGTCGCAGAGTATGTATCACCATGCATTCCACATGTTTCACAGGAGGACATAATTTTCTTTGCAGTGTTTAAATCGTACCGATAGTTCGGTTTCCGGGTTGTTCCCGCGTCACATACATACGTACACTTATTTAGATGCCTAAGTTTCGCCAACCAATGATCCTCATATCAGCTAGAAACTGCAGAAGAGACTCAATAGTTATTGCTTTATGGGTATTTTAGGCGATGTACCACGGCTTTTAATTCACGGACCTCGTTCCGGAGACTGATTGTTTCGACACATTAGTTTAAAACTGTTGTGTTAATCGGTTAGGTTTTAGTTGAATTTCAAAGGTATTCATGTCCAAAGTAGTTTGTCCTTGATGTAAAGGACATGCGTTGAAATTGTGGACGCCTTTAAACACTGTTTGATGATCACTTTCAAGTTTATAATGTTCCGCAAGTTCAAAACTACCGATGTCGCGATGCGTTGTACAAGGCAGGTAGGTAGTTTGAAAACTCCCCTTCATACGTCCCTGAAGTAGTAATTTTAAAACCTATTGTTGTAATGAAGACCATCGATTGCGGTAGTGAAATTTCATCACACCTACAAACTCTCTGACTTGAGCCCCATTTATTAAATAGAACGTTCAGTTCACAACTTATTCGTAGTTCATAAACTCTCAAAG
The DNA here is from genome assembly GCA_958510875.1 of Endomychus coccineus. NCBI lineage: Eukaryota > Metazoa > Arthropoda > Insecta > Coleoptera > Endomychidae > Endomychus > Endomychus coccineus. Next base: position 85,981,469 of record OY294069.1, on the reverse strand, counting down.
CATTCATCATCCGTTTTCTATCCAATAACTAGTAATTCTGAAATTTTTTCCTGCATTATTTCAATTTTATTTAAAAAAATTCTTACGCTAACTTAGAAACCACTGCTTCCATGGCTAATACTTACAAACTATACTTATTGACTTACAAAAATTATACAGATTGAGTTTATATGAGCGATGTATAGTGATTCAATAAATTCGAGCGAGATTCGACAATGATGGGGATAAATGCTATGTTCTATTCATAACGCGCCTGTCAAACTTATAGCTAGACCACATGCATTCGAATACTTTATTTCATTCCATCATTCCAAGCTGTTTTGCAATAAGCATAAAATAATTATCAAAATATGGTGCTAGAACTAGAATTGAAATAGGTACTGTACATTTATTTTATACATCCTTATCACTACAGACAAGAGCTCTTGCCAGACGATCTACCAGTTAGAGTCTATTTTTGTGAAACTTAACAAGGAAGGGAAGTCCTCAATCCCCATCCACATTACCAATAATCGTTCAAAAATTAATGTTTGGGTAACAACTTTAGGTAACAAATTAATTGGTTATCACATTATTTCTGGAAATTTAAATGGTAACGTGTAACTCGACTTTTTAAAAAATCATCTAATCGCTAGAGCGAAGGTCTCTCTTTTTTATGCACGATGGAGCTCCCCCACATCTTGATAGTTGTCGTAATTCGTTAAGTAACCATTATCCGAATCGATGGATTGGTAGAGGTGCAGAAGCTCCGATTCATTGACCTCCACGGTCATGCGATTTCAATCCTTTGGACTACAAAGTTTAGTCGTATGTTAAGGAAAAAATCTATTCTACATCAGGAGTTGCAAGATATAATTGAACGACCATTTAATAACCTCATAGCTGATCCTCAACCGTTTAGAATCGTTTAGTATTCTTTAGAAAAAAGGATAGAATTGTGTATTCGTGAAAACGGAGGACAATTTGAACACTTACTCTAATTGATTGAATATTCCATGTTTTTACTCAAATTTATTCTAATTATTAGTGTGGGTTCTTCGTTCAATTAATAACTTTAGCATTAGAATAATGTTATTGTTTTTGGTCTTTAATAAATTGGTAATTGTTTTTTACTTTATATCAGTTATTACTTTAATTTCACGTAAAATTTGAATTAGAATATCCAACCTAAAAATGTTATACTCGGTACGAACCGTGTAATTAGCGCCCTCTATGAGAGTCAGATATAAAAATAAATTCATGCGATGTGTCAGCTTCCAAAACATATTCAAACCAAACTTTATTACGATGTTGCCCGTAGTTTAGACATAATCGTAAAAAATGTCTTCAACATTTTTCTTACAACACCCTGTATCTTGAAGACGGACGCGGTTACGAAATTTTTTTACCAAGCGAAGCACTTATCCAGTGTTCTACCTATCCTAGCAACGGGGCCACCTTTTTTTGAAACACCCTGTATACACTGTAGCGGGAACATTTCGTACTAAAGGACAATTTAAAAGCACCATATCGATCGGAAATTTTCCGCTCATCCCGTTTTTCTAAAAAATGCGTATTTACCGAGTTAAATGAGAAAAAGGCGAAAACAAGCGAAAAAACGTATATATATATATAATTATTTCTCGGAAATAACCCTTTCTTTGAACTTTGGATTGCCACAGATTTCTCTCTTTTATCGAAACCTTCGATTTGTTACTACTTATAATGTATTTTTCTATCAAAGAGGATAATTATTAATTTTCATAACATGAAAAAATGCAAAAACATATAATACACTTTTTTTTTTACATTCAAACCTGGTCGGGGCTGCTGCGAGCTCCGACGACATCGCAGCAGTCGCACTAATACGACCTTGTGGCCTGGGTATAGCGTGCGGAGCTCGAACAGGAATTCTTGATATTTTGTCCATTCTCTGCCGGAGCGGATATATATATATATATATATATATATATATATATATATATATATATATATATATATATATATATATATATATATATATAGGTCGTATTAGTGTATGTTTTCTTGGTATATTGGTTCGTATATACTGAAAATGAAATAAAAATTCTGTTTGACGTTTCGACAATGTTTATTGTCTTTATCAAAATGTGAATTAGTGTTTCCATATAATTTAGAAAAGAATAGATGATTTCGATTAATGAAATGCGTCTGCAGCCGACTTGTGTTTTAAGATCCAATTAAAACTGCAGAAAACATTGGATCGGTTGTGTGTGAAAGAGTAATGTATGGCTAATTACAATTTGAAATGGATTGAATTTGATTAAATACAAGATATTTTAAGATTGTACAATTATAAATAACTATGATTATTGTATGAATTAGTTATTCTATGATAAACACTTCCGATCTATCATAATCAACTATACAAGTTTAAGATAATTCTATGGAATTTAACCTCAAAATTGTTACTCACAATGTCATAATTAAATAATACTTTATCTTTTTTAGGTTGAATTTTAAATAGACAAGTGGAAAGTGGCACTTCAAACTAATAAAATTTTGTTAAGTTTGAATTAGATTATTATAAAGTTTCGAAAGATTGGAATCTATTTTGTCATTTACACAATTGTTCTTTTTAATTTGAATAGATTCCAATATCAAACGTTTGTTGTCGTTTGTTTCAATATTTAAAATTTTTGTATTGTTGTAGTCGAATGTATGGTTAGTGTCTTTTACATGTTTATTGAGCGCAGTTGATGAATTTTTGGTATATTTGTGACCATTCAACCTTTTTTGGAGGTATTGTGAAGATTGGCCAATGTATACCTTTTCGCAATCTTTGCAAGGGATGGAATAAACAGTATGGGTTATTTTTTTGAAAGGTACGCTGCTTTTTAATTTTGTAAAGAGACTTTTCTGATTTAAATAACTCTTATGACATATATGTAGGTCATAAGGTTTCACTATATTACAAATTTTTTCTGACAGACCATTAATATATGGTAGTGATATGTAATGCTTATTATTTGATTTCTCATTATTGGTATTGATTTCACCAGATGAGTTATAAAATTTATGAATTTTGTCTTTAGTTATCGAATTTACTAAATCAATGGGATAACCATTTCTTATTAAAGTTTCTTTTGTTTTTGTAATAGATATAGTTCTCAGTTCAGGAGAACTATATATATATATATATATATATATATATATATATATATATATATATATATATATATATATATATATATATATATATATATATATATATATATATATATATATATATATATATGTATATATGTAGAACTGGATTCTCGGGTATTGATCCGCGTTGTGTGGTTTCTACGAACCTCGAAGCCACCTAAAAGGAACATTTCACACGACGAGTTCCTAGCACTGAAAGCTCTTCGAGAGAACGAAAGCATCATCATCCTACCAGCAGATAGAGGAAATGCAACCGTTGTCATGAACACAAATGACTACAGAACCAAGATGGCTGCGCTATTGGACGATCCGACTTACAAGAAGATTAGGTCTGCTCCCACTACATATCTAGAGAAAACAACGAAAGCGAAAATCAAGACATCTCCTATCGACCCTAAGTTACAGTTACATCTCATTCCAAGAGAAAAATCATCCAGATGTCCGAAACTGTATGGTCTCCCAAAAATACACAAGCCAGCAGTACCTCTGAGACCAATAGTAAGCTCTATCGGCTCACCATCACATGCATTAGCAAGATTCCTAGCCAAGAAGTTACAACCGCACGTTGAGACAGCATCATCGTACGTGAGGAACGCGGAACACTTTATCGAACTTCTAGATATGCAAATAGTAGGACCTGACGACATATTAGTAAGCTTCGACGTAGCATCCTTGTTCACACAAGTACCCATAAGCGAAGCCCTAGAGATCATCCAACATAAATACAAACCGGAAGGATACATTATTGACTTGGCCAAACACTGTGTAGCCAATACTTACTTTATGTACGAGGGACAGCGATATAGGCAAATCGAAGGAGCACCGATGGGATCACCAATCTCACCAGTGATCGCAAATCTTTTCATGGAGGATTTTGAAATTAAAGCTCTTAACACAGCGCAACTAAAACCCAAACTTAGGCTCAGATATGTAGATGATATTTTCGTTATTTGGCCACATGGAGAAGGACAACTAAGAGGGTTTCTCGATCACCTGAATGGAATCCATGATCGGATAAAATTCACAATAGAAGCCGAAGAGAACAACCAATTACCATTTCTAGATGTTTTGGTAACAAAGAAAACTGACGGCAGTTTGGGACATACAGTATTCAGAAAAAAGACCCACACGAACCGATATTTGAACAGTAACTCGCATCACCATCCATCCCAGCTACAATCAGTCGTAAATACCCTCATGACAAGGTCAAAACGTCTCGCTGATGCGGAGAACTTCGATGGAGAAATGGAAACCATCCGAGCAGCCCTTAGGATGAATGGCTATTTAAGAAAACAGATTCATAACTCTCAACGCAAAAATGAGAAGGATGTCAACAATGAAGATCAACCAGTGGGAAACGCTTTTCTACCTTACATAAAAGGCACAACTGACAAAATCTGCAAAATACTGAGCCGTCATGATATCAAAACAACCTTCACAACCGATAGGAAAATCAAAAATGTTCTTCGGAATCCAAAAGACAGAATTCCTCTAGAATGCCAAGGAGTGTACGAGATGCCATGTGGTAATTGTGATAAGACATACATCGGACAGACCAACAGACGCATTGATGTGCGAAAGACTGAACATGCAAACGCTGTGTCGAAAAACGAAACCACGTCTTCACTAGCTGAACATGTAAGAAGTACTTGCCATATGATCAACTTTAGCGGCACAAAGACTCTAGCCAACATTGAACACTTCTACACCAGAATAACCAGGGAGGCAATAGAGATCGAGAAACGTCCACATAGTCTTAACAAACGAGATGACGGACTAAGATTACCAGCAACATGGAAACCCGCTTTAGAAAGTCGGAAGATTCAACCAAAAACAAGAGAGAACGTGGTATCCAGTGCACGTGCAACAGGTCACGGAAACTTTCCGGTTGATTCCAGCGTCGCAATGACGTCATCCAAACGTGTCACTCGGAGCCAAACACGTAGATATCAACCAAGCGTGAAATAGTTCGAAAGTCCAAAGGTCAAGCATAACTCCAAGTAAGCGTCAGTTCGCCTAGATTTTCCAGACTCTACGGTCGAATCACCTGAAGATGGCAAATTCGACTTTGCCGAAACGTCGTGAAATTGGTCCTTTTGAGGACCGAAACCACACAACGCGGATCAATACCCGAGAATCCAGTTCTACACATTACGTCCGCGAGAACCTAAGAAGAAACATATATATATATATATATATATATATATATATATATATATATATATATATATATATATATATTACTTATTAGATAAATTAGGTCGGTGTCAATACTTTAGCACTCTAGATTTAGCATCAGGGTTCCATCAGATCGAAATGGCTGAGGAAGACATACCTAAAACAGCGTTCAACACAGAGAATGGTCATTATGAAAATTTAAGAATGCCATTCGGTCTAAAAAACGCGCCTGCAATTTTTCAGCGCGTTATGGACAACATTTTACGCGGTATTCAAAATGAAAAATGCGCGGTATATATTGACGATATAATTATATTTAGTACAAGTTTACAGGAACACGTGAATCGTTTGAGAGAAGTGTTCAAAAGATTAAGACAGGCTAATTTAAAACTTCAAATTGACAAATCTGAATTCTTACGTAAAGAGGTATCTTACTTGGGTCATGTTGTAACGCCTGATGGTGTCAGACCTAATCCAGAAAAAATCAATGCGATTCAAAATTATCCCTTACCAAAAACTACGAAACAAATAAAAGGATTTCTAGGGTTATTAGGGTACTATCGCAAGTTTATTAAAGATTTTTCCAAATTAACTAAGCCTCTTACAAATTGTTTGAAGAAAGATGCAGAAATAAATACGAAAGACCCCGAATACATTAAATGTTTCAATCTATGTAAAGACTTACTCATAAATGATCCTATTTTACAATATCCTGATTTTTCTAAACCCTTTAATGTTACTACAGATGCAAGCAATTTTGCAATAGGTGCCATATTGTCACAAGGAAAAATAGGCTCCGATTTACCAGTAGCTTACGCAAGCAGAACTTTGAATAGTTCAGAAATTAATTATTCCACTATAGAAAAAGAATTATTAGCTATCATTTATGCAGTCAAATATTTCAGACCATATTTATTTGGGAGAAAATTTTATATTGTAACAGACCATAAACCACTACAGTGGCTGTTTTCACTGAAAGAGCCGAATTCAAAATTGGTTAGGTGGAGGTTACGCTTAGAAGAATATGATTATGAAATTATTTATAAAAAGGGATCTTTGAATAAAAATGCAGATGCATTATCGCGAATTGAACTTAACATGGTTCACGATACAAAAGATAAACCTAGTGTTATTCTCAGCTACATGGAAGAATTCAACAGACAGTTAGATGAATCTAATATGAACAAAAAGCATGATGAAACAGAATCTTTGATAGTAGAAGTTGATGACAGAGTTGAGGATGATAGTGACACCATTCATTCAAATCACGAAGACCCCATTGTAGGAATAAAAATAACAGATTGTCCAGTTAATTATGGAAAAAACCAAATAATAATTTCAGAAGTTAACTTTACCCCTTCATGCCCAACGGTTATAAAATTGTATAAAACTAAACAAAGAATTCTAATACAATTTTCAAAGAATAATTTCGAACAAGAAATGATCGATTTCATCAAAGAATTCATCGTACCTAAAGTTAAATATTATATCGATTTTGAAGATCCGATTTATGAAAAATTTAGCACAGTACTTCAAACTCATTTCAAAAATTCGGAAATACAAATGATAAAATGCGATAAAAAATTAATTGATGTTTGCGATGACAACGAATTGTTTCAAATTATTCAAAACTAAAACGAAGGTAAAACAAATCATAGAGGTGTGGATGAAACTGAAAATCAAATAAAAAGTCGATATTATTGGCCGAATCAACGTAGATCTATTCAGAGTTATATTAATAAATGTGAAGTATGTCGAATCACAAAATATGATAGGAAACCTCTGAAACTAAAATTTAATATCACACCCACGGCAATAAGACCTTTCCAAATTTTACATGTGGATAGCATAACCTTAGAAAATGCAAAATTTCTCACTATTATCGACTCATTTTCAAAGTATGCACAAGCTTATAAATTGAGTTCATCACAAGGTATAGAAGTCGTTAACAAACTTATTAAATACTTTACACACCATGGCATTGCAGAACAAATCATTTCGGATAATGGATTAGAATTTAAAAACTCATTAGTGAAGGAATTATTAGAGATTCACAAAATAAAATTACATTTCATTAGCTCGCAACATCCCGAATCAAATGGTTTGATAGAACGCTTTCATTCCACGCTTATAGAACACATTCGGTTATTGAATAATCAAACACAATATAAAAATGACTCCATTGAATCTAAAGTCAACTATGCGTTATTAGCATATAATAATTCTATTCATTCCGTAACTAATCTAAGACCATATGAAATAATAAGAGGACATTTGGAAACAGAATCACCTTTTAATATAGAGATTGACAAGCAAATAATGAACAACTATATCATAAGTCATAAAGACAAGGTTAAACTTTTATATGAAAAATTTAACAAAGATATCCAAGAAAAGAAAACACACGTCATTAATAAAATGAACGAGACTAGAGAATCTTTACCAGATATCCCCAAAATTGTTCATGTTAAAAATAGACAAAAACAATCTAAAACAAAAAATAAATACAAAACTGAAAATCTCAAAAATGTTAATGCTGATTTAAAAACAGCAAAAATAATACCAACACATCATAACACAGTAGAAAATATCCACTTGTCTAATATTAAAAGACCTACTAAGGAAACTTATGAGTTTAAAATTATTTCAGGTTCCTCTCAATCGGACAAGGAACAGAAATAAGAAACATCACCCAAAATATAGGGATACTCCCAATCAATCTAGGTCCTGCAAAACTTCAGCGCACTGAACATACCTTTGTTCATTATTTGGACGTAAAACCCCTTTATGAAGAATTTAACTACTTAAATTAACGTTATGATAATCTTAAGCTAGGTTTAATGAATAATACACTCATCACTAAGGCAGTAGATAGTTATGATAAAATAATTACATTTAGTCAATCGCTTATTAGAGATAAAATGAATAATTTTAATGCACACACGGCTATTAGAAATAAAAGAGGTTTAATAAATGGCTTAGGTACCATTATAAAGACATTAACGGGAAATTTAGATGAACAAGATGGAGAGAGAATTGATAAAATATTAAAACATATTCAATATAATCAGCAACAATTACATTCCCAGCTAAAAATGCAATACTCCGTGAATAATCAAATTATTAAACAATTCAATAACACAATACAAGACATTCAACATAATGAGAACATTATTAAATCAAAAATTTATGAAATAAATGGAATCATGAAACAAAATGCTGATCGTGTAGATATTTTTTCAGTATACGAAGTTTATAATCAGTTAACTACATTATATAATGCTATTTTTGAGATCTGGCAAGATATAGAAAATTCTGTTACATTTTGTAAATTGAAGATTTCACATCCTAGTATTTTAAAGCCTAATGAGTTATTGTTAGAACTACAGAGAATATCAAATTATTATAAGGAGAACTTCCCGTTTGAATTAAAATATGAAAATATTTTAGACTTTGAATCAATTATTAGAACCAATTGTCGAATAGAATCAAATCGCATCAGTTATTTCTTATCAATACCAATTGACTACGAGCAAGAGTTCGAACTTTATTATTTACATTCTGTTCCAACAAAATACAAGTCAGAATTCGTTACCTTAATATCAGATGTCAGATAATTATTGAAATTTAACAATATAATTAAACCTCTAAGCGATATTTGTACCAAAAACAAAATCTTCCAATGCCCTAGCTACTTGCAACTCAATCAGCGTACATCATGTGAAGAAAACATCCTGAATTTCGGAAACTCAAGCCAATGCCAATTTATTAAATTAAACATTCAAAACAACCACATAGAAATAATTCCCGAAATAAATCAATACTTGGGCGTATTTCCGACTCAAGCAGTGATTAATAGTAAATGTCAAGAACAAACCGATTCGAGGACCCTAAGTGGAATCTTTCTCATCAAAGAAAATGGGTGTAAAACAGTCTTTGATAATCAAGAACCGAGTTATTTGGACAAAACCTATGGGAAACCTGTTGTTATCGATAATCTTCGGATGGAAATAGAACATACGAAAATTGCCAATTTTAGCATAAACTTGAAAAATTTAAAACTTGGAGAAATTCCGTTAAATCCGGCGATTCCTATTATAGAAGAACCAATTGGTAATTATCATATTCCGAGTATCTGGACTGTACTTTTATACTTGGGCATCATTTTGGCAATAATTTACTTTTCCAAGAATTGGATCCAGAAAAGAAGACAACTTATTGAGAATCCACGAACTGACATCGAATTACAAGAAAGAAAAGTTCACCTTCCAGCGGAAGCTTCATTCTGACAAGGGAGGAGTTATATAACTAATTCTACGAATAAATAGCAAACGTTGTAATCTGAATCAGCGTTATTGGATTCATGCGGACGGTAGCGATTCCAGGACATGTGTTGAGATGTGCTTCATTCTGTTAGATATTAGTTTAGTCTTAATTCAACTTTCATGTTGTAAACCTCTTATAGACAATAAAATTATTATTTAAAAAGCTATTTCCAATAGTTCGAAAGTTAAGTTATATATATATTTATCCCACTACTTTCCGAGCGTCCGTACATTGACGGATTGCTATCTTCCAAGCGTCCGGTTCCTACAGAGCGTCCGTATACGGACGCTTGGAAGTTTCCCCGTAGTAAATCATTCATACTTGTTCGCTGAACCCGTTGGCAAAAATTTGTCTGGACGCTCAGATGGTAGTTCAACCTGTCGTTTTGTGTATTAAAAGTATACTGATAGTACAACGTGTCTGCCGTTAGAGGCGTTCGCTACAATTCCTGTGTATTAGTCAGGTGTATGCAGTACTTTCAGCCTGTCGATTTGTAGGCGTCCTCGACGTCGGGGAGAAATGACAACGCCGTATTCTGATAGTTATTCCGCATTATTCTTGCATTCCTAACTGAGCGTAAGCGGTTGTTTTGATTGAGCAAGTTTATATAGGAATTCCAGTATCTGACTATGGTTATTACTAGATTATTTATTACTTAACCAGGAAGTAGCATACATTACAGTAATTATAAAAAACGTTATTTCGATATCCAGACTTAATAATTGATCGCACCAATGGTTGTTAGCACCAAACTTATCATGTAGGCGGCACCACAACTTGATGCGCTCTCTTCCACTTTACGCATTGATTGTTATCACAAAGATGGGTATTGACAAATATCTGATCTTTGAGATATCTCGAATAAGATTTATTACATCCATGGAATCTGTATATTACGCTCATTCTTTGTTCTTTATAATTGTATGGTTTTTGTTTCAGTAGATTTTTATTGTAATGTATTGTTGGACTTCTACAGAGTATCATCATGACAGCGGAAACTCTTGAGGAATTCTGCAATGTCGATACTTAGAGCTGCTGTTTTTTCGAGAATAAACATATCGAATAGTTGAATTAAGTTGTTCACTAGCCGCATTAGCATCAATTTTATATTGAATAGATAAACGCTTTCTTTTTCAGGAATCCGCATTCTCAATATAAAAGACAAGTTTTAACTGAACCAAAATAATTACACACTCACCATATGATTTTTATTATTTGTAACGAATTGGCGAGGCGGCGCGCGGCGTGTTGGGTAAGATCAGGGTGTACGTAGGGGTCAATAAACTTTGAGGTAATATCAATTCATCGTTATTCCCAACGACATTAATTCTGCGTCGTCTCATCATAGCAATTAAGAGATAATTTTACATAATATATTTTCGTGTATTGCTGAAAAACCAAATGATAAATTCCGTAAAAGTGAACTTCTCTGCAACTTGAAGGTGTTCGATGATCGGCGAGTCCGTAAATATAGGTTCAGATAAATGATAATTGAATCATTTGGTTGAGATTATAAGTTTCGATCACCTTAGCAGCGTAATGTTTCTCCAGAGTTTTAATCGAAAAAAAGAGTTGCGACATCTATATGGTGAATCAATCTAATTAAACTTTTGTTGTAGAGTCTATTGAAATAAATTCGATCCCCAAAACTTTTTAGTTTAAGCCGGTGAGAGCTGGGTTGATTTCTATCTTATTATCATTGATATTATTGCATTTTACTATGAAACAACATAATATTAGATTGGTCAAAATGTATAGATGGAGTAATATGTTATTATGTCCGATTCGCATAGTAGATTTAGAATCTGTAAGTGAATTTATCTATAAATGATATTTAAAGATTTAATTTCAATATTAATTTTTTTTTTCTAATTTTAAAATTTTCGATAGAAAAAGTTGTTCCATATCAAGGTAGTTGAATAGTTTATTATATTTCTTCAGTTATTAATAAATTTTTCAATATTCCTTTATATATTGCCATCAGCCTCATTCATACATTCCAACCGATTCCTACGACAAATCTACTGTATGCCCTTCTTCATTTTATTGAAACGGTTGTGAATCAGGACAGCAGCTGTAATTCTGGAAAACAAAAATGTCCCGAGTAGGAAATTCCCCAGTTATCCAAAAAACGGTTATTCGGGGAGCTTATCGTGTGCCCGTTTCCTTTCCTTCATCCAGATAATAATAATGAGGCCCATATGACTTAAATCATTACTGATTATGTTTTCTCTCATGCGAAAGGTGATCCATATTTAGATGTCTATATAGCATATCCTGAATTTCATATGCCAAACTAAAAAATAACAAAAATTCATATCAAATCAAGTCCGGAAATGTTTCAATAAAGAGCTACGGAGCTTTACAGATGAAGACTGAAAGATGATTTTCGTTTTATGACTCAGGAACCATAACATGCCAAGCTTTCAATTTTGGTAATTTGGCTTTAGTAATTATCGATGCAAATTTTTTTATATGGTAGGTACCTGTCGACGAAGCTTCTTAACAGAAGCGACGGTACGGGGAACTTGCAGTACATTTTCTGCTTTATTTTGGATCGCATCATTTTATTTTATTTTAAAACTAATTATAGGTTCAAAAAAGTATTCTTACATTTTTCTTCAGAAAAAACATTTTCATGGAAAATGTGTTTGAAAATGGTCGAAATGGACCTTTTATAATTCCTCCTCACTTAAATGGTGAAACATATTTCAATTTATTGGAGAACGACCTTACAGATCTAATGATTAATGTACCATACGCAAATAGATCAGTAAGTTGGTTTATGCATGACGGAGCTCCTACTCATTTCAGTTAGATTTACCCTCAAAAGAGGATAAGACTGTACAGTTGCGTGGCCTCCTCGTTACCTGACTAACAAGCCTTAGATTCTGTTCCATGGGGTTATTTAGATGTACTAGGTGCAAATTGAAAATGAGAGAAATTTTGAACAAATAGTAATAGAGCAATACGAAATAATTCGGAATAAGGAAGGCTTATTTGAGAGAGATCATCCATGAGGAATCGACTAGAAAGACGGACATTTCCAGCACATGCTATATTTTTTAATTTTTGCCATTTAATCTTGAATCGAGTTATATGGCTAAAGTATGTTCTCGTGTAGCTGCCAAATGATAAATGCAATCCACTTGAAATTTGGACACTATAAACAAGAAACTATCATATTTATCCAATTCAAATACTGTCAAGTACTTAGGACCTTTCAGCTACCAAGTAGCCATAATCAGAGTAAACATAACAGTATTGTTAGTGGATAAGAGCGATTGTTTCTCATTTATAGTGTTATAGTGCGAACTCTTTCATAGCTTATCAGAAATTTTAACACAAATTATGGAATGATGCTCGAAACTTACTGGCTTAAAAGTTCAAAGAGGTACGACCGTTTTTGAGTTATTGAGTAGTACAGATTGTCGAAATACTCGACACTTTTCGCTCTGTTTCGCGCGTCATTTGGAGCGGTAATCATCTGGCCGATCGCCGATTGTAGAGAGAAATAATATAGCAACACGTTCACTGCCGATCACACCAGCAGGTGCGGCACCCGATAAAGGGATAGCGCGTTCCGTCAATAGTCCAGGCATTTAAAGAGGAAAATCGACGATTTTTGTACGAATTTCCGCGAGGTCCAATTTTGGTCTATTCTATGTATTTTGACAATCTGAAAACGATGAGTTAGTTTAAATTTGCATTAACCCTGTGCTAAAAAACCTATGGCCATTTTTTGGAAGCAAAAATGGCCTTTTTCAATTTTTTGCGTTTTGAGACAAAGCTTTGAGTGGTATGGAAAAATGTTTGCTCGAAAGTTTTTGGAAAAATTAATACGCGATTTTTGGCTCTGGTCCGAAATCGATTCGAGGTCGTGGGCCCAAGATAGGGTCCCATTTACTCTGTTTTTTAGCCCATTGAAAAATGGAGTATATGTCAAAGAGTTTTTGTTTTTTTCATATTCTGTTTCGGTGGAAACATAGTATTTTCATTTCTTTTCTTTCGGTTTCTGGTATTTTGACCTAACTCATTTTTTGGAGCCAAAAAAGGCCATTTTGAAAAATCTGTATTTTACGAATTCCAGACGAAATACTTAGGTTCTCGATCTAAAACCAGATTGATTTGAAAGATTTTATTATTCTACACTCAATATCCAAAATTCAATCCTATTGGCGCCATTTTGAAAATTTTGGACATCTTAAAAATTCAGATCTTTTGGGGTTAGAAATTTTTCACGAAATTCAAATTCTACTTTCTTTAAGAGATTTTCATAGCGACTATTTTGAGTTCAAGCAGATCGATTTGAGTCGAGTAGAAATGAAGCTATCCTGATAAATGTGTTTGGACCTCTAAAGGGCACAATTTTGGGTTTATCAAGAAAGTCTTAGAGCAAACCACAGAGAAATACATCGGCTATTCAGGTATGAAACAGCGTACGGGAATTCGTTCACAATTTCAAGTTATAACGAATTTCATCATAAAAACTAGCGCGGAATTTCATTTAGCGGCAATAAGCGAGGGCCGGTACAATAGATTCCTCGCGCGAAATAATACTTTTTTAAATGTTTTAAAATGCACCTGAATGCTTAAAATCATTTTGTGTAAATGTGTGAGTGTATGTAGACGTGTGAACGTGTATATGTGACCGTGACATGATGTCATTATAGGGTGTTACATAACAAATTTCAATATTTAAACAAAAAAAACTAAGATTAATGAATAATTTGTTTGTTTTCACATTTATATTTTTTTTCTTTTACATTTCATATTTATTGAAAAATTATCTATACAGGTATGCCTAATTATTCACAAATAACCTAAGTTTTCGTCATCACTGTCAGCATATATTGCTAATGATGTAATATGATCATTATTGATATGCGGATCATCGTGATCCGCTTCATCATCTAAGTTTGATAAAATTTGATCGTCGCAATTGTCATTGATAACATCATTGATATCGTCATCATCTTCATCATAGTGTTTATTTTCATCCATACACTTATCAAAATCATCATCATCTAATATACTGATTTATGGCTCGGGGCAATTAGAACATTCTTTACCTTCACAATGCTCACATAATGAGCTACAAGGTAGTCCTAATTTTAAGCACGAACATTTACCAGTACAATCTTTTATACAACCACAAGAGAATATTTTGATCAACTCATCGGGACGTGCATTTTTACTGTTTGTAAGTCCATTCGGACTATTTCTCCAACCCCATTTCGTTAGATCAATGGTTAAATTACCGATCCAAACCTGAACTCGGTAATAATCCTAAAAATATGTTGCTTTGCAGCATCATCGTATTTTCATATGGTTACCTTGTGATGCCTTGGCATAATGTAATCGTTCGCTGGCATGAAAAATTGGGAGCTTTTTGTTTAACACATTTATAAGCAAACTACAATTCCCGATCTTCCATACTCGACATAAAATTTCAACAAGATAGGTCAGAAAATATGATAATGCTGCTAGGCAACATATTGTTAGCGTGTTCGGTAATCAAACCATTGATCCAACGAAATGGGGTTAGAGGAATAGTCCGAATGGACTTACTCCTATACAAACAATAAAAATGCACGTCCCGATGAATTGATCAAAATAATCCCTCGTGATTGTAAATAAAATTGTACTGGAAATGTTTGTGAAAAATTTAGGATTACCTTGTTATGTAAGCATTGTGAAGGTGAAGAATGTTCTAATTTCCCCGAGTCAGAAATCAGTATATCAGATGATAATGATTTTGATATGTAACACCCTATAACGACATCATGTCACGGTCACATATACACCACACGTTTACATACTCTCACGTTTACATACACTCACATTCACACAAAACGATTATAAGCATTCAGGTACATTTTAAAACATTTAAAAAAGTATAGTTTCTAGCGCGGAATCTATTGTACCGACTCTCGTTTATTGCCGCTAAATGAAATTCCGCGCTAGTTTTTTTATGATGAAATTCGTTATTACTTGGAATTGTGAACGAATTTCCGTACGTTTTTTCAAATCTGAATAGCCGATGTATTTTTCTGTTTGCTCTAAGACTTTGTCCATAGGCTGGTAATGAGAACAATCTTTTCAATCATTTCCAGGAATATTATTAGTTTTGCTGAATTAAACACAGCCGATTAGTCAGAGAATATCTTTGCAAAGAAATATTGAAATTTTTATCCTATTCGAAGATAAAGTTATCGACTCATCTTGAGCGTCTATTTCTGGATATAAAAAATTAAAATTATTTCTGATCTTCAATCTGGAGATTGAATATTTTCAAATGTTATTGTGTCTGCATCAGACTTTGATGATTTTGTGGAGACTATGTTGTCATCTATGGGTGAAAGTCATCTATCTTGTGGAACTGGCAATTGAGACCAACTAAGCGGAGATACCATTCCATGTTCCCAGCTTGTTAGAAAAGAATATTTTCAATCATAGTTGAAAATCATGTCATTCCGAAAAAATCTTCTGTTGTAGACCTTAATATTGCTTGTTGACCAATAAACTATAAGAGAGTTACTGTGGATAGCACTATGAATAAGAAATAATTATAGTGAATAAGGGTGATTATTTTAACGAAATAATGAATATAATTACTTTGTTATACTATCACTGATATTTAATATAGCCGTTACTATAGTTTCAACACTAAACGTGTCATCTTCAGACGAAAACGAAGGTATGAATTTACAAGTACTATATCTACTATATATAGGTTAAAGAAGGAATACAATCAAATTAAAACCAAAAATTATACCTAACACCGGTATTTTGGTATCCTTTGATGTTTCTAATATGTTTTCAAATATCCCTCCCATGTCGACATTTAATCAAAAATATCTCAGAAAAGTAACATATTAATCCTTCGAAAAAATCAGAAATAGATTTATGCCTCAGTCAAGAGTACTGTCAGTTTAATAACAAATTTTATACTCAAAATAACGGATTAGCTATCGGTTCTCCATTAAGTCCACTTCTCGCAGATATTTTTATTTCTCACATAGAAGATACTATAATGAGTTCTGCCATAACAAAAAACATATTCAATTTTGGTACAGATACCTAGACAATATTTTAGCCCTCTTTAAAGGTACATCTAGACAGTTAGATGCTTTCTTATCATTCATCAATAATATTTATCCCAACATAAAATTCACATTAGAGACAGAAAAGGATCACAAAATAAATTTCTTAGACTTAACATTATTACATCATGATAAAAGCATCTCATTCGACATCTACAGGAAACCTACTTTCACAGATACATTAATTTGTACCTCTTTACATAGCCCCTATAGTCATAAACTAGCTGCTTCTCATTCAATGATACATAGAGCCTTTTCCCTTCCCTTATCTCAAGAAAATCTTAGTGAAGAATTAGACACAATTAAAGTTATTGCTACAAATAACGGTTTCGTTCCTCAAGTAATTTCTAAATTAATAAATAGAAAAAGACAAAAATTAATTTACAATAGCACTTTATGAAAGACAAAGGTAACTCATTAAAATATGTTTCTTTAACTTATTTTGGTCCTATAAGCGAGAAAATTGCAACATGTTATCCCATCATAACCTGAACATCAGCTTTAAACCCCCAAACAAATTGTCTCATATTGTTCAATGCGAAAGATAAAACTGACGAATTTAAAAGGCCCGGAGTTTATAAACTAACTTGTTCAGAGTGTGATAGTTTTACATAGGTAGATCTTGCCGTAACATAGCAGTTACATATAAAGAACATTTTCGTTCCTTTAAAAATAATAAGACCGATTCTTCATTCGCAAATCATATTTTAGAAACAGGCCATACCTTTCCTATTGTGAATAATGTCCATATTTTACATAAACAGGATAAAATTTCAAAACTAAATATATTAGAGTCAATAGGAATTTTCGAAGCAATGAAGATGTATGATAATGAGATCCTAAACGATCAACTAGATTTATATTACAGTAATCTCTTCAATGTATGATTTTCGTATTTAAAGTCCGTTAGTAAACATACCCGCACCACTAAGGTTCTCACGGAACTACCTAATCACTTTACCCCTCTCTGGTTTTTCCTAGAACTATTTCCTATAGCCATAAAATTTGTTTGTATTCCTTCTTTAACCTATATATAGTAGACATAATACTTGTTGAATTCATACCTTCGTTTTCGTCTGAAGATGACACGTATAGTGTTGAAAATATAGTAACGACTATATTAAATATCAGTGATAGTATAACAAAGTAGTTTTATTTATTATTTCCTTAAAATGATAAACTATCACAAAGTAACGGCTTCCACAATTGAATTTTTGAAGGGTGATTATTTCTTATTCATATTGCTCATTGACGATGGTCCATAACAACAAGGTTGAGAAAATTCTCAACCAACCAGATATTCCAATTCTACAACATGAGGTCAGTTAATCACAACATATCATATGTGAAACTCAACTCAACTGTAGAATTTTGTTTCAGACTTTTAATCGCCGATTATGAAAGTCTTCATGAATTAAAAACAGAATATCGTGAGGTATTTTTTTAATTTTCATTACTTTTGACTCGTAAATCCTTCCTATGAATTCAGCTACCTTAAATAAGATTGCTGGGCGCTCAGAAATGTGCATAATGAAAGCCACTATACGCGTACATTACTTTCCGATATTTAGACATTTTAGAAATGTTTTGGATGCTTCCAAATCTGTAGATTGTGAATATTATTCAGCTTTAGCGGTAGAAACATGTGGTGAACGCTCAGAGTAGGAGATGGGAAAGGTGTTTGTATATAGTACTTTCAGGCTGTTGATTTGTGGGCGTCCCAAAACGCCGGTCTCGAAAATTCTTCGGTATTTTTTACATTTTACGTTTTACTACCAGTTACAGTTATTTAGTGAATCGTAGACAGATGCTTTGAATGTTGTGAGTAACCACAGTCTGATGCTGTTGAGTTCTATAGAAAAAAGTGATTTATTTATTTACAGATTCCTTGACCCAACTCCTGTATATAACAAGAAAAAATCATTATTTCATTTGTTTAAATTTGTCATTACCTGTAGATTGAATAAATGTATTCAGTATCCTCTTTCAAAAAAATGTTTGCAATCGTTTTATAAATGTATATTCAAAATTCCTTTTAACGCTAAAAGATGATCTTAGATACGGATTTTCAAGACTGCTCTTCAAATCAATTTAAAAAAAGATTTTATAGCTCAAAAGAGGTTGTTAAGAAGTTAATACCTTTTACCTATGTGGACAATTTTTTACTTATGTGGACAATTACTGCCGTTGGGTTATAGAAAGATTATTATTTAGTTATATATTTTTCTGTCTTTTTCTTATATAGTTATCTATTTTCCTGTCTATACAGAATAAGACAAGGTTTCGTTTGTTTTTTAAGTTTGATTATGTTGAATAAAGTGCGTTTTTAGTTAAGGAATTTTTCATTCTCATTGCCTTTAAAATTTATTAAAAATGTATGTATAATCACCTCAATTCTCACAGAAAATTTCGTTGGGTTAGAAAAATACGCAATTTCAAGTTAAGTAATAAATTTATCTATATATTTTCTTATGAAAAATACATTTCATATTGGATATTTTCAATTTTGAACTTTAAATATAACTGAAATTTCCACAGTTATTCAAGAAAGAATATGATACGCAATGTAAATTTTGGGACTGTTATAGAGGACCAACAAAACAGTTTTATTCAACAACGGTCCGAAAGGATTAGCATTATCTTTTGATTTGTAAAATCCTTCATATCGATTATAAGCCTTCTGAACTGGCAACATCGCTGGACGCTCAGAAATGTGGTGTATGAAAGCAAACTATACTCCGGGGACGCTGAGTAGCCGAAATTTGAAAGCTTTAATGTATATTTTGGACGCTCAGGAGCGGCTTTATGAACGGACGCTCTGAAATTAGTAGAAAGATGGAATATATTCATACGTTATAGTAGGGATTGCATGAGAAATACGCAGTGGACGCTCAGAGTAGGAATAGTGAAAGGACGCCCTGGAGATAGCGGGATGTAAATATATATATATATATATATATATATATATATATATATATATATATATATATATATATATATACCGCTCAGGCGGCATGTTGACAAGCCGATACACGGTGTTTTCTATCGAAACATCGAAACGCTCGGCTTGTCAACTAGGGTGACCTTCGGCTACCTAAGGTCAGCCGGGCTTACATCCGAGACTGAGGGATTTACCGCAGCTTGCCAAGATGGCGTAATTAACACGTTGGTCTATCGCCGCAATGTGATGGGTGTACAGGTCCCTAATGTCAGCTGCAGGGCCTGTCGAAAGGCGCCTGAGACGCTTTTCCCCCTTCTGTCGGCATGTCCGGCAAAAGCGGCCTCGGCGTACACCTATCGCCATAATGCGGCCCTACGGGTGCTGTATTACCATCTAAGGCACTCGTACGGAATAGACCAAGAGCCGGTGCTGCCTTACATGCCAGGAGATATTGAGTCCGTTGTCGGAAACGAAAAATGCCAGATCTACTGGAATTACCCGTTTCCGACCGTCAGGTCCATACAAGCAAATAGGCCTGACGTTGTCCTCCTCGATAAACTAATCAAGACTATGTATGTCATCGAATTCTCCGCTCCGGCAGAGAAGAACATAGTCTTGAAAGAGGAGGAAAAATGGACAAAATATCAAGATCTCCTGTTCGAGCTCCGCACGCTATACCCAGGCCACAAAGTCGTATTAGTGGTTCTGATCATCGCTGTTTTGGGCGGAATTCGGTCTTCGCTGCGTTCAAACTTGAAGATCATTCCGGCCTGTAAGAACTCGGCGCAGATCTTGATAGTTAGAATACTGAGGGCACACGATTTAGGAACCTGAAGCTACTTACCGACCGGTGGAGAGGAGTAGCGTCGGTTAACCACCTTTTAGGGTTTTTCTGGCGCGACTGCTGCTATGTCGTCGGAGCTCGCAGCAGCCCCGACCAGGTTTGTATGTAAAAAAAAAAAGTGTATATATATACATCTACTTCCCGGAAATCACCCTTTTTTTACTTCCAGTTTTCACACATTTATTCCGCATGTCCTTCAATTCAATTTGGTATAGGACACTGCTGTGCTATTTACTTCGACTACAGGCCTTTCTTTTGTATAATTCCGGTGGACTAATATAAATATGATCATTTATAGCTCAAATCACAAAAAAATGTGTATGAACAATTTACATTAGTCTAGATCTGATGGCAATCATTCATTTTGAATTTGTTTGGCAGCTGCTCCGATTAAATTTTTTTTTAAATTTATTGATACTTGCAAAAAAATATCTTAAAAGTATTAATAATTGACAACCACCTAACTGATCGATCTGTGAGACTTGTTTGTCTGCTCTCATTTTCAATCAAATTTGAAAATTAGAATACTTTTTTGTCCTCTGTTCATAACCAATTGAAAACTCGAGATAGCTTCAGATCAATCTCCATTTTAAACTAAAATTCATTAAGTTCTTTTCTTGAAACTTCATTCTCAGAACTGATAAATAGAGCTTTAAAATGTAAATCTTCAATGAATGAAACAATAAATTCATCGATTTCTTAAATCATTCGGAACTCAGGTTAACTAGCCTAAAATTAATTAAGGTCAAACATAACATACAAACAACTCGATAGTATGAAATGATTAATCATAGTTATAGCTGTAAATGTTATACCTTTTTGTTCATTTAAAAGTAACTTATATTCTGAATTTGGCATAACCAGTTAGAGGAAAACTAATTACCTTTTGTCCAGCTTCTATCTCTATGTTTAAATTCTTTAATACTGGCTCTTCATCTTCAACATACCTTAGGTATACATTCTTAAATAAGATTTGGCCTGAATGTGGCCAAGAACTAGGAGGTTTATTGCTGGGTAGAGATTCGAATGGCCCCTCCTTCTCCAGCTTAGTATATTGCAAAACACGCTCAACACTTGTCATGTTACTTGCAACATCAGCAGTTTGTCGAACTCCATATTGCAGCATACCTACTATAATCAAACTTTGGGATACAACCAATCCTACATTACCACTTAAGGTAGACTCTAGACAAAAAATAGACAAGAATTAGAATAATATAAGAAAATCTGGTACTTTATTCATTTATTATGTTATCAATATACATGTTTACTTGAAATATGTATGAAGTTACAGTGTCTTTCAAATCACCAGTTTAATGAGAGCCTGAAGCAGTTATCAGGATAATATGGATAATAATTGCGCACCTAGTTTGTTAGATTTTCATTTGTTTTTGAATCAAAGCTACTTTTTAATAACTAATTTCAAAAGCATTACTGTGTAGATTAAAACGTCGCCGTGGTTTGAAATTTCCCAATTGGTTATGTGAATTTTTATTTTGTTTTTTTATTGTAACATTGAATGTATTCAAAAGATATTCAAGGAACACTACAATTATAGAATTATTTGATTCCTTTTGTAATGTTCATTGTTGATTTTAAAGGATAAGACACAAATCCTCATTTCACACTAGTGTAGGACCTGACATTTCTTTCGTATGTAAGATATGAAGATCACGGTTTCACTTCAGATTCTTTTCTGGAGGATGATAGTGACCAGGAAAATATATGTTACCGGGAAAGTGGTTCCCAAGGACATATGAAAAGGAGGGATTGCGGACTATACACCATCAGGAAAACCTTTATATCTAGACGTATTTGGTCCCAAATCGTTAAATTTTGAATCCTAGACAATTTATGTTATCATGTAATTTTACGTTAAGCCGGAGATTTTATTAGAAAGCTAATTTCAAATTGAAATTCGGCGTTGAATTCGTTAAAAGCAACGCAATATAAGAACCACATTTTGACTTTTCATAATAATATTTAATTTTTCATATAATCAAAGATTATAGTTGTAAGATGGCCAAAGTTTGATATTATTATCAATATAATGCATAGGTAGTGGTGATTAAAAAAAATTATACAAGTGCTCAAATATTTCGAGTATCTACTTCAAGATAATATTAATACAATTAATTCAAAACTACTTCGACACAATGAAATACAATTTAACCCCGATTTTTTACAGCTACAAGTCAATATACGGCAGTTGGAATTACATTTGCAGGGCTTAACCAAGGAAGGAGGTAATGGTTCCTTGGCCATATGTGTTGGGCACAAATTAACGTTTCGTTAACTCATGACAAAATTGTGGATGATATAAAATCTTCCATAAATAAACTGAAACCCGTAAACAGTGTTGGTACAGTGCATCTGAAGGACATATCCCAAATCCTATGTTCTGGGAAATTCGAAGTTCGTCAGCTGTTGCTTTTTGTTTGGATATAAGGTAAGTGCACACTTCTTCCAAGTTTTCAAACTGCTATTCTGTCAACATTTCTCAATGATTCATGGCACATTGACAAAATCTATTGGTGCTATCGATAAGGGTTGTCTATGCGACTAGTAGTTTTACATCCTGTCAAAAAATTTAATGCAGGCACAATATATTAGAATATTTTCACCAAGGGATTCAGTTGCCAAATGACATGATAAAACACGGGTTTCTTAAACATATACTTTTGGAATAAACTTGGCTAATTAGGTTGTCGTGGTTTGTGGTTTGAAGGGTCTCATAAGAAAAACCGTGTTTTAGCATGTCATTTGGCCGCAGAATCTTTTGGAAAAAATATTTCTAATACATTGACTGCATTACATTCTTTGGCAAGATGTGACACTACTAGCAAGGCAACTACAAGCAAGCCTTGCCAATAGATTTTGTTAAATGTACACTATCATCGATGTGAAATTGACAGAACAGCAGTTCGAAAACCTGGAAGAAGTATGCACTTGCCTTATATCCAAACAGAAATCAACAGCTGACGAACTTCGACATAAAGTTATTTCCCAGAACGTAGAATTTGAGCTAAACCTGCCACGAGTGATATATACCAATACTGTTTACGGGCCAGAACAAGTTTATTTATGGAAGAATTCATATCATTCACTATTCGAGCCCATTGATTTCTTTCTATTTGGTTACGAGTTACGAAACCTTAATTTGTGCCCAACACATATGGCCAAGGAACCAATACCGCCTTCCTTAGTTAAGTTCTGCAAATGTAATTCCAACTGCTGTACAACACTGTCCTGTAGCTGTAAAAAATACTCGGAATATTTGCTCATCAGTTCTATAATTTTTTTCTAACCAGCCCTACCGATATTGCCTTCATCATTGTTGATAATAATATCAAATTTTGGCCATCTTACAAGTATTATCTTTCATAATATGAATGATTAAATATTATTATGAAAAGTTATATATAAAAATTCTCGGGAAATAGGTTTTGATCAAAATTTCTATCAAAATCTGTCAATAATGTAATAGGAAAAAATGAATTTTATGTGAAAGACTCATGGCATTTTAATGAATTTATAAAAAATCAATCCGTACCCGTAAACCATCAACTAATTTCCTTGGACGTTGTTTCTTTATTTACAAATATACCTGTCGTTTTGGCATTGAATAGCATCAAAAACGTTGGGCAGAGATTAAAAACCACACACCTCTAGATCAATCGGAATTTATAAATGCTGTAAAGTTTTGTTTAGAATGCACTTATTTTCAGTACGGTGAGCAATATTTTGGACAAATATTCGGCACAGCAATGGGATCTCCTATTTCAGCTACCATTGCTAACCTCGTTATGGAATGCCTAGAGGAATCTGTTATAAGTTCATTAGATTTTCAGCCTGTATTCTTCAAACGGTATGTAGATGATTGCCTTATGTGTGTTCCCAACGATGAAATTCAATATGTGATTAATAAATTCAACAATTTCCACTGCAAACTTCAATTCACTTGTGAAATAGAAGTAAACATAAACATAAATTTCCTAGATATGAACATTAGGCATGATGCAGATGGAAAAATAAAAACTTCTTGGTTTACTGAAGAAGTTTGGTCTCAACGTTATCTTCACTTCAATTCCGTTGCACCAGCTTGTTATAAAAAAAGTGTCATAAACAGCAGAGGACCGACCCAAAAATTTAAAAATTGTTCATAATACACTGGAAATGAATGGCTACCGAAAAACTTTCTTCAATCCTATCATTAAAGAGAGAATGAACAAAATCTATAATGGTTCGTCATATAAAAATAACATAAAAGGTAATACAGACAATTATATAACTTTACCATACATTCCGGAGACCTCAGAGAAAATTAAGAAATGTTTGAAAAAGTACAATATAAATGTTGCGCATAAGCCTACTACTGTGTTGGGAAATATTTCTCAAATCTAAAACCTGTAATACCTAAAGATAAACAAACCCACACAGTATATAAATTAAATTGTTTAGATTGTGATGGGACTTACTGGAATCTCTAAACAATATTTATAAAAAAGAATGTATGGCCATAAGTATAGCACAAGAAATAATAACTTAGAAAATTACACCGCCCTTGCTAAGCACTGCTTTGATTATAACCATCAATTTGATTACAAAAATGTTAATATTTTAACTAAGGAAACCAATTATTATAAAAGATCTATCCTGGAGATGATTCACATAAAACGTGACTCCAAATCTGTAAATCACAGGAATGATATTCAAGGATTAAGTCAGATTTATACTAATTTAATCAATTAAAACTCTTGCAAATTCCTACATGCGTCTTTATAATGTTAAAATTATATTTTAGGAAGAATGCTTAATAGTAATATTCCAGTACAGGTCTGAAACCTTTTTCAAGTACCTCATAAATCTTACATCTGGTTCGAAAGTAGGTACTCAACATAATAACTTCGATCTTCAGTTGTTATGAGACTATACCAACATGCGCTTGTATATTATAAGAATATTACTGAATAGTGGATTCTTCTTACAAAATTTTTTATACTTTAATATTGACGATACAATTTCGATTATTCGTGGTTCTGTTCGTTTTGACGGCGCGGCGTGGTTTTTTTTTGATTGAAATTTGTGCGATATAGACGCTTGTGCTATAATTAGTTTTAATAAACCCTTTCTGACGTAATAAGTCTTCTGATGATGGTCGTGAGACCGAAACGTACGTAAAGACGAAAATTTAAAATAAAGTGTTAATGTGACCTATTTCCGGAGAATTTTTATATATAATTCATACTGGGTCAAGAATCTTTATTATTATGAAAAGTCAAAATGTAGTACTCTTAATATTGTGTTGCTGTTACCACTATACAACCGAATTTCAATTTTAAATTAGTTTTTTGGTGGAACCGTCTATTTAACCTATAATTACATGGTAACATAAATTGTCGAGGATGAAAAACTTAACGTTTTGGTAACAAGAACGTCTTGATACGATAAGCGGTTGTCCAGATTTCGTGAGGGTGTATAGTGCGCGCTTCCCCCTCTCCACTCCTCTTGGGGACCACTTTTCCTGCTTTCAACATGCATTTTTCTGATCTCTATCACCCACAGAAAAGAAAAAGAAAAACTATAGTCCTCATATTTTACACACGAAAGGCATCTCAGGTCCTACACTATCTGCACATGTGAGAACTTAATATTATTTTCAATTAATTGAAGTAATGTCATCAGTTTTATCAATCATATTCATACTTTCATTATACTGAATAGTCGTTTAAGGATAGGATAATATAAAATATTCTATTTCGACACGTTTTCAAAATATTCCTGTATTAATAATATAGTCGAGTCAAATAGGTATTTCATTACGGAAATCGAACGATATGGACCGATTTTGATGAAACAAAGTGCATTCGATTCGGGATGACGTCTAGAAAAAAGTTTACCGGTTAGTTTTTTGTGCAAATTTGTTATTATTTTTTTAACTGAAAAATTGACCAATTTCCTCAGTTAGGGGTTGTGGAGGTTGTTTTTTTATGTTAAATGTTTAAAAATTTGTTGAAAGGGGTTCGTTACTAATTTAAATCAGAAACAAAATCGAATTCTAATTGTTTCATTTTTTAATTTGAAATAAATTGCCGCTCATCTAAAATTTTTTCCTATCTTCTCTACTCAGTCTTTTTATATTCCACACAGCATCTTTTACATATACTATGGGCAATACGTAATAAAAACCGGGCGGGAGTAGCAGGTAGGTATTTTTCTTAAACTATGGAGTCTACACTATACTATAACACAGCATCTATCATATAATAAGATCTCTATGGCATCCACCGCTTCATAGAGCAGCTGTTTATCTAAACCGGTTCTCCCTCCCACCACACCTGGACCACGCTGCTATTGTAATGTAGATACATAATAAATGATCACCACGTGTCACTTACTGTTGGATGCTGCTGTTGTTCAGATTAGAACAATTTCTCATTCGTTTTATGTGAAAATTATTTTGTTCTGTGGTTCAGTGAATATTATCAGACATTTTTTTTAAATAATTCAAATACATATTGTTTAGTAAATAAAACATTGCTTTAATAAAGCATTCACGCTGCAAATTAGTAAAAGTGTTTTTCGGTTAAGAAAATAATAACAAATTTGCACAAAAAACTAACCGGTAAGCTTTTTTCTAGACGTCATCCCGAATCGAATGCACTTTGTTTCATCAAAATCGGTCCATATCGTTCGATTTTCGTAAGTCGGCCTGTTTTAATACCTATTTGACTCGACTAATAGTTGAAGATGTTTGTAAAATTACATCAGCTAGTAAGAGACTTAACTTCGAGGCAAGAGCGAGGCACTACCATTCTTTCGCTTTATATTATAAAAGTAATAAAGTCAAGTTGTTATTTTTCTGTTCTTTTTCACTCGTTGAAATCCATTATATTACAAACGAACACTACACTGAATAGTACAATGTAGAAAATTCCAAAATAAACTTTTATTACAAAAATAAAAGAGCACACAACACGTTTCGCCACACAAGTACCATTGTTCACGTGAAAAAGCTACGGTGTGATGTTTTCTTTTATTTTTATTAAAGTTTATTTTGGAATATTTCTATATTATTCAGTGTAGTATTCATTGGTGATGTTTACATTTACTTCATAATTATTTCCAATTCCTAAACCACTCTTGAGGTGTTTAGTTTGATGACTTGATTGTTGAACAATGAAAATAAGTTGCTGTCATTCGAAATATTAAAAAGGATTGATAGAGAAATGCATGAATAACATAACGGTCAAAAGCGTGAGCCGAAGTCTGTCTAGGCTTAATAGTCCAAGCAATAGACAGAAGTGAGTGCAGAAATTAATACCGGGAAAAAAAATATGAGCGTATAGGAAATTGAATTTAAAGGCGAGTTCTGGTTCATGCAACTCGATCTGAAATGGCGAACAATGGCCTCAAAAATTGGCTAAGTTGCAAAAAGCGGTTTTTCTTAAATAATTAAAAAACTAGAGCTCAGATCGGAAAAAGTTAAATAAGAAAGTTGTAGGTATCAAATAGATCTATCGATTGGTCCCATAATAATTACCGACATCTTTCATACTTTTCGAGTTATATCGAAAAAACCGTTAAAAATTGGGGTATCTATTAGTCGTTAACTATTACGTTTCCATATGTATTGTTTCCTGTACATGGCAAGCTAAGAGAGTACTTTTTTCTTAATTTGAAATATTGATTATTTTTCAAAATATATCGATTTTTCGAAAAAAAGACGTTCTCATAAATTGGCTTGATCTTCTCAGCAAATGGTCCTAGAGTAACGATTTTGAGCTTATTTTCTTCATGAAGAGTTGTGCTATAATTTTATTGAAGAAACGACGCGATTTATTTAATTTTAAGGGTGAAAAAATGACTGTGAAAAAATTTTCTCTTTTTTGAACATGTTTTTTCAGATAAGTTTCACAATTTTAATTTTATAAAAAAATGTCTTTGACGGAAATCAATTTCTGAAATTTTTTCACGAATTATCAAAAAAATTTTTCTCATCTACGATCTTCTGGACCAGCGATATTTCGAAACAATCTGTAAGATGCAATAAACATTATTCAGAAGTGTGTTCTATAAATGTTAATGTTAAATACCTACATTTTCAATAAAAAAATATTTGGATATGTTTCATTGATTCATAGGATTAGAAATTGAGTAACAAAGCTAAGCGTGCGCGGCTGCCGGAGTGGGGGAAGCACTGCGCGCTCGCACTGAAAACTGATTTCGAGCGTTCAAAGTGGCTCGTGCTTGCAAAATCTTCAATATTTCGGCTTCTGGATAACGTACAAAAATCTTCATGTACTTAATCCGGGGTAGCTCGACGAGATAAACACGAATATCGTATTTATTTCGGCCTTAGAATCAAAATAGACTCGGAAATATTTATTTTTTACATTTCTAATTTGTTTTACTTTTTATGTCATTTAAATTACGATTTATTGTCAAAACAGTATGTGATACCTCAACTTTTTTGCTCAGGGAATCATACTGACTCTTATTTAATTATTTCAGTAAATATTTTTTTATGAAACAAAATTATTATAATAATAAAGATTCTTGACCCAATATGAATTATATATTAAAATTCTCGGGAAATAGGTCACATTAACACTTTGTTTTAAATATTCGTCTTTACGTACGTTTCGGTCTCACGACCATCATCAGAAGACTCACTGTGTCTAAAAAGGGGTTTATTAAAATTAATTATAGCACAAGCGTCCAAATCGCACAATTGAATTTCAATCAAAAGAGCCCACGCCGTCGAAACGAACAGAACTACGAATAATCGAAATTGTGTCGTCACTATGTCTAAAAAGGGGTTTATTAAAACTAATTATAGCACAAGCGTCCAAATCGCACAATTTAATTTCAATCAAAAGAGCCCACGCCGTCGAAACGAACAGAACTACGAATAATCGAAATTATATCGTCAGTATTTAATACTTCTGATGATGGTCGTGAGACCGAAACGTACGTAAAGACGAATATTTAAAACAAAGTGTTAATGAGACCTATTTCCCGAGAATTTTTATATATAACAAAATTATTATAAAATATTTATAAGATCCTTACAATCAAAGTAGCGGTATACAGCTTATATGCCGTATATTAATAAAATGTATTCATATTTTCCTCTTCTTTATTGGAGAATTGCCTCCTAATTCATTTTCTTCTTCTTCTTCTACTTCGATCTTTTGGTTAAGAAAATTGTCGAAAGCGTCGAGATTCTTCATTTATTTCGATGTTAGCAGGAATTTCCAAGTTTTCACATTGTGCTGAGTCATACTGTGTGCAAATACTCGTACATTTAAGAAATTTTTTTTTACAGCCACATTATTTTGTTTTGCAACCAGTCGCACAGCTACATGATATTTTTTTCATTATTTCCTCCGGTATCAACGGTTCCTCAGTATAAATTGGCATTGATACATTATCTGCAACTTTACATCCCCAGTGCAATTGCAAGTAGACTCTGAAGGCATGTTGTCTGGCGACTCCTTCAGTAGGAGGAAGATTTTTTAATTGAAATGAAGCTCGAGCTTTAAAAGATTCAAAGCGATGTTCATTACGCGTGCCATCTTCTTATTATAATATAGCAAAGAAATTATTTGGCACATATTCCTAGCAATTTCTTCACGAAGAGCATTATCTTTATAGAAAACATCTAGTAATTGAAGGTAATCTGGATTAGAATTCAATATTTTCAATAATTTGTTCTTCCCTTGTGTGTACATGGAAGAAAATGTATCACAGCCCGATACGGCGTGAAGAAATGCTACATATTTTGATAATTCTGAATATGTTTGCTTTGAACGCACTAAATCAGTTTTCAGTGCGAACGCTCAACGCTTCCCCTACTCCGCCGCACGCTCCGGCACCCGCGCACGGTTCACTTTGTTACTCAATTTCTAATACTATGAATCAATGAAACATATACCAGTATTTTTTTATTGAAAATGCAGGTATTTAACAATAACCTCCATACAACACACTTCTGTATAATGTGTATTGCGTCTTACAGATTTTTTTGAAATAAAAAAAATATCGCTGGTCCAGAAGATCGTAGGTGAAAAATTTTTTTTTCCAATTCGTAAAAAAATGTAAGAGATCGATTGCCAAAATAATATTAATATTCAAAATTTAAATTATTAATTTTATATTTGGTCCTTTCGTACGTCAAAGACATTTTTCTAAAATTGAAATTGTAAAACTTATCTGAAAAAAACATGTTCAAAAAAGAGGAAATTTGCTCACCCTTGAAATTACAAAATCGCTACGTTTCTTCAATAAAATTATAGCACAACTCTTCATGAAGAAAATAAGTCTAAAATCGTTACTCTAGGATCATTTGCTGAGAAGATCTAGCCAATTTATGAGAGCGTCTTTTTTTTCGGAAAATCGATATATTTTGAAAAAGAATCAATATTTCAAATTTAAAAAAAAATGCTTTCCTAGTTTGCCATGGGCTATATGTACAGGAAACAATACATATGTAAACGTAATAGTTAACGACTTCTCGATAACCAGATTTTTAACGGTTTTTTCAATATAACTCGAAAAGTATGAAAGATATCGATAATTATCAGTAGCAAATCGATAAGATACATTTGATACCTACAACTTTCTCATTTAACTTTTCCCGGTCGAGCTATAGTTTTTTTTACTTATTTAAGAAAAACCGCTTTTTGCAACTTTGCTAGTTTTTTAGGTTATGTTCGCCATTTCGGATCGAGTTGCATGAACCAGAAACTCACCTTTAAATTTAATTTCCTATACGCTCATTTTTTTTTCATGTATTAATTTCTGCAAATTTAACATTAGGGCGTCTATTGCTTGGACTATAACTACAGTAAATCAGGCTAGGCTGATGCCATCTTACGCATAAGCCGATAAAGACCGCGAGCCGGAGTCTGTCTATTCGCGCATGCTTGATTCTTTTCTCTATAATCGGCCAGATAGTTCGCACACCGAACAATGCGCGAGACAAAGAGCATCGCGTATTCCTAAGGACCGCTCTGCTCAATAACCCTAAAACGGCTGAAGGTATAACATTGAATTTTTATGCCAGTAAATTTCGAGTATCATATGTAGTTTGTATCAAAATTTCAAAGTTCATTGCATTTACCATTTGGTCGCTACACGAGAATATACGTTTGCCAAATAACCCTACTGAATCAAAAAACTAATTTTCATTTAAAAAGGGTAAATTCTATTAAGAAATGTTCAAAATCAACAAACGAACGGCTGATTGATTTTTTCGCTAAAAAATCAGTCTTGAACAATCGGCCAACCCCAACATTTAAATTTCCCAATTTAGACTTAAAACTCTCTTGAGTTAGGAAATTGAGTTCGATGAAAGTCCGAACAAACGATTTCGTTTGCAGACGCAGCACTAATTTTGCCACCAAAACCTGCGCTTCTTACCAGTTGAACCGATCATAAAGCGACTCCGTTTGGCTTGCCTCACTCCGTCTTAATTAAATTAGTGAAAATCAAACACTTATATTTATTTTATTTGTTCATTTTACTGTTAGGAATCAACCTTACGGAACGCAGGTGCTGGAATAAATGGTAAGTGATATAGTCTTTTGTGCAACGTAGTGGTCGCCTATGATGCATAAGAGGAAGCGACCTCTTGAGTTTCATAAGAGAAATGTTGACGCCAGCTTTTCAGTACAAGTAGCTAGGCTACAGTTTACTGTTCCAGTCTATTCCTCTCTACAATCGGCCAGATAGTTAGTCAGAAGCGAATAGCGACGACTATTTCAGCGGACCATTCTGCTCTGTAATTCGAAAACGGCTTAAGGTACGACATTGAATTTTTATGCTAGTAAATTTCGCGCATCATATCTAGTTTGTGTCTAAATTTCAAGTGGATTGCATTTACCATTTGGCCATTCAACCCAATTCAAGAAACCACTTCGTTATGTTTGGAAATACATCAGAGTTGAACTTTCAGAATTGTAGAACTTACCATTATCAAAGATGAGGAATTGGAAAGTTACAACTACTAAGAATACAAGGCTGATCATATCTAAGTAGAATCCAAATGTTTCATAAGAAGCTATATACAGAAACCATGAACTTGAATGTTGATCCTGAAGAGCGTCAAATTCTTTAGTTACCATACTTTGAGCTTTAGAAGATCTTATGGTACATAAACCATTCAAAGTAGCTGACACATGAGAAAAAACTGGAGCACGTGCTGAAATGAGAATAATAAGATAAGATAATTGAAAAGCAAGAAGAAAACCGAGACTTGAACCATTTTTGAATTTACTAATATGAACTTCAGAAAAAAAAAGTATTAGAGTATTAGATACATTTTTACTGTAGAAATTGAAATGACATTCGGGAAATTAATATTTTTCAAAACTAATAAGACATCAAAATAATCAGGACAGGGAATACTACTAGTACTAAAGTACTACGAACTGAACTCACTAGATTCCTTATTCAGTAGATTGTATTGTAATCCATAGAAGTTTCATCCAAGTTTTGATTTTAATCTACTTTTGATTACATTGTAGAAGTTTTAAGATTATGCATAGGGGTATAGTGATTTTAATTATAAATTTTAGAGTAGGTATATTCCAAATACGAAGTCTTGTGTTTGAGAATAAGATTTCTAAAAATTGATGATTTTAGTAATTTATTACCTAGATCCCATAAAATATGCATTTTACGACAAAAAAGTAGAAACCAAAAAGCATTATTTTTACTCATTTTATTATAAACAAAAAACCTCTAAACATAATATTTGTTCCCTCCTCTGTAACAATGATTGTTTATAATGATAACAACCTAGAATTATAATTAAATCAGTTAAAAGTAACAGTGCGAATTGTCATTAGACATTGTCTTAGTTTTAGAGGAAAAATGTAACAATATAGTTGACAATGGAAAGTGCTTGAAATCAGATAGCGGGTAGTTTCTGACGGTCTTGTAAAGCGATTATTTGGCTTGAACCTGCCCGTATCTACAAAAACGAAAAATAACTTTACACATGACCCCTTCCGACTCCACCCCTAGGACTGAACATGAAATTGAGCTGCATCAGGAGTGTCACTACTCATCTCAGCGACCACGAAAACTGTGGAAGCGACACCAATATCGGTCGTTATCGATTATCTTTACAAATCGTGCATTCAACATTCATTATATTTATATTGTAATGTAATGTATTAATGCCCAATTCGGGAATACTAGATTTTGGAATCCAATGGATTTACTAAATGTACTACTTACTTATTCCTTCTAGCCTTTTTACATCTTGCGCTCCTTTCATGAAAACGATACGGAACCACCAAAAGACACATCCCAAAATGAACGCAGGTATAATCATCAATGGTGTAAAAATGAATACCATCACCAATATACCACTAGCTACCAGAAATACTTGCAATGCTTGCAAAGTAGCATATGGCAACATTTCATCTATAGCTCCCATATCTTTAGAGAACCTGTTCAAAATTCTTCCTAAAAGGCAAATTCATTATTCTGATATGATATCCCTGCATGTATGTATAAAATTGCGTGTCAAAACTATACAGCGTAAAGTTCTTTGTGAAAGAAAAATAATAAAATTACTAAATCACTAATATCACTTGTCTAATTTTCACGCATTAAACACTAATTTCCATAAATAAATATCCCATGTGCCATCTCAACTTCACATTATAAATAAGACTTAAATTCATCGAATGTCTGACTTGATAAATTAACATCTTAGAACAGTTTGTTATTAATAACAAAGTTTCTCGACTATACTTATATTCATCATCTGACAGGAATTGTTCAGTTTCCTTCTATTTAATATAAATACGACAGTCAGAAGTAATAAAACTAATGTTCATAACTATAAATAGAGAGATAAAAGTATGTGCAATCTCTAGAACACAACAATGTAGACTACTAAAAGATTTGATTTTCACTTTAATACATAAATTTGATTGGTTTCGCTAAAACCGTAGCTTCTTCAAACAGATATTACAAAATATAGTATTTGATACAAAGTGCATATGGAGGCCAGTGGACAAGAACCTCAACAATAATTGGTATCAACAGATCTCGAGCATTAATCAGTTTCTGCACATCTTATTAGGTGGACCCACAAACCTCCCACTACCTATATGTAAATGAAACTCATTGGTAGCAAATAAATAATCAAACGAGTTTAATAGAAACCAAAATGATGTTAGTTATCGATGAATCTCCACTTTCAATTCTATGCCACGTGTTTAAGAAACCCGGAAACCAGTCATGTTGGTTATTCTGTTTTCTCAAATATCTTGACAATGTTTTAATCGAATAAACCTTGTTAAGCTTCTAATATTGTCGAATGTGAAATGAGACAAGTAATACAATATAGTTTATCTGTTGTTTTTTCCGTTAAAATAGAGAAATCATATTCCGATTCAAAACGTATTTCCATGTTCATTGGACAATTCTAAGACGGTTATTTTCCTTTACACTTTATCTCTACAATGCAAACACAATCAGTTTTGATAAGATCGCATGCTTACTACAGAATAATGAATAAACTTTTCTCAGTTCTCAACCAAACAGTGAAGGCTTCGAAATATGCATTGTTTTAAAGAAACTAACTTGCGATAATCTTGCCGCTTGGAGTTTGGAACCTACGCCATTGGAGCAAACAAAATGGGCTCGCGGTCTTACCGCTTATGCTAGAATCGCTGTTGCAAATTCAACATCGAATTTGTTATATAAACTTTTAATTCGCTAGCCGCTAGGCGCGTTACCAACTGTGAGTGAAGACAATTCAAAAACAATAAGGCAGACATGCATTGTGTTGAAAATAAACATTTACATCATGTAGAAGTTATTGTTCATTTGAACTGGTTTATGAAAAATTTAAGAAATGAAAGGGATAGTTAGCAACATCATGAAATACAAACATTTTGGTTACAAGTTTCTTCAGTCTGCAGCTTTGTAAAATTGAATAGATACAATCATTAAGTGACTGAAAATGAAAATTTATATATGGGATGGCTGTTATGTATGGAAACGGTCGAATATCTCGAAACTGGTTTGAGATATCTTCATGGAATTTTTTACACAAGCATTAGGAAAGGTTTGAGACGTTTTGGGTACATATAAGTTCTTTTGATCATATTTGAAATCCAAGACATACCACTTGAATTTGGTATCGTTGGAAAGATTTTTTTTCGATTTGAACGATATTAATATTGAAAAATCTTGTCTTCCGGATGGATTCCGCGTCACAATAGCTCGACTTGATGCCGACGTTTCGCCAACCATTACAGGTGGCATCTTCAGGGCAGGCTTGAGGCTTGAACTGAAGATTAGCTATCCGCGGATGTCGTTAACTAAAAAACTATTTCACTATAAATCTTACTTAAGGTCAAATATTGATTAAAATATTAATTTCATACTATTCGGAAAATTTATCTTCGCGCCATTTTATTTGATTTACATAATTTGTGACCGGAAAGAGGAACATTAAATCACTAGAACGATTTTGAAGTATACATTTTCATTTCAAATTTATTTTCTTAAAAATTGTAATATTAGCTAGCAGTATGAAAAACCTTGGGTGGTGTCGAGTATTTCCAGATCTCGAACACTTGCAACTCTAACCCCACGGGTTTCGGTTTTGCAAACTGTGCCCTCTACCTGTAAGATATTCTTACAATCATTAGTACATGAATAACTATTTCAGAATAGAAGCCACATTTATGCCTAGTTTAAACTATTGATATTATTAGGCTGTTCCAATGTTTTTTTTGTGCTAAGATAATCTAAAATAGCATTCGTGTCTTCCATTTTTGATTTTTGCGATAATAATGATGTGGCTAACATATTAATTTAGTATGGAACATCTTCGAGTGTTTTCATTCTCAATGTATGTCGCAACCATAGAGGTAAAAACCTGCATAAAAGTCAACGTTAAATAGTTATGCCGCATAAACCAGTTCAAATGGTTCAGAGCATAGCATGACGTTAGGGGTAATATAAACGAGGAACTTATAGAGAAACCGAAGTAGAGGAGGACCTCTATTTCAATCATGAATTCAACTCTTTCGGCATAACGCTTTTTAACTCTATTTATATTCATTGGATGAATAACAAACACATTTTCATGTGAGCAGTCAATACACAGAGATGAGATTACTCTATCATTACCCAAGTTTCAATACTTCTAATGAGTAGATATAGCTAAAGGCGTGGGAAAATGTCAAATTATACTCTGTTATCTGATATGGAATGGCCTGTCGTAGCTATAATGGGCCTGTCAATATAGCAGCTGTCTGTGTAAACGCTCCTTATGTTTGTGTGACAGCAGTCTGAACTGTGATAATAATCCATCAATCTATGGGTCTGTCTGTCATGTAAATTCTACGTAATTATATTAGCAGTCAAAAACGTCAAAATATATCGAATCCTTCTTACCGCGTGTGGGATTTAGGTTCGAAAAATCTTAGTGGGTGGCTACGTCGTATAAGGAACATACCTGCTAAGTTTGAAGTCGGTCCGCTTTATCGTTTCGGAGATTTTGTGATAAGTAATAAGCACGGTCGTATAGACAGGTCTGGCGACTCGTATGTTTGACATGAGTCTCTTACGCGTCGCCAAACTCGTAGTCCCTCGCTCAGCCACTAGCTAGCGCTTGGATCGGTAAAACGATTTTTTCCCCGGAATCGAAAGCAGTGTTACTAAGTATTCTGATTTGAGAGAGGAATAGAACTATTACTCTTGTCAAAATGTATTACTCACCTTAAAAATAACTTCCCCTTTTTCGCACGCATAAAAGACCTCGTTAAAACGATTTCTTTCCGGAATCGCAAGCATCCACTTTTTTCGCATTTCCGCATCTTTCGCAGAACTTTCACATGACAGAGTATAATTTTACGTCTTTTCACGCCTTTAGCTATTTCTACTCATCTGAAATATGCACTAAGCCTTGAAAGTTA
Organism: Endomychus coccineus; assembly: GCA_958510875.1. Lineage (NCBI taxonomy): Eukaryota > Metazoa > Arthropoda > Insecta > Coleoptera > Endomychidae > Endomychus > Endomychus coccineus. Next base: position 85,943,948 of record OY294069.1, on the reverse strand, counting down.
TTAAAGTAAATTTTGTGTTTTATTCACATTTCACTTTTCAATTTGAATTTACACTTAGTGACCGGCCAAACTCTAAAATCAAAAATATATTACCTGATGGATTTGTGTCGAAAAATCTCATGGTCGCCTGTACAATATTCTCAAACATAATGTTATGTAATTTTATAGATGCATTCATACAAATCTTGAAAAATAACAATGATCTTGCTGTTGTTAAAATTATGGCCAAGATGATGAATAACGTATAAATCATAATATAATGATTTTTTGAAAGCACTGGAGTTGTTGTGTTATTTAAATTTGCAGGCTCGGCAAAATTGGAAATATTATGAAACATAGTGTGATTCCAAAGAAACGTTGGTACTGTAGTCACATTCTCTATACTAGTTTCATTGATAACAGAGCTGTTATAAAAAATTGGTATGGGTGTTGATGTAACATCAACAAAAATCGAATTGAATGGACTAGTTTCATTCTCCTTTGTGTCATTGGTCTGTGGAAGTATCACCATACCCATTGCACAATTGAAACTTCCCGTTTCATTGTATAATACATCTTGTATTGGTCCCTGCTTTGTCCTAGAATTAACCCACATATTATAATTGTTCATTCCTTGTGTAGCTGACGCAAGTGAATTTATTACATATGCAGACATGTGTTTATGATTTTTGACGTAGCTTTTGGTACATATAACATCACCAAGAGGTTTAAATTACATACAAAAACAAGCAAACAGAACTGAATGAATTCAAGTAGTCAACTATTAGTGAAATAGAATGAACAAATTTTTTGAAAATATATCCCTATGATTCAATAATATACCAAACTCCTTACCAGTGGGTAACCCATAAATCACAAGAATTACTAGCAGCTTGTGCAATAATAAGAAGGAAGAAGAGGAATATCAATACAGCTATGCTGGCACCAGCTTTATAATAATCTTTGTAAACTGAATTCGACATAGCTCCCCTTTCCATCAGTTCTTGAGTTTCAGCTGGTTCATTACCTTCTTCTCCATCCCCACAAGAAGTCTGAAGTAAGAAGAAGTGTAAATTTCAAGGTTTTTCGGTTCGGAGAATCAAAAACAAAAGTTAAAAAACCTTACAGTTACTGATGATATTGACTTCAGCCTCTCTCTTGCTACTTTAACCTCTTTCACAATTTTTTCATCTGTAGGTTCCTGTTGTAAAGACAGTAATTCTGCTTCTGAAAGTTCATTATAAGCTCCAATTTTTTTGATCTTACCCTGTAATAATTGATACATTTGAATTCAATTATATGATATGAAATTTATCCATTATGTTCAATCACTAAAAAACTTTTGAGAAATAATCATTTGACCAAGAATGTGATGGGAAAGTTTATTCAACTCAAACATAGGTATAGATGAAATATTTCCATTATTTGAGACCCTCCATCAAAGTTTCAAGATATTGGCTGACAGACCGAAAATGATATTTAACTGCAGTATTAAAACAAGAACCATTAAAATTGTTATAAGAAATTTGATGTTGATCATATGAAGACTGATTTTTGATCAATGGCCAGCTGAGTGGGTAAGACAAAATGCTCTCGGTACTGAATACTCAGAACCAGAAGGGATATCAAAATGAGTAACGGAAGAGTGTAATGCAGTGAGCGATACTTTGAACATGTTTCCAATGATTTGTAAAACGTGAAGTTAGATTTATTTTTCTTATCCATTGCAAGTTTCGTTAGGGTTTTGTCAGCGGGATTATTACGAATTATTGAGAGACGGGTAATTCAAAAACTGTTATTATTAATTACTAGCTGAAAACTCGGCTTTGCCCGGTTCTACAGAATATTATTTTTACATTAACCCTCTTCCTGTCAGATCCCTAGGGCTGAAATTGAATTCAAACGGCATCAAAGAAATCTCAGCGAACCCGAAACCTATCAAATCTACTACAATATCGGTCATTTACGATAATTTTTAGATGTCATCCCCTCCCCACCATAACCAACTGGTCATTAACAAAGCCAAATCTTGATCAACAATATTTGGGAAACAGGGAAGGGTACTTTTCCCATCATGATTGTGGCCATATTTTTTTGGAATTGCTGTCATTTAATAAGGTTATGTTTTGTAAAATGAGAAATATACTTACATTGTCAATTATTATTATGGTATCTGCATGCTTCAAGAATTGTAACTGATGTGTTACAAGAATCCTAGTTTTATCTTGTAAATAGTTCATAATACATTTTTCAAATAACTGTTTTCCAACATGTGTATCAACTGCTGATAATGGGTCATCAAATAAGTATATATCAGATTCTCTGTAAACAGCTCTTGCCAAATTAATCCTTGCTCTTTGTCCCCCACTCAGTGAAACACCCCGTTCTCCCACGGGAGTTTTATCACCAAACGGGAGCTCTTGAAAGTCCCTTTGTAGTTCACAAACATCTACTACATCATGATATCTCTTTTTATCATACTGTTGGCCGAATAGGATATTGCTTCGTATGTTGGACACAAATAACCAGGGTTCTTGAGAAGCATAACATATTGATCCTTCTACTAGCATTTTACCTGCAGTTAAAGGCAATTCTTTCAAAAGTAGTTGAAGAATAGAGCTTTTCCCCGAACCGACATGGCCCACAATGCAACATAACATTCCAGGTTTTACTTCCAAATTGATATCTATAAGCGTGTCAACGATTGGATTTGGAACCCAGCTAGCATGAACACAGCTCAATTTAATAAGGCCTTGTTGATTGTTAATTGAAACTGAATCGATAGTTTCATTCTCCTCTTTCATCAGAAAATCTTCGAGACGACTGATAGATGTTTTTGCTTCAGCATAAGAAGATATACCTAATGGAAATAATATGCACATGTACAATTGTACTGTGTTGAAAAGCTGAGCCATGGAAAATACTATTCCACTTGTCAAGTTGTTTCCTATCAAGACGTAAGTAATCAAAGATAAGTACAAACTAGCTCTTTCTGTGAATACCATCAAAGCTGACGAGAATCCCTTGATGTAAGAAGTTTTAGCTACCATCTTGATTTCGTATCTGCAAAGAAAATAATTTTCTTGAGTATATCATATACTTTTAGTCTTTAAAAAGTTATAACTTATATGGGAGGCCCAACTCAAAAGTTATTATATGAAACACCCCATTCAAATCGGTTAGGGAGGTCAACGTTTTTTCATGTATTCTAGGTAGTTCCGAAACATCTTGTATTAAATATGAAATCATGATCGTAATTGTAAACTTGAAGTGAGAGCTTAATACAAATACATCATTATATTATTCTGCAATTACCAACATACTATATACTATAGACTAACGCTCCCGTCTTGCGTTTATCCGGAGCACCTACAACAGATAACGCAGAGCATCTACTCTCCGAACTTTCTTTTGGGAGCATATTAAGGAAGATAGTTTACCTTCTTTAGTTGTATGTATACCTTTGGCAAGATAATTATAAAAGCATTAGTTTACAGTGAAATAAACAGATGTAAAAGGAGAACGGTGTCTTTTTTCAGATTTTATTATTAATATAAACAGTCACTGATGATTATCATGCATTTTTAATTTTAAAAATGTCAACAAAATATCGTACACATTTCCGAATTGAAATTAAACAAAATTACCGTTGAAGAATTTTATTTTTAGCCAAAAATCCGTTTGTCGTGTAGTTTTTGAATAATCAGGTAATGTGAATGTTGCTTTCGAAGTTAGATTGAGTAAGAATAGTTGAATTTTTCAGACCTTTTTCTTGAAATCCAAAGCAAATCCGATATAATAATGAGCTTAAATATGGAATTTTAGTATTACCCTATTGGGGTTACCGATATGTGTATGCTTTTTTTCGTCCCACAAAGTCAAATGATGAAGGCTTTGGTTTTTTAGCCAATAACCAATTAGAAATCACGTGTTTGAAGTGTTTTTCAAATACTCAATTTTACGAGTTTCGTAGATAATATTTATATTAATGTAAAAGTTCTATGTCTTACAAATAATTGATACAATCCGTTTCATGAGTTTAATAAAGATTTGATTGTGATAAAACTAATCTTGAAAATTATTTTTGATTTACTTCCTTGCAAAATGGTTTATAAAGCTTTCCAGCAATAATTTTAAACACGATTTAATAGATGGTTAAGGAGTTTGGTTGTGTTCTTTTTACCATTTGGAATTCACTCTGAGAATTAAAAGCCGATATTCGATCAGGCTGACTCGCAAATTGGTTAATAATATTACATACATATTACATGAATATTATTTATTCAATATCATCGTCAAATAAAAAACCTAATTGATATGAACCGAAGATAGTGGCTGTCACTGTAACACTGTAAGAAGTATATATACTGTGCTTACATATTACTATGAACGGAACGCTGAAATATGAATAAAATTATGTCCCAGCTTGCTATGTTTTCGCGGAGATAACTATGATAATTCAGCTCTGATATGAGTTTGTCAAAAATACTTTTACGATTCAAAATAACATCATTAAATAACCACATCGTCTAGGGGCGTATTCATTCTAGTAAATCTAGGAACAAGAATTTTATACCAAATATCAAGAACGATAATGAGGATTTACCGATTGATGATGTTTCGCTTCGCTTATAGTTCGAGAGATAGCGTAACAAATCGTCTATGATTCAATTATCTTCAATTTTTTCGTAAAAAAAAGTTATTTTGCAAACAATTTGTTGTTTTATTGTTTGATATTACTATATATATCACAGAATGTCTTCCAATGAAGACAAATTAATATATAGTCTGGTAAAATTGGCATTTCACATCGTGATTTTACCACTATTGACCGATTTAGACGTTCTTGGTGTCAAAATATTCGGGAAAGCGCCCCGAACCAGAAGACTGCATTTTGTATCGCGCTTTTATTAATTAACAATTAAGCCTCTAATTAATTGTTGATTTGGACCGATAATTAACTAATGTATTTGACAAAAAATATAAAAGGAAATTGGCCGCAAATCGTTACTCGGGGATTTTCAAGGTCGCTGATCACGAATTCGTCTCCAGAATCGGAAAATTCTGGTAAAACTCGACATGTTCATGGAAAATTACAACTAATATCTGCGAACGGTGCATCACTAGAGTAAAAAAAGTCACTCGGGGGTTTTCGAGGTCGCTGATCACGAATCCGTTGTCAGAGTCGGAAAATTCTACTTTATCGACCGGAAAACTCGCAATTTTCATGGAAAATCTCAAATGTGTGCATCTATTAAATAACAATTACACTGACTTGACTTTTGTATTTATTCAAAAAATTTTTATTTTATACAGATATATATTTTATATATACTTTATACAAAATTTTATATATACCTTTCAACAAAAAATTCAAGAATTTATTCACAGCGACCTCGAAATTCTCCGAGTGGATTTTTTTAGGCTAGTGATGCACCGTTTGCCGATTTTGGTTGTGATTTTCCATGAAAATGCAGAGTTTTCCGGTAGATAAAGTAGAATTTCCATATTCTGACAACATAATCGTGATCAGCGACCACGAAAACCCCCAACTTAATTTTTTTACGCTCGTGATGCAACATTTGCAGTTTTGTTGAAATTTTCCATGAAAATGCCAACTTTTCCAGCCAAATATGATTCTGACAAAATAATTTCGATCAGCGACCTCGATAACCCGCGAGAGAATTTTTTTACGCTCGTGATGCAACATTTGCAGATTTTTGTAGAAATGTTCCATGAGTAAGGATTTGCGGCCAATTTCCTTTCATATTATTTTGTTAAATACATTAGTTAATTATCGGTCCAAATCGACAATTAATTAGAGGCTTAATTGTTAATTAACACATAGGGATACCAAAAGCGCGGGTTCAAAATGGGGCATTCTGGTTCGAGGTGCTTTCCCGAACATTTTGACACCAAGAACGTTTAAATCGGCCAATAGTAGCAAAATAGCCATTATCGATTTTTGAGTGCTATTTTTACAGGACTAATAACACAAATGAATCAAAACATAAAAAATGCAAACTTCAATTTTGTTTGAAATTGTGATTAATTCACATTATACAAAATAATGAATAATAGAAATAAATGTTCAATTTAAAAGTTGTCGGTGTGAGATGAAGATATTATCCTAAACATTTTCTTCAACTGAAGAACTGTACGATTCGGGCACTTGGTTATCATCGAACCATGTGAACTGCAACTTCTTACTGTTATCGCTCATCTATGTCCAGCTGTCCATTTTTTCTTTTCGACGTGGTTTGAACATTCCTGTGCCATCGGAACAGTAGGTGACCACTTGTTATTTTAGTTATTCATGGTCATCTTTCATTTCTCCTTCGTCTGCTACTTAATGATATCACTTGAAATGTTTGTATTTGAAGCCAATTTCCACCCCTCCCCAACTGACTGGAAATGGCCGACCTACATTTTCGTGATTACTTGTTTTTAAACACAAAGTTTTTTTATAATTTTTTTTCTATTGACTGCGCGCTAGCACAGCTGTCCGACGCTATCTTCTAGTATTAGCCTACAGATTGTTTTATCAAAATAAAAATCAATTAAAAAATCGACGGTTTTGTGTCGCTAGATCTCGGACTATGAGTCTATTGTCTGAGATGAGTTTACTTTACCATTCGTAATGCTTGTAGTACCTTTTGTACGACCCAATTATTTCGTAATGTATGCAAAAGAATGCACATCCACCCTGTGAATGTAACTTACCGACGTCATATTCCATAGCAACCAGTGAGCATAGTTTACTGTTCTAAGTAAACAAATCGAAATACCAATAGTACAAAAAATAGTTATTAATGACTTCGTATATGAACATAAACAATTTTGCATGAAGCTGACTCATTTTGTATCCCTATATTACGTTATATCGTTACCAGAAAGATTCCATGTTCGCAATTCCAAATTCATTTCCATAGTACAATCAAAATGAAGTTGCTTGACAGAATAATATATTCTGGATCATCTTGCATGTAACAGGTATATAATTGTGAAAAGATTAATGATAATGAAAGATTTAAAGATTGAAATGGTCTTTACATAATAAAAGTTAATATTGGAATTTTTCTACGGTGTATTATTGATTTGTAATGTAATGAAATATGATAAGTTTGCCCAGAATTTCTTAAAACAGTTGTGGGTGGGTGGATAATTAGTTGTAGGTACCTACTCTCTCACGAGTGCCACTAATTTTGCAAAAGGTTTCTCCCAAGCATACATCTTAATTACTTGAATTCCTGATGTGATTTCATTCATAAGTTTAATTCGATTGTCTGTTCTTAAGGCAATTGCAAAACGTAGGGTTCCTTGAAGTTTTGCTAAATAACCTGCAACATAATAATAGGAAACACTAAAATTCACATTTATATTGTTATTACAAGTAAGAGAAATAACAGATAAATCGACATACCTTCGCTATATGGAATAGAACAGATAACGAAGGAGGTACATTTGACTACATCTCGTCGTGTTAAACAATCTACTTAAGAAATATGTATATGAGTGAAACTTAAACACCTTCAAATACTGCATGGATTGATAATACATTATAAGAGGCATAACTAATTATCGATACATTTTGTACACATAAATTCGTCGTCAATGTCTTTGTACGTGGAACTTCCCATCTTCAAGGTAACATATATGGGGTAATCGACTGAAAGAGTATATTATATAAGTAGTATAATTTATTTCGATTTTGTCTTGTGAATCAGTACGCTGTATGAAATAGTATTGAAATCTCCGAAATAGATTTCCATCACAATACCTCTTTCTAGGTGGTTCATCAATTTCTGGTGCGGTCACTTAACCATTTCCTTTAACATTTAAATGTCATTACCAATCATTGAATCGGTTTCTTAGTTATCGTTCATTGAAACATGTAGCCGGAATTTTTGTATGAGTCTCTAATATTAGATATATTTGTGTACTGTTCAGTTTATCAAGTTAGATAGAGTGGCCTACAAAGACAATCACTATATACCAGTGACTCGATTTGTTAAAAACTAAACCGAAATCATTCTGTAAATAGATATTTGTCAAATTAAAAGCAAAATGTGAAGAATTTGACTTGTACTGCTCCCGAAGTATATTATTGTCAATTTCGAAGTAGCGCTTGATGAAGTTTTGATGGCATTGTGATTTTAGGTTGCAGATTCCACTTTCGCAATTCTAGTAAGTTAGTTCATTATGAAGCAATAATAAAAATGATGCAACTTTAGCATATCCAAAATTCTAGTATAAGTTGGTATACTTATTATATACATGGTAACTTTCTTATTTTTGATTTACTTAAAAATATTCTAGTCACAGTTAAATCAGTTGAATTCAGGAATCCCCCAGTATAATAATTATGTATACAATTGTAGAATATGATGTAGTATGATGTAACGAATAACAGTAGGAAATGCGTTGCTGTGAGGCAAGAGCCCTCCTAGTGTTTATGCGTAAGTTCAAATAACAAATAGCCCTTTCAAGAGGACATCGTACAAGTGCGTATTACATATTTAATACCAATGTGTTTTAAAGTTATATTTATTTATAGGCGGAGAAAAAATCACCAGATGAATACAAAAACTTTAGTCGCAAGGAGGACAGTGGTGGTGACATATTTGTGGTCTAATATTGTTGGCACCAGACGAAGTTGAAGATGTATTTTCGCCGAATGTTTTAAATTAGGATTGATTTGAGTTTAAGTGAGAATTTTTCCTTCTTATCTTAATCCACGAAACAAGAGTATTTAAGCCAGATAGCGGACTAGAAACAACAACCCGTACTGAGCGCTTAAAATCAAGAAGTACTACTCTTCCAACTGCACACTACCTTTTTTGAGACCAAAATATCATTTTATTGCTAATCTTTAAAGCGGAGATCGTTTCGTTCCATTTTGGTGTTACTTGTAACTATGACGTAGCCTTATTTCGAGTCAATGATAGTAATAATTGTTATACAGAGTGTTCCATCTCAGACGAGCCACCCCGTATATTTCTTATCCCATAGTGAGTGGAAAAATCTCCGGAAACAAGTCGAATGATCTTGTTTGGGGGACACCTTTTGACGTATATTTGAAGCTTGAACGAGCAACCCCCTAATAGGAGGCGCTTCAACCCCTCAAAATTGAATAGGGGAGAGGGGTTGAGTGATACGTCATTTGAAAGGTCTCGGAAGCCTCTTTACAACGGTGTATGAAAAACGTAAATTTGATGAACCGTTTTGGCCAAAAATTAATTTTGTTGCTCGAATGCGCCACCTTGAATATTTTGGTTATTTGTACAATGTACAAGCTCATTTTTATTAAGCCTTTTTTACGAACTTGAACAATCTTCAAAAAATCACATTCGTAAAAAAATTGTCATGCTTACAATGAAAAAAATTAAATCTGCGTGTTTAAATCAAATGTTCAAATTGTCTTCCATTGACTTCCATACAATAATACAATCTTGACTGAAAACCGTCTATAACATAGTTCAGCATAATTGGAGTTATTTGACGACACTCATTTACAATTCGTTGGCGTAGTTCGTCCAAATTTTCAGGCTGAGTCACAAAAATCTTGGACTTAAGATGTCCCCACAAGAAGAAGTCCAGAGGGTTCAGGTCAGGAGATCGGGCAGGCCACTCCATAGGACCTCTTCTTCCAATCCAACGACCGGGGTATTGCAAATTGAGGTATTGCCGAACTGGTGCGGCGTAGTGAGGATGAGCTCCGTCTTGTTGGAAATGCAATTGTTGTTCAAGTAGTGGAGGATCGTTTTCTAATTGTTCAGTTATTAACGGATCAATCGCATTTTCCAACATTTCAAGATAAATTTCGCCATTTAAATTACCAGGAATAAACAGAGGTTCAATTAGGTGGTCTCCCAAAATTCCTACCCAAACGTTTAGCTTTTCCCGATGTTGAGTGTGAGCTTCTCGAAACACATGAGGATTTATATCGCTCCAAATTCTACAATTATGCCGGTTAACCTCTCCATTAAGTAAAAATGTGCATTCGTCAGAAAAGCAAACGTTGTACAAGAAATTTGGGTTATTGTTGATACGCTCGACCATAATTTCGCAAAACTCTTGCCTTCGATCCCAATCATCATCATTTAATTATTGAATTAATTTAATTTTGTACGGATGGAACTAGTGTTTATGTAAAATTCTGTAGATTGGCTAATACCGGAAGTTGCAGAAAGTTGTCGTATAGATTGCGTGTTTGGCATAAGTTGGACATGTCCCAATACCGCCACAGCTGCTCCTTCATCATTAACAATTCCAATGGGTGCCCTTTTTTTATCCATTACTGAACCCGTCTCCACAAATTTTAAAATCAATTCCATTACGTACTTATGGCGAATGGTTTTCGTTAAATATCTTTGCAGCCGCTCGGACATAATTTTGATTTTGGTAATAAAGGCTAACCAGCTCAACACGTTCTTGCAATGTGTACACCATATTTTTTGAAATTTTAAACAAATCAACAAAGTAGTAACTCAACAGATTGATTAAAATCATGAAATGATCGAAGAAACGTTGAAACCAGATTAACACCTTCTAAGAACAAAAAATGAAGGCAACATAAGGAAATGTTTTGCTGTTTCTGTATTTATTAGTTTGAGAGAATGTATTATTGTATGGAAGTCAATGGAGGACAATTTGAACATTTGATTTAAACAAGCAGATTTAATTTTTTTCATTGTAAGCATGACAACACAATTCAATTTTTTTACGAATGTGATTTTTTGAAGATTGTTTAAGTTTGTAAAAAGGCTTAATAAAAATGAGCTTGTACATTGTACAAATAACCAAAATATTCAAGGTGGCGCATTCGAGCAACAAAATTAATTGTTCGCAAAAACGGTTCATCAACTTTACGTTTTTCATACACCGTTGTAAAGAGGCTTCCAAGACCTTTCAAATGACGTATTACTCAACCCCTCTCCCTTATTCAATTTTGAGGGATGAAGCGCCCCCTAATAGGGGTTTGCTCGTTCAAGCCTCAAATATACGTCAAAAGATGTCCACCAAACAAAATCATTCGACGTGTTTCGGGAGATTTTTTCACTCACTATGGGATAAAAAATATACGGGGTGGCTCGTCTCAGATGGAACACCTTGTAATGGTCAGAAGTAAATCCCGTCTATACTGAAAATTGACAACTGTAATGGCACCGATTATTAGAATGAAACAAAAAGTAATTGTCTACTCTACGCATAACTAGCAATAGCTAATATACCTACCTATAATTCTTGCACACTATGCATAACTAGCAGTAAGAATCTGTAGGTGAAGAAGCGAATGAGAAATGCAATATTCAAATATATTCTCTACATAACAAATTAGGCGACCATTGTTGGCGAGATACCTTACAGTTTTTGAACACTACGCATAACTAGCAGTAAGATTCTGTAGGTGGCAAGTGCTTGAAAGTATTATTAATGATACTCCTGCCATTATACAATTACCGGCGAGATTGAATAAATACACCGGAGTTAAAGTAACAAAAAAGGGGAAACTGACTTCCGGTATTGCACGGGGATAGGTTCGAGTACCAAAACCAATTAGGGACTGCCCTGAGACGCTTTCACCTACAATGCTTGTAGTTCCTCGATACACCTCTGCACATATGCGTTCCCTTAGTATATAATTAGGGTTTGATTTGACCGCCTCGGTAAGAAGTAGTTGATGTTTCGTGCTGAGCATTTCGTGCTGTTCATTTCGTTCAAAAGTGGAAGGTTCCGAGATTTACTGCAAGCAGTTGGTAATAATTTTGGACGATCGATCGGGCCAATTGTTTTCGAGTTGCTTCCCAAAATTGGAAATATAGGAACCAAAAATTGGCAAGTTATTTCATTGTACACGCCATACAGGGAAGGGGTGTACAGGTTTTATTAACCATACCCCTATCCATTTCCTACCCCTCCCCATTTAATCCCTATTTTCGTCTGGACAATTTTCAAATCGAAGTAACCTGAACAACATGAAATTTCAGGGGTAGCCAAGTACTTAGTCCTAAGATACCAATACCACCCCATTCCAATATTGAGGATAGATTGTAGTTGGTATAATTTCAAGAAAACCAATAACCCCAATATGATATGTTAACGAAATGAATCCAATATAAACCGCTGCGGAAAGCTACAGAACAAGACGTAACCCATGTCTTCCACGAAGAGATTATTAAACCGTCGTCAGTGACAATGACAGGCAGTTCGGAATTAAACACTGCGTCACGTCCACTTATATCCAGCAATGTTGGAAGGACAAACCGTACTCTTAAGACCATAATTGCGCAGTTCTGCAAATCCAACCACCGCAAATGCGACCGATTTTTGATTTTCGTTGAATACCGTTCAACATCAGTCCTCTGGTTTATCACCCGTTTTTTTAAATTATCATCGAGAAGTTATAATACCGAATTCAATAGTCCGTTCCTTTACCGCTAATGTGGATTCTGGTGAAAATATTCCGGCAGACCCGAACCCCACGTAGCTCTTAGCTCACAGTACTAAGTCAGATAAATTACGAAATACTTTCCGATTGGTACGTATCCAATTATCCCCAGAACATAAAATATTGCAAATTTTTGAGAATTGCAGCAATATTTCCATTTGAATTTATATGAAGTTCTTTCCACTTCATTGGGAAACCTCTTATCTTCCATGAAAGAGTAAAACTTTTTGTAATTGTCGAAAGAATCTAGATAATCATAAATTTTCACTCTTCATGACCTTAAACGAATAAAACAGATGGTACACTAAAATGATATTGAAGTGTCAGTACAAGAAACTGCAAGATTTTTGTTGATAGTGGTTCTACTCATGATGTCATTTTGAAGGCAAACTGTAATGAATTAGATTACAATATAGTGTAAAAACTTACAAGCAGTTAAATGATACCATAATTATAAAACATGAAGCCCAGTGTATCACCTATAATATAATACAGGTTTAAAAAAAAGTTTCAGAAACTTTACCAGTCGATTGAATGAAATCATTGCTTTATTAGGCTCCTATTTGTTCCTTATTCATTTGTTATATTATTCAGTAGGAATGTATAAGCATGCATAATATAGTAATGTTGAAACTTTCAAACGTACCTTGAAGTAATACTGCTTGTAAAGTCATAGCCAATAAGCCTGAAGCAGCAGCAACTCCAATGTATCCATACATGATAGATGCAGCTATAATCATTTGCACTGGCATAATCCAAATGAAGTGTAGAAATGTAGCTGCCATATCAAACCTGTTAACATCATTTGATAATAAATTTACCACTTGTCCGATTGTAATTTGTCCCAAAGAATTTTTACTCATTCTAAGCAGCTTGAAAAAATTTAATGCAAATTAAAAACAAAAATAAAAAGTAACAAATTATTCAAAATTCATTATAATCCACGGGTCAAGATACACATTTTCTCTTATAGCAAATGTCACAATGAATTCACTCAAGTAATTTCAGTTCATTAGTTAAATAATTGTCATGCGTCAGCTTTTATGCTCCATTGATAAAGAGGAAATTTTGATAATTGATTATAGATTGTGAAGAACTCGTTGAATGAATATTATCTTGACCTTGACTTTGAAACTATATTTTGACAATTCAGTACCGAATATTCACTTGAAATTCCATTGAAGATGTCGGGTGAATAGAATGGAATCAGAATAACCTAACACGGAGTCGTGAGCCGTTTTCACGTATTCAGCCGAAAGTCATGACAGTAGGGAGGCACATTTCCACAGAAAAAGCATTGAGTAAACAAAGCTGAATATATCGTAGCGGTCGTAGTCAAACATTATTTCAGCAAACAGGTTAAAAGAATGTTCATGATATTATGAACGGGAATCACATTCTTCTGCTACTCATTCTCTTATGACTCGAATTCGTTTTTCACATGTGAAAGAGCAAAGAAAATTATATTATGAATTATGGTCACTAGCTTGCTAAATATCATAGATAATTTTTTAGTGTGACTTTTTTTCTCGCTAATTCACAAGTTAATGAAATGTCTACTTCTTTTACGCTTATTTTTTCTACAACGTACGGTAAAAAATATACTGTTCAACTTACTTTACGGTATACCAATGAGCAACAAGCTATCCTGCATTGCATACCTATTCTTTGGGTACTTAAATTAGAGTGATGCATTAGCAGCACATTCAGAAAAGCAAGTATCACAACTCCAAAACCCAATAACCAGCCCTTGCCTGGGGAACAAAATCGAGCAGCTTCGCCAAAATATTGTATGAAGTATGCTAATACTATTGGTTGGAGCATTCTGGAAACATGAGAATCAAAATATATTTCTTCAGTAAGAATACGATGTGCGCATGATTTCATCGGTTGACTCGTTAGAACGACAGCGACAGGTATCTGATTCAAAACCCACCCTTCAATCTCAATAAATCACAAACAAAATGTAGGTTCTGTGAAAAGAATAAAGTTCAGGAAACATGGATAATTGCATGTCGTATTAAGACTGGTATATATTTCTGAAATCATACACGGATTAATGATCATGCACAGTACTCGGAACGTTTATAGTATGAGACCCAAAATAACAAGTGGAGGTTGATGAGAACTCACTCCATAGTTATAACCATTATTGTGATCAAATAAGGAACATACATTGACTGGAAACGTGCAACGCCCAGATGTCGAAAACTGATGATAATTGTTACAGTAGCTCTAACCATCGACATGCTAGCACCTGTTACCTGTTGATCATTGCTTTGGAATAACTCGCCTCCTTACCGCTTCGATGTTTTCGAGCTAATTCTCATCGTAATGTGCATTTAAGAAGAATTTATTAATCGCAAAACATTGGTTCGATTTGAACTTCGTATTGTATGTGCTGCCGCCTATAATTGTCAAATAAACATTCCGATGCCTATTTCCCCTTCTAACATCCCACAACTGGTTTACATGATGTTCTACGAACATTATAGTTTACCTCTCGTGAAATTCAAAAAAAAAATAAAGAAGATTATCTTCGTGAAAACACTGAATGAACTTTTCGCACACTGAAACACTTTATCAATTTATATAAGATGTTGGCATAACCATTTCATTGGTTCATGCAGTTCATACAAAATAAAAACCGCTAAACGCTATTAATTGAGTGTAGTAATACTACTGTATAAATATATACAAAAAACTGTTACATAATGTTTATATTTATTCCAAATTTCGGGTTTATATTCCGCTGTTGTGCGGTTGTTGCTACATGCGCAGTCAACGATTTGCCAGATGTTATTTTCTGCGATTGGTTTCCATTTAGGAAATTTTTATACTCCCTCGGTGAGTTTAACCCTAAGTTTGCGCACCCCTAAAACCAACCCTTTCGCCGTCATCTTGGATTTTTTTTTTTAATTTTCATATCTCGCGTTCTAATTATCGCAGTCATAAACTTGGTGTCTTTGGATTCGTTTTGAGTTATATTTTCAACAATGTTATATGACAAAAAACTGTGCCCTTCAAAGTCGACAGAACGACTTAGAAAAAAAATTTTTTTCCTTTTCTTTTTTTCAGTGCACCTGACTCTTTTTCGTAAGAGGACTTTATTAAAGATAAAGTAATTTCTAGAATAAAAAAAAAATTATCCCGGTACGACAATTTTTAGCCCGTCAATCCACGCGCAAAGTTGCTATGTTCCGCGCAGACCTTCGAAACACGCTGAATAGCGCTTGCGCTCAGCGCTGCATTTCGTCGTAATACGACTTGTCCTTCGTTCATTCATTAAAATAAACGATTGTTATGCACTATACATTGTTTAAATATGCCTATTTGTTTAATAAAAATTTTGTTGGAGTGGATTTTCATTTAAAAAATCAACATTTCGATGGG
The DNA here is from genome assembly GCA_958510875.1 of Endomychus coccineus. Taxonomy (NCBI): domain Eukaryota; kingdom Metazoa; phylum Arthropoda; class Insecta; order Coleoptera; family Endomychidae; genus Endomychus; species Endomychus coccineus. Next base: position 85,928,125 of record OY294069.1, on the reverse strand, counting down.
TTTAAAGGCAGACTATTTATTAACTATTCTTTTCAAATATTATTGGATTAGACGACTGCGATTTGTTAATAATTTATCGGTACATCAAATAATTCCTTATTTTGAAGTAGGAACTTTGAAAAAACCGGTATCTTATTTATAATAGTGTTTGGAATCGAATTGAATGGGACAAAAAAAAATCTCTACTTCCGTAAGGTTGGAAAAGGAGCATTTACTTTTTCATGCACGCTCCGATTTAGCACACAATAGATCATGATTCCATTTTTATCCACTGATCGTAAATATATAGCGCATCCGTACAACTTTGCACTCGCGTCTGAAAAACCGCGAATTTGTATATTTATCGGGTTATTTACTAGTACGTGACGAGGAATTTGAATTAAACTTATTTCAGATATTTGCTTCCTGAATTCTATCCAGGTGTAGTAGAGTTCATCCCAACCACATTTTAACTGCCACAATCTTTGGTATAAATTCTGCTGGTATTAAATGCGACAGTTTAAGGGCATGTCAAAATTAAATCTACAATATGATGCTCGAAGAAGATGCTACGGAGGAACAGTTGTTGTCAAACATGAATCAATGTGAAGTCTATTTGAAAAGGTTTACTTGGATTAAATTGGGTATGCGCAAATGCCTGGAGAAGCCTGTAGCTGAACATGATAACAGAAGTGAAGTGGAAAATAGAGAAATACCAAGAGGTAGGAGAAAATTCTAGTTACCACAAATTCAATTTAAGCAATATGACGGTAATATACGAGATTGGTTAAGTTTTTGGTCACAGTTTAAGAAGGGTCATGTCGATAAAATCGAAAAAAAGTGCGTGTTTCAAATGTTTAAAAATTGGACATTCGTCACGTAAGTGTAGAACACGTTTAAAATGTTTAGTATGTGGTTATCAGCATGTACCGTTGATGTGTCAAAATTTGCCAATCAAAAAACAATGTAAGGTTCAAGAAGATGTGCTCAAACTGAATGCAATGACAAATCAAACTAACACGCATGTATTCCTTCAGACTTTGAGAATAAATGTTCGAGATGCGAATGGAACAAGGTTGATACAGGCAGTCAAAGAAGTTATATTTTGGAATCCATTGTTTCATTGTTGAACCTAAAACCCAAAAGGGCAGAAAAAACCATTCATTGTTTATTTGGAGGTACTGAAATAGAAAACATGCATTATTTTTATAACGTCAGCAATTACAGTTATACTTTTGAAGTATTAGATCAACTGAATATTTGCAATGAAGTGTCACCAGTATTTTATGGTCCTTGGATAAAAGAGTTAACGTCCCTCAATGTGGAAGTTTCTAATGTACACAGTCAAGGTCCTATTGAAATATTACTTGGTGCAGATGTGGTGGGCATGTTGTACACAGGAAAACGACATATTCTAAAATTTGGGCTTGTGGCCAATGAAACTTACGTTGGGTGGACAGTAGAAGGAAAATCTCATAGTATGACAATTACAACGTATATGCTTGTGAACCCTTCCATTGGAGAGTTGTGGCAGTTGGATGTTTTAGGAATTGAAGAACCATTTGAGAAGAAAACAAGGCATGAGATAGCTGGCTATGGGAGCAAAATAACTTTTCAATGGAACAATATGAATATATCAAGAGAGTAGATATGAGGTAAGGTTACCGTGGATTTCAGATCATCCTGCACTACCTAAAAATTATGTTATTGCTAAAAGGAGACTAGCTAATACACTCGAAAAGCTTGATAAACAAAATATGACTTTAAGATATTCGGAAGTATTCAAGGAATGGGAAAACTTAAACATAATTGAGAAAACTGATGCCGATCACACTCAAGGTCATTTTTACCTCATCGGCCAGTGATAAAAGAGGGATCGATAACGGCGATCAGACCTGTATTTGACGCGTCTGCACACCGATGTCTTGAAAAAGGGGAAAACCTAATCGAAAAAATCTCTACCATCCTGAGTAGGTTTCGAGAGCATGAGATAGGAGTCATATCAGATATCAAAAAAAAGGCATTCTTAAAAATTAGTATTAATACAAAGGATAGACAGGTTTTGAAGTTTTTATGGATAGACGAACAAGAACAGGAAGTGGTTTACAGACACCGTAGAGTAGTTTTTGGTATCAATTGCAGCCCTTCTTTGCTTAGTACACCATAGATCATCACTTATCAAAATGCATAGAAAATTGTTTTATACCAGGATGTGCAGATTGCAGAGAAACTATAGAAAAACATAGAACAAGTTTTTAAGTAGACAACTGTGTACCAAGTCAAGATGTTTTGAATATATTTGTTAAAGAATCAGTGCAGGCAATGAAAGAAGAGTTTGAGCACAGAGGGTGGGAGTTTTCCGAAGGTTCTAGTAGTCAAGAGTGTTGTCTGTCTGTCCTTGGACTAAAATGGTTTCCCAATAAATACGTGTTAACTAGTAACCGCTCAAGGTAGAGACAGAAAACATGATCGTGACTAAGAGAAGACTGTTAAGTCTAGCACAAAAGGTGTTTGACCCCATAGGGTTTACAAGACATGCATGCTACTTTACAGCCTAAATTATGGTTACAAAAGCTGTGGAAAGAAAACATATCTTAGGATACTGAAATAGATAATGGGTTTGTCGTACCTTTCAAAAACTGGATAAAAGATCTACAAAATTTGATAAAAATAGAAATTTCGCGTTGCAATAAAAATGGAAACACGGAGCAGAATAAACTAAGCATACACACATTTGTCGATGCTTCAAAGTATGCTTATGCTGCGGCTGTATATTCTGGGGTGTTATATGATAAAAAAGTGTGGGTTTACTTATTGGCGGCTAAGTCCAGAGGGGCACCTATAGAAAAGCATAATATGAAGTTCACCATACCTCGCCTTGGAGCCAGATTATACGCTCAAATAACTGATACTATCGTAGGTAATTGTGAAAGTTACTTCTGGAGCGATTCGACCACGGTAATATCATGGATACAACGCAACGAAGAGTGGGGAACCTTCGTATACAACAGAGTAAACGAAATAAGAAAGTTGACTCTAATGGTGTCAGATACCAGGAATATACAATGCTGCAGATTTACCATCTCGAGGATGTATACCCAAGCAACTTTTGGAGTCCAAATGGTGGGAGGGTCCTAATTGGCTATGTCAAGATGAAAAAATGTGGCCTTATACAAAAGATTTGCAGATAGATGAAGAAGAAATTGATATAGAGAGAAAAAAGAAGTCAGTCAAGGCACTTTTGAGTTTGAAGCAAGAGAAAACTGATTATCATTGGAGTAGGTTTAGTAGTTTTGAAAAAACTGTTAGGATGATTTTTTCAACGTTCAGATTTATTTATAACCTGGCACATAAAAAAAGAGAAACAATGAGAGAAGATCTGGAAGCTTAACAGTGAAAGAGCTTGAGGAGTCAGAACAGTTTATTTTAAAACAAGTGCAAAAGGATAGCTTGGAAGAACAACATTTAAAATCCTTAAATTCTTTTTATGATGATTATGGTTTGTTAAGATTGAAGTCCAGAGTGTCAAATAGACCGGAAGAGAAAATTGGTTACAGATTTCCCATTATCTTGCCAAAAAAGCAGCCGGTAGTTGACAGTTTGATTCTGGATAAAAGATCTTCCCATGTAGGAGTTCAAGGATTACTTGCCATGTTAAGAGAGAACTATTGGGTCCTAGGAGGAAGAAGATTCATCAAGTCAGTGAAAATAATATTATTATGGTGCGTGAAGGGTCTATCACGCACCATAATAATATTATTTTCAAAATCTACAGAAAACCTACATTCACAGATACAACTATTGGCAATTCATCTTTTAGTCCCTGTAGTACCAAATTAGTAGCATACAACTCAATGATACATACATCCTTTTCACTTCCGCTTTCTCCTGAAAACCTGAATGAAGAATTGCAAGGTTATAGCCATTAACAATGGTTTTCAACCTGAACTTATATCCAAATTAATTGACAGAAAAAAAACAGAAATGAACCTACTCATGTATCTATCCTTTTACAAAAAAATCTGATTCTTCATCAAAATAAGTTTCCCCCACATATTTTGGTATCATAAGTGAAAGAATTGCAGACATTTTACGTTTACCTGAGTTTTTTTACTAGTTAAGATTACTTAAAAGGTCAATAAGTGTCCGGGCGGAAAAATAAAAGTGAAATATTCAACTTTTTATAATTTCATGAAAATAAAATCGTAATACAAAATTTTGTTGTCATCGAATTACTTTGTTTTGTTATCAAACTGAGGTTTTATTTCTATTATTCAGAGGATACTCCAGGCAAATTAGACGAAAAATGAAGCGAAAGGTGTGGGTTTTCACATCTAGAAACCGATGTTACTGACGCGAGGTCTGTCGCGGGGGTGCGTTGTGATATATACATATATACCGGGTGGGCCAATGAAAACGAAACACGGCCGATATACACCGTTCATTTAAAAAAAATCGCCGGACCCGTCGATTTTTATTTCCCGGGGAAAATATTTTGCCCATATCATCAACTTTGTAACTTTCACCCCCACCGTGGGGGTGAGCTTTAACCCCAAAATCTTAAATGGGAATAGGGGTCGAGTGGTACCTTATTTTAAAGGTAATCGAATCCTGTGTTCAACGCACCTTAGTTTTCAAATTTGATGAAGCCGTTTTTAAGAAAATAGGGGAACAACAATGAAAACAAAACGATTTCTCAATAATTATTGCTCGATAAAAAAATGTTAAAACCCCTTGATTTTTATCTCTGAGGAATGCAGAATTTTCAACTCTGTCACTCCAACATCCCGCAGGGGTGAGCTTCAACCCTTAAATTAAAATCAGATTAAAATATACATATTTTAATGTCATTTCAATTTAGTATCTCGCAGGGTTTTGTCTGTGACTAAACTTTATTTTGATCTAAAATGATGTATGCTACTGCAGAAAGAGTATCGCTGATTGAACTATATTATGAAAATGGTAGATGTGCTAATATTGCAACACAGGTATTCAATGAAGTGAATCCAAATAAACATGTTAACCCCAAATACATAACTGAGCTGGTAGCAAAATTTAGGGAGACAAGGTCAGTGATAAACCTAAGACCAATTGCTCCAAATCGAAGGATAGTGGAAAACGAAGCAGTGGAAGTTGCTGTTTTGGGCCACGTCAATATGGACCCTACATTAAGCACCAGGCAACTACCTGTAGTGTGTGGCATATCTCGTACGAGTATTCGCAGAATTTTAAAGATACATACATTTCACCCCTACAAAATTCATCTTGTACAACAGTTAAACGAAGATGACTTTTACAGACGTTTGGGATTGTGCAAGATTATGACTGTTCAACATTCGTTTTTCCGACGAGTGTTCGTTTTTTCTAAATGGCGCTGTTAATCGTCACAATTGTCGATATTGGTCTGACGAAAATCCACATCTATTCCATGTGGTTCACATTCAACGTCCTAAGAAATTAAATCTCTGGATTGGAATTTATGGCGATTGCCATAATTGGTCCTTTTTTCTCCCAGGAAATCTAAATGGAGAAATGTATCTGCAATTATTAGAAGACGCTATCGATCCTGCATTGACAGAAGCGCTTGAAAATAATAACAATTACAATGCCGAAGAGTTGACATTTCAACAAGATGGTGCTACTCCTCATTATATCCTTGCTGTCCGTAAATATTTAAATCGGACGTATTCTGGTAGATGGGTCGGCCGAAGAGGACCAACACAGTGGCCTGCAAGATCACCTGACTTTACCCCTTTACTCTACTTGGTAGCTGAAAGGTCATCAATACTTCATCAGTATTTTTAGTGGATAAGGGTGATTGTTTCGTTTTATAGTATTAGGTAATTGCATAAATCGAACATATAATAAAAAAATTTAACAATATTTTTTTTTAAATTTGCTCTTATTACCATTTGATTCAAAGTCAACTTACCTCCCATGGTAGTAGTTAGTCGAGTTTTCAATATGTTACAGCGATAAGTTCTGAGAATAGCTATTTTTAATTTTATGAGGGTTTAGCTTCATATAGATGGGATTAAACTGGTATGTGAATACTAAATAATTGAAATAATATTTATATAAACAATAAATTATGATAACATTGTGATCAAAATCATATGTACATAGTGAATTAATTATGTCAAAATATTTGCTTGGCTTACCTTATCACAACACATTGTAAAAAAAGAAGTACACCTGGTAAAGTATAAGTCTTTATGAACGTTCTTCGAATTACTGCAACTAAACTAGGTTTTTTTTTAAATTTTTTCGCTGTTATTACTTCTTGTTCCCAATATCTAAAAGAAATATTTAATTAAATCAGAATACGAAGGGGTAGCTTTTTAAATACACACAGTACCTGGGACGGTCTTTCGAACTTTATTGGTACATAAAGATGCATGACATCAAGTCACGCCAAATCTTTCATTTCTGAAGCAACGATTGTATAAATATTTTTACAAGTGCTAACTTTGAAGGAAAGGAATTATTAAAATTGAATATACCTACTTCTCTAATTTATTTCCTAAAGGCTCTGATAAATCAACTTCTGTACAATTATACAGATCTTTAACTTCTAAATTGTTCTGATATCCATATTTAAAAAAAGGCAATACCCAACTGAAACAAAATAAAATTTTATTACTACCACTAATAAACAACCTATTGAGAAATTTAAGACTGTTAACATCTCAAAGAAAAGTAGTTTAATCTGCTTCCGGGAAAATAGAAGGAATGTAGCAAATAATAATTACATTTTAGATAAAACTACGATTACATATGCATGTTTTTGTCGGAAGTCTACTTTATTAATCCGTTTCAAGGTGTGCTTCTTAAAATACGAATTATTGAATATAGGTTAACTTTTATGGAATATTAATGAAAACTATTTTTGAAAAATTTAGTTGGAGTGGCTACTGGCCATGGTAATTGCAGTCGTAGCAGCAATAAGCAAAAAACAAACGTAAATAGTGGATGCCCAATTCAGTGATATTTTGGAGAATATATGTATCACAGACTTACGCTTTCCATGAACGAATTGGAATTTTTTTGAAACCATGGAATAGTAATTTCCAGGCCTCTAATGATATACAACGTTTTTCATGAAATTACCGAAAAAAGAATATCGATTTTAATTTCAAAATTTGCTTTAGTTCTTTGATAAATAAAAAATGCAGTCTTCTTAATCTTACAGCATTCGAATCAGGAATCAAGAATCAGAGATACTATATCTCTGATTCCTTTTATAACGGATCCTTTAAGATTAAGAAGACTGCCTTTCAACATATTAGAGTTAGCGAGTGACAAAAAATATCAGAATGTGCTGACAGTCAAGCCACAACCGATTCTAATACTAGCCAGAAACAAAGCTAAAGCAGACAATACTGTGCAGTCTGATATTATATTATTGACATGGTGACATGTAAGATCTCCTATTTTTCGCGGAATATTTTACCCAAGTCACGACAATAGTTTGTGAATTTTTTAATATCAATAATTAATGTGTGAATTTTTGGCATTCATGGTGTTGGGCTCTTTATTTATGGGGAACATTTCTAAAAAAAGTCACTAAAAAGATTATTATAATGTTTCTCCTGTTCTAGAACTGTAGGATTGTCAAAGTCCATAGTATGATTTAGATTCCTGCTAGTGCACATGTTTTTGATTTGATTTTTGTCTCTTTTGTGTTGAGTTATCATTTTTTTAAATTGTTGTCTTGATTGCCCTACATATACCATTGGACAGTCCTTACATGGTATTTTACAAACTATTTCTGACGTTTTTCTAGTAGGCATTTTTGACTTAAACTTGGAGAAAACTGCGGTTTTACAATTTTTATTTCCGGATTTTTCAATATTGTTACTAGTATCTGTGTCAAATTCTCTATATTAGGTATCTGGGTGGTATTAAATATTTTTCTGTCTAGAGGTACATTATTAATATTTTCCAAGTAATTTTTGATTACATTGGCAGTTTGAGCTTTTAGAATGTGTTTGTGTTCTTGTTCCTCAAAGATTATCGATTCTATATCACCCAGCAATTTCTAAATAGATATATGGTTTTGATTCAATATCAATATCATCAATATTATAGGCGAGACAACGCATTGCCATTAATACATCGGTCGGTATTGTGGAAACCTACTATTTACTGTTTCAATAATATACAAGTACGGTTTGTGAAAGTAGAAACAGTATGTAGGTTAGGTTCTTACTATATTTTCTTCAAACATGTAGTAAAGACCAACATAAGTGAATTATATTTAAGCTTGCAAATAATTTCTCTTATTTGATATAATGAGTAAATAACTCCTAAGTTTATTGAATCAAATGGTTAGTTATATTCAAAAACAGTGAAAACCTGCTCAACCTGGCAAAAATGGCTGACCTTGATTCAAGGACAGCATTTATTAATAAACTAGAAAAGAAATCAATCTCCGATATTTTTTTTAAGTGATCCAGACTGACAAGTCCAAAGTAACTATGAATTGATCATGTGACTTCCCTTATTTTTGTTAGCAAAAAAGCTTTCGGACACTCCTGCGGGTCAAATTTAAATGAGAAGAAGATCTATAGGAAATGATTTAGAAACCGCTAATGGCAGCCGTTATATTATAATCTATGTTGCATTGAAATTTTATCCAAATACTCTACATAATGTATTTCACAACTCTATTTTTCATACTGACACCTGCTGTCAGGTTGACTTTAGCAATTATTCACACTAACTTCATTTTATACTGACATTTGCTGCCACATGAACTATCAAAAAGTTCCATAGAATAAAAACATGAAATTGATTATGTCATTTCGATGTCTTCACTGGAATCTTAAAATGAGAATTCCGGACACTTTGCAGTGTCTATAATGTTGCATTGATATTTTATCCAAATGGTCTACAGAATGTATTTCACAAGTCTATATAGTATTCTGACATCCGCTGTCAGGTCAACTTCCGAAATTATTCACACTATAATATAACCGGTTTTATAATGACACTTGCTGTCACATGAATTATCAAAAATTGCCTGAGTAATCGCATGAAGTTAACTGTGACTTTTTTTGAGTCGATTACAATACTTCCCTTACACTATATACTACATATGGTGAGGGAAGTAAAAATATGGAACTGTATGACTTTGCATTTTGAAAATAGCTGACAGTCAAAATAACAACAATTAGGTATAGTATCACGTATCTCGCGACATGAGATATATTAAATAGCATTGATTTCAAAGGAGGTTGCGTTCCACCTTTATTTAACTGCTTTTAACTCTCAAATATCATGCTAGTGGAAACATGTAAATTGAAGTTGCTTATTTTATTGGAGTTTTACCATAGTCTGCTTAAACAGGATGTCATATTCTTTTGCAGATTTGAAGCATCGCCATACAATTCCTCGAAAGATACTCTCCGAAGCTGGAACCGAAGGGCAGTGTTATTGTGAAGCAATATTCAGTTTTTTTACATATCAATTGAAGGATACAAATAAATGATCATTTGAAGCTGAGATATAATCATTAGATAAATGTGAAGTTCATAATACAGCAACTTGCTTAGCAGAATTGTGCTTTCGAGCACCACCTGGAAGCACCGCAAAAGATGTATCCAAACCATGATATAAAGAATCATTATTTGTAAGGTTATAACTACAAAAACTGTCAGCAGTAGTTGGAAGTTTTAAAGTCGCACAATTCCCATCTATTTTCTCGTTTATGTAGCATTTCTTAGAGGAACCCTAAGAATCAATATGTTTGACACTATTCTAATCTACATTTATTCGACAGTTTTAATTATTTACACCACACTCCACAGAGTGAACACTGCTGCATCTAAATATATGCGTGATATATATTTATAGACAGAAAACCCAGTTGACATTATAGTTCAATAAAATAGCCTTCGAATAGTCCTGCGGGTTAAATATGAATGATTGTAGGAATAGTAAATATATTGGAAACTATTTAGAAACCGCTAATAAAAGAAGTTGAATTATACTCTATGTTACACTGAAATTTTATCCAGATGGTCAACATAATGTATTTCACAACCCTCGTTTATACTGACACTTGTTGTCACATGAACTATCAAAATGTATCACAGAATCATGAAGCCTAAGACTCTTGCACAAAAATAGTTCGTGACGTCACATCGAAGACTTGAATCTTAAAATGAGAATTTCGGACACTTCTGCAGATTAACGCACATTTTGTGAAAATGGTAGTTTTTAAAAGGAACATCATTAACTCATTGCAATATGTTTTAGTATATAAATACTGTTCTTCACCGCAAGATTAAGTCCAATACTTAATTTTTGGTATCGCTATTGTTAGAAAACAAACACAGAGATACACAAAAATACTTATAATATTAACGAGTAATATAAATTAATACAAATATTTTTGAACGGCGTGTAATCCGAGAGCCCGAACGAACATGAATTCCGCATCAACTGTCAGTCTTTCATCAAAGTCATAGTATAACTTGCTATGCATAATGTAATGATGTCGGATCTCACTTCAGGCGACCGGCGGCGGTCCACAGAAAATAAATAAACATCGAGTAGTCTGTTTATTTCTAACACTATAGTATTTGAAATTGTGACTAGTAGACGATATCAAACAATTGTGGGCGGAAAAAGTTAAGGTACTAGGTACCTAGACATAATTAATTCGTATTCCTAGCCGAAATTTCAACGAATTATCAAAATATAGTCGCTTAGTTAGTTTTTTCTGCCAACATGTTATGGCAGGTAGAAAAAATAACATTTGTTTATATGTAATGTTGACATTAAAAATGTAGATATATCATTTTTATGTCATTTTATTTTCCATCCGCATTCACCTGATCCTACACTTTACAAATTTATTTTCAGCGCACCAGCTTGGTAGAATACGTGACAAGCTTTTTCATATCTCTGCTTTTACTTTATAACAAGCCCCTCTCTTTAGTTCCGGTGGAGTATTGTTTATGGATCATTAGCCATCTAGATAGATAGATGTGTATGGGGCTTATGGGCTAGGAGCCTCACCACGGCGACCTTTGCAGATCTATTGTGTATGCCCTCTTGTTATGTTAGAGTTCCCTGTCTAGACCAGTCTTTATTACTAGACTCCATAGGCCAAACCTCAGGTCCTCCATATAATGGCATGTTGTGGTTTTTCCTTGTGTCATTGAGAACATTAGCCTTGTTAGGCGTTCGCAGTAGCACAGTATATGTACTGATGTCTCATCGTCTTCTTGGCAGAACCTGCATACGTTCGTATTCGCTAGCCCGATATTGTTCATGTGTTTGTTGAGTCTACAATACCATGTCAAGGAGTTCAACCATGATTCTGGTTGATTTTCTTTCTGGCTTAGTAGGTACTCCGTGAATTTTGGCGATGGTTTTTTAATGAACTCTTTGGCCTGTCTCATTCCCGAAGCCTTATTACACCATTCTCCAGATTGATTTTTCAATCAAGTAATGTTATATGATTTGCGCAGCGCTTTCGTTATACCACAAAAGGGTTCTGGACCAATTCGAGCCCTACGTGCTCCTTCTCGGGCCAGTGAATCAGCCTCTTCGTTACCTTTGTAGCCTGTGTGGCCTGGTACCCAGGCTGGAGACAGTATAATTTCAATTAAAAATGGCCACGTCTCAGAAACGAATTTAACTGAAATTGGTGCGATAAGGACGCTTTGTACTGATACAATTAGTTTTGAGAAATCCCTTTTTAGACATTTAGACATCTTCTGATGATGATCGTGAAACAGAAACGTACGTAAAGACGAAAATAATAAGCATAATTTGTTAGTGTGACCTAGTTCTCGAAAATTTATATATAATTGATACCTGGGTCAAAAATCATTAATCATTGTTACAATATTTAATTTGCAAACGAAATTTTTTTTCAGTGATAATGCCAACTGTAGTGTAAACTTGATGATGCAAATCCTAATTATGATTATGGTCATTCATGTGTTTCCGAATAATTGTTGTTTTAATTATTGATGCAGATAGTTACCAACCATACATATTTTCTTTAGAATATGAAGATGGCCCTGTATCAAATATCTCATGAGTGACGTACAATTATATTTTTCTGTGGGAAAGAGAAGAGTGAGGTGGCAGTACTGTTTGTCACCATTTTAAGCAGACGTGTATTCATACTCTCTGCTTACAATGTGACTAGATGATAACTTACAATTTTATGTAAACAACTGTCTACCTTAGTTTATAGCCAATGGTAGAGAGGTACATCTTTTCTGACGTTAAGCAATACCTTTAATTTCCCAATTTCATGGACTTCTAAATCAATGTTTGAAAGAAATATAAATAATTATTATTGTTGCTGTGAAGTCAATTAGTATAAATAGAATACATTCGACTAAATTATGAGAATAGATATTTATAGGATGAAACCACTTCCTATAGCTGAGGAAACCACCTTGTGGTAAAGCTGAAAAATCAAAATTGTTGAATCCTGTACCTATAAACATAACACTATTTGGATTGTTTTAACATACGAATACTGAAGAAATTTCACGTTGATTTCGATTTCATTCAATTTGAAGCACCAACGTAAAATATCTACTAATAATTGGGCAATAATTCTATTATTCACATTTGATACACATGTCCAGCTCATGACTTTAATTGCTTTCAATCTTTTCGAAATAGAATTATTGATACACTGGTTTGTTCTTAATGCAAATCTGAATCAAATCAAATTGAGTCGAATAAATTATCGCAATTGTTAGTTACACAGCTGCTTGCTATACAGGAACATTTTAGAATATTTACTGAATAACATCTGTTTTGATATCACAGTGGAGTGATATTTTGATATGGTCAATACAGGGTCTAATAAATGACTTGTTCATGAAAATGATACCTTTATATGAAAATCTTGGCTACAAAAACTTTTGTCTTAACCTAAAATTATTGTTAGTATTATGATATTCCACATCTTAAATCAATATAAAATTATTATCAAATCAAGTATAACCAGATAGATGTTTCATGAGACAGGGTAAGGGCAATTTAAGGCAATCAGAGATAGTCGGAATTGTAAATTAGGAATAATTTTTATTCAGTTGTTAATACCTTAGAAATATTTTCTTTAGTAAGTGGTATTATTAAAAGCGCGCATGGTCAATATTCGCCCGTTTTGGAGAATTCAACCTTTTCTGAATTTTTTTTTGGGAATGTATAGAGAGAAATTTAAGTGTAGTAGGTACATATCAAAGTTTTCAGGATTGATTCAGAACTTATTATATCTACAAGTGACCTACAAGCTACGTGTTGATAGATAAATTGGACTTGACATGCAAAAATTGATCATGAAGTACCTTATTCGTGGATGACTAATTGTTAACAAAACAAAAAATCAGAATTCTAATTCAGATTTGGAACGTCTGAGCTGAAGAAAAAAGATATTATGATTCTGATAAAATGAAAGAACAATTACCTTGTTTTATACCACTTTTAATGATAACATGAAAACGTTACTATAGTTTCAACACCGAAGTGCCATTAACAAACATATACAAAATTATGAACTAAACAATAAACATTTTAAAGTATAAATAAATACATAGAAACTAAAGTACAATAGGGTTAATGAGATTACAATTGAGAGTAAGGGATCATCGACAATTCCGAAACAGGTAGATCCCGGGAAAGTACAGTGTGAATTAAAGAAACAATTTGTGCATTACGATAATTATTATTCAATATTCTAAGAGTGCTTTGAAAGAAGGAAAAGATCATTTTGGTATAGGTCTAACTCATCATTTAGGATGTTATAGAAGTTTTTGACACCTTTATAAATCTCTGTTCATTCTAATGTACTTAATGTACTTGATTTGAAACCTTTGGTTTGATTATGTAAAATACTAGACTATCTAAATTAGCAAAGGTTGAGTCTGTTTTGTTAAGTCTGAAAGAACGAAAATGATTTTGGTATCTAAGTTTTCCTATATAAAAGTAATCTAGAGTCCGGGCAAATTATATATAGGTAGAACATATCACAATTTTAAACTTTCATGCCAAGAACATTTTCGTTCTTTCAGACTTAACAAAACAGACTCAACCTTTGCGAACCATTTTTTATAAACAGGTCATACCTTTCCTAATTTTGACAGTCTAAATATTTTACAGAATCAAACCAAAGGTTTCAAATTAAATACTCCGATAACAATATCTTAAATGATGAGTTAGACCTATACCTAAATGATCTTTTCATTTCTTTCAAAGCACTCTTAGAATAATTTTAGAATATTAAATAATAATTACCCTAATGCACAAATTGTTACTTACTTCACACTGTACTACGGATCTACCAGGTTCGGAATTTCTCAATTGTAATCTCATTTACCTTATTGCACTAGTTCCTATTTATACTTGAAATGTTGATTGTTTATTTCATAATTTTGTATGTTTGATAATGGCACTTCGGTGTTGAAAGTATAGTAACATTCCCATGTTATTATTAGAAGTGGTTTACAATCTTTCATAATCATAATGATAAATTACCATGAAGTAACAGCTTCGGGTTCTACCATCGATTTTTAAAAATTATGATTGCTTAAACGGTCTTTTAATTTCTTAAACTGTTCATAAAAGTGGTGGGCATCTTAGTTTCCACCATTTATTAATTATTATTTATATTAAATATTATATTAATATCTTGGCTTCGATTGGCCGCTATAAGAACATCCTTTTCTCTATGGTCTAATATAAAAGTTTCTTAATCTAGACTGATGAGCAGTTGAGCACACCAACACAATCTCAAATGTTACTTCCGGAATCGCATCAGCGCGCCCTCGCGGATTTCACCATGTAGAGCCGTCGAGAAGAGCAGATCACAAGAAAAATGTGCTACATATATGAAGGCCTGACAATGACTACTATCCACTATTGAAACTGAAACTTGTGAAAAATTCAAGTTTTTTATTAATGAAAATCCCAAAGATTTGGGTAAGAACTTATCCCAAAGATTTGGGTAAGAACTTACTCCAAAGTACCATTATTCTATGAATGCACAATAAATAGACAAAGAAGATAACCTGAAGTGGGAACTGTTAATGCTAAAATTACAGCAAATCAATGGTTTTTATAAATAGCAATTAAATGTAACCGATGAATATTAGTTACCACACATTTCTGATAAACTTTAACAAACAAATGATAACACCGTTATGCAATATTATCGTCAGTCAATATAAAATTAGTTTGTTTCATTCTATGCAGTTGAAAAACATTGATAATGAATTATGATGATGTACGTACTCAAATTAAATGAATTGATAAATATTTAAGCCTTTTTTCTCAAGTAGAAGTGATATTTAACATAATTTTTCTATTCACGTGACAATTACCTGATATATTATATATAAATTATCGGGAATAGGTCACACCATTGATTATGTATATTAATCAATGGTCACACTAACACATATGCTATTATTTTCGTCTTAAAACGTAAAGACGCAAGACGAAAATAATAAGCATAAGTGTTAGTGTAACCTATTCCCGAGAATTTGTATATAATTCATACCTGGGTCAAGAAAGTTCTTAGAAAGTATGGATTAATTTTTTAATTTTTGAAAAAACCACAAAAAGAATAACTTTTCAGAAATTGAATAGTCAGCCATTACTTGATAAAAACTCTTTGTAAAATGACTATTGAAAGTTTGATTTTCACTAATTTAATAAATAAATGTGACTAAGTTTCACTTCTTCAATCAGATATTACAAAGTACTAACTTACTTACCATAAAAAAACTAATCTAACATTAATGATAATCTCAGGATATTTTATCTAATTGTGGTTTATATCAAATCTATTCTATATATCTCTTTTGTGGTAAGTTAGTACTTTGTGATATCTGTTTAAAGAAGCTACGGTGTTAGTGAAACTTAGTCACTCAACATTTACCTTTAGAAAAAGTATGTTTCTTACTTTATTGACTTTGATTAAACAGATTTTCAAAGACCAATCGCAACAAAACTAATTGGGGATTTAAAGGTTTATGTAGATGTATTTTCCTTTATTCATTCAACTAAACTTTTCATTTGCTGAAAATTGGTTTCTAATTTGTTCAGGCTTTATTTTCAAATACTCTTCACTTGGTGAGCTTTATCTTTTCATATTTCAATGAAAAGTCAGCTGATGATCATCAACAAATCACCGAGGCTCATTTATTTTCCTCTATGTTAGGGAAATGGAAGTTAATTTGGGGTGGAGGTAAGTACTTAGTTGAATAATTTTCATGTTCGTAGTTTTTGTTGTGTTAGGGGTGCAAGTTTATATTACATTGTGTAAGCAATACTTAGGTCCTGCAGGCCAATTGGATGTAAGATGTAAGTCGAACTTGATAAGAAACAGTTTGGAACTTTTTAGTGGACTTCAAGAATTATTGTACATTACATCAGAATTATTATAGATACACAAAGCCATAAATATAAAATCCCATTTAATTACAAAGGGTCAATTATTAGATTTCAGTATTTCAACATGTTTAACAAATAAATAATCATCTATTTGTAAATATTTCATAAAAGTCACTTGTGGTTCTGCAGGTTATGCTCTGTCTTATTTCTTTTGTTAAGAAGTTTCAAATCTTTAAATACTTTTACTTTATAACTTCTATTCATTGTTACATAGGACTTTTGTTAATGCCTAGTAATTTTCAATGAGAGCAGTTTACCTTAGTAACTTTATTTTATTTCACTTACGTATTTCTCATATCAGATTTGATTTTTAAAATCTTAGATTTAATGACTATAAGAATTATTATTAAAGATTTAGGTACTTAGTAAATTAAGAATACTAAAAAAGTCAACTAAAGTAATCCCAATAAGCACATATATGTAATATTTAATAATAGTGGCTAATTAGGGAATTGATTGCAAAATCAATAAATATTTTTTGTCTTTCTAAGATCTAAAACTTTATAGTGCAATTTATTAAATGCTCAGTATTCAGAATTGTGTGATATTCCTATTACTACATTCATTACGATATTTTCCTTAATACATTTTTTCAATCGCCTCTCATTTCAGTGAAGTTAAATTATAGCACTGTAGCCTCAAACAGTACAAATAAATTTCTGACTGTTTTCTGGTTTCACTTAAAAAAGCATGAAAGCTTTTTGGTATTCATACACATCTCCACTATAATGATGGTAAATTGTGATATCAAAAATTGAACTTTCTACTCAATGGTACTTGAACTATTCCCAATAAAATGTGATTACTGGTGAGTTTTGAGAGATCCCTTAAATTATTGTATGAACCTGTTACATTCACATTAACAATTTACAAATTTTTTTCGAGCACACAACTTACCAGAAAAATAATTTTGATATTGGAGTTGCTGAGATTTCTGGACTTGGGTTGTTGTATTTTTTAGTTGGATCCATGTTTTATGAAAATAAGTACTGGAAGAGAAAACAAATGGTCGATCAGAACAGAAACTGAGACATATTCTAAATACAGTCAAAAGCCCCAGTATTATATTATACAAAAATATGTCACTAAAATGAAAGTATGTGCTATTTGAGACCTTACTTCAAAATTCAAAAACAATGTGCAGAAACTGAAAGTTTTACCTGATGCAGTTTTTTCTTGCCACACTGTTTATTTATAAAAAATATAAAGGAGCTAGAATTTTAACTCACCCAGTATGCACTTTTAACAACAATATGAAATATTGGTCATCTAAGTTAATTTAAATAAGTTAATTGATTACATCTTCATAATCGGAAATAATTGCAGTTTTACCGCATAATCGTAATTTGATACTAAACTAAAACAATATCGGACCGAAACATAAATCGAACAAACAATAACAATACCAATATACTATTACCACATCTATCAGGTTCAAGTACGAACTAACTGAGAAACTGAGATACTGAGGAGAAAGTAGATAAGAAGTTGGGTTGGAATAGTTGGGATCTGTGAAATTCGCAGATTATTAGCATAGATATTAGATTAGATTTAGTCATTTCAGTGTCCTCTGCAAACACTGATAAATATTTAAAGAACATGAAGCTTTAGCGGGATTTCTGGCTTCTGTGTGACGTGACCTACCTACTCAAGAACATGTAGTTGTAAACAAATTACAATACATGCGCAAGCGTTGTACGAAGGCAACACATCAATTAAAAAAACAAACTGTAATAAATATATAACAATTAAAAAACTGAGCTGCGAATAATTTAACAAACTAACCTGCGAAAACGTTGCTGATTGGAGTTTCGAACATACCCTATTATAGCCGCTTCTGTGAGTCGGAAAAATATGAAAATATTTCAGAGCCTAACGAGACTCTGTACACCCCCCCCCCTTTATTTCGAGGATGCTGAACACGATGGCGGTGGTTTAAACTCTGTCTGAGTTGACCGTCACCCCCAAACGGCCAAAAACCACCCCCAAAAAGGGTGAAACGCGGATATACCGACATATTTCGAGAAAAACCGCGTCACCTCCCGTTTTCGAGGATGCTGAACACGATGCCGATACTTCGGAATTTCTCCGAGTCAACCCCACCCCTTAAACGGCAAAAAATAACCCCCGAAAGGGGTGAAACTCGGATATACCGACATATTCCGAGAAAAACCGCGTCACCTCCCGTTTTCGAGGATGCTGAACACGATGCCGGTAATTTGGAATTTCCCCGAGTCAACCTCACCCCTTAAACGACAAAAAACAACCCCTGAAAGAGGTGAAACTCGGATATACCGACATATTCCGAGAAAAACCGCGTCACCTCCCGTTTTCGAGGATGCTGAACACGATGCCGATACTTTGGAATTTCTCCGAATCAACCCCACCCCTTAAACGGCAAAAAATAACCCCCGAAAGGGGTGAAACTCGGATATACCGACATATTCCGAGAAAAACCGCGTCACCTCCCGTTTTCGAAGATGCTGAACACAATGCCGGTACTTTGGAATTTCCCCGAGTCAACCTCACCCCTTAAACGGCAAAAAAAAAACCCCTGAAAGAGGTGAAACTCGGATATACCGACATATTCCGAGAAAAACCGCGTCACCTCCCGTTTTCGAGGATGCTGAACACGATGCCGGTACTTTGGAATTTCTCCGAGTCAACCTCACCCCTTAAACGGCAAAAAACAAACCGCCGAAAGGGGTGAAACCCTGTAATTCCACTTGTAAGCCACGTAGATTATATCGAGTGAATCATTTTTTTTTATGAAAATGGATTTTATAACGATGTTTTATATTTACCTATAATGAATGTAATTGTATGCGTCATTATTAATGTTTTATATGGACATATAGTGGATATGTAGTTATATGCGTCAATGAAAGAGTGTTATATTTGTATATATAGTTAATAAGTAATTGTACGCGTGAAATAAAAATGTTTATGATTTAATAAAATAAAATATGTAAAATTGTACCACTGATTCCATACAGGAGATTTTCTCAACTAAAAACCACCAAATAACCTAGCCAGACACGATGTATACGCCTATTATTCAGGGTGAACAGTCAGTCAACAAATGTGGAAACATCATCCGGTGTGTATTCAATGATTTGTTATACATTTTCTCTTATCGGATTTTTCTTATCCACTTCATAAATTCAGGGTATCAAAGGGGTAGTTGTTGTCCGTTTCAGCGGTTAGTTTGCTCCGGGGAGAAGATCCCAGAATCACCATCGTGTTCAGCATACTTGAAAAAGGGAGGTGAAGCAGTTTATCTCGGAATATGTCGGTATATCCGAGTTTCACCCCTTTCGGAGGTTGTTTTTTGCCGTTCAAGGGGTGGGGTTGACTCGGAAAAATTCCAAAGTACCGGCATCGTGTTCAGCATCCTCGAAAACGGAAGGTGACGCGGTTTTTCTCGGAATATGTTGGTATATCCGCGTTGTTTTTGGCCGTTTGGGGGCGACGGTCAACTCAGAAAGAGTTTAAACCACCGCCATCGTGTTCAGCATCCTCAAAAACGGAAGGGGGACAGAGTCTCGGTAGGCTCTGAAATATTTGCTTTTTTCCGACTCACAGAAGCCACTATTAGTCCTAGTCCAGAACGTGAGCAGTTTAGTACAGACCACGGTCGTACATACAGGTTTGGGGACTCGTATGTTTGACATGGGTCTCTTACGCGTCGCCAAACTCGTAGTCCCTAGCTCAGCCACTAGCTAGCGCTTGGATCGAAGTGATTTGAGAGAGGAATAGAACTGTTACTCTTGTCAAAATGTATTACTCACCTTAAAAATAACTGCCCCTTTTTCGTTATACATGCTCGCACAGATAAAAGACCTCGCTAAAACGATTCTTATTCGGAATCGCAAGCATTCAATTTTTTCGCATTTCCGCATCTTACGGCACTTTAAAAACAGAAGTTTCTTGCTTTACACTTTTGTACCCCGTTTTGCATTTCGGCACAATGCACGATTTCGTAATTTCTTTCTAAAAACGCAGGTATTCCTTGTGTTTACAAGTCAAGTATGACAGTTGTCAGAGAATTTCGACTACTGCGCCATCCTTTTTGGTACTACGCGACAGTCGACGCTTAGCGGGCCCACTTCTCACATAGGAAACAGCCTCGAGTACCCAGACTTGTATGTACGACCGTGGTACAGACCGCGGTCGTACATACAGGTCTGGGAATTCTATTGTTTGACAGGAGTCTCTTACATGCCGCCAAACTCGTAGTCCCTCGCTCAGCCACCAGCTAGCGCGAAGTAACAATCACATTATTAAGTGAAATAATTTTTCTCGTAGCGCAATATTCACTATTCTGATTTGAGAGAGGAATAGAACTGTTAGTCTTGTGAAAATGTACTACTCACCTTAAAAATAAATTCCCTTTTTTCGCACACATAAAAGACCTCGTTAGAACGACTTCTTTCCGGAATCGCAAGCATCCACTTTTTTCGCATTTCCGCATCTTTCGGCACTTTAAAAACCGAAGTTTTTTGCTTTACACTTTTGTACCCCGTTTTGAATTCGACTACTGCGCCATCCATTGGTAGTAGGCGGCAGTTGACGCTTAGCGGACTCACTTCTCACATAGGAAACAGCCTCGAGTTCCCAGACCTGTATGTACGACCGTGGTACAGACGAATAAAAAACATTGTAACGCCGTTTAAATGACCTTGCGATGTGTCTTCGTGTGGGTTTTTGAGGCGCTCATTATGAATTTCATATTTGAACTGCTTAAGAATACCATGTTGTTTGAAAATTTCGCAAAAATCAAAAAAAATTACAATGGAAAACATTATAATGTCATTGAAATTACCTTGCGATGTGGCATCGTATGGTTTTGTTGGGGTGCCTTTTTTTAAGCGAAACAGCAGTTACAAACTTTTATAAATAAAAAATTCTTGGATTTTTTGAAACACCTTCATTTTATCTTTAATTAAATGTTAATTTCAGCAATGTTTGATATAAAATTCATAATGAGCGCCAAAAAACCCATACGAAGACACATTGCAAGGTCATTTCAATGGCGTTATAATATTTTCCATTGTAATTTTCTTCGATTTTTCCGAAATTTTCAAACAACATGATATTTTAAAACATTTGAAATATAAAATTCATTATGAGCACCCCAAAAAAACCATACGAAGGCAAGGTCATTTCAAGATGGCGTTATAATTATTGGCATTTTCTTTGATTTTTCCGAAATTCCCAAGCAATATTTAGTCTGACGTTGCTTATAATTTTGACATTTCAAAATGAAGATTGAATAAGTAAACGAAAATCAACACAAAACTGGAACAATAACATTAAAAAGGAAATGTAATTCATGATAAAATTTTCCGCGTTATTCCGGATTTTTTGTTATACATTTCAACTATAAAAACCGTGATCAGCGACCCAAAAAAACACTATAGCAACCTATCACACGATCTTTCCAACAAAATTTTCTTTCGTTTTTCCATAGTTTCCGCGGAATTTTCATGGTATTCCGTTATTCGTAATCATTATACGTGACGTGACGTAGAAAACGCGAATCGCGTGCAAAATTAGTAAATTTCTGCAAAAATTACCAAATTTTACCGTTTCTCGGCTGTGGTAAGAATTTTCCGGGAAAATGCCACCGGATTCATGATCAACGACCCAAATATGACTATATATGAATGACCTTAAGGGTTCATAGAATATGAGGCAAAAACCATTTTTTAGATTCGACTGTCTATACAAAAGTTACTTGGCCTAATTTCCCAGCTCACAGACTGGACTAATTGGAAGCGAAAGAATATTGATTCGGGGTTTGGCGTTTGGTCAAGAATCGCTGATGAAATTTTAACATTATAGGTACATTGGTAAGGTCCAACATTGAATTCGGTATTTATATTACCTCTATGACACATAAATAAGAAATAATCGCCCTATTTCACTAAAAAATACTATAGTGAGGACCTTTCGGTTATTAAGTAGCCATCATCGGAGTTAACTAAATTATAAATCAAAATTTGCCTGTTGAAATACTATTTGGGGATAATAATGCAAACAATGGGTTACCCCCAGCTGAAGATAAATTGGAATTTAATTTATATTTCCATCCCTATCTACTTGTCCATACTGTGTTTTAAAAGTCGTAAGCTTTCTTGAGAAATAGTGCGACCTGTATTCAAAATTTTTAGATATGTAAACGGGATATATTGCAAATTAGAAAATAAATTACGGAATTTATTGATTACTGAATGATGATAAGTGAAACTTTTGAAGTTTATTGAAGTATTTGAAGGTAATGGCTTTAATTTGATTAGTTGATTACGTTCCAATTTCCTTTTTACTTAGAAGCCAAATCAATAGTAGTAAATAGTTCTAACCATAAACCTATTGTCCTAAGGAGACAGAATTGCTTACATTTAAACACGATCAGACATTGCCAAAATTTCGAGCCACTCAGACCGCTTTATATTACAAGTATGTCCATATGGAACGTGCTGTTGCCGGACTAGTTCTTCTGTGTGCCGGATTGAGATTTGTAATTATTATAAAAACGCCCATAGCATCATTTATTGGTTTTATTATAAGCAATACAGTTGAAATGTCGTTTTCTCTGAAAAATATTGCATAATTTATGGTAACCTGGAATATACAATCGAATTATAGAATATTTAAATGTTTAAATATAGAACTATTTCATTCCATTGCATCATTTGTTCAGAAGGCGACAACGCCGCGCACCTTTTATGAATTGGGACCTTGTTCTGTAGTTTGACAGCTTCCGTATTTCTCGTAGCTATATCGAAGCGGTGTTGCCTTACAAGTGGTACCAAGTTTTCAATCATAGTTACAGCGTTGCCAAGGAGTAATTATGACTCGACGAAAAAGAGCTCCGTTGGTTTTCTTTGTCATACTTCATGTAGTCATTGCGACAAGTCAAATGTAGTTTTATGAATGAGATGTTTCGTCTCCTTAGGATGATAGGTCTACTAAATTAGAGCCATAACCTTCAAAATACTTCAATAAAATTCAAAAGTTTCACTTATCATCCTTCAGTAATTAATAAATTCCATAATTTGTTTTCTAAATTTGGGTACAACCAGTTTAATACATATGATAAGCTAAAAAAATAAGCTAAAAAATCGTTTAGCCAACAGCTTTGATAAATTTTCCGACTTCGACAAATCCGGAATCTACAAAATCAACTGAGTCAGGTTCAAAATGCTATGTGGGTCAAACTTGAAAGAACTCGGTACAACGAACATATAAAGGAAAATAATGGTGCAAAGTCATCGTTAGCCGAAAATATTATGAATACAGGTCACACCATTTGTCAAGGAAGTTTATCACTCTTCAAACACAGTACTGACATATATTTAGGTAAAAATTGAATAGAATCAGCCATTATACGTAATGAAAATCCATACTAAACTGAAATAAAATAACTATTAAAAGTTCGATTTTCACTAGTTTTATAAATGAATGTGACTATAGTTTCACTAACACAGAAACACAAAGTACTTTGTAATATTTGTTTGAAGAAGCTACTGTATTAGCAAAAATATAGTCACATTTAATTAGCTTTGTGAAAATCGAACTTTTAATAGTTATTTCATTCAAATATCTTGGTTAGAAGGGATGAAAATGTAACGAAAAAGCAATTTATTAAATTCCGATTTTTCCCCAGCTGAGGGTAGATCTTTGTTTGCATTATTATTCCCAAATAGTATTTAAACACGTACATTTTGATTCATAATTTAGTTTACTCTGATAATGGCTACTTGGTAGCCAAAAGGTCCTCAGTACTTTAACAGTACTTTTCGTTGATAATCAAGGATGTGCAGAAAGCAGAATGTATGTATCCGATATAAAGCATCGGATACTCTCGTCGGGTTACGGGTATCGGATACTTTTTTAATTATTTGACACGGATACTCCCTGACATGGATATTCTATGAAAATTGAAAAATTTTAAGAATGTTAACAATCGTCATCTAGCGGGAAACGGCAAAATATTTGTACATGCTCAAATCAATTACAGATTTCGGGTATAAGAAAAAGAAAGGGACTTACCAGAACTTAAAAGTTGTTCAGCTCGAGCTCATTTGGTATTTGGTTACGTTTATCCATAAAATGGCTTCGTCATTATCGCCTGTAAATATTCAAAATCACAAAAGTGCAGTGTGGCTCCATTTTGATCATGTTGAGGGATCAAATAAAGTGCGGTGCAAAATATGTCGTAATCTTTTTTCATAAAGGATCGGCAATATCAAATTTACGTAAACATTTAAAAGTTAAACATCCGATTCTGTGCCGAGTCAATGTTAGCACCAAAAGATCATCAACTAACGACGAAGAAGCTGATTCGGATATAGAAAGTCATCTTTCAACGGTAAGTTTTTTATATTTAACCAAAATTCTTAGATTTGTTCTGGGAATTTGGGAATTTCTGAATTTTTTTCGTTTCGGTCTTCTTCAGTCCCTTCGTCAGTTTCCAAGAAAAAGAATTTCTGGAATCTCATTCTCAGATACCATCCACATCAGACATGAGTTCAGTTATTTTACCCAAAATCAGCAAAAAACTCAAAATACAATTAGAGTTGGTTTATTCCCATAGAAGTGTAGCATCAGTACAGCAGATATCATTTTATAATAAATCAATTATAAATTTGATAGTGAAGGATCTACAGCCGTTTTCAATATTGGAAGAGGTTGGGTTCAAAGAGCTAATTGCAGGTTTTGACCCTTCTTATAAATTACTTTCAAGAACTACATTGAGCAGGACCATTCTGACGGAGAAGTACAATTCTGTTTTTGAAAAGGTAAAATTAAAATTCATGAATGCGTCTTATGTAACATTAACCACAGATACTTGAACCACAAAAGCCACAGAAAATTAGATGTCGATCACTGCCCATTTCATAGATATTGAAAATAACTGGGAGTTACATTCGGTTTTAGTAGATTGTTTTAATTTTTGTAATCACCATACAAGTGAAAATTTGAAAGAAGAAATCGTTAAAGTAGTGTTCGAATGGGAGATATCTAATCCAGTTCATATAAGAGTTACAGACAATGCCCATAATATTACAAATGTCGTAAAATTGACAGGTTGGACCAATTTACCTTGTCTAGCTGATACGTTGAACCTTATTGTGCAAAGTGCTTTGAAAAAAATTGAAAATATGCACTCAAAAGTTGAAAAAATCGTTGAATATTTTCATCGAAGCACTGTTGCTGCTGCAAAGCAGAAATATTATCAAGCACAGGTCAATGAAAATACAAATACTTTGAAATTAATAAATGACGTCCAAACACGGTGGAACTCAACGTTCGATATGTTTGACAGGATTTGTGCAATTCAGGAGGCCACATTAGGAAGTTTGCACAATCCAGTGGAGCTTTTAACAGCTGAAGAAAAGCGGATTTTGAAAGAGTTGTGTGCTATAATAGCACTGGTATTCTTATGCCATTCAAACAGCTTACAGTTGAACTGAGCACTGACAAATTTGTAACATCATCCAAAATAATAACTCTAATATATGGTCTAAAAACGTGTGTTGAAAGAGTTACTTCAATAGAATCTCATATTGCTGTTGAACTCAAAAATGCTTTGCCAGAAGGTATCAGAACTAGGTCTCCTAAATATGAATATAACCGCGTTTTAGCCCATGCGACATATTTAGATCCTAGGTTTCGGAAAAACGCTTCTTGCGATCCCTCAGCTCTAGAAAAAATAAAAAACATAAGTAGTATCAAACGAGATTGCCGACTTAATACAATCTACACCCAAAAAAGTACAAGACTTAATACAATCTACACCCAAAAAAGTACAAATGCTGTAAATATACGGTCTAGTAGCCAGGAGCACTCCATATGGAAAGCTTTTGACGAGAAAATCGCATGTATAAAAAAGACACCATTATCGGACGATATTATGGAACTGAGGAAATATAATGAAGAGCAAGATAACGTTTTTCAATGGTGGCAAACTAGAAAATTAATATATCCTAATTTAGCTTCTCTTGCCGAAAAATTTTTAAGTGTCGTCGCTACATCTGTACCAAGCGAAAGGGTTTTCTCTAAGACTGGCTTAATTATATTTGACAGAAGATCATGTTTAAAACCAGAAAACCTTCGAAAAATTGTATTTTTAAATGACAACCAAAGTTTTTTTTTAATGTTACGTGCTTTTTCGTTAATTTTTTTTCAATTATTATTTTAATAGATTCGTTATCATATTTATATCTTATATTGTTATTGAAATAAAACATTTGTTCCCTGTTGACTTTCAAACCTTATTTTAACACGTATGTCATATTCAACTATGCTGTTCAAGTTGATTGATTCAACACTATCTGTGGCCTAGAGATACCACAATCTATGGATACAAAGTATTTAAAGCAAAATACGGATGATTCAAAGATCCGATACTATCGGATACTGAAAAGTATCCAAGCTGCACATCCCTATAATGATAATGATGATTATTTCTTATAGTGTATCCACAGTTTTAGTTAGTTTACTACCTCTATGGTAACCACTGTTGATTCGCACACCGCTAGGGTCGTATCGTATGCATCTCGGGAACTCCGGATTTAACGTCTAATAACAAATTAACGACCATTTCAAGAAGTCCATAATAACAGGAACATAATTAAAATAATTAAAGGCTCACCAAGTGGCTACTTTTGGCGCTGATTATGATCATACCTACTGTTTTACAATCTACAGTCAATGTTGATGGTGGAATTACCATAACATACAGGTTAACTATTAGTTAATATACACGAAGATTTTTAATGCTCTTGTACTCGATGGTTAGTAGATAGACAAATTCAGTGACGTTAACATTCACAGAACAACTATAAAGGTAACAGTGAGTAGTGAGATTGATTTCGGGGGGCCAGTTTGATACCTACTTCCCTAGCGGACTTTATAAGCGCCATAACTTCCCCCACTCACTTCTCAAGCGTGCCGCCAGAGAGATTCGTTAGTACGTAAACAAACCCACGTGAGTTCATGTCCGCTATACCTAATCTGTTATGAATATCTTGCTTATGACCATTTTTATAAAAATTACTTTTCTGAAGTGAAACTGTGGTCTGTATAACTCCGAGTACATAGAGGTAAGTATTGCAACTGTATTAATTTTGTGCTAATTGCATAATAGTATCATTATTTCTACACGTAAAATCATCGATATTTTGAGGTTAAATTTTAAGGTTCATTTGAAATAAAGCGATAAGCGTCGTGGGGCGAGTTTGATCCACCCAGTGGGGCGACTTCGATAGGTATCAAACTCGCCCCGATTGTAAGAAACCTTATTCATTTACGGGGTTAATAATAATTTATTGGTGCGAAAGTACGAGCGCAAGCCAGGCACCCGGAACTGTAGAAATTATACCAATCAAAAATTGAATGAAGCAGTTGAAAAAGTAGCTCTAACGCGGAGCTTTCAATGAAAATGGCCTCACAGCGATACAACATACCATATGGGACTTTACACAATAAGTATCATGGTAAACACATAAGCAATACTGGCGGCCAGCCTGTTTTTACAAAGCTTGAAGAAAGAGCTATTCTTAATTCAGCTCTAAAGTGCGCAGATTGGGGCTTCCCTCTTGATCTCTTAGAGATAAGAATGCTTGCGAAAAAGTATCTTGATGGAAGGGGAAGAAAGGTAGGCAAATTTTCGAATAATCTTCCTGGAAAAGACTGAGCTGTAAGTTTATTGGAACGCCATAAAGATCAAGTATCGCAACGTGTCGCTGGAAATATAAAAAAAGCCCGAACAAAAATTTCCAGAGAAACTCTGTCAACTTTTTTTGACAATTTAGAGGAAACCTTAAACAATGTTCCTCCCAGTAATATATTCAATTTTGACGAAACAAATGTTGGTGACGACCCCGGGAGTAAAAAGCTTATTTATAGAAGAGGAGTTAAATATACCGAGAATGTCATTAATTATTCGAAAAGCTGCACATCTATAATGATTTGCGGATCTGCTGATGGAACTCTTCCGCCACCATACGTTATATACAAAAGCGAACATTTTCATAGTACGTGGAAAGAAGGTGGAATAAGCGGCTATCCATGCTGCACCAAAGCATGTTGCTCCCAAGGCTGTCGGTTTAACAGAACGTCACACGGTTGGATGGATGCTGTGACATTTGAAGATTGGTTCTCCTCGTCATTTCTGCCACATGCCAAACGATTGGAAGGCAGGAAAGTGCTTATTGGCGACAACTTGGCATCCCATTTTAATGATCGGGTTCTAGCCCAATGTGAAGAAAACAATATAGCATTCGTCTGCCTAGTACCAAATTCTACACACATTTGCTAGCCACTCGATGTGGCCTTCCTTAAACCACTCAAGGTAGCTTGGCGAAATATTTTGACATCGTACAAACTTAAAAATCATAACACTACTGGAATTGCCAAAGAGGTTTTTCCGTCTTTATTAAAATCTGCAATAGAGAAAATGGACAAGGTAAAGACTCAGAGTAAAGACAAATCTGGAGATCAAGAAACTGGTGTAAAAAGAAATGTCATAAATGGTTTTTATGCCACTGGCATATTCCCAATGAATCGTTATAAAGTTTTGGACAAAATGCAGGATTTAAATCATAATCCAGAACAAGAAATCAACGATACATTAGGTGAGCTATTGCGAGAAAAAAGATATGGAACTAATGATAATACGGAAAGGGTTAGACAAAAAAGACAAAGACTTAATGTTATACCGGGAAAAAGTGTTGGCACAAGAGATCCCGAAGAAACGAGTAGCGATGAAGATGAAGAGAAAGAGCATATTACGGCAGACACTGAAGAGAGAGAAGAGGATGTTGATGAAAGTTTACATGAAATAGACTATATACAACCTGACAAAAATTTGTTGAAACCCGAAACATTCGTTCTTGCCAAATTTTTTGCTGGGAAAAGAAAGTCAACATGCTTTAAATATGTCTGCAAGATTTTAGCACAATTTTCAAATTCCGAATTCAATGTAGTTGGTTTCAAGTCTACCAATCCCAAACGGTCTATATTTAAATTGGTGGAAAATGATAGTGCAATCCCCGAAGCTGATATAATAGCCGTTATACCAAACCCTGTTAGGCTGGATGACAATAAATATGAATTTCCCGCTTCAGTTGATGTTAAAGAACTATAGAATATTCAAGTTACCTACCTAAAATACTTAGAATATTGGTTTTTATTCTATTTTATACATAAACATATTCATAGAAGATGTAAAATGTTTGGTTTTCATATTTTTATGTAAATAAATAGCATATAAATGAAAGTGTTGCGATGATATCAATCTTACCCTACATATCAATCTCGCCCCATCGATAAGATTCTTCATACAGAAAAATCTGGCGAGTCAAATTAAAAACTGGGTGAGATTGACTTGTTTCATCCAAAGACACATAGATTAACGCAATTTCAAAGAGGGTATCAAACTCGCCCCATTCCGAGGTAAAGACTTATTATAATTTTTTTTGTTGCTCTCTATCCACATTTTTTGTTTTTCGGGTTACCAAATAACTGCCATGATAGAACCACACTACGGCGTTTTTAAAATAATAAAAAAATTAATCGGAACGTTTTGATCTCAAAAAATATTTTTAAAACTATCAATCTCACCCCGTTTTACGGTACATACATAATAAAATTTGAAGGTTAAGTGATGATATCAAAATTACAGAGTGACACAAATAGATTGAAATATCCAAAATTACAAAATGACACAAATAAACTGAATACAACCTTAGATATTGAGAGTGCAGATCTTGTTTATATCGATGAAACGGTGATTGGCATAGGCTTCAATTCGCAGTCCTAGTAGATGTCCAGCTGTTCGATATAACCTTCAAAATCCAAGTTCAGGATGAATGTGGTATTCCAATTGATAGTTCAGGTTCAAAAGTTCGTGTTCAGATAAGGAAAGATGATAATTTAGTTAATAAAATTTAGGGTAATCAACCCAAAGCTAAAGCAGAAAAAACCACAGCTGAAGCATAAAAACCTAGAATAAGAGAAACACAGCGATTAGCTTAAATAACGTCCTCATAATTGATATGTTCAGATCTTAAAATTGTCAAGTCTTTAGGAGAAAATCACTAGCTCAAACTTACGAGACTAGTAAGTGGAAAGATAATGATAGGGCGCCAGACAAATTATAATCATTTTCTCCCATTGGAAAAGTGAACTCTAACCAAACTTGTCAAAGTTGAAATTCAACAATCTGACAAAGTTGA
This sequence comes from Endomychus coccineus, assembly GCA_958510875.1. Classification (NCBI taxonomy): domain Eukaryota; kingdom Metazoa; phylum Arthropoda; class Insecta; order Coleoptera; family Endomychidae; genus Endomychus; species Endomychus coccineus. The sequence goes on along the minus strand of OY294069.1, from coordinate 85,897,460 downwards.
ACAATTATTAATTCTGAATAGAATGATTATCTCAATTGATTCCACTTACTCAGATGGACGGGTTTTCCGTATGAAAGAAGTTTTGTCAGTTACACAAGGTTTCCAATTTCACACAACGTGGTTCTCGTGAATATCATAAATAATTCTTTTATATCCTTTATTACGAGAATAATTAACATCAATGAACTCTGTCAATTAATTTTAATGACAGTGACAAATATTTATATAAGACATTTTTTAACAACAAAATAAATGAGAATCTCAATCATTCAAACACAACATTTCTTCCCCCCTCGGAGTATTCTTGGGTCTGAGGAGTCGACATTCTGAAGTTGTCCTTAACTCGGAGAAAACCGCTGTGGAGGTTTACTGACACGTGAAGATCTTCGAGGCGTACTCGGCGAACTTAGTACCGGTGATGCAGGAGACGGTAGTACCTCCAGTGCATTCTTAGGTGCTGTAACCACTGATGGAATTTGTGAAGCGTTTGTTTCATAAAAATGAGTTCGCCGTTGGTTGAAGTTGGGGTTTTCTGGAGGATGAATGTCGTCATTTGGTTGTAACGAAGATATTTTTTTTCGTGCCCTCGTATTTGATCTACGTGTCTTCTAAAATGTTTTCCAAAGAAATCGATCTCGTAGTGGAGATCACCCTGGCGAGAGACAATAGTACCAGGGACCCATTTGTCTATTCTCGGGTTACCTGACAGAAAGTAAACTGATTGAGCTGGATAGAACAAACGGAAAGAGGGTTCGAGGCTAACTCCTTGCTTTACGTTAATTTTCGTGTGGAGGTTTTCAGACTTGAGAAGATCGAGGCGAGTCCGCAGGGAACGCCCGAGAAAGATCTGTGCTGGGGATTGACCGGTAGTGGAATGCGGGGCCTTACGATACTGACGCAGAAACTCGTTTAAATTTCGTTGCAGAGAGCCAGGTGTCGTGGCCATTATTTTAAGGTGATCTTTTACTGTCTGCACACTTCTTTCCGCTTGGCCATTAGTTGACGGATGATAGGGAGCTGTAAATTTGTGGTACTTGACTCCAATGTGCTGCAAGAAATCTCTGAATTCGATAGAGGAAAACTGGGGACCATTATCGGAAACTATGATCGTAGGAACGCCGTAAGCAGCGAAAACTGCATCGAGAATAGTTATCGTTGCAGTTGTTGTTGTCGTATTGGTAATTTTGACCTCAAGCCACTTACTGTAAGCATCGGAGATGATGAGTAACATTTTCCCAGTAAAAGGTCCCGCATAATCTATGTGAATACGTTCCCATGGTCGTGATGTTCACGAAATTTGGGTGGCGCATGAGCATGTTTGGCGCAATCATTGCAAGATTTTGCTATGCGCTCGATGTCTGCATCAATACCAGGCCAATATACAAAAGAGCGAGCCATACCTTTCATTTTCACGTTGCCTAAATGTGCTGCATGTAGATCATTAAGGACGGCTTGGCGAAGTTTTAATGGGACAATTACTCTATGCTCGAAAACCAGGCAATTTGCTGCGATTTTGTATTCAAGCTCAGGCGCTCTATAGCCAAAGCGTGCGAGACTTCGTCCTGATTCCAGAAGGCGCAGGATTTTACCTAGATGAGGATCTTTTGCGGTTTCTCGAGCTATATGTTTTGCACGAACCGGCAGTTGTTGGACTTGTCGTATAATGAAATGGTCGAATTCATCATAATCTTCTCTCTCTCCCTTCTCTTATGCAATATTTTGGCAAATACTGTTAACTTGTGCAGGCAATGGAACTCGTGAACAATAATCTGCGTTGGCATTTAGTTCCGTCGGTTTGAATATAACTTCATAATTAAAATGAGCAAGGTAGTCAGCGTAATTTGCCATGCGACTAATACAGAGTACCGGTAACGATTTTTCAGGGTGTAGTATCTGTGACAGTGGTTTGTTATCGGTATACAGTATGAAACATCGAGCGTAGAGATAAAAAAAAAATCTTTGTACCGCCCACACTATAGCAAGTGCTTCCTTATCTATTTGAGGATATTTTAATTCGGTTGAGCTCATGGTTCGACTTGCATAGGCGATGGGGCGTTCGCGTCCATCCTTGAGCTGATGTGATAATACAGCACCGAGGCCGGTTCTGCTGGCGTCTGTTGCCAGGATCAGAGGAAACGATGGGTCGTACGGCATAAGAACTTTGGGCGATATAAGCGCATTTTTAATGTCCTCATAGGCTTTTTCTGCTTCCGGTGTCCACTCAAACTTGTCTGTGAGGAGCATGTTTCGCAAAGATCGATTTCTTGTTGCCAAGTCTGGAATAAATGAGCTGTAATAAGTCGCCTTACCCAGAAACAGCTGCATATCCTCTTTCGAAGCTGGTTTAGGTGCATCGCGAATAGCTTGAATATGCTTATCAGATTTATGAATACCTTGGGCATCGATTTTATGTCCTAGAAACTCGATCGATGTTGTTCCAAATACACATTTTTCACGATTGAGTCGAAGTCCATGGGTTTTGATGCGTTCCAGTGTAAGATCGGCTATTTCCATCATTTTTTCAAAGTTTTCCGCATACACGACTATGTCATCAAAAAAACTTTTGACATTTGGAAGATCTTGTAATACAACCTCCATGCGTCGCTGCCAAATGGCAGGAATGTTAGCCGCACCATAGACTGCTCGTGTTTGCCGTATCAGCCCATGAGTTGGTGTATTGAGGGTCAGGGCCTCACTAAATTCGTTATCAACCAAAAGATGGGAATAGGCGTCAGTTATGTCCAGATGACAAAAGAATTTGGCGCCTTTCATCTGATTAAAAATGTGTTCAGGCTTAGGAATTGGATGTTCGTCTATTATCATGCGCGGATTGACTGTAGGCTTGTAATTACCTGTGATGCGCAGTTTCCCGTTTTTTTTAACAACCACGTGAGTCGTTGATGCCCAATTCGAATAGTCAACCTTTATATAGTGCCCCGATGCGATTTTTGTATCAATTGCTGTAGCATATGTTTTACGAAGAGCTAATGGAATCTCTCTTGCTTTGGCGAAGACCGGCGTTTCATCAGGTTTCAGGTGTAGTGTTGCAGGTGGTCCTTTCAGTTCACCAGCTGTGTCGCTGAACACATTTTCATGTTTGTCCAAAAGGAGTTCTAAACTATTTTTCTGATTCGGTGTGAGACAGGGTGTTACAGTTGAAATTGTGTGAATTTGTTCTGGTTCTGGAAAGAGTTTGGGAAAATTTATCTCAGAAGTAAAATGTCCGATCCATTCTCGGCCCAGTAACGAATCAAAGTCACCTTTGATGACGTACAGATTAAGCCTCCGCGTCTTATTTTCAATTGTAACATCAACGGGAAGTCGACCAAGACAATCGATTCTGTGACGTGTGTAACTGGCGAATCGCCTGTCGGAGCGCTTTAATGAAAATCTGGGTTTAATAGATCGTAATGTATTCTCACTGATTATGGCACACGGTGCACCAGTGTCCAGCTCCATCTTTAAGGAGCGTCCATCGATTTGAACCTCTATCATCCGCTGATCTACTACTTTGGTGCCACCAACGACATTAATTTTTGAAAAGTAATCGATTGAATCGACATCTTGGTTAATACTGTCGTTTGGCTGCTCCGTGCTTGAGATATGTGCTGTGTTTTGTTGCGATCTCGATTTACAGACTCGGCTTATGTGACCTTTTTTTCCACAGCTTCTACAATTTTTGTCCAGAAAAAACATTGGCTTTTCATGTGCGAGCCTCCGCACCCATTGCATAAATACCGGCCTACATCATTACTATCTTGCGATGCTCCTTGCGCACCAGGGTATGTACCTAAGATGCCTCGTTGTGATTCTCGGCCATTTGGTGCTGATCTGGGAGAGAACGGGTTTTTCTCCCGTCTAGTCTGGGGTGCTACGTACCCCAATTTATTTGTGGATTCTGATGTGAGTGCTGTTGGAAACTTTACCGCTATTGCTGTATGATGTGTTGCTTCGAGTTCATGTACTATTTTATAAGCGTCTGTAAAACAGATCGGTTTTTTAGCAATAACCTCGTCACACATCTCGCGAGATTGGAGTCCATGCAAAAGCTGTTCAACTAGCATTATATCTAGAAACTCACCATAATCACAATGGGATGCTCCTTGTCGTAAACGAAGAGCAAATTCTGCAACGGTTTCGTTTTCTTGCTGATTGATTTGTCGGAATTTAATACTTTCAGCATATTTATTTCTTGTTCGGTCAAAATGCCCGATAAGTACCTTTTTTAAATCTGCATACGAAAGGTTTTCAGGAGGCGGAGGATTGAGTAAAAATTTCAAAGCGTTATTTAATTCTGCACCCATATGAACTCGTGCATAATTACCTTGGTCCTCGTCTGGAATTTTTGAGAGCTGAAGGGCCCAATCAAATCGTTTAAAATAATCTTCTACCGTCAATTCCTCGGTGGATCTGTATACGCTCATAGAAAATACAGGGGGTTTGATGAATGTACTAGGTCCGGGTTCACCTGCACCAGCTGCTGGAATGGCGTTTACTGCTGCCGTCTGAATTGCGCTGATCATCATATTTGAAATCGCCTGCAGCAGTTCAGGTGGTATTTCACTCATTGTGTTCTGGGGCACACTTTATCCCACTTCTGACACCACTTTTATATCCTTTATTACGAGTATAATTAACATCAATGAACTCTGTCAATTAATTTTAATGACAGTGACAAATATTTATATATGACATTTTTTAACAACAAAATAAATGAGAATCTCAATCATTCAAACACAACAAATTCGTATAACAACGAAACTATATCCCGATGGTAAATTACGATTTAATTCAGTAAAACGTGCTTTCAATCCGATATAGAATCGAAGGATTAAATAAATAAATCCAGATACACACATTCACTACGTAATAACTTGTGACCAACACGTACGGAAGTTCGGTTGCAAAAAGTAGGAAGGCAATGAATAAAGAACTTGACCTAATTTCAGTGAAACGATACATCGAAAAATAGGAGGAACGAATTGAATACTATGACAGCGCCGTTCCGAAACATAGAATTATGGTTATACAATATATTACGTAAAGTTTGAAACAAACTGACGAAATCAGGTAATGACTCTTAGTGTCATTTCGACCCGTGACAACTCTCCCCTTAGTTCGTAGAAAAAAAAAAGAAATTTTCATATGATATGAACCAAGTTACCAGTAGACCAACATTCATGTAATTATTCAGGGGGACAAAATAACCACCGTTATCTAACTCACATACTAGATAACATTAAATATCTATAAAACTCCAAAACATAACCAATGTCACAAAACCCGAATATTACAGTCATGTCTACTGTATAACAGCAACGTCGAAATAATATGTTGAAACTTGCGGTTTGCAATTTACCTATAACAAGACGGTGAAAATCAATACTCACACACCACTCATAATTATTTTTAAGGAATTATATAAAACTAACGATATGCGCCTAATTGAGAATCCAGCAAAAGGATCCAAAATCTCGCCCTCCAGTACGATTATGATCAGCTCGACGATTGGCCTGGAGTACCGAGCGCCGGTAGATCAAATAAACGCTTCGTGCTCCCTAAGTAACTCCCGTCGTTAAGTTGCTCATCCGCGCATAAGGATTGCGTTCCCCCGGAACCAAACTACTAGCAATCAACCAGATTCATAACATAAGGTACTGAAGTTAAAGTCAAAAAATGAAAAAAAAATAAATAAAAAACAGCAAATTCGGTTAAAGATCGGGTACAGAAGGAAACACACAAACGGTATTCTCTCGCTCCCACCAGAACTTTATCCAGGGTAGGTTCTTATTGACGAGTGATCAACCCTAAATATTCTTTTAGAAGACTCCTACTTAGGGCGGAAAAAAACCCTTGAACTATTCTTGAAAAGCACCCCGGTCCAAGACAGGTAAATATTCCTTTAGAGGACTCTTACTTCAGGCGAAAAAAACCATTGGACTATTCTTAAAAACCACCCCGGCCCAACACAGGTAAATATTCCTTAAGAAGACTCTTACTTCAGGCAGAAAAAAAAACCGTTGTACTATTCTAGAAAACCACCCCGGTCCAACACAGGGAAATATTCCTTTAGAAGACTCTACTTCAGGCAGAAAAAACCGTTGGACTGTTCTTCTAAGCCACTCCGGCCCAACACAGGGAAATATTCCTTTAGAAGACTCTTACTTACTCCCCTCAGTTCGTTTGGTTATAGTTACTAATTTGTTACAATAATAATATCAACTTGTTTCATTCAACTGTGTGTTACATAGAATCCCATACCATATTGTACCATAGTTTAGTTTGTATAACATATTCTGTATAACCATAATTCCATGTTTCAGAACGATGCTGTCATAGAATTCAATTCGTTCCTCCTATTTTTCGATGTATCGTTTCACTGAAATTAGGTCAAGTTCATTATTCATTGTCTTTCTCCTTTTTGCAACCCAGCTTCCGTACGTGTTGGTCACAAGTAATTACGTAGTGAATGTGTGTATCAGGATTTATTTATTTAATCCTTCGATTTTATATCGGATTGAAAGCATTTTTTACTGAATTAAATCGTAATTTATCATTGGGAAATAGTTTTGTTGGTATACGAATTATTTATGATATTTACGAGAACCACGATGTGTGGGATATGATTGGAAACCTTGTGTAACTGACAAAACTTCTTTCATACGGAAAACCCGTCCATCTGGGTAAGTGAAATCAATTGAGATGATCATTCTATTCAGAATTAATAATTGTTCAACTTTGTCAGATTGTTGAATTTCAACTTTGACAAGTTTGGTTAGAGTTCACTTTTCACATTTCAGAAACAACCAGTTGTGCCGCCAAAAGTAAGTGTTCCACCAGTTATCATTGAAGTATTATGTAATTTTGCTAATTGTTGGATGAATAGCCTTTTTAATAATACTCACATGAATAATTGTTGGCAAGGCTATAATAAGGGGAAATAGCCTGTTTGGACCGCGTTTTTAACAATTATTGTTGCTGAGCTTCCTTGTGGTTCCCCCGGGTCGGATAAATTATAATTATACAGAGAGAGTGGAATCTCAATGTATGTTCAAGCTATAAATAAATTATTGGGAAGTTCCGTGTTTATCTAAAATTACTTTCTGCAACAGCAATTAACTAGTCAAGAAGTAACCAAGTATTAATTGCAATTGAAGCCTGCAACTTTAATACTACTCAGTCTGCCTTATTGGCCCCTGGTTACTTACTTCACTTAGACTACCCTGGGACAAGGCTATCCGTAGATAGCACAGTGATACGCTTTGAGGTAGGGCCCTAGCAGAAGCCCTTAACGAAGAGTGAACCTTGAAAAAATCTGGCGCCGGAGAAACCAGCATAAAAGTCAATCGGATTCAGATCTGGTAGACTTGAAGGAGTATTGAAGCCGTAGAAAGTAATTATCGCCAAAAGTAGCAAGGTACGTCACAGTAGGAAAAAACATTTCAGCAAAATTTTTAGAAGTCATCCTAACTTAAGATGCCTACGTATTTCCTGTGGTGGAAGACAATAAATTACTACTTCCCTAATCGTAACTAATATCAAACCAACCAAGATTGCCACGTGATGGCACTGGCGGAAAAAGTGCAATACACTTGTTTATAATCTTATAATTTTCTGCACCTTTCTAAAGAAGTTGTTTTAAGATTTGATTTTAGTTTCCTTACTCCTTTTTTTAAATTTCTCTTAAAGTGAATAAACCATTTTGAGGATATTTTGCCAGTTAATGAATCTCCAACATTTGACAAATCAAACATTTAACTGCCATTGTTCCATTTGTAAAGATACAAATGGAATTTCAACTATGAAATAGTATTCAAGAGATGATGCTAAATATTTTACTCTCCGCCAAGTGAATGCATCTAGAGTACGAAAACCAAGTATGGTATTCAATTACCCCTTATGTGGGGGCAAATGGAAAAATTCGTGGGTTGATTGAAAACACTGAAAAATTGTTTCCTACCCTGACCACATCCAATAAAGATTTTTTGTGAATATGGGGCAATACATAAGTGATAAATGAAGCTATATATCGATACTGTTTCAAATAGTCATGCTAAGTAAACTTAAAGTGAAGCTTGCAAAAACCGTTTTCCTTTACCCCGATTGACCCTATAGAAAAAGCGGCAGTAAAATTGTAAAAGTTCAATTAAACTACTTGTACTATTGCATTCTTTCCGATGTCTTGGTTACATAAAATTCCCCGTAATCGATTTATTTGTATCTCCGCATTAAAATTTCCCAATTGCCTCATTAACTCTAACCTTATTATCCTATTTAAATTATTCAATCACGGCAATGTAATTCCTCATATTCAAGCCGAAACTCCACTTGTTACTTTCATCTCATTCAGATCTTGAGATCTTTCATGTTTATTCATATATTAGTATCGTTATGAACATGACACTAATTGTCCAAACTATAGTCACGCTCGTTTTACATACAAGTGATAAAAAACAAAGTAATATTTTTTCATTTTAACAGTATGTAACGTTTTGTACGTTTTTGAAGTAATAATTAATGTCATTTATTATTCTGGGAACTATTTTGAGATATTTAATCGCAGAAAGTGACATCCTGCGACCTCTGTGGTTTGGTAGCGAGTTACATCATCCTAGATGCCGTTCCCATGCGAATTGTGCGGAATCCGACTCCACGGAACTTCGACAGTAATTTAAACATTTTACATGTTTCTTTACAACATACATTTTTTAATAAGAACTCAGTCTTGACATATAATTCAATCTGTTAATACCTATTCAGAGAAATAATTTGTACTTTATTTGACAAAATAAATACCTAATTGTATTTTATACTCAACGGAGTTATAAAATTGGATTTTACAAAGAATATTTCTCAGATAACTTTTCTATTTCAATAGTTAAGTAACAATCGCGAGTAATTCCTACGTTTAAGTGGAGTGGAAAGAAAACTAATATTTTTCCAAAAGATTAGCAGTTCCAAGGATTTAGCAGTGCCAAAATCAATGGAGATAATCGTACTGTAAGTTCCTTCCATGTGTCAGATTCCTCTAGTTTCTCCTCTTCCTTTTGTGAACGTGAAGACCATCTAAGAGTTAGATATTAATTCATCAGTTGATAGTTTAAACACTTTCACCTTATCAGGAAATATTTCTGGTTCATCCGAAACCGATTATTTTAACGAAGTGAATAAAATTTTCAAATCAAGTTCCAAATTGCTTAAAAGTTCATGCAGAAACCATACCAGATTTCGATGGAACTATGAATGAACTAAACTTCTTTTAAGAAAGTATTGAAAGTATTGTGAAGCATTTTTATGACCAGCAAAATCCAAATAATTATTGAAATGTAATAATATTCCGAACAATCATTAGTAAACTAAAAGGTTATGCAAGAGAAGTCGTTAATATTAGCTGTGCAGAAACTATTCAAGAAATACGGGATATTCTTATTAGAAATTTTAGTGACCACAGAAATGAAAGCTGTTTGTCTCTAGATTTAAATAACCTCAGACAGTCGCCAAATGAAACTCCGTACCAATTTCATGATAGAGTTCGAAAAATTTTGAATACTGTATCTAATTATTTATGAATTCATGAGAATGACGTAAACGTACGCAAATTCAAACAAAATATGTATAACCAACAGGGACTTGAAGTATTTCTAGCAGGGTTGCGGAATCCCCATGGTATAATGGTACGCACGAAAGAGCCTACGTCTATGTTAGATGCAATTAATTTTATAAGAAAGGAAGACAATATCAGATATTTACAAAATTCGCATCCTCATAAATCTTCTTCGATGCAAAACGTTAGAAGGAATCCTGTTAAACAGAGCAATTTCAATTTTGCAAATCAAAATTTTTCCGGCCGAATGTTCCACCTCAAAAACAAAACTTCAATCCAAATTTACATTTACAAAATGCTCACTCATCTCATTTTGCCTATCAAAATCAGAATTTTCAATTTAAAGCACCTTTCCCCACAGGGCCGGTTAATATTCAACAAAGAGAAGTCCAACCACCATAAAAATTTTCAACTAATCAGCAAGTTTTTGGAAGAAAAAAATGCGTGGAAATCAAACCCAAATTCAAGTTCAAACCAGTTAAAACCTACACCCATGAGCATTAATGCAAGACAACTCATGTCTACTTCTAGACCGCAGTTTCAAGCCCCAGTTCAAAATTGGCGTTCTGAAAAACTGTACAATACGGAACAGAATGACCTTCCCAGTATCCTCCTGAAAACGAAGCTGAATACGAATATGATCCCTCTGAACGCGATATATATGAACAACCTGAGAATTTTCAGTCGAGCACCTCTCCGATACAGGAAACTTGATTGAATTCAATACTTTATTTGACAAAAGACGACTACCTTATCTTGATATCAGCAATCCTCCATTAAAATTATTAATAGACACAGGTGCAACGAAATCTTTCCTCGATCCACAAATAATAAATAAACATTTTGCAAACTTCAAAAAGTACGACCCATTTGTTGTGTCTACATCTTTTGCTTCCTAAAAGAATGATACATCAGTAACAATACCCGCTTTTGAAGAACTTAATGTCGAAAGAAACCTGAAGTTTTATGCTTACAAATTTCATGACATATTTGACGGACTTTTAGGAATAGACCTTATAAATTTACTAAGCGCTCAATTGGACTTTCCCAACCTGCAACTTATTACACCTAATGTCAACATACCTATTAAATATTTTAACGCAAACCCTACCGTGTTTCTACAAAAACAAAACTGTTACCAAGCAATACCTTATCACAAATCAAAATTTCAGTAACGACTCCATCAGGTGAAATTTTAGTTTCGCCGCAAATTATTCAAAATTGTACTATCCCAGAAACTTTGACTGTTTCAACAAATGGATGGACCAACGTCGAAATATATAACAACTCTACGGACGAAACAAATTTTACTTAACTATACTCAATCAAAACTGACCTAGTTCACCATAACTTTGAGTGTTACCACATGAATATACAAGAAATGAATGGCCTTAATGACCAACAAGACATTGATCATTTGATTAAAACTGACCACATGAATGAAGAAAGAGAGCAAATACTTTCCCTTTGTAGAAAATGCTCTGATATTTTTCACTTGAATAAAAATTCGTTAACGTTCACCAATCATGTAAAACATCATATAAAAACACACGATGAAATTCCTGTGCATCAAAAAAGTTACCGATACCCTTTTATACACAAAGCGGAAGTTAATTCACAAGTTCAAGATATGCTAAAAAAAAAACATTATCATACCAAGCTGTCCACCTTGGTCCTCTCCTATTTGGATAGTTCCCGAAAAAGCAGATGCATCAGGTGAAAATAAATGGCGCATTGTAGTAGATTATCGTAAAGTAAACGAAAAAACCATTGATGACAGATATCCTCTACCAAATATAACTGACTTAGGCAAATACAATCATTTTTCCACCTTAGATTTGGCTAGTGGATTTCATCAAATTGAAATGCACCCTGATGATGTTCAGAAAACAGCATTCAACGTTGAACATGGGCATTACGAATATTTACGCATGCCTTTTGGCTTAAAGAATGCTCCTGCCACCTTTCAACGGGTTATGGATAAAATCCTGTAGGGATTGCAAAACATAATTTGTCTAGTATATCTTGACGATATCATAATTTTCTCAACTTCTTTGCAAGAGCATATGGTCAACTTAAAGAAGGTATTTCAACGTCTCCGCGTATCCAACTTCAAAGTTCAGCTTGATAAATCGAAATAAAAAAAAAATGAAACAGCCTATTTAGGTCACATAATCACAACGGAAGGAGTGAAGCCTAACCCTCACAAAATTAAAGTCATTAGTAAATTTCCTATCCCAAAATCAACTAAAGAGATCAAAGGCCTCTTGGGATATTATCGAAAATTTATTCCCGATTTTGCAAAATCACGAAACGTATGACATCTTGCTTGAAAAAAGGATCGAAAATAGATCTGAACCCAGAATACATCCGATGTTTCGAAACTTGTGAAGAACTCTTAAACAATGACCCCATCCTAGGATACCCTTACTTTACTCAATCTTTTAACCTCACCACAGACGCTAGTCAATTTGCCATCGGCTCAATTTTATCACAGGGACCAGTTTGTCGTGACAGACCCATAGCCTATGCCTCAAGAACTCCCAATCAAGCCGAGCAAAGTTATAGTACGATAGAAAGGGAACCCTTTTCGATTGTGTGGACGACAAAATATTTCCGTCCATACCTATACGGAAGAAAGTTTCCGTTTATATGGACCATAAAACTCTTCATTGGCTCTCTTTAATAAAAGACCCAAATGCAAGACTGACAAGATGGCGACTTAAACTTGACGAATTCGATTATACCTTCCTTTATAAGCGAGGCTCTCAGAATAGCAATGCCGATGCATTAAGTAGAATAAAAATTAATGAATTGCACGCCAATGACATTGTTGAATTCAACAATACATTTACAAACAATAATTTGTCTTCGGACGATGTAGATACCGACTCTATAGTAGGAACTATAAACGAAACACCTCACATGAATGACGTAAGTTCCGGAAATGGCAAAAACAATGAAAATGACGACAACCCAACTATACACACCAGCCATGAGAACCCTATACTCGAAATTCCTATTTCTGAAATACCCATTAATAATTTTCGAAATCAATTGTTTCTAAAAATTGTATTACATTCTCCAGGCGTACCAAGAATAACACGATTATTTGAGAACAAAATAAGAACAAGTGTTCAAATTTCCGAAAGTAATTCTGATACCGACATAATAAACACTTTTGAAGAACTATCGGCAACTGACAAAACATTTGCCATTAATATAGATGAAGAAGAACTGATCCCAAGATTTTGTAGAGTACTTGAAGAAACATTTAGAAATTCTGCTCTAAAACTTGTACTTTGTAATAACATATTGGAGGACGTTATAAAACCAAATTCGCGAGTTGAAATTATTAAATTGTGTCATGAAGGAAAAACTAATCACCGCGGAATTATCGAAACGGAAACTCAATTGAAACGAAGATATTGTTGGCCTAATATTCGAGGAACTATAACTAAATACATCAATAACTGTGAATTGTGTCAACGAATGAAATATGATCGAAACCCACCGAATCAAAAACTAGAAGTGACACCAACTCCGAGTAAACCTTTCGAGATAGTACATGCAGATACTTTCATAATAAAAAATCAAAAGCTCTTAACCATGATAGATACATTTTCGAAATATGCCTATGCCTATCCACTGACAGCAGCAACGGCTATCCATGTCACAAAAGTTTTCATAACTTTCATGAGTAATCATGGCTCACCAAAATTATTAACTTTGGATAATGGATCAGAACTTAAGAACAATATTATAAATGATTTTGCGTTACTGCATAAAATTGAAGTTCATTATACTACACCCTTGAACCCTAACTCGAATGGTATCATTGAAAGATTTCACTCAACAATATTAGAACACTTAATAATAGTTCGAGATACCAGAAAAGACCAAATGCCCCATGCGATTCTCGGTTATAATCATGCCATTCACAGCGCAACAAAACTAGATATCATAAATGGTCATTTAGATTCGAATAGCCCTTTCGACATTAACTTAAATGAGAAATTATTTACCAATTACATAAACGAATATAGAGAATGCACTAAAGAACTGTATGAACATCTAAACGAACAAATGTCCAGACAAAAAGAACACACATTAGAAAAACAAAACAAAGACAGACACGACCCTTTACCTTATGAGACCGGTGAATCAGGTTACCACAAAACAAATGTTAGAGATAAATCAAGCCCTAGATTCAAGTCCCACGTTATAACAGCTGACCAAGGTATAAAAATTGGTACCACCGGTAACCATTATAATAAAAATAATGTTAAAAACCCTTTATCTAACCAAGATCATATAACTTTGCAGGGTACTACTCGCCATGGCAACAACCCAGGTGGCTCAAGAAATTAAAATGACCAAGTTGGACTCCAATCCTGGTATCCTACCTTACAAATCGGGAACGCGAAATTGAAAGCTTCCTGTCACACATTCATTCATTATTTTGATTTAAAACCTATCGAAACGGAACTAATTAAAATCTCCGATCAATACCAAAACATAAAAACCACAATAAATAAAAAATGTATTTTCTATTCTATGGAACTGAGAAATGTAGATAATTCAATATTTTTCGAGCTAGATCTTGCTAAACAAAAATTCAACTCCTTACACTCTAACAAAAGAATAAAGAGAGGACTTGTAAATGGATTAGGTTCAATTTTTAAAAGTATCTCCGGTAATTTAGGCGCCGAAGACGGTAAGAGATATGATGAAGCCATTGCCAATCTAAAAGAAAAACAGAATAACATAGCTATCACCTTAAAACAAACAGATTTCATTAACTACCAAAATTATTGAAGATTATAATGGAACTCTGACCCTAATTAAACAAAATGAAAACAATTAACAGATAAAATTAACGAACCCAATCATGTTTGTGGTTTTGTTCCTGGAAACCATCACCACCGAGTATTTGAACTCTCTTTGAAGGAGCTTTTCCTTCACAAATTTCTCTTATAGATTGCTTCAGTATAAATATTTGGTATTTTGCATGTATTAAGAAATAATAATTCAAGCCGATGGTATTCGTCACTATGGGAGTGGCAATGGCGGCAAACCCACAATATAAACCTTTGATAAGTGATGTGTTTATTGACCATCTTTCTTCAATCATTCTCCGTAAATATATTACTGATGTTTTGTCATCGATGTCTATCACTAAGTTTCTAGTTGAAATTTTCGCTGAAGATCAGCACCACCACTTGCTATTGTTGACATATGAGTATACATGTAAATCTTCAATTCCAGTACCACATTGCTATTCCATAATAGGATGGTAATGAATGTTCCGAACTGTGAATTCCGAGAGATATGTTAATAATACCTACCTTTGGACTGTTTATAACATGGGGAAAGTGCAGTCTCTCATGGGAGGGGCAATCTATTGATATACCGGTGGATGTAAATCCACAGATGGTACGCTAAGTCTTTGGGTCCAAAACCAAATAGCCGGAACTTATGAGTAGATATACAAGCGGAAATCCAAGCAATTGAAAGATGTGTACTACTCAATCTGGACAGATGATACAAAAAATTACACATCTAGCATGTCGGATAGTGAGCTGAACTCAACCATGTTCAGCTGGAGGATTTTGGGACAGAATCATCCCCTGGATCCCAGAACATACATGACTTGAGGAAAATGAAAAGGGGGACGTCGTTGCACACAGAGGAGCGCAAACGTCTCTGATAGGACTGGAATCCTCCTGCTTTATATGAACCTCAAAATAAACAGGAGTTTGTTCATCACTTTATATCAAAAGTAAATATTTGCTTCTGCTTTACTACTTAAGGAAAACCGGAGCTACAGTATAAATACCGGACCAGTCAAGAACCGGTCACCTGGCAACCATAACGGTATTATTGGCAGTGAGTATATAATTTCTTGAAACAACCTGTCTAACTGAGTCATACTAGAAAGAGTGGAAACAGTTTTTCAATTTTATTTCCATCTTATGTAGTCATGTAGTTAAAGTTAACAATAAACAGTTTATGTAATCCTTGGTACCTAACTTACATGATACTTACCATTACTACAGTTATCGGTACGTTACAATACCTAAGAAGTATAGCAAAATCTCATATTGAAATCATCAAGTAACTCTCAATTAGAACTTCCAATGCGGAAATACCAACAATACAATATAAAAGTATTTTAATAAATTTAATTCTGCTCAAATTCTGTGTCAGTGTCAACACGAAACCCAGCCCGTCATCTTCCTCTCCTGCAATTAATATCTATAAAAGCAAAGCTTCATACAAATCATGAAGTTAAATAATTGTTGGTAGAATTCATATCTATATTATATAAAAAATAATGCTTCAGTACAAACCTAACGCCGGTAAAAGTGGAACTTTTTTGGAACTGTCAAAGGAACAAAAAATAATCTTATGTGAAACAAAATATAACATATCACGACAGACGACATAAAATTGTTATAACAAGTAGTACAACAAAAGAAAAAATCACAACTTCACTTACATATTTCGTATATATGAAATTTTATCATACAAGTGTTCAACAAATATTCATATCTAATCCAAATTCAATAATACAAAAGAAATGATTCATGTATTTCGGTATTAAATTCAATTATTATACTATTCCATAGGTCCTAGATGTTTTTCTTGTCGCCCGATGAAACACTAATACCTCGACAAAGATGCTGTGGAGTGAGTGACCCCATGCTCCAGTGTTTGGTGGATGCTTCCGGTATCACCCTCATACCCATATTCCTCTCTCCCTACCCAAACCGACATTTCATACATTCCAGTATTATTATGAGAATACTGATGATGAAGCCTCCTAAAGTAAAATACTCCGGAAAAATAATACCTCTCCATTCGGATTTCCAGGCGGATGATGCTCGAGGGGATTCAACATTGAAAAATATTAACTTGAACTTCTGTAACATCCGAGGTCTCAGCAAAAACATAAACGATGTTTATTACCACCTGCAGACAGACAAATCGGACATACACCACCAACACGACCTATATGCTCTGCCCTCCCTACGAATTTCACAGACTTAGAAGAAACTATATTTGATCTACAAAGTTATTTATGGGCTAAAAATGCTTGCGATCAGATAGGTCGCGTAGTTAATACCATACTTCAATTATTGAACAATCTAGAGAATGCCATTTGCTAGACTTGAACTTGCTTATAATAGTATTCTGAAAATTGAAGATCTAGACTTTATTATTGAAAAACTTCTTGAACATCACCATCCGAATAAATTGTTATTTGGAGTTAATTCTTCAAATACATACAAATATTATGAAATTCTAGAAGTCTAATCGTATCACTCCAATGATCGAATTGTAGTCCATTTTCCAATTCTTTATCCAGAAACTTATTCATACTATCATCTCTACTCTATACCTACCAATGATAATACCATCCTCATCCCAATGAAACCTTATCTGGCTGTGAATGATGACCACTATCAGTATCAAGACAGCGAATGCAGAAATACACACCCAATGTATTATTGTGCCAATAGACAACCAGTCGAACAAGCACAGCAAACAGACTGTACATATCAACTGCTTCAATTAAAAATTACGAATGCCATAACATGTAAACCAATTCCATTTGTAATTAAAAATGAAGTTATCGAAGAAATTTCCACCACTCACTACATCGCTATATTTCCTGGAGACACAGCAATTCAAATGAACTGTTATAATATCGACTCAACGACACTCAAGGGCACCCACTTAATCGAAGTACACACCAGTTGCAGTTTTCAGACACCAAACAATATATATACAAACAATTAGGAAACCATCCCAGGACAACCACTGCTACTACCATCCGTTCGAGTACCCAAGGTGGTTGCTAAAGCAAAAGAAGAACTAGTTATCCATAACATACCCTTGGACCAACTACACCGATTACAAAAAGAACAACAGGGAATTCAACAAGGGACACTGAAGAATACACCAACAAACTCAACCCACATCTGTACTTTACCTCTATATGGAATCGTCCTTATTTTATTGATATATGGAATTGTGCGTTTTTACAAACTTAAACGTTCCAACCAAAGCACGATGCCACCATCAACCAAACAGGTCGCCGAACCACCCAAAAACATCATTCCACTCCAAACATTGAACTATGGAGATGAATGACCGACTCACACCTTGTGTGGTTCCTTCTAGGAAGGGAGGAGTTACATCATCCTAGATACCCATGTGAATTGTGCGGAATACGACTCCACGGAAATTCGTCAGCAATTTACACATTTTACATGTTTCTTTACAACATACATTTTTTAATATGAACTCAGTCTTGACATATAATTCAATCTGTTAATACCTATTCAGAGATATAATTTGTACTTTATTTGACAAAATAATAGTATATTATTCAACGCATATTATGGTGGCTATTATTCACGTGGACAGGCGAGTGTCGTAAATCAACCAAGTGAATAATAGCCATAATATGCAAGTAAAATACTATACTTTGTCCACGATCCATAAATATTACTTTAATACTAATAAACTTTGCTGTTGAAACAAGTCGAACCAACAAATTGTTGACGTTTCAAATTAAATTCGATCTGACTTGACGTTTCATAGCACGCTTTATTTTTATCGTATTTGTGTAGAAAAATGTCTATCATGTTTGTCATATTGATGGTAGTGAATAATGATTTCATTAATCCCTAGTGATTAATGAATATCATTATGCTTTGAGGAAACACATGCATTATGCATATTTTATACAATAGTCGTGGACAAATAATTTTATTTTATACTCAACGGAGTTATAGAATTAGCGCCGTCTAGGTATGTCAATGCGGTACGGTAATAGGTCATAGAAGAAACCGTAGAGTGACGCAAGATGTCACACGTTTCGCGGGCAAAGCTTGTGTGTGACTGGGGACAAGGTACGATCGATATCAATCAATTTTGTTATTTCATAATTAGTCGGGTCAAATTAGACGTAAAAATTGTGAAAGTTCGGAATTTTTTCCAAACAGACCAATCAACTTATTTTTTTTTGCAAATCGTTCCTGGACGGATACTGAACGATATTGAACTTTAAGATCTAGTCGCTCGACCATTTTTCACCTGTTTAACCGGAAATTGGCCAATTTTCATGAGAAAATTTGCAAAATTGGTTAGTATTGCCAAAATTGGCTGGAAAACTTTACTCGAGGGGTTTCGGGGTCGCTGATCACGATTCCGAAGTTAGATTTACCATTTTCGACCACAGTATCTAGAAATTGGTCAATTATATGTCTGAAAAATAGCCAAATTTAATAATTTCTTAATTTTTGTTGAAAATGTCTAAAAAATTTCACTCGGGGGTTTTCAAGGTCACTGATCACGATTCCGAAGTTAGATTTATCATTTTCCACCGCGGTAGCTAGAAATTGGCCAATTTTATGTCAGAAAAATGGATAAATTAGATAATTTTGTAATTTTTGTTGAAATTGGCATTGCTATCAAAAGTCAGGGAATTTATCCGAGACTGTGAATCATTTTTTTCATATCCAATATCAAATGACGCTTGCGTTCGAGAATCAGTAATTTCTGATATACCTGTCTCTTGCAAATTATAGTTTTGGAATGAAGCCAGAATTTTATTTATATTATTTTCAAATTTATAAACATTAGAATGTAAGTGTAAATGTAAATGTAAGAAATTGTAAAATATAAATTGTAAATAATAAAATGTGAAAAAATAAATGAAATATTAAAATGTTTAATAATAACATATTCTAATGAAATAATAAATAAAACTACTTTGTTTTACTATCACTGATATTTAATATAGTCGTTATTATAGTTTCAACACTAAACGTGTCATCTTCAGACGAAAAATTCATTCATTTAACGGCTTCCACAATTGAATTTTTGAATAATATATTCATAAATTCTTGTTCTTATTTGAATTTGTCCATTTTGTTTCTAGACGGTTGACGAACTTCAGGTATGAAATATTTTTTTGCCATGAAATTGGTAAATTTCTGAATGGTAAATAATATAAAAATGTTACTCCAGAATCACGAACCCCCAAACGATATTTTCTAGCCATTTTCAACAAACATTACGAAATTATCTAATTTATCCATTTTTGTGACATAAAATTGGCCAATTTCCAGCTACCGTGGTGGAAAATGGTGAATCTAACTTCGGAATAGTGATCAGCGACCTCGAAAACGCCCAAGTGAAATGTTTCAGTCAATTCCAACAAAAACTGCGAAATTATTAAATTTAACCATGTTTGGGACATAAAGTTGGCCAAGAAATAATCCGGTCAAACCGGAAGTGACTTTCAATTTTTGTTTTTCTCAGTTGAAGGTTCCTTGAACGAATTGGAGATCATGAAATTTTCAAATTTTTATCTCCCGAAATGGCTGAGATAATCCATTGGAACAGGTATACTGGGACACCCGGTATAAAGCCAAATTTCTCAATTACTGCTTTATGGGAGTTAACTTTCTGGTATTACTTGGACAGGTTATAATCATTTAGAAACGAGTTTTATAAATCTTATTCCAGCATAACTATTGTAAACTAATATCTGATTATTCTCTTTCAGATTTCAATTTCAATATTATAAATCAATAAATTGTTATTTTCTGCTTAACAAATCTCATGTAATTCATTTATTCTCTTCAAGACTTCAATTCCTTTTTATAATTTTGGATAGATAACATAATTAGTTGTGGAATTATTTTGATTGTTCCTGGTGATTTACTTATTTGTCCCTCGAACTTGAGGGAAATATATTGCTCGCATTGTATCTAATTCAGGGTTTACACGACCGAGACATGTCCTTCCTTTTTCTCGTGCCATATTGTAGGATAATTCCTGGCAGAGCACTTCCACCACACTCATCTGAGCTTCAAGAACGATAACAATTTTTTAGCTGGGAATAACCAAATTTTCATAATCAGCTGTTCATGATCTCTTCCCAAAATTATTGTTATCAAATCAAATTAACTTTCTAAACTTGAACTTTTGATTTAAAATTTATTTTTGTTTCATGAAATTTAACCTGTAATTTCAATTTGATTTAATCAAATTATTGGAACTCTAATTTGTTTCACTATTGATTTTTTTCTAAGCATTATTCTTTAATATTGAATTAAGTTTCTTTGTGATACAAATTATTATTATTATATTACTGATTTCAATAAGCTTTCTATATAAACAAATTTTTAAACATTATTAGGAAATACGTAGAAATTTGTAAGTGTTTAGTTAATTAAATTTGTATGAATTTGACTTAATGATTGTACATTAGTTCAAATATATAAAGATAGAAATTTGCAAGTGCTCATTTAACTAAATTTGTATAAATTTGAATAAATGATCAATTCAAATTTATTTAAATTTAATCAATTAAGCACTTGCGTATTTCTATGTATTTCTTAATATTGTTTAAAATTTATGTAGAAAGCTGATACAAATCTGTAATATGGTACAGCAAAGTTCTTTCCTATCGCAGTCATAAATGTTAAACACATCTTTTTGATATTGTGGGTACTTCAGCGCAATGAGATTTGTTGTCAGCCATACCTTTCTACCTCCTCGTTGAGATATGATGTCTTCAACTATAGCAACATTACTTTGAAGCGGTTTTCTGAATATATTCATAATATGTTTTACACATTGATGTGACACATTTTCAATCATTCGTGTTTCGTTCATTGATGCGACGCAGACTTTTTTAATTGAAACTAATGCGATAGAGACGCTCAGTACTTTGTGCAATTAGTTAATATAATCCGGCGATTTAGTCACGTGAATTGGTTGTCAAATGTCTTCTGATGATGGCTGTGAGATCAAAATGTACGTAAAGACGAAAATATAGTAAACATATGTGTTGATGTGACATATTTCCCGAGAATTTACAGATAATTCATGACTGGGGAAAGAATCATTATCATATTTTCGGCTGGGTTACAAGCCTAACTATGGAAGGAGTAACTACCTACCCTAGAGCTCTGAAGGAATATGGAAAGTTAATAGATACAGATGACGAGTTCGTCACCAGAATATCTGGTGCCCACTTTTGTTCTAGGTGTTGCTAACCCAACCATAAAGCTGGAGCTCTAGGTAATGGAGCTTGTGGGTATAGAACCATGGAGCATATAATGTAAGGTTAGAGAATGGATGTGTGGTTGTATGAACTGTCATGGTGGCTGTATGTCAAACAATGAACTGCCATCGTGTTTTTCAGACGTCATGGCTGGTGTATGAACTATCATGTCGTATGTGAACTGTCATGGCGTCTGTCACTTTGACGAGATGTTTGGCGTGTATAACGTGAACTGTCACTTGTCAACTGTTGAGCTGTCATAACGTATGTGACGTGTGTGGTCTGTACAGGTTGCTTGTACTAGTTGTCATGATGTCACGTATTCGAAGTCCTCTTTCACGTATTCAAGACATCTGTCACGTGTTCGAGTCGCATGTCACGTGTTAGAACTATCAATTGTTGAACTAACATGGCGCGTCTCTGACGAATGTGAGCTGTCATAGCGTCCGTGACGTGTTCAGGTCGTCTGTCACGAGTTCAACGACTTGAACGTGTATGTCAAGTCCTCGAAGGTGTCTATTACGTATTCGTGTCACCTATCACGTGTTCGAAGAGTGTTCAAAGAATAGCTTTAAGTATCAAGTGAAATGGCTCGAAGTTTAGGGTATACATTTCATGATTTTCTTCAGTGAGAATATTCAATATGGCGAATATAACTAGGAGAAATGTTGATTTTGTTGCAACCATAGCTTTATAGGTATCAAATGGAAAGTTGATATTCGAACTCCAATCAGAAGACATAATGAAATCGAATTACTATCGAACAACTTCTTTACTTACATAGCCGAGAATGACATTTTATTTTTAACATAGAATATGTTTTTACGGAAGACCTAATTGATGGAAAGCGTTACGCGAAAACCGTTGCGTGAATTCGTAACAGGTCTGATTGGTCGAAACCAATAGGCTCCTCCTTCTCTTATACCAGCGCCGAGCGAGCGCGGAAACAACCGAGCGTGTGGGAGTGTATACGTGACTGTGACCACATTCATACGATACAGACCACTGAGGACGCGGACCTTATTCAGAATTATCAATTTATTCTTTGTAACGTGTAAATTCCACTTAACGGCTTAGAAATGGCCGCTGTACTACAATCGGTTAACTCCTGTGACGTCAGCTATGCTAGACCGTATATACTCCGAGTCATGGTTATTCAGTGTCCGATTCTGTAGTTACCGCTTCTATTTCGTGGTTGTTCTGTGAGACATCGAAGCACCGGCAAAGGCCGAGAAAATGGGGTACTTCTTGTCAAATCGTCCAAGTGGAAGGTCGTGTTTCTAAGTTATTTCAACAGGAAGGTTATGTTTGGAACCAAATTCTGGGAATATTCTTCCGTTGAAAGCAAAGGCATCAATTACCAATTTGGATTGGAATAATTTGAATTA
The DNA here is from genome assembly GCA_958510875.1 of Endomychus coccineus. Taxonomy (NCBI): domain Eukaryota; kingdom Metazoa; phylum Arthropoda; class Insecta; order Coleoptera; family Endomychidae; genus Endomychus; species Endomychus coccineus. The sequence continues at coordinate 85,874,377 of OY294069.1, read as the reverse complement.
TTTGTGTAATTAGTGCACCTTAGGGGATTAAAAGTTAGTTTCAACGTGACTGGTTTTGGACAGAAGTAAAGTTGTTTCATAACCCTATCGTGATAGGGGTAAATATCTTCGTAATTCCATTTGATTTATTCACTGACTTCAAGAATTAATTTGCCTTCCCAGGTGATATCTGACAGGACATAGGTTAGTCCTAATTTTGTTCAACAATCGGTATGCATTCTGTTCATGTCTGTCTTCTGAGGACAATAGAGCAATAGAGGTTTGAACATTTCGTGATTTCAGGGTTTTTTGTTCATGTTGTGGAAAATTCAACAAGTGTACTAGTAGAGTATGTGAAACCAAAAAATAAGTGATATCGGTAAATTTTTTATGATTTAACGCGACCTCACGCAAAATGTTCGTTTTGGTGTATGAAACAAAAGTCTAAAATTTCTACCTTCTAAATTGACCGCAACCCCTTTTTTCCGCCATTTTGTGGTATTTTGGACATTTTTAGGGGAAGTTTGTCAAAAAAAAATTTCTATCTCCAGTTGTATTGGGAATTAAGAAACCAAACTGGAACCCTTTTATTGTCAATTCCCAGTTCAAATTTCAAGTTGATTCGACCTCCCCCTTTCTCGAAATATATATACATATATATATATATATATATATATATATATATATATATATATATATATATATATATATATATATATATATATATATATATATATATAAGAGATATAGAATTAAATTTTCTGAATTATGAAGATAACTTAGATAATTTAACATAGGATTATAAAGATGAATAAACGTAAAAGATTGAACCATAGGCGGGATTCGAACCCACATTTCTGGATTTCTAGTCATAATTCAGAAAATTTAATTCTATATCTCTTAAGTTACATACACGATAGTGGCCAATTAGGCAAAGAAACTTTAAACTTGTTTATATATATATATATATATATATATATATATATATATATATATATATATATATATATATATATGTAGAACTGGATTCTCGGGTATTGATCCGCGTTGTGTGGTTTCGGTCCTCAAAAGGACCAATTTCACGACGTTTCGGCAAAGTCGCATTTGCCATCTTCAGGTGATTTGACCGTAGAGTCTGGAAAATCTAGGCGAACAATACCCGAGAATCCAGTTCTACACATTACGTCCGCGAGAACCTAAAAAGAAACATATATATATATATATATATATATATATATATATATATATATATATATATATATATATAAATTGACTTAAACTCGAATTTCTCAGAAGAAATTTAATATTTTAACTCGAAAATCAGAAGGCAGTTTTGAGGGCATAAAACCTACCTATAATTCAAATTTCAGTTGAATCGGTTGAAAACTGATATATGTATGTATATATATATATATATATATATATATATATATATATATATATATATATATATATATATATATATATATATATATATATGCATGGGAACTTGCGTGACGGCTAGCTCAGGCAGTTTTCAACCGATTCAACTGAAATTTGAATTATAGGTAGGTTTTATGCCCTCAAAACTGCCTTCTGAATTTCGAGTTAAAATATTAAATTTCTTCTGAGAAATTCGAGTTTAAGTCAATTTTTTAGCTAATTTTCCAATTGAAATATCTCATGTCCTTTTCATCCGATTGACATTTGCTTAGCGTCAAAATGTAGGCATTTGCATATGTTTTTACGTGGTAATCATTGTTTTTATACTGCATTAGCAATATGATACTATTTCAGGTGATAAAGGTATATACATTTTTTGTAACATAAAAAAATCATAAAATGTGCCTATGAATGCAAATATGCATGTGTAAATACGTGTTAATGAGCTTTTATGTGTGTATGTAAGTGAGTGTACGTGTATGTAAGTGTGTGTGTATGTAAGTGTGTGTGTATGTATGTATGTGCGCGCGTGTGCCTTATTACGCGTACGTTAAAAAATCACAGAATGGTCTATATAATAAGTAGATGCACATGGCTAGTTCGGCACCAGGATATCCGGTCTCCACTTCCGGTCTAGCTGTCGATGTGCATCCGGTGCATGAGCTCGTCCTTATCAGTTTTGAAAGGATGTAGGTGATAAGGATTTTATTTTATTTGTAAAGAGTATACAGGGTGTGTTCAAAAAGTGTGTCACATGTACAGAGTCACGTGACTAACACATGGCAGCATGGTGGCCCTAAGGTCCAACTGTCATGGCGGCCATAAGGACCAGCTGTCATGGCGACCATAAGGACCAGCTGTCATGGCGGCCATAAGGACCAGCTGTCATGGCGTTCATAAGAACCAACTGTCATGGCGACCATAAGAACCAGCTGTCATGGTGGACATAAGGACCAGCTGTCATGGCGACCATAAGGACCAGCTGTCATGGCGATCATAAGAACCAACTGTCATGGCGACCATAAGGACCAGCTGTCATGGCGAGCATAAGAACCAGCTGTCATGGCGAGCATAAGAACCAGCTGTCATGGCGACCATAAGGACCAGCTGTCAAGGCGACCATAAGGACCAGCTGTCATGGCGACCATAAGAACCAGCTGTCATGGTAGACCTAAGGTACAGATTGCTTCGTAGAGATGTCACCACCACGTGACAGCTGTCATGACGGGCCTAAGGTACAGACTGCTTCCTGGAGGGGGCTCCGCCACCTCTAGGAAGTAATCTGTACCTTCGGTCCAAAAGGTACAGACTGCTTCATGAAGATGTCACCATGACAGATGCCATCGAAGGTACAGACTGCTTCGTAGAGGTGGCGCTATCAGTTCGACTCACCCGACTCATGCGTCTCATGCGACTTTAGCAAATGAAAGATCTACACTCGGGAATCATCGGTTGCAACGTTTCGTGCGACTCGTACGACTCATCAGACTCGTTCTAGTTTGCATTGCTGGTCTTAATTATCGACGGAACAGTTTAGTTCAAGATGAAGTCGGTGGTGGTTGACATTCAGAGCTTTCAAATCTCTCACCATACAATGATAGTTAAGGAACTAGCTTTGTTGGATTGTGAAAAGAAGCTAGAAAAATATTTTCTATTCAAGCCACCCACACCGCTAAGTGAACTCTCAGAAAATCAAATGAAGCAAGTGATGTTTTGCGAAAAGTATCATGGGATTCCATACAACTCTGGATATCAGGACTATATTCAGATGGAGGAAATTTTCAAGGAAAATATTGATCCGAATAGCATCATATACGTTAGTGGTGTGGGCAAAGCCAAATTCATAGTGAAGATTCTAAAAAAATTGGGGTTAGATCGTCAGGTGAAAGTGTTGAATTTGAAAGGCAGCTGCCCACAATTTGTTCGAGAAAACTGTAGATATATCTGCCTTCATCACTCTACCAACAATAATTCTATGTGCTGCAGTGTAAACAGCTGGAAATTGTTTGAATATGTTACAAAGGAAGATGCCCATCTGGATATATTACGAGGGTTTCAAAAAATGGGTATGGGTGACACTCCACCGAACTGACCAGTATTGATATGTCTTCGGAAGAATACGCACGTAAACTGCTTGAATTCCATATGAAATTAGTAGCACTGAATAAAGACATAAAATTTTACGAAGATAAAAAGTTAACTATAAATCAACTAGACAATTTGAGTATAAGTGGTGGAGATGGCTGTGCTGAAATCAAATTTCATAATCCTAACAGCAATATTGAATGGGGTCCTATATACAAACGTACCACTTCAAGTGAATCGAATTTATATATGTCCCAACAAGGATGCCTTCGCAGAGAAGGAATGTAATCGAACTGAATGGCAGCCTATGGACCATCAATTAGTTAATGAAAATCACCTAGAGGTATTCTCATACGTTATTCCTAAAAGGATGTTAGCAACTTTCAACTATAAACTCAAGTTATTATTCCATGATGGTAGTGAGGGGGACGTAGTGAATTGGCATCAAACTATAGTCCCAACACCTGTGACGACAGCAGCAATCAATTGTCAAAGCAATGTATCTGAAGCCCAACCAACACCACCCCAACCACCACCACAGAAAGAAAATGAAATCTATGCTATGCAATGTTTCAATCTTAGTGCATTATCAGTTTTACTACTGAAAATCCTCATTAAAAATGTAAAGAAACATATTAATAATAAATAATGAAAGGTATTGCTGTCGTTTGATTTTGAATAGGAGATAGGGAATCAGTTAGATACAAACATTTAACTTTTAACTTTTTTATTCTAGAATACACACACAAAAAATATTTTACAAAAATTCCTTAAAAATATATATACAATATAAACACCTAAATCTAAAAATCATTTCCTAAAAATTCAACAAAAAAGGCCATACCCCGAGCTATGCGCATTTCAACCATCTGCGAAAACAAAGAAAAATAACTTTAGTTGATAAATAATAATAATAATAATAATAATAATAATAGTGTGTGTGTGTGTGTGTGTGTGTGTGTGTGTGTGTGTGTGTGTGTGTGTGTGTGTGTGTTTGATTCACTCACTTTTTCTTTCAATCGATTTAAATCGTGAGGTAACCCCACCACCAGGGAACATTCTCCATCTAGGGGTGAAACCAAATACCTGCACCCCTCCAAAACCCGCAGTTGTGACATCTGTAATTATGAATAAAACAAGGGTACTCATTAAATAATAAAAAACATCAGCATAAGGTAAACATACTTCAAACATCAGCTCCGCCAAGTAGTGGCGGAAAGCATGGATGCAAAATCCCTCGTAAATCTGCTGTGGAGGAGGTGCCGGTGAAGGTGCAGGTCTTGGGGTAACCAAATCATCGATTGAGCTATCAGGAAAGTACAATTAGAATTGAAATAATTCTAGAGTTAATGCGAATACATACAAAATGCCTGGGGAGCTCGCTAAAGACGGTGGGGTATCATAGGGACGTTGGGTAGGTAGTTCGTTTAATCTGTAATTATTAAAATTAGTAGCAAATATTTCGCAAGTAGAAAAATCACATACACTATATCATGCATATCCAGCGGAGGAGGCAGCGACTCTGCTGATGGAATCTCTGGACATCTGTTGGAAATGAGAGTAATTTAGTAATCAAAAATTATATAAATTTGGGAAAAAACATACGTCAAGTCTATTATTTCTCGAGGCTCGTCCAATTCTGGGAATAAATCTTCAGCATCATCAGCTGCCGCCAATTGATCGAGATGTATCAATTCTTTCCTAATTTCCTCATCAGAATAATCACTGAAAACAAATTAATGCACTTATGATATATAGTGAGATTGAAATGAAATAGAACAACTTACTTGTCAATCATCCACAGGCGCACTTGCGTTTTTGTAAATATATCCAACCTGTTGGTCAGCTCTTGGACATAATCATAAAATTTTCCCATTTTTCACTTGGTCACACAACACTTACAAGAATACTATTTTTTCCCTATGAAGTACCTAGAGTTTTATACACACACAATATTTAATCCAAAGTCCTACGAATTAAATTAGTTCCCAGGAAAAATGATAAAGTTGTTATCGGTTGAGGAAAAAAATGTATGCGGATAAATATTTCAAGGAAGTTTCTGCAATCACGCAATTTCAAATAGAATTTAACATCCTGCTTGTGGTTGTAGATCTTACCAATATGAATATAACAGTCGACCGAGACTTCCTGCTTGTGGTTACAGTTAACTCATTATCATAATATAACAGGCGACGAGACATCCTACATAGCGTGTGAACATAGCAGGAAGTGATAAGAAGTTCCTATAAAACTCGATGTGCGCATACCTCATACCATTATCAAATCATTATTCTACTAGCTTTTGAAGTGACTAGACGTGTTTTGTGAGTGCTTAAATCAAGGTGAGTTTATTTATTGACTTGAATATTATATTCATATGTAGAGTTAATTTCTATGTACTGAATATTTATTTTGCTTTTATTGAAACTGTGCAGGCTAAACTTTAACTTTTTGAAGTATTTATTGATCTTCTTTTATACAATTTGATTGGGTAAATATTAATAATAATTTGGGGGTATTTATTGATCTTCTTTTATACAATTTGATTGAGTAAATATTAATAATAATAATAATAATTTGGAGGTATTTATTAATTTTCTTTTATTCAATTTGGTGGGGTAAATTCAACACACAAAAATAATTCTTCACTTCTAACTTCCACTGATTTGTTTTAGATTTAAAAATAATTAAAAAAAAAATGGATTTCACAAAATTGAACCGCATCTCGTTATTGCAGAGGGCAACACCAACGAAAGTCTCTGAGTTGGAATTAGATGTGCCACATACAATTTTAAATTTAAAAATTGTAAATACAAAGTTTGGGGAGGCTGTATTAGCAGAATTGGAAGGAGAGCGATCGGTTTTCCTACCCAAGAGAGTAACACCAGCGCTTCTCCCCCTTATCGAGGACATTAATAAAGGGCAGAACACAGCTCTAATATATCGAGGGGAAGAAGCCATCGGGACAGGAAAATCCTGCTCAAAGCTTGAATTCTGCGAATTGCCTCCTAGAAGTTGAGAGCCTTCCAGCACCACCACCAGGGAACAACCCTCCTGTGTACTACTTTTATAAATTCCATAAGGTAGGCTGCTTGTTTATTGTTTAAAATATGGTTTCAATCGCTAAGATGAGTGGGGAGATCGTTAATATTATCAACGAGGCTCAAAAGGATTTGTTAAAATCAAAATTATCCCCTCAGGAAATAACGAAGTGGATAGGTTTCTGTACTAAGTACATTAGAACCTTTTCTAAGCATATAACAAAGGATACTTTGAACTTATCGTGTAAGAATCAATTGCAATGTAATATCGGCCATTTAAAAAGATTCAAAATTTTATTAGAGATCCGAAATAAACCCCCTACAACTAATAAGAACCGTAGTGAGCGAATTCGTTGGGAGGATGGTAAATGTGCATTTTCCCAACGAATTCGAACTGGCTTTATAACAAACATTTCTCATTTAGACCCATTAAATTTTTTATATGATGCCTTTCATCTGTTTCACCCTAGAATCACCAAAATTTTACACACTTACAATTTTATCAAGGTAAACACTACTTTTTGTGGGGAATATATGCGACTTAATGCGATCGACGAGCTTATCCAAACAGAATATAAATATTTTCACACAAAATCCGCCCCAATAGATTCTTTTACAAATTTATTGGAGTGGTTCAAGGAGCATGTTATCGATAAACTCCAAGTAAAGCTGGATGATTTTTTGGAACGAGACTCGGGGTGGAGTCTAAGGGAGGTTATCAGTTTGGGCATAAATATTAATAAACATGAAGTCATCAATTCTGGGTCCTCTTATATAGTTCTCCCAAAAGAGATACTTCGAAAGCAGGCTATTATTAATGTTAAAAATTATGATGAATATTGTTTTGCATGGGCAGTAACAGCAGGACTACACCCTAGTACTAACCCACATTCCGATCGTGTTTCTTCATACCCACATTTTAGTAATGTTTTAAATTTGCAAAATCTAACTTTTCCCCTCCCTATATCTCAAATTCCAACTTTCGAGAAGAATAACGATATTTCAATTCATGTGTTTGTTTTGGAATTATGTGGAGGTAATGAGCAGGGTGAGGGGGAGAAATTGAAGGTTCTCCCTGCATATTTAACCAAAAATAAATTAGATAGACATTTTAATTTACTATTAATTCAGGATAAATATTATCGAGACGTAGAACCTGCGAATTCTCCAAATTTCATTAACCCCACAGTTAAATTTCACTATTGCCTAATCAAAAATTTATCTAGACTTGTAAATTCTCAAATTAGCTGGAACCACAAAACTTATTTGTGTGATAGATGTTTAAATAATTTTCGGAGTGAGAATAAGTATAAAAATCATGTTGAGGATTGTGGTAAAATGAACATGTGTAAAATAACATTCCCTCAGGATGATTATTTAAAATTTAAGAATCACTCACACAAACTACCCATACCATTTATTATTTATTTTGACTTTGAGGCTCTCCTATTACCTATTCAGAACTGCCCTCAATCTAATGTAAGTTCATATACGAACAAAACTCAACTACACGAGGCGTATAGTGTTGGATATTATTTAAAATGTCAATTCAACAATTCTCTATCACGATTTGATAGCTATAGAGGATCAGACCCCGCCAAATGGTTGACAGATCAGTTAGATAAAATTGGGGAATTTATCGATCTAAAACTTAAATGCATTGTACCTATAGACTTGAATGGTATTAGTTTACTTGATATTATGAAGGAAACGAAATGCCATATTTGCGAGAGACAGTTCAAAGAGGGGGATGTTCGGGTTAAGGATCACTGTCATTTTACGGGTAAATATCGAGGTCTAGCCCACCAAGATTGCAACCTAAATTATAAATATCGATTCGTAGTACCTGTTGTGGCTCATAACCTCAGCGGGTACGATATGTTTTTGCTAATTCGAGATATTGCCAAAACGTCCAAGCAGAATATTCAAGTACTCCCCATCAATAAAGAGAAGTATATAAGTTTCACTAGAAGCACCAAAAATTCAGTGGTTAAATTCCGTTTCATAGATTCATGTAGGTTTTTAGATTCAAGTTTAGATAAATTAGTTTCTTATTTGAATGTGAGTGACTTGAGTATTCTGAAAAGCGAGTTTGCGCACTTATCCGATGAAAAATTTAAATTATTAACTCGTAAGGGAGTATTTCCCTATGAGCACTTAGATGATTGGGGTAAATTGAACGAGGAAAATCTTCCTCCAATAGAGAAATTTTTTAATAAATTACGCGACGAATCGATAAGTGAGGATGATTATAGGCATGCTCAAACAATTTGGACTAGTTTTAATTGCAGAAATTTAGGCGATTATTCTGATTTATATTTGAAAACAGATGTTTTATTATTGGCGGATGTATTTGAGAATTTCCGCAGCAAATGTATAGATCTTTTTGCTTTAGATCCGGCCCACTATTTCACGGTTCCCTCCTTCACGTGGGACTGTATGTTGAAATATACAAATGTGTCTTTACAATATTTGAAAGACATCGATATGGTCTTATTTGTGGAGAAGGGAATTCGTGGAGGTGTGAGCCAATGCAGTAATCGATTTGCAAAGGCCAATAATAAATACATGAATAATCACGACCCCGAAAAAGAGACAAGTTATCTCATGTATTTCGATGTATGCAATCTATATGGGTGGGCTATGATTCAATATTTACCCTATGATGGGTTCGAGTGGGTTGAAAACCTCTATGATGTAGACGTCAGAAACGTCTCAGACGAAAGTCCAATTGGTTACATATTGGAAGTCGATTTAGATTACCCGCCTGAACTACGTGATCTACACAAAGATCTCCCTCTTTGCCCGACACATACAGCACCACCCAACAGCAAATTACCTAAATTATTAACAACTCTCCACAATAAAACTAAATATATCATTCACTATCGAAATTTAAAACAATGTTTGGCGCTGGGGATGGTGTTGAAAAAAGTCCATAGGATTTTAAAATTTAAGCAAGCCCCGTGGCTTAAAGCGTACATAGATCTTAACACTAGATTGAGGGCAGCTTCTAAGAATGCGTTTGAAATAGCTCTCTTCAAGTTGCTGATCAACGCAATTTTCGGTAAATCTATGGAAAATGTACGAAAGCATAGACTAGTTAGATTAGTTAATAAATGGTATGGACCCTATGGGGCTCGCTATTATATTTCACAACCTAATTTCAATAGCAGTAAGATATTTGAGGAGAATTTGGTAGCCATAGAACAGAATAAATTAGAAGTCCTATTTAACAAACCCATTTATGTGGGGATGTCCATTTTGGACATTTCCAAAACCTGTGTTTATAATTTTCATTATGGCTTCATGTTAAAATTATATAAAGACCCAGGATTGATGCGATTATGTTACACTGATACTGACAGTTTGATTTACCACATTATAACGAACGATGACATTTATGAGACAATTATAAATAAGAATATTGAAAAATTTGACACTAGTGATTATGCCCTAGACAACCTCTTTAAGATTCCCCTGGTTAATAAGAAGGTAGTAGGCTTAATGAAGGACGAGAATAAAGGCCTCCTCATGGATAAGTTCGTCGGTTTGCGGGCAAAAATGTACAGCTTCACTGTCCAAAATCATGACGCTAGTGACGTCACAAAGAAAGCCAAAGGGGTGCGCGAGTATGTCTTACGAAATACGATAACGTTCGAAGACTATGTTAGATGTTTGGAAGAGAACATCGAAATGTATCGCGTGCAGAGATCTATCCGCTCTTTCGACTTAAAGCTTTACACCATAGATCAAAATAAAATCTGTTTGAGCCCCTTTGATAATAAAAGGGTAATATTGGGGGACAAAACAAGCACTCTACCTTATGGTCATTATTCTTTAGGTTAGAATTAAGATTTTTTGTTTTTTCAATTATACAGATATATGTATTTTTGTTTCAAAATTATAGGTTAAGTTATTATTATTATTATTATTATTATTATTATTATTATTATATTATATATATGTGTACTTTTTTCAAGTATTTTTTTATATATATGTGTACTTTTTTTTTTTCTAAATAAATATTTTATGTGGAAGTTTGGATGTTTTAATAAAACCAAAAATAATAGCATCAATTCTTTTATTGTTCTAAATCATACAGAACTTTATTCTTATAGAAAAATAACATTTCTCTAAGTGTATTGCTTAATAAACAGTCGAGCGAAATACCGATGAAACAATACAAGAGGGCCATTTCATCGGGCTGCTGCTGCTGCTGCTGCTGCTGTAGGTCTCTCATACTTTTAATCATATCAATAACATTATGATAGTATGTGGAAAATCCAAAATGTTCGAGAAAAGACACTCGATGCAATAGCACTCCATCGTTGATTCGAATAATTTCCCGAACATCTTCCTCGCACAACCACACATGGATATTATGCTTTGTAACTTGAAGTAATTTAACATTATTGAAGTACACAAGTTGGACTATTTGGCAGTATTCATCAGATAATATGGGTGTAGCATCGAAATCTGATCGTAAACTTGCGAAGAACTCGATGATTTTCACTCGAAGAATATCGATTAAATCGATCCATTCTAGCAGGCTAAAGCTGAGTTTGCAATTTTGAACGTATTGAACGAGTGAGATTGTAGGTGAGAAGGTCCGTACAGGACTCAATCCACATTTGATTTCATAACTTGCCCCCACCAACGGGTACGTTGTATTCATCAATAGGAATGGTTCATCTTTTGCTTTCATCTCGAACTCTTCTAAAATATGATCCAACTCAGAACAGTTGCTGCTGCTATCTTCATCAACACTAGCCTGGGACAACATCTTATTAAAACTGTTCTGGATTGTTCGATTCACCAGAACCTAACCCTCGCTCACAAAATATTTACTTGCACATGCGCAGGTCATTAGCAGCATATTTCTTTGATTTGATTGGAAGTTTGGATGAGAACATCGAAGCATAAAACTTGAAGTGTGGGGGGAGGAGAAAATTTGTGGTGTTGGTTGCGTAGTCCATCGACTATGTATGAGTCAAAGAAGAAAGTTTTATTAGAAGTTCCTCTACGAATCCCTCGTAGATCCATTATTTCACTGCGGTAAGGCAAAAGCGCGATCCGATAAAAATCGACATCAATTTCATGTAGCACTTTGAAACAATCAAGTATATAGGACCGAGGTTTTGGGGTTATACCAGGAATTTGATGTAATATAAATTTCTTCCATCTATTTTCGTATATAAAGTAGCCTTCAACATTCATATCAATTATCTTCCAATCGTTTTCGGGTGGGTTGAAATCTCCCCCAAAATAGAAAATATCCACATAACCACATTCCTTCACAGCCCCAATAACGAACGTTACAAATTCTCCGGCGATTATCCAATTTTTAGATGGTAATTGTAATTCTTCAAGGGTTTCCATCAAATTTGGAGGACATGCTACACTTATAAATTGTTTTGCATCGTACACGGTGGTAAGTACATTATGAACAAAACTGTTGTATAATTGCAAAGACATTTTCACGCAGACTGATTCGATTATTTGACTTCCACTGGGTTGAACCACCAGTCAAATATTTTATTAGGAAGACATGCGCAGCAGCAGCAGTACATTATACAACATCAGAATTTTCAATCCAACTTTTCTCTTTTATACCATACCATTTTACATACATTTTATCACCCTTTTTCCGAAGCACCTTCTCAATCAAATAAACATCGGGCTGTTTGGTTTTCTGTAATTCTTCCTCGTAGAAACAGCCGCTGATTGGTGTGTTGGTAATATCTTCTAGTAGATATGTGACCGGGTTGGTAATTTTAACTTTGATGATTTTAAATAATTCCGCACTCCAATTGGGCGTAAATCCCTTCTCAAAAATATGTTTAGCTTTACTTATTCGCACAATATCCCCTACGTGGTATTTGTGAGGTAGGGCCAACTTAATGTGCGAGTAAGATTGCTTCAATATGCGACTTTCATTCTGTTTCGTAACCTTAAACGGAGCCATTTTTATAGTTCTATGTTTACGATGATTATATTTTTCGGTGACTTCAGGGAGTGTATCCACCCATTTGTATTTTCCTGTCAGACTGAATTGCTTGTAGATCGCTTCTTTCAACGTTCGAATGACACGTTCAGCAATGGCGGCTTTCTTCACAGAATACGTATTATAATGGTTGATTTTATGTTTTTTCATTAGCTCGTCAAAGTGCCTGTTGAAGAATTCTTTTCCTTGATCGCTTTGCAGGTTCCTAGGCGTACGATGTGACCCTTCTAGCAATATAGAACTGACCGCTTTCCGAACCTCTTCGGCTGATTTCGTTTTCAGCGGGCGTGTCCACAGAAATTTCGAGAAGCAATCGATCACCACCAGAATGTATTTAAATCCACGATTTTCGCGCGCATAATTACCCATCTCGGCAAGATCCATTTGCCACAAGTCATCCAAGCCTTTTATGATTGTTCTGCGACGTTTAAAATTCTTTCGAACAGGCTTATGAAGCTCATCAACCACCTGCGCTTTACCCCTCATCATTTTTTTGGGTCGATCGGTGTTGTCGAAGCTAATAACTTTTGTGGTGGTGGGGAGGTGGTAGTAGCTCTTTTATAAGGATGATATGTAGGTATCTGTAGAAATGTGGATAGTTTTTTTTCTACGCCAGCCAGTCTGGTACCTATGTCTATTTGTTCAATTTTCGATATTTCGCTTCTAATGTCCTGTATACTTTGGTTTACGATGGTATAATTCGATCTAGATGTCTGCTCAATACTACTAAGCGTTTTATAGTCCAATTCTATGGTTATAAGTTTACTATTGATGGTCTGTATACTATCGAATAGGTCGTTATATTTCGAACTGTTTTCTTGATCGTTACTAACAAGTGTTTTATAGTCTTCACGTATTTTCTTCAATAATTTTTCAAGATTTACCTCATTTGCTTTATTAGTTTTGAACGATGCTATCATACCATCTACAAGTTTTTCAATTTTAATTCTATTTTGTGTTGTAGAAGCAATCAGAGAGTCTGTGAATTTTTTATTTTCGATGTGAAGATACCCACCCTCATTATGTATACTCTGTTTTATAGCTGTAGAGTTGACATCACTTTGATTTTTGTATGACTGTATTTCGGTATAAAGGATCTTCAAATCTTCGCGAAGTGTATCTATTAATCGTGTTAAACTTGGAATTGCGGAATTCGTGATGTTATTGACGTTTATATGAATGGCTGCATACTTTACCAAAACTTCACTTAAATTCGCATTCACTCTAGTGATAGTGTTATCTACATATGCTTTGTTTGCAACATCATTATCCGAGATAGGTATTTTCACATTACAAATTTTCAAATTTTCCATATCCACATCACCTTCGGGCGTATGCCTTAAAATGTTCATAAACATCGATCTGCGTTTAAAAACGTCGACGATGCTATCACCCGACAACGCTGATCGTCTACCGAACTTATCAAGACTCATTATATAAATGGTGTTGGGTTGAAGTATCCAGTACTAATATATGATGTTTGCCTCTCTTAGTTCATTTATTATAGCAACAATTTCATTATCGTGCGAAGTATTTCCAGCTTGTTGTGATGCCATCAGTAGTTTTAGTCGGTCCACCAGCTCGTTTGGATCATCCCAAAAAATATATTCCATAGGCTTCTTGTTATATGTTAAATGTAAACCGCTACCGCTTGCTGCTGCTGTAGAAGTCGTCTCCGACGACGATACAGAGGCTGGTCTAAACATAGGTTTAATTATGGACATGTACTTTATCGCACTGGTACCCTTCAAACGACCATTAACATTTTTATGTGCATTTGTTAACCTCAAAATTTCTTTGTATGCTGCTCGATCGTTATTCGTGAATTTTGTGGGTGTTTTGTAGAATATAAGATCGTACAATCCAGGTGTTCCCTTTGCGCTATATCCTGCAGTTTCGATATTCTCCCCGAATATTATCTTTTTAACACCTAGAATCCAACCGGCAGAGCTCGCATCATAAACAGGTCCATATACTTTATCGATTTTCTTGTTGTTTTCCCAATGCTCTTGAACGTATTTACGAACTTGTGGGGGGTAATGTGCGAGTGAAGGTTCAATCTCAGTCATAGCATCATCGAACGCGTCATCCTCCTCTCCCCCCTCTTCTTCTTCTTCTTCGTAATCGTTATCTTTAGGTTCTAATTTTATTTCTTTTTTCATTAACTGCGCAGTAGGATGTTTAATTTTTTTAACGATCGCTTTCAATGGTGTTGCGATAGGTTTGAACAGTTGTTCTATTGATTCGTCTTCTTCAGATTTACCTAGCTTCAAGGCTAAATATTTCTTCCTTATAGACTTACTCAATTCGAAGATTTTTCGCTTACGTGCTAACTGATCGGCGTCCATCTTGTATTTGGACTAAAATTAACAATTCACGTTTTTATATATACGTCGAAACCTTTGCGGTATCTACCATCGTTCAAGTCGAAATCCTTTGCAATGACCAAAGTTCCGAAATTATCCGTCCAGCACATGGCGCACATCTTCTTGAACTGATTGAAATCGACGTCGGGCGATACGTGCTCATCAAATACATGCTTCAAATTGATCTCGTCCTGCTTAAAAAGAACGATCAAATTACAATTGTCGCGAATCAATTGTTTCGGTATTTTCGAGTACGTTTGACACAGATATGCCGCATCGATATTCTTATGTCTACACATGGAATAGTATTCCCGAATTTTTTGTTGGCCCTCGCACGCGATGTCATCAAAAAGGAATATGGAATTAGCTTTAGCCTCGTTCGGGCTTATTATTTCCTCGTTGTCCTTATAGGGAAAATAGCCGACACCTTTAACTCGATCTAAAACTTCCTGCAACAGTTGATACTTGGGCTGATACAACGACTTTGAGTATACGTAGACGTTTTTGAACTTTGCCCCATTTGGATTAAATAATAGCGATAACATCACGTTCGTTTTACCACACCCACTAGGTCCACAAATTATAGCGCGAAAAGAGTCGGGTAACAATTTACCATGTTTACCTATGCGATTAGTAGTCGCAGACCCAAGGTCTAAATTTTCGATGGGCAGTGTCTGCTCTTGTTGAACGGTCTTCATATTGTGAGGTAGTTTGAATCTGATGATTGCTTTTATAAATAGAAACGTTTGGAGATCGCGAGCTCAGTATCAATGTTGATCTATCAGGGTGAAGGTCTGTTGAATTCGCTCATAAACAGTCTCCCGTTCGAAGTACATATTCCATCATATCAATTCTGTGGACCTGGTACTAAGCTACAGAAGCGACTTGCGCGTGGCGATAAAGGTGTTAATCCGTTGGATTCGGCCTGTCGCGAACACGACATAGCTTATTCTCAGCACAAATCTCTAGAAGATCGTCATAAGGCCGATAAAATATTAGAGGACGCAGCTTGGCAGCGTGTTAAATCTAAGGACGCTAAGGCAGGCGAAAGACTAGCTAGTCTATTGGTTACTGGGGGAATGAAAGTTAAACGTAAACTAGGAATGGGTCTTAAGAAACGTGCTGGTCGTCGTGGAGGATGTTGCTTTCGGAAAGATATAGTGGGACATATTTCTAAGTCTATGGAACCGTCTGCATCGTTGCGAAAGTCTGCTATGAATGCATTGAAAGCTGCACGAATAGCTATTAAGCGAGTCGGAGGTAAGAAGCGTGTTAAAGTACCACGCATAATACCCCTGCCGAAATCTGGAGGATTCCTCCCGTTATTACTACCTATTTTGGGGGCGCTGGGGGCCTTAGGGTCTGTGGCTGGTGGTGCAAGTGCCATCGCTAATACAGTAGTCAATGCTAGAAACGCCAAAAAGAAGCTTGAAGAGGATCAGCGTCATCATGCCGCTATGGAATCGTTAGGTAAAGGATTATACTTGCGGAAGAATGCGAAAGGTGGATTTGGGTTGTTTTTGAAGAAACAACAAAAAAACTTCCAATAGAGCTGCCCAATAGACCGTTGTATGATGTGGATTTGGTGCGTTTCGCGAAAAAATGAAAATACCTCATTTTCGTGGTGTCTTTATGCGAGACAATTTACCTAGGAAACGTCCTTGGAGGCAAGAATGTGCCATTTTGAATTTGGATTCGATCAAAAACAGCGGTACTCATTGGGTGGCCTTTAGAAAAATAAATAACCAAGTGGAATACTTTGACTCTTTTGGAAATTTAAAACCACCCAAGGAACTAGTTCGATATTTGGGTGGTGGGGTTAGAATTTTCTATAATAACGATGCTTATCAAAAGTATGATCAGGTGATTTGTGGACATTTATGTTTGAAATTCCTCAGTTCTACGTAAACATCTAGAGTGAGCAGTCATGTCTGAATCCTACGATAAATTTATCGGAAAGATTATGCAACAACTTTCTGTTGATATTCAAAGACCTGGAATGCATACAATCATCCGATACGTATATGATAATCTAATAAAAGCAATGGAAAAACCTTCGAGCGAACTAAGCAAAAGAGACTTATTATTTCTCCCGATGGAATACATTCTAAAACATTTGGATTTGGTGTCTCTCAATCAGAATGAAGTTCCTAAATATATGTTGAACACCCTTTACCGTCATATGAGGTGTACGGAACATATCGATGAAGATTGTGATTGTCTGCCACCTCCTCGCAAACTATGTTCGCAATGTTTATCTGAACAGATATCGAAGGTCATGGAGACCGAGGGAATAACGCATCATGAGAAGCAGGTGTTGATTGAAGAAGTGTGCAGAGACGATCCATACTTTATGCGATCATACTTATTCCATATATTAATGTGCAAATATAAATAGAAATGTTACAATAAATTCGTATCAGTATCATGTCGCAGTTATTCACGCTAACAAGCACCAACCATATATTCTCGTTCACACCGCAGAATTCGATCGAGTTGAAGCTTGATAAGCGATACTATTTGGCTTTGTTAGGATTCACTTCTTATAACTCTATACCGAATATCGAGAACGAGAAATTTTACTATTTGGGGGACGATGGAAAGACTTTGAAAACAATCGAAATACCTTCGGGTAACTACGAACTATCCGACATTGAAGAATTAATTCGGAAAAGATTGAACGTGAAAGAAGATGTCTTCTCGCTGAAGCCCAATAACAATACATTAAAGTGTGAGATATTCTATAAGAACCACGACATTTCGTTTGTTAAGGAAGATAGCCTAGGCAAAATATTGGGGTTTTCGCGTAAAGTCTTGAAAAAGGGCGTGGTCCACATGTCCGATTTACCAGTCAACATTATAAAAGTAAGCAACATCCGATTCGAATCAAACATTACCGTGGGAGCCTTCTACCGAGATAGACCTGCGCATACGATCTACGACTTCCCCATCACAGACGATCCTGGCTATAGAATTGTGGAACGTCCAAAGAATCCTCTATATTTACCAGTGTCAGATATCGGTGAAATTACCAACATCACCGTACTCGCCCTAGATCAACATTCGAACCCGATAAATTTTCGAGGTGAAGAAAGTGTTTTACATCTACATTTACAAGAAGTCTGAAAACAGAATATGGGATTAGTTGTTGCTGTGGGTAATAAAAGAACCTCACACGCTTCATATCCATCAGTCTTCAACAAAACACCGAAAGTGCGAGAGCTAACCCTCACCAAAGCCAACCGATTAGTTCTACAATCTTTAGGGTTTCGCCTTAAATAAAAATGCCTAATAAGCGAAAGTTTGGTGGTGTAGATGTTGATGGTGGAGATAACAATGTTATCTCATCAATTTTCGATTTATACCAGCAGCCGAAATTCGATGAGTCGATTCGGAAAGCCGAGTATAGATCGATTACACCGTTCGTTAAAGCCTTCAATAACAGCGACATCGTGGAGTTTGGAATAAATCAAGTGGACGCGTTTTTTTCTATGAAGGATACTCTATTGGTGATCAAGGGAAAAATCGAAGTGAAGGGTGGAGGTAATGTTATATTGTTACCGAATTATGGGGCCTCCCTTTTCGACTCTTGCTCGTACGTTGAGAGTGGTAGGGAGATCGAAACAGTTCGAGATCCTGGTATAGTCAGCGCTGTTCGAGCATTTACCTGCTACACCCCTACAGCTTCTACGCATATGGCTACCGCTAGTTGGTTGTACCCCCTTGAGAGCGTAGTTTTGCACGAAACTAAATCATTCAGTCTATTGATTCCGCTGAAGCATATATTCAACATTTTCAACGATTACCCGATGATTACATTTGGTAGGCAGACTATTCGACTGGTGCGTGCTCGAAACGATAACGATTGTGTTAACATTGAGACCGCCACGACCACCGTTAAATTCCTGATTGATAGTATGGAATTGAAAGTGAAGTATATCTATCCTAACGATATAATTAGAGAAAAGCTCTTGCGAGCAATCAAGAGTGATTCGCCCATCCTAATTCCATTCCGGAAGTGGGAATGCCATGAGCTTCCTGCCATAACAAGCGAGGCCCGACGAGAAATTTGGGCGGTCAAGACTAGTGCGGCAGTTGAAAAACCTCGCTATGTCATAGTATTCTTTCAAACGGACAAACGAAACAATGTGAAGGCTAACCCCACAATATTTGATCATCTGGATATAACAAGTATTCGCTTATCTCTAAACGGTGAATATTACCCTAACGAGCGAATGAACTTGGACTTTGCCAAGGATGATTTCGCGCTCGCTCACCATAACTACACAGAGTTCTACTCTAGCTATACAAATTCCTCGTCGACTGCTGTGAAACAACCAATGTTAGATTACACTAGTTTCAAAAAGCGCGCCCTCTACATAATCGATTGTTCGAAACAGGAGGAAGCAGTGAAATCTGCAACTGTTGATGTGCGATTGGAAATTGAGGCAGATAAGGGATTTCCAGCCAATACGAAAGCATATTGTATCATCATTCACGATTGTTTGATGGAGTACTCCCCACTCTCGGAAATAGTGAAGAGTCTGATCTAAAACTTACTGTCTAACGACTATGAGCGATCAGTTTAGTACGAGCCATCATGAGGATAGCATTGGTTGACATTCAGGGATTCATCATCGATGATGTGTTTCACCCCAAAGAAATGTCTATACAAATTGGGTTCAAACGACATTATTCGTTGTTTAAGCCGCCCACACCGCTAACGATGTTGAGTGAGAAGGACCGAAAATCTGCTTGGTATTTGGAACATTTTTGTCATGGTTTGGAATATACATCTGGTGATGTGGAATATGGAGAAATTGATACTATCCTAAGATTGACTCTACTGTGTGCAGCAGACATTATATATGTTCGAGGTCATCAAAAAGCAGAATTTCTCGCGAATAAGTGCAAGGAGCTAGATATCTTTCCACGAATCGTAGATGTATGCAGTTTCGACAACACCCTATGTCAAACGGGGAAATTCGAGCCTACAAACAGACTGAGCTGTCTAAATCATCGCAATGATGGTGGGAAATATATGTGTGCAGTCAACCATGTCGATAACCTACAACATTGGTTCCTCACGATCATACTTCCTAAATGAAATGTACTTTTCTTAAAAATAAATAAATAAAAAAATATTATTAATATTTGATATTTCATTTCTCATACACCTCCCACCCACACACCATAAACGACTTTGAGTCGCTTGCGAGTCGCTTCCGAGTCGCTTGCGAGTCGCTTCCGAGTCGCTTGCGGGTTTTTCCTCATTTACATGTACCCCAGGAGAGTTTTTCGGAAAAAAGTTTGAAATTCATATTCTACGCGTTAAGACCTTTCATTTGATACCCATGAAGCCCCACTTAAAAAATAAAAATTTTTAAATCCTTATCGCGAGAGATCGGTCAAACTGATCGACATATAAATAGTATATTCTTATTCAGCACATCACGTAGATTCTGAATATGCAATAAAATGATCACTTCCGGTTTCACTTCCGGTGTAACAATGTGTCGAATATATAACCCACTTCCGGTTTAACCCTGATGATGATGATGTTTGACAGTGGTGATGACATCTTCATGAAGCAGTCTGTACCTTTTGGACCGAAGGTACAGATTACTTCCTAGAGGTGGCGGAGCCCCCTCCAGGAAGCAGTCTGTACCTTAGGTCTACCATGACAGCTGGTTCTTATGGTCGCCATGACAGTTGGTCCTTATGGTC
Source organism: Endomychus coccineus (assembly GCA_958510875.1). Lineage (NCBI taxonomy): Eukaryota > Metazoa > Arthropoda > Insecta > Coleoptera > Endomychidae > Endomychus > Endomychus coccineus. The sequence goes on along the minus strand of OY294069.1, from coordinate 85,853,750 downwards.
GCCATGACAGTTGGTCCTTATGGTCGCCATGACAGCTGGTTCTTATGGTCGCCATGACAGCTGGTCCTTATGGTTGCCATGACAGCTGGTCCTTATGGCCGCCATGACAGCTGGTCCTTATGGTCGCCATGACAGCTGGTTCTTATGGTCGCCATGACAGCTGGTCCTTATGGTCGCCATGACAGCTGGTCCTTATGGCCGCCATGACAGCTGGTCCTTATGATCGCCATGACAGCTGGTCCTTATGGCCGCCATGACAGCTGGTCCTTATGGTCGCCATGACAGCTGGTCCTTATGGTCGCCATGACAGCTGGTCCTTATGGACGCCATGACAGCTGGTCCTTATGGTCGCCATGACAGCTGGTCCTTATGGTCGCCATGACAGCTGGTTCTTATGCTCGCCATGACAGCTGGTCCTTATGGTCGCCATGACAGTTGGACCTTAGGGCCGCCATGCTGCCATGTGTTAGTCACGTGACTCTGTACATGTGACACACTTTTTGAACACACCCTGTATACTCTTTACAAATAAAATAAAATCCTTATCACCTACATCCTTTCAAAACTGATAAGGACGAGCTCATGCACCGGATGCACATCGACAGCTAGACCGGAAGTGGAGACCGGATATCCTGGTGCCGAACTAGCCATGTGCATCTACTATAATATACTTGAACATGCCCAATATCCATCTTATAATAATAATAACAGAACACACATACCTACATGTAAATGCACGTGTATAATAATTATAGAATACTATAATAAATGTGAGAGGTACATATATATCTCAGGTATACGATAGATTCATCGTATTGTAAAGATTATTAAAGAAGACGAACGAGCAACTAACTAGTTATTTTAACTATGAATTGTCAACGTTTCCAATGAGTATATTTGATGAATACGGAGATATGCACTAACCTACAAAATCTGCATTTTACGACTTCCTTACGCCATTAGCAGAAAAACGAAATTTTTCGTCACCAATATACGTAATTGATGGAGGACACCTGTTACATCGAGTAGTTTGGGGAAAGGATTTGACTTTTGATGAAATTGCAACAACGTACGTTCAGTATATAACAAATCACTACCAGGGTCATCAGTATGTTGTTTTTGATGGATATCCAAAAGAAAGTATTAAAAATACAAAAAGAGATCGACGATTACAAAGAAACTACTGCCCCAACATCAGTGTAGACGCAAGAAATGTACCTATAGTGACACAGGCAAAATTTTTGGCAAACAGCGAAAATAAAATTGAATTCATCAACCTGTTGTGTTCAAAATTTGATGAATATTTAATTCAATATGAAAAATGCAACGATGATGCTGATCGTGATATTGTCAACGTTGCTATTGCAACTAGGAAAAGTACAGCTGCATATGTTGATGTTGTCATTATAGGAGATGATATAGATTTGCTGGTATTATTGACTCAACAATATGAAGGTTTGAAGGATGTTTTAGTAGACTCGATATACTTTAATAAACCTGCTTCAGGAAAAGTTAAGGAAAAAATATTCAACCATCAGTCTTTTCAATATCCAAAATTATCCAATATCATTCAGTTTCTTAACGCATTTTCTGGTTGTGACACGACATCGGCATTTTCAAGGATGGGAGAAAAAAAAGTTGATCGACATATTCCTTAAGAATTCAGAATTGGCTATAGATGTGAGGAATAATTTTTATAATAAAAACACCATCAAAGACAGCATAAAGTTCTGCGGTCAAAGAATTATACAATCACTTGCCTGCGAGTGCAAAGCTGGATGCAGAACGAAGCGATGTTCTTGCAAAAATTTAGGTATCCATTGTTGCAATTTATGCCATTCCGGTAGACCGACAGCATGTCAGAATTCGCATAATGTTGCTGAAGAAGTTATTATTGACGTGGATCCAATTACGAATGAGAGTAGAAATGTAGACGTCGAAGTTGAAGATGAATGGGACGAACAACAGGAAGAAGAAGAAGAAGAAATAAATCCACAAAGCGGTGGCTCCGACATATATGATTTTAGTGATGACGAAAGTGAAGAAATATTCCAATCAGCGGTGACAGATTCTGAGGCAAGTAGTATTTCCAGCAGTACTTCCAGTGTATACAGCGTGGCGAGTTCAAGTGGTCGGAAGAGAAGACACCAGTAATATTGAATAAATATGTACAAGTTGAAGAAAATGTAAAGAAAAAAAAAAAATTAAAAAATTTGAAAAAAAAGAAAAAAAAAAGCTGTATAAGATAAGGGTAGTTCATAAATAATAATTGAACACCCTGGAACGAAACGGTTAATTAAAAAATGTCATAGGCATCTTACTTATGAGTCCACCTAAGACCTCACAAGTAGGCACACTCACAGACACATACATACATACACACACACTTACATACATATATATATATATATATATATATAACTTAAGAGATATAGAATTAAATTTTCTGAATTATGAAGATAACTTAGATAATTTAACATAGGATTATAAAGATGAATAAACGTAAAAGATTGAACCATAGGCGGGATTCGAACCCACATTTCTGGAACCGTAGAGTCTGGAAAATCTAGGCGAACCTGAATCACCTAGGCGAACCGAATCACCTGAAGATGGCAAATGCGACTTTGCCGAAACGTCGTGAAATTGGTCCTTTTGAGGACCGAAACCACACAACGCGGATCAATACCCGAGAATCCAGTTCTACATATATATATATATATATATATATATATATATATATATATATATATATATATATATATATATATATATATATATATATATATATGGGGCATTATTTGTGAAACCGGCCACCCCCCGTGTTAAGATGTACTATATGACTATATATGGTCAAATGAACTTTATTAACTTACTAGGAATTTATCATACTATTGCCAACGTGCTTTGTTATTAATAAACAGCACGTTCATAATGTTATATATTCTTGCTCGACTTAAAGAGACTTTAATTATTAGTTGTTACTTTGCCTTGTGTAGTAGCTATAATTCCTGCTGTATTTTACTAAACGAATTTTTTAAAAAGTAAAGTTCCAAATGGCAGATCATAATTGGCGCAGTCGGTAGGATTCCAAAACAAAGTTTATCGCAAATTTTGGTTTATTTCAATAATTTATTTGGAAGTAAACTCAGTGGTTGACACGCAAAGGGTACCAAACATCGTTCGCTGGACCGTGATTCAACCACAAGAACCAACGGCAAGTGAATATTGTCACCAGGGCCTGAACAACCTCTTCAAGCCGCGGGAAGCAGAGGACAGCATCGCCGAAGCTCCTATACTTAAGAAAGAAGGAAGAATCAAAGATATGAAGACAGTATACGTAACAGTACTGTAAGCATTCTCAATTCCTTATTCCATTATCCAATTTTTCAAGTGATTTATAATTTTGATGAGCGATTCTGATCAAGAATTTTATTCTCCTATTAATAATAATAGAAGTAGAAGTCCAATCTCACGCAATAACTTATATTCAAATAAAGAACATATTAATACATATATGGCAGAATTACAATTGCAACAATATCATTTAAACGCAATCCCCACATATAATGGAGACAAAGCAACTCTTGCTATTTTTATTACTGCTTGTGAAAATTTAATTAATACATTTGCTGATCGAGTAAATTCTAATAATCCAAAAAATGAATGGTTACTTAGATCAATAATTTCAAAACTAGAAGGTAGGGCTAGAATATTGATTGGCACTCGTGAAGATGCCACAAATTGGCCAAGAATCAAAGAATTATTATTACAATATTTCTCAGATCAGAGAAACGAGGATTGTTTAGTCAGGGATCTCATGTCATTGAAACCCGTTCCTAGAGAATCTTCATATCAATTCGGTATGAGAATTCAAGATGTAAGAAGTTTATTGCAAACAAAATTAAGATTAACTATTAATGATGATAACATACGTACAGTTGAAACGAATATATACGACATTTTAGCGTTACGAACATTTTTGCATGGTTTACCGTCACAATTAGGTTTAGCTATTCGTATACAGAAACCGCCTCATTTAGAACATGCGATGAGTTTAGTTGTAGATGAAGAAAACTTCATGTACGCAGATAGACATTATAATCCAAATAATAAACATATGCAAAGCTATAATAAAATTCCAGCTAGAATGAGTAGTACTCATAATTATACGGTATCATCACCGTCATCTAATATGTTTATTCCTAAATTCACTTCAAGTCATACACCTCAAGTTCCACACTTTAATAGAGCACATAATACACAATTCAGAAATAGTAATAATCATTCTCAGAATAATTTTAAGCCACAACAATCATTTAGACATCCACAACAATCAACGAATTACTACAAACCACCCCAACAACAATTTAATTCATACAAACAACCACAACAAACAGTAAATGCACATAATACATTCAAACGCTATGCAAATAATAATTATAAATCAACTCCGATGGTAACTTCCACGGTTAACATGTCGAAGAATACCCAAAACGTACGTCCACAATATCAAAGACCTGCACCCGTAAATTGGGCTGCCGAAGAACTATTTCACCAAGAGATAGAAACAGACGAAACAGAACAGGAAATAGAGCCTGAACATTCGGAAATCGAATATTCAGAGCCTTATTCTCATGATAATAATTATTATTTGGAAGAACAAAGCGAAGATGAAAATTTTCAGTTGGACCAAACCTTCAACAATCCACCATAGTTCAATTAAATAATGTCAATAATCCTAAACTACCGTACATTATAATTCCCGAACTTGACATAAAACTAATGATCGATACTGGCTCTATGAAATCATTAATTAGTAAGGATACAGTTGATAAATATTACAAACAATTTGTAGAACATGAACCTTTCAAAATTCAATCTGTACATCATGTTAGTTACCACGATGAAATTGTTAGAATACCATTACCAAAAATATTCAATGTTAATAATGATAACAACAAATTCTATGTTTTCGATGTAAATTCACAATACCAAGGATTGATTGGCCTAGATTTATTAAGAACATTGAAAGCCAAAATTGATTTCGAGAATAATCTCTTAGTTACTGAAAAAGCTAAAATTCCAATCTATTTGCCTGACAATAAACGCGTAAAAAAAAATGAATTATAAACTAATTATTCAACCTCGCATGGAACAGATAATAAAATTACCCGTGAATTCAAATCAAAGTTACGGAATATTAAACAAAACAGCTTTCTTTGAAGGAGTAGAATCACCAGTTGCATTAGTAAAAATAACTGATGGTATAGCCACTACTACAGTTATTAATTCAAGAACAAACCCCGTTAAAATGACTATTAATAAACCTTTGGACATTGACGACTTCGAAATAGATAAATACAATGCTTCTTGTAATCAATTAGAAATTAATAATAATCAAATTGAAACAAATTCAGACCTTAATTCCACATTAAATAACAATTTATCGAACATAAGATTAGATCATATGAATGAAGAAGAAAAACACGCCATTCGCAAACTATGCAAGGAATACAAAGATATATTTTTCTGTGAAGGTTTACCTTTGACTTTACCAACCAAGTGAAACATAAAATAAGACTTTCAGATGACAATCCTATTTTCACTAAATCATACAGACTACCACATATACATCAACAAGAAGTTAAGAAACAAATTAATCAATTACTTGACCAAGACATTATACAGCCATCAGCATCAACTTGGAATAGTCCTGTACTAATAGTACCAAAGAAAATGGATGCAAGTGGAAAACGAAAATGGCGTATGGTAATTGACTACAGACGTCTAAACGACCATACAATCGAAGATAAATATCCGTTACCTAACATTTCAGATATTTTGGATAAATTGGGCAAAAGCCAATATTTTACAACACTGGACTTAGCATCAGGTTATCACCAGGTAGGAATGTCTCCGGATGATATAGAAAAAACAGCTTTCAGCACTGTTGGAGGGCATTACGAATATAAAAGAATGCCTTTCGGTCTTAAAAGCGCACCGGCTACATTTCAACGGATCATGGATAATATATTGAGAGGGGTACAGAATGAAAAATGTTTTGTCTATTTGGACGACATTATAATATTCTCCACCTCACTACAAGAACATCTAGAACGTTTAAAGTCCGTATTCGAACGTCTAAGGCAGGCTAACTTCAAAATACAATTAGATAAGAGTGAATTTCTTAGAAAAGAAGTCACCTATCTTGGACATATTATTACAGCAAACGGAGTGAAGCCGAATCCTGAAAAAATCAATGCTATCTTGAAATACCCAATACCCAAAACCAGGAAGGAAATCAAAAGTTTCCTAGGACTCATAGGTTATTATCGCAAATTTATAAAGGACTTTGCGAAAATAACAAAGCCCATGACTAAATGCTTAAAAAAGGACGCAAAGATAGAACACACGACATAATTCATAAACACATTCGAAAAATGTAAACATATACTCACGAACGACCCAATACTCCAATACCCAGACTTTGAAAAACCTTTCATACTAACCACAGATGCTTCAAACGTAGCCATAGGGGGCATTTTATCACAAGGTACTCTCGGAAGAGATAAGCCAATTAGTTTCGCTTCACGAACACTTAACGAAAGTGAGCAAAAATATTCAACAATAGAAAAGGAACTGTTAGCAATAATCTGGGCAGTAAAATATTTCAGACCATATCTTTTCGGACGTAAATTTTTCATTTATACAGACCTTTAGTCTGGCTCATGAAATTAAAAGAACCAAATTCAAAACTTGTTCGATGGCGCCTCAAATTATAAGAATTTGATTAAGAGATAATTTATAAAAAAGGAAAGTATAATACAAATGCAGACGCCTTGTCAAGAGTTCAGATAAATACATTAACAGAACCGCTAGAAAATGAATCAATGGTACCTAATGTAAACGATACCCAAGAAAATTTAAACGACATAACACAAGATCTCGACCAAATTTTACAAAATCCTGACTTCACTACTGTTTTGGACGATTTAATAGACAGCATTCATTCTAATGTAAATACCGAAACAAAAACTGTTATTCCTATATCGGAAGATGTTATTGAATCAAAACCTAACCAATACTACATAATGACAGTCGCAAACTATCCAAGACCAGTAAAGAAAATCAATTATGACAAACAACGTAAATATGTTGTACAAATTTCAGCACATGACAATGAACATGAAATAACAAATTTTTTGAAAGAATATACGACCCCTGAACAAACATACTATTTCAATTTCGACAAAGAGCAAATGTACAAAGACTTTTGTTTTGTATACACTGAATTATTTAACAATAAAGGTCCAAAAATAATTAGTTGCAATCAACATAGAATACCTATAATTCATCCAGAAGATATACCTGAAATGATTCAAAAATATCATGAAGGAAAAACTAATCATAGAGGAATTAACGAAACTATAAAACAACTATCAAATAAATATTTTATGCCTAACATAAAAGAACATGTAACTAATTATATAAACGAATGCGAAAAGTGTAGACGCGCAAAGTACGACAGAGACCCACATAAAATTTCTATTGCTTTGACTGCCTTTTCAAGTAATTCACATAGATATATTCTCTGTAGAAAATCAGATATATTTGACTATTGTAGACGCCTTCAGTAAATTAGGACAAGCAATAACAATGACATCAAAATGCTCAATTGATATGACTGACGCTTTGATAACTTATTTCCAAGTTTACGGAACCCCCGAAACCATTACAACTGATAATGAATTCAATAATGAAACTGTCAAACAATTATTACAATTACATAAAATTAAACCACATTTTACAACACCGAGAAATCCGGCATCGAATGGTATTGTAGAACGTTTCCATTCTACACTACTTGAACACATAAGACTTATGAAACAAGAATTCACACAAACTACCATCCAATCCTTAATAAAGTATGCAATCATAGCATATAATAACAGTATACATTCTAATACAAATTTCACGCCTTTTGAATTAACTTTAGGACATGCACAAAATAGAGATATTTTTGACGTAGATGACCAGAATAAGATATTACAAGAATATCTAAATAATCACAAAAGAAAGTTAGCAATCACTCACGATAAGGTTAAAGAGAAAATTGAAAAACATAAATTACAAACATTTGAAAAGCGAAATAAAGATACATCTAATATCCTATTTGAAAATGTAAAACCAGTATATACCAAGGTGGATAGTCGCACTAAAACAGCACCTAAATTCGATGGTCCTTTCGAAGTAATTAACGTAGATAAAGAAAAGAATATCGCAAAAATAAAAAAAGGTAAAACTGCAAAACAATTACATTTACGACAGTTAAGACGCCCTGTTATTGTTGCAGATTGTTCATCATCACGACCGACAACTCGATCGCAAACCCAGAAATCAAAATTACAAAAATAATAAACAATCCTGGCCTCCTGACCCTCAAAATAGGAAATATGCAAAATACAATCGATTATTGGAATCTTATACGTACTTTCGAATTAAAACCTCTAGATGACAATTATAACTATCTTTATGAACAATCAATCAAAATTGAAAGTTATCTCAATCAAACAGAAAATGGCGATACATATCGTTCAGAATTAGTAAATTATCAGAATCTTTTAGATCATGAATTAAGCGAAACTGAAAAAATATTTCAACAAATCATACCACCAATGCAACGAAGGAAAAGAGGATTAATTAATGGAATAGGTTCAGTATTCAAAGCCATTACCGGAAATCTTGATCAAAGTGACGCTGAGAGATACGACTTAGCTTTAACTCAATTAACAAATTCACAAAATAACATGAAAACTTTACTCGATGAACAAATAACATTGACAGAATCAGCAGTGATAAAATTCAATGAGACCACGAATAGGTTGATAAACAATCAATTAAAATTAGATAAACAATTTACATTCATAGCAGAAAAACTGAAACAAACTCAACTAGAACAAAATAAGCTTGAAGATGCACTAGTATTTCAAATGCTACTTATTCAAATGATAACGACAGCAAATACTAATAAAAATATTTTAGAAACATTAGTAACTGCAATTACTTTTGCAAAACTAGAGACTTTCCATCCTTCCATATTAGAATCGGAAGATTTACTTCAAGAATTATATCAAATTTCACAAATAAAACCAAAGGTTCAATTGCCTTTTGAAATCAATTCAAAAACTGTTCAATTATATGAAAATGTTGCAATAATCAAATGTTATTATAAAGAGGGACAATTAGTGTTCATTATAGAGATTCCGATTGTAGAGTCCGCTCCTTATAATTATTATCACTTATATGCACTTCCAACCCAAAATTATTCATCCGAATACCAAGCAATTATTCCTCACAATAAATTCCTATCCCTTAATGAGAAATACTACAGTTTATCCGATAAACAATGCAAAGAAGTCACTCCATCCGAATTCCTATGTCAAGCTCAAGATACCAATATAATCAATGAAGAAAGTCCTTGTGAAATCCAATTAGCCAGATTCACGAAGAAATATCAATCTTGCAAATCAGTGAAAATCCAGATGCACCAAGAAAAAATCCAAAAGGTGGACACCGACCAATGGCTCGTAATATTCCCGGAAGAAACTATTATTAATAGTCAATGCAACGAACAAAAAGATATTACAGCATTAACTGGAAATTATATACTGAAAATGCCCGAAAGTTCCCAAATTCAAATAAAAAGAAAAATCCTCAAGACTTATCGGAATTCTATCAAAACAATTGAAAACATCCAACTTCCAGAAATCATGATACCAACAACGATATCCCATCACAACTATGAAGAAATACCACCCATTCAATTGGATTCAACAAATTTAGATGAACTTCGCCCTTTGATGCATCAGTTAGAACATACCAGAAATGAATTAAAAACTATTGAAATTCCGCAATTTCACACGTCAACAAGTGTATGGACAATCATATTATATATCATACTATGTGTAACCATTATAACCGTAATCTACAAGAAGAGAAACATTTGCAAACGGAAAGTGAAAGAAAATCCAACAATAATCGAAGTGCCGTTAGAAGCCATCAATATGAAAAATTAATAATCCCGTAATTTTTCAACTTCGGCAGGGAGGTGTTAAGATGTACTATATGACTATATATGGTCAAATGAACTGTATTAACTTACTAGGAATTTATCATACTATTGCCAACGTGCTTTGTTATTAATAAACAGCACGTTCATAATGTTATATATTCTTGCTCGACTTAAAGAGACTTTAATTATTAGTTGTTACTTTGCCTTGTGTAGTAGCTATAATTCCTGCTGTATTTTACTTAATAAATTTTTTAAAAAGTAAAGTTCCAAACGGCAGATCATAATTCCCGAGTGCATTTCAATTTTCGACATAGAAGGTCTCTAAAGGGCTCAACATTTTCCTTGAACTATCTATTTTTTGATGCCGTGTGGTGTTTTTTGAAATTCCAGAATGGCGGCCTAAAAATGGCCCATGTATCAGGAGTAGACATAATAAAATTGACGAATGTCCCAAAAATATTCTCAAATAGGATGAGAAAAATTGGCTTCAAAGATATTGCTTAAGAGTTTTTGGGTCACTCATTACGAATCTGTTATCAAAATTTCAGAATTTCAAAATGGCAGTTACAAAATGGCGACTACAAGTTTGAAAATACTTGAAAACTACAGAATTTATCTCAAAATTTTCTTCGAACTATCTATTTTTTGATGTCGTGTGGTGTTTTTTGAAATTCCAGAATGGCGGCCTAAAAATGGCCCATGTATCAGGAGAAGACATAAAAAAATTCACGAAGGTCCCAAAAAAATTCGCAAATAAGATGGGAAATTGGCTTCAAACTTATTGCTTAAGAGTTTTTGGGTCACTAATTACGAATCTGTTATCAAAATTTTAGAATTTCAAAATGGCAGTTGCAAAACGGCGACTACAAATTTGAAAATACTTGAAAACTACAGAATTGATCTAAAATTTGTTACTCAAGGGTTTTTGGGTCTCCGGCGTCAAAGGTAACATCTACTTTAGGGTCAATTATACCATAGAAAATCCTATGTGAAAAAATTCGGATTTTATAAATCAACTTTTAGACCAAAAATAATTATTTGTTTGAGTAGCTAATCCAAAAATAATAATTTTTAACCTTGTAAAACTCGATATACATTGTAAAAACGACATTTTGTTGAACAAGTACTTGAATTTAATTAAAAAGTCAGATACTGCTTACTTTTCTTAAAAAACGAACCTTTGACAAGCGAAAAAGGCTGTATGTACATACAGCTTTTAGTTACCATACCTACGTATGTGAATTCGACTGTTTTATTCGTCACACCGGCAGCCATAGTTGTTTGTTTACAAACAAAAAGAGACGTATGTGACACATACGTCTTGCTTTATTTGTATCTAGTTGGTAAACGTCAAAAGTATAGTCTATTGCCAGAAATGAAGTTTTGATGGGAAGAAATCGTTGTTAAAAGTATTATATTGAATCTGAATAATTTTTTGTCAAAATTATTTTTGTACTGCCAAGAAGATGGAAAATATTTATCGGTCGGATAGATGCGTTAATTTATTCAGAAAACCAGGTGACAAAGGTCTACGAACTATTCCAAAAGATATATCTGACAATTTTCCTGGTTTGCCATATAATTCTAAAGTTTGTTATGCCTGTACGAAAAGATGGAACTCGGACTTTGCAAATGCCGTTGAGATGCAGATGGAAATGGTGCTGTGGATAATACAAACATGCATTATCACGAAATATCATCGGACATGGATACTGATCATAGTTTTGCAGATAATCAAACTGTGGAAAGTCACGAAATATCATCGGAAATTGATATTGATCATTCAGAAAACTTACCAGCTAGTGGTAATGAAAATAAATCACCCAGAGACATTGAACTGGAAGAAATGTTTAATGAACTAAAAATGAAATTTTCTAGCCTCAAGCGTACGGACCCATTAAGAGTACGAATTTTGACTATTGCGCCATCATCTTGGAGCGTAAGGAAAGTAGCGAAAGAATTTGGTGCATCCAGATTCTTGGCAAAGAAATCTAAGGAACTGAAGGCCAATTTCGGGTTATTAGCGGAGACAACTGCAAAACAAGGGAAAATTTTGTCCCAAGCTACTGTTGATAAAGTCATTAAATTCTGTACCAATGACACGAATAGTAGAGTAATGCCAGGAATGAAGGATACCGTTTCATTGAGGGTTGACGGTGAGCGAATATTAATGCAAAAACGTCTAATATTATTAAGTCTAAAAGAATTATATGTTTCATTTAAAGAAGCTGAGCCAGAATTAACAATTAGCTATAACAAATTTGCTCAGCTTAGACCAAAATATTGCATACTTCCAGGAGCTTCAGGTACATACTCTGTTTGTGTGTGTACAATCCATCAAAATGTGAAGCTCATGTTGGATGCAATTAATATTAAAACACTTACTGAGGATACGGACATACGGACATTATAAAGATTGCTTAAGTCAAATCATTTGTGAAAATCCTGGCCCTGATTGCTATCTTGATAAATGTCAGAAAGAAGACCTATTTAAATTTTTAGAGGATTCATCAATTTCTCACGTACAATGTTGTATGTGGTCTTCAACTGATCGGTCAACGCTGGTGAACCAGAAAATGAATATTGATGAATTTGTAAATGAACTATGTCGTAAATTAGAAATTTTGAAACCTCACTCTTTCATCGCCAAACAACAAATAGATTTCATCACAGAGAAAAAAAAAGAATTTAAAAGACGGCGAAGTAATTGTAATGTTTGATTTTTCAGAAAATTATGCTTACGTATGTCAAGATGCCTCACAAGCATTTCACTTTAACAATGACCAATGTACTGTTTTTCCTGTAATTTACTATTATAAAGAGAATGGTGAGCTGGCGCATAAAACAAATGTATTTTTAACAGAAAGTTAAAAACACGATACTGCAGCTGTTTTCTCGGTGCAAACATTATTGATTCCGGAAATCAAGAAACACGTTAAGAATCTTTCCAAAATAATTTACATAACAGACAAAGTAGCACTTTAAAAACTAGTATCAAATTTCCAATCTTATCGAACATAAGAAGGATTATGATATTATTGCTGAATGGCATTTCAGTGCAACTGCTCATGGAAAAAGTGCTTATGATGGTGTTGGTGCTACGTTCAAAAGGGAGGCTCATAAAGAAAGTCTCATTGTAAAACCAGAAAACGCATTATTGACTCCAACAGTTCTTTTTGAGTGGGCAGAAAAACGTTTTAAAAATATGAAGATTTGGTTCTTTAATAAAGTGTACCATGACAAGATGAGAAGAAAATTGAACAAAAGATTTGAAAAGGCTCAACCTGTACCCCAAATACTGAAAAACCATGCGAATATTGTTGAAACTAGCGATAAACTGTTGATCAAAAGGTATTCAAATGATCCTACTGAAATGGTTTGGATTCCCAATTGAACTTACACAATTAATTACAGTATGTCGGAGCAAAGTTGAGGGGGAACGTTATTCGCTTTCGAAACTGCAAAGAATAAACTTTAGCCTTTTTAAAGGTAAAATGATGTGCAAAGTCCGATCGCGCAACCTCCTCGTGGTGCACATTGGGTAATGCTAATGCCGGCGGCAAAATTTCTGTTATTTTAGGATTTATCTTAAAGCTACATAGTTTCTGTTACAAATGGTTTGTGTAATTGAATGCAATACTTTTCGACTTATTTAAAAAAAATGATTGTAAATACGTAATTTTGATGTCAATAATTCAATTTTTCAAGCTTATTAACTGGAAAGAGATAAAGTATTTTAGGATTTCGATTATAACCTTTTTATTTTAAGATATGATTGTCTAACTTACATTTTTTTTTTATTTTTTACTCTCTCCTCCCCCTAAGAAGGGTGCCCCCTCCCTTCCTGACTCTCACTCAATTTTGGTTCACTCTGATAATGAATTCATAATCAGCGACACCAAAAACCCCTGAGTAACAAATTTTGAGATAAATTCTGTAGTTTTCAAGTATTTTTATATTTGTAGTCGCCATTTCGTAACTGCCATTCTGAAATTCTGAAATTTTGATAACAGATTCGTAATTAGTGACCCAAAAACTCTTAAGGAATAAGTTTGAAGCCAACTACCCATCTTATTTGCAAATTTTTTTGGGATATTCGTGAATTTTTTATCTCTAGTCCTGATACATGGGCCATTTCCAGGCCGCCACCCTGGAATTTCAAAAAACACCACACGGCATCAAAAAATAGATAGTTCAAGCAAAATTTTGAGATAAATTCTGTAGTTTTCAAGTATTTTTATATTTTTAGTCGCCATTTTGTAACTGCCATTTTGAAATTCTGAAATTTCGATATTAGATTCGTAATCAGTGACCCAAAAACTCTTAAGCAATAAGTTTGAAGCCTATTTCCCATCTTATTTGCGAATTTTTTTGGGACATTCGTGAATTTTTTTATTTCTACTCCTGATACATGGGCCATTTTTAGGCCGCCATTCTGGAATTTCAAAAAACACCACACGACATCAAAAAATAGATAGTTCAAAGAAAATTTTGAGATAAATTCTGTAGTTTTCAAGTATTTTTATATTTGTAGTCGCCATTTTGTAACTGCCATTCTGAAATTGTGAAATTTTGATAACAGATTCGTAATTAGTGACCCAAAAACTCTTAAGGAATAAGTTTGAAGCCAACTACCCATCTTATTTGCAAAATTTTTTGGGACATTCGTGAATTTTTTATCTCTACTCCTGATACATGGGCCATTTCTAGGCCGCCATCCTGGAATTTCAAAAAACACCACACGGCATCAAAAAATAGATAGTTCAAGGAAAATTTTGAAATAAATTCTGTAGTTTTCAAGTATTTTCAAACTTGTGGTCGCCATTTTGTAACTGCCATTTTGAAATTCTGAAATTTTGATAACAGATTCGTAATGAGTGACCCAAAAGCTCTTAAGCAATAAGTTTGAAGCCAATTTCATATCTTATTTGGGGATTTTTTCGGGAAATTCGTGAATTTTTTTATGTTTACTCCTGATATATAGGTCATTTTTAGGCCGCCATTCTGGAATTCCAAAAAACACCACACGGCATCAAAAAATAGATAGTTTATAACGTGACCTTGTCGCTTTTCGGTAAACTGCTTACTGCGGTAAGCTTCGAATCCTCGGGCGCCAGATTTTTCCCAAAGGTTAACTCCTTTTTGAAGACTTCTGCTAGGGTCTTCACCACAAGGCTTGTTACTATGCTATCTATACATAGCCTTGTCCCTAGGGTAGCTACAGTGAAGTATAACCAGAGTCCAATGGGCAGAAAACAGTATCGAAATTGTAGGCTTTAATTACAATTGATACCTGGTTATAACTTAGCTCGTTAAAGATGGAGCAGAAATAATTTAATAAAACAGGAAATTCCAAATATTAGAATATATAATGATTTTAACAAGTACACTTTCAGAATAATCAATTTAAATGCAATTGAACGGTATTATTTCACAAAATTACACCCAGACGGAAAATGTAATGAAGCTCAAACGGTAAATGAAAACTCTTTCAAGAAGTGAACTCTACGATAAGTTCGGTCGCTAAATTTAATTCAGCGGTACGGGATCGGTTGATGAATGATTCAGAATGATCAATTTGCGGAAAAGTACGAATCAAACAGGTCCTATCGTAATAGCTGTATTCGGTAAATATTCAGATAGCCATATTACTTGAAATGTTGTTAAAACGCACTACGATATATCAAACGGTTTAAATACGGTCGGTTCGGATTCGGAAGATATATCGTAATGCCCGAATATAAAATATTAAGCCATTTACCTTATACGAAATTTCACTTAAACGGAACACTATTGTTAATTCACTTTTTCAAATCTGACTTGAACTCGGATAATAATTATTTCACTTTGGTTCTAATATGATAATCACACTTTAACGGTACGGATTGAAAATCGAAATCACAAAAGAGCTACTTCACTGATTGAAAATCAAAAACACACAAGAGAGATACTGTACGGCTCGAAATTCAAAAACACAAGAGAGCGATCTGTTGTCTGTCACGGCTTTTATATGTTTTTCGAGGTTCTGGACAGGTCTGCTCCACCAAATCCTTATTTTTGTGCCAATAGTTTTTACTTATGCCCCGAACAATGGTTAAAAGTGACGCTACTTTTTAGATCTAGAATTCGCGCTCATGATATCACACCAGTTCTTCCAGCGGAGTAAACAAGTGTTATCGGAGTTTTTAGGTTGTTCGCCCTTTTTATACATAAGGCTGCACAAAGTTTGGTGTCTTAACTGGCCAGACCCCTGTTTTTTGCAACATATTTCATCGGAATGAAATGCAATTTTGAACGGGCATGAATTAGATTCATCTATTTGAATAATTATACTTATTTGAAATTACGGAGATTTAGAAAAGTGACAATCACGGAATACACATTCGGAATTCATTCATATCTATTGAAATAATGAGCTGTTCAAACTGAAATTACATGTAAAATCCGTATTTATTGCCTGGTCTAAATTAAGTAATCTTTAAAAATTTAGGCTTCGTTACAAGTTCAAGGAAAATTTTGAGACAAATTCTGTAGTTTTCAAGTATTTTCAAACTTGTGGTCGCCATTTTGTAACTGCCATTTTGAAATTCTGAAATTTTGATAACAGATTCATAATGAGTGACCCAAAAACTCTTAAGCAATAAGTTTGAAGCCAATTTCTCATCTTATTTGCGAATTTTTTGGGACATTCGTGAATTTTTTGATGTCTACTCCTGATACATGGGTCATTTTTAGGCCGCCATTCTGGAATTCCAAAAAACACCACACGGCATCAAAAAATAGATAGTTCAAGGAAAATTTTGAGCCCTTTAGAGACCTTCTATGTCGAAAATTGAAATGCACGCGGGGGGTGGCCGGTTTCACAAATAATGCCCCATATATATATATATATATATATATATATATATTCTTTTGTTGATATTCTTGAACCATTTGTAATATTTGTATGTTTTCTTGGTATATTGGTTCGTATATATACTGATAATGAAATAAAAATTCTGTTTTGACGTTTCGACAACGTTTATTGCCTTTATCAAAATTGTTAATTGAATTAGTGTTTCCATGTAATTTAGAAAAGAATAGATGATTTCGATTAATGAAATGCGTCTGCAGCCGACTTGTGTTTTGAGATTTAATTAAAACTGCAGAAAACATTGGATCGGTTGTGTGTGAAAGAGTAATGTATGGCTAACTACAATTTGAAATAGATTGAATTTGATTAAATACAAGACATTCCAATATTGTACAATTATAAATATCTATGAATTATTGTATGAATTAGTTACTCTATGATAAGTATTTCTATCATAACTATTCAAGTTTAAGATAATTCTATGGAATTTAACCTCAAAATTGTTACTCTATAGTGTCATAGTTAAATAATACTTCATCTTTTTTAGGTTGAATTTCAAATAGACAATGGAAAGTGGCACTTCAAATTAATAAAATTTTGTTAAGTTTGAATTAGATTATTGTACAGTTTCGAAAGATTGGAATCTATTTTGTCATTTACACAATTGTTCTTTTTAATTTGAATAGATTCTAATATCAAACGTTTGTTGTCGTTTGTTTCAATATTTAAAATTTTTGTATTGTTGTAGTCGAAAGTATGGTTAGTGTCTTTCACATGTTTATTGAGTGCAGTTGATGAATTTTTGATATATTTGTGGCCATTTAATCTTTTTTCGAGGTATTGTGAAGATTGGCCAATATATACCTTTTCGCAATCTTTGCAAGGGATGGAATAAACAGTATGGGTTATTTTTTTGAAAGGTACGCTGCTTTTTAATTTTGTAAAGAGACTTTTCTGATTTAAATAACTCTTATGACATATATGTAGGTCATAAGGTTTCACTATATTACAAATTTTCTCTGAAAGTCCACCGATATATGGTAGTGATATGTAATGCCTATCATTAGTTTTCTCATTATTGGTATTGATTCCACTAAATGAGTTATAAAATTTATGAATTTTGTCTTTAGTTATCGAATTTACTAAATCAATGGGATAACCATTTCTTATTGAAGTTTCTTTTGTTTTTGTAATAGATATAGTTCTCATTTAGTGGAATCAATACCAATAATGAGAAAACTAATGATAGGCATTACATATCACTACCATATATCGGTGGACTTTCAGAGAAAATTTGTAATATAGTGAAACCTTATGACCTACATATATGTCATAAGAGTTATTTAAATCAGAAAAGTCTCTTTACAAAATTAAAAAGCAGCGTACCTTTCAAAAAAATAACCCATACTGTTTATTCCATCCCTTGCAAAGATTGCGAAAAGGTATATATTGGCCAATCTTCACAATACCTCGAAAAAAGATTAAATGGCCACAAATATACCAAAAATTCATCAACTGCGCTCAATAAACATGTGAAAGACACTAACCATACTTTCGACTACAACAATACAAAAATTTTAGATATTGAAACAAACGACAACAAACGTTTGATATTAGAATCTATTCAAATTAAAAAGAACAATTGTGTAAATGACAAAATAGATTCCAATCTTTCGAAACTGTACAATAATATAATTCAAACTTAACAAAATTTTATTAATTTGAAATGCCACTTTCCATTGTCTATTTAAAATTCAACCTAAAAAAGATGAAGTATTATTTAACTATGACACTATAGAGTAACAATTATGATGTTAAATTCCATAGAATTATCTTAAACTTGAATAGTTATGATAGAAATACTTATCATAGAGTAACTAATTCATACAATAATTCATAGATATTTATAATTGTACAATATTGGAATGTCTTGTATTTAATCAAATTCAATCTATTTCAAATTGTAGTTAGCCATACATTACTCTTTCACACACAACCGATCCAATGTTTTCTGCAGTTTTAATTGGATTTTAAAACACAAGTCGGCTGCAGACGCATTTCATTAATCGAAATCATCTATTCTTTTCTAAATTACATGGAAACACTAATTCAATTAACAATTTTGATAAAGGCAATAAACGTTGTCGAAACGTCAAAACAGAATTTTTATTTCATTATCAGTATATATACGAACCAATATACCAAGAAAACATACAAATATATATATGTATATATAGTGATCTATAATAAAATGACGTTTACGATAGAAAGTCAAACAAAGATGACATGAGATCACTAAGACCACACGTGTTCTTACAAAAACTGACAGCTGTTGTACCAAAAACTTGAATCAGCCTTACAAAGTAGTTCTCATCCGTTATTCATGTACACATTCTTTACACATACTTATCGTTATAGGTATGTGTAGGTATAAACTATGTATAATGCAATGTAGTAAAAACGGGTGTCTCATCTTTACAATACGATGAATCTGTCGTATACCTGAGATAGATATGTACCTCTCACATTTATTATAGTATTCTATACGTGCATTTACATGTAGGTGTGTGTGTTCTGTTATCATTATTATAAGATGGATATTGGGCGGGTTCAAGTATATTATATAGACCATTCTGTGATTTTTTAACGTACGCGTAATAAGGCACACGCGCGCATATACATACATACACACACACTTACATACACACACACTTACATACACGTACACTCACTTACATACGCACATATAAACACATCAACATGTACTCACACATGCATATTTGCATTCATAGGCACATTTTATGATTTTTTTATGTTAAAAAAAATGTATATACCTTTATCACCTAAAATAGTATCATATTGCTAATGAAGTATAAAAACGATGATTACTGCGTAAAAACATATGCAAATACCTACATTTTGACGCTAAGCAAATGTCAATCGGATGAGAAGGACATGAGATATTTCAATTGTTATGACATATATGTAGGTCATAAGGTTTTACTATATATACAAGAAAGCATACATATATTCCAAATGGTTCAAGAATACAAATGAAATATATATATATATATATATATATATATATATATATATATATATATTGCGAGGAAGGGGGAGGTCGGATCAACTTGAAATTTGAACTGGGAGTTCCGTAAACATTGACAATAAAAGGGTTCTAGTTTGGTTTCTTAATTCTCAATACAACTGGAGATAGAGATTTTTTTTTGACAAACTCTCCCTAAAAATGTCCATAATACCACAAAATGGCGGAAAAAAGGGGTTGCGGTCAATTTAGAAGGTAAAAATTTTAGACTTTTGTTTTATACACCAAAACGAACATTTTGCGTAGGGTCGCGTTAAATCATAAACAATTTTCGATCAAAATGTTTCACATACTCTACTATACGAGTTCTGAGGTTGGCTTGAATCTGATGTGGGAAAACTGATTTAGAAGTTGCTGATTGACTTGTGGTGTACAATCGTGAAAACTGTATTAGAATTGGGACAGGAATCCATACATCAAGTAGGAAGTACTAATCCATAATCGAGCAAGTATAACATCTTACCCAGCAGTCACCAGGTCAGGCTACCCATAAATTGTATCAACAATAGTATTTCAATTACCAGTAAATTTCAATCATTCTGGGTACAGGTCTTTTATTTTTTGTATACTTTCAGAGTAATTTAACCTGGGGACTTTGAGTGTTTGAATCCTCTACTTACATACATAATTTATTGGTTGGTTAAAAATACTCTGGTGCCTGAATTTTAACATCTAAAATATAGCTCACGATCGTCTTCACTGTAGCTGTTGGCAACCAAGCGATAAAATAGGACTTATAGTTCATCCATAAGTAAGAGTAATTTGTACCCTTACGTATTTTTTATTTCTTGGGAAAAAAGAACATTAAACATGTTCTATGTTATTCGTTTTTATCTAACAAACACTGTACATTTTTTTATTTTAGTTTCATGTATATAAAGTTGATTCTTGATGATATTCATAATTAGAAGATCGTCGAATAATCAAGCGTGATTTTGCTCATTTCGATACACTATAGTTCACACGATGTTATTCCATATTATGTGAGAAGAGGTTTGCTGCTTGAAGAAGCAAAATTTAAATTATGAATAGTTTCTTTCCACTTTGACAACAAAAAAAAGGAAGAAAAATGAGAATCAATGTGATCGTATGTTTTTTTTGTGAGCAAGTAAGAATTAGACATATTATTGTTCTTCATTTAATTATTCTCTCAAGGAATCGTATGATATACAGTAAGAAGAATGAAAAAGCTCATGATACTAAATATGGTCCTTCGAGCTGAATGTAATCAGCAAAAATACTAGCACCAGCAGTCGTTATTCGGCAAGATTAATCCGGGTCCTTCGCAGCTAATTTGTTGAATAAAGAAGAAAGATCAAGATCCAATATATTTTCGGATTCACTCAGTTGAGAACCAGTTCCACGTTTTCAAGAGTTGCAAACCAAAAGAGAAGAGCGCAGCGAAGTTACGAGACGGTACCTATTTTCAGTAACCAGCATGTTGAGGTGAAGATCGCTTGCCTTGTATTCTTGGTATTTATAATTTTCAATTTGTTTGATCCGCATTATTTACGTTCTCATACAGATAAAATATCTGAAGAAATGAAGACATTGAATCTAAAAAGAGGTACAATTAGAGGTCAACTGACACCATTTTCAATCTTTCTGTCAGATTTGACAGACATTTCAGAACTCAGTGAATTATGCATAATATAGGAAGAAGCTGAACTACTTTTGAGAGAATTCGATATAGTTCAGTCAGAATTAGAACCAAAGGTTGAAAAAAATGATCATGATACAGATAAAACTAACTTTTCCCAGTGATTAGGGAAATAAATACAAAATTTTGTCAAATTATTTAACTTCTCCCGCTTCACTAAATCCAGGATCCGCTCCTGGGAAAAGGTAAATTTGTGTTTTATAAATATATTATCATTCTATTTAAATGAACTTACATATAGTATGCCTGGATATTTCCTAATTATTCATGTGTTGTTTGGGGATTTTTGATTTTGTACGGTTATGTTTGCCATTATCTCCATAACCTCAGTTAATTGTAGTGTCATGTAGTGTTTCATAAAATATTCCAGATTGTACCTACTGTTCATCAGAGAATTCATTGAACATGCTACGAGCTTAAACTGATTTTTCAGTTTAGAACCCCACACTCTTCGTTATAATGTTATATAAATACTGATACCGAAGAACTAATATCCGATTCAGAAAAATCGAAGAACTTGACTCATAAATGAATACTATTCGATTCTGAAAACCTCACATAATAATGGTTCAACCAAATAGTAAAAATAAATTGGTAGTATACAGGTATTCCATATCAACCCAATAATGAAATAGTTATTTTTGGATTAAGTGCGTGGAATAAGTGTTTTCCAATGACATATTATGTTTGATAGAAACACGAATTTTACAAACGAAAAACAAACAAAATTTTTTGTACACTGTAACTTTGAATTAATTAGCTAAATTACTATGTTATAATGAATAAATACAATTTCACATCATAGAAGTTAGCTTGCTCTATCGCTACAATAGAAACGGTTTGTTGCAGTAAAAAAGTGTTTTTCACGTATCGATAGATATGAAAAAATGTGTCAAATATTCTAACAGTTGCACAAAAACAATATTTTTTTATCAAATACAGCCACATGAAGGACACATAAGTGACATTTCATTTTCGTAATACTCAGATTCGATTTGTTTCCAAAAACCACATGATGAACGCTCTCATCATAATAATTAACTTTTCAATATTATGGTGCGTTCAGATTTGCACATTTTAATCCCAACGAACAGAACAAATAAAGCGAATGAACCGAATTTGGGTAGTAGACTTTCCATCGACCCTCAAAATCTCCAGAAGTCATACTAGTTCACTCTGTATTCGTTGCTCTCATTGTTTTTTTTCTCATCCGTAGGTAACCACTTTACAAACAAATTTATGTTTTTCTCAAAATCCGTATCTTTCATTTGTACCAATTGTTCAGACTTTGAATCAATATGAACAAATATCTGATAAACTACGAGCGCGAGTGTACTGAATGCAGCTAGCATTTATTCGGACTATTCTGTTCTGCTTGTTCCTGCCCAGTGCCCATGTTACATCGCCTCCACAGCTGATAACTCTCCGTAATAGGATGAACCTTATCATTGCTAACCATGTACTTTCATGCCAACACACATATATCATATACCTCTATTATTATAATTCATTCTATTTCACTACTTCACCTTGCGTAGTTTCATATTAATGCTTTTGTATCAATTCAAATAAAGTTTTTTTTTTTAAAGCTTTTCGTTATACCACTACTTATAACTCTCGCTCAGTTTGTTCTGATCATTCGGTCTGAATTGTTCAAATCTGGACACATCATTAGATCACATTCTACCAGTTTCATTCTATTCGAAATATTGAGTTATTCCTGAGCTCAAGATCAACTTGATTCAATGTAAGGAAGCGACATGAGACGACTTCTAGTGAGCTTCAATCCTGGAAAATATTATTTAATTTAGCTTTCAGAAATACAATACCGTCCATTAATGATAATAAGAATAAAATTCTTCTCATAACAGGGTCTATGAAACTTCCGATGCATATGGGTGGGTGAAGCTATGTAGAATCCCCAATCTTGAAAAACTTTCTGTACAGCAACATTTCCTTCATTCACATGATATTTTCTTACCATTCATGCAACATAATGGGCTGGCATATGTTAGTCCCGAATATAACCAGTTACTTCTATTGCATATTTTTGTAGATAATGACAGCTGAAACCAGAAAATCATTAGTTTTGTACATACTTTTCAAGTTTCATTGGATAGACATATACTAGAAACTACAAATGTCACGGGGGTTTCTTATATTATCTAGAGAATCTTTTCAAATTTAGATTTCGCTGTGCATTATGTCTGAATTTATTATGAATTGAATGTATCGTATCCATCAGATTATGAGCTAGACTAAATCCTCAAACTCTAGAACACCACATTACAGTTATTCGCGATACCCGAAAATAATAGAGATAACCGTGATTGACGGAACTCATATCATAGATTTCTTAGACGACTTATGAAACAGTGCCCGTCAAATTAAAGATTGGGGAACACATATTAGTATTTTAATCATATATTCATGTGTACCGTAATACATTAACTGGATAATTGAAGACATTTTTACTAACACAAAGATATTGCCCATAATAAATGACGTTAAGGTTAACTGAAATTCTCAATGATCTTGAAATTATTATTGTTATAGAAACAAACTAACCAAAAAACCTTTCAAATTTGACAAAACTTTATTGACATTCTGATTATAGTACTCATATTCGGGTATGCATTTTATGTGATACAACCTTGACTTATTTCAGAATTATATAGATACAATTTGCAAGAGGCTGTATTCAATTGATTTCTCACCCGTAATTTCGATATATTCAAAATCATGGCACAACTCAGATGCTCAATGATTTCTCTTCCAACAACAGTTAATCCCATACAAATCTCCGAACAAGCTTTCATGCCTTGTGGGTTACATTGTACGAAGGTATATTTCTTCTGGAACAAGGGTTTCGATCTCAAAAATTGTCCAGTAAAAGCTCCACAATAGCAAAATCCCACTAAAATGAAAAACAGTATATCATAACCGTAATGGATTAATTTGTTGAATGTTCACTATTCATTGGAATTACAAGCAATCTTATTCGCTGAATTGCTCAAAGAATATTGCCTACTCCTGCATTTTGATTTTTACTCTAGCTAATTGCAGGCGGTCACACAGTGTCACAGTGCCGCAGTTATGAATGAGCACTGGGACCGGCAAATCTAATAAGGCCACTATCGTGTATGTAACTTAAGAGATATAGAATTAAATTTTCTGAATTATGAAGATAACTTAGATAATTTAACATATGATTATAAAGATGAATAAACGTAAAAGATTGAACCATAGGCGGAATTCGAACCCACATTTCTGGATTTCCAGTCCAGGGTGTTTACCAATTACACCACTTTCGTCCTGTTAGATTTTATATTTTTGTAAATTTAAATCTATGAAAGGATAGTAGATCATTGATGAACACAATGCGATTCGATGTCCTACCATAGATCAACTATTCACGCACATTCATCTAAAGTTCAGTCGTTTTTTTTTAAGTAAGGATTGTAGTCGAATGAATGGTTAAGGTCTTTTACATGTTCATTAAGCGCAGTTGATGAATTTTTGGTATATTTGTGCCCATTCAATCTTTTTTCGAGGTATTGTGAAGATTGGCCAATTTATACCTTTCGGCAATCTTCGCAAGGGATGGAATAAGCAGTATGGGTTATTTTTTTGAAAGGTACGCTGCTTTTCAGTTCAGTAAAGGACTTTTCTGGTTTGAATAACTGTTATGACATATATGTAGGTCATAAGGTTTTACTATATATACAAGAAAGTATACATATATTCCAAATGGTTCAAGAATACAAATGAAATATATATATATATATATATATTCGAAAGGTAGTAACGACCGTCACTAGTTGAAATTTAGAAGGTTTGTTAACGGGAATTTCGGTCTGTAGTTGGGCAATCAAAAGAAAACTATTTTTTCTATACCAATATTTCGCAATAATTTATTGCTTCTTCAGGGTACTACAATTTTTACAAATTAGATGACAATTATGTATTTAGGTTAATACTTACAGAAGTTTAGGTTAATATTAAACTAGACATTTCTACAAAAAACATTTAGATTTTTCTTCACCTTATTATAGTCATTGGACTGAAGATTCTATTTTCCAATTATGTCACCAAGTTAAATTTAAAATAAAGACGAATTACAATGAGATGATAATGGATACATTTTAAAATTTGACATTTAACTAGTCAGGTTATAACGGTAAAAATACACGTGCATATCGGACTAACAGCTGATTGTGAAGTCTCTAATGCGCAAAATCTGGATTTGAAAGCACGTCACCACCATAGAGTGTGACGAGGTTGAATTGAATATTTCTTATTAGGAATAAGAATCACTGAACATTTAACTATTCATTTTTGTGGTTTTAATCAACTGTCAATAAAAAGGAATATATTATATTCAAATTGTCTGTGTCTGTTTTCTTATTTAAAACTGAAGGTTCCTTATTGATGTGGTACATTTCTAAAAACAATCTTTTCCTGGATAAAGAAAGTAATTACAAAAAAAGATTGTTTTTAGAAATGTACCACATCAATAAGGAACCTTCAGTTTTAAATAAGAAAACAGACACAGACAATTTGAATATAATATATTCCTTTTTATTGACAGTTGATTAAAACCACAAAAATGAATAGTTAAATGTTCAGTGATTCTTATTCCTAATAAGAAATATTCAATTCAACCGAGTCACACTCTATGGTGGTGACGTGCTTTCAAATCCAGATTTTGCGCATTAGAGACTTCACAATCAGCTGTTAGTCCGATATGCACGTGTATTTTTACCGTTATAACCTGACTAGTTAAATGTCAAATTTTAAAATGTATCCATTTTCATCTCATTGTAATTCGTCTTTATTTTAAATTTAACTTGGTGACATAATTGGAAAATAGAATCTTCAGTCCAATGACTATAATAAGGAGAAGAAAAATCTAAATGTTTTTTGTAGAAATGTCTAGTTTAATATTAACCTAAACTTCTGTAAGTATTAACCTAAATACATAATTGTCATCTAATTTGCAGATTGTCATCTAATTTGAAGATAACTTAGATAATTTAACATAGGATTATAAAGATGAATAAACGTAAAAGACTGAACCATAGGCGGGATTCGAACCCACATTTCTGGATTTCTAGTCCAGGGTGTTTACCAATTACACCACTTCGGTCCTGTTAGATTTTTATATTTTTGTAAATATAAACCTCTGAAAGGATAGTAGATCATTGATGAACACAATGCGATTCGATGCCCTACCATAGATCAACTATTCACGCACATTCATCTGAAGTTCAGTCGTTTTTTGAAGTAAGGATTGTAGGTTAGTACTGCTATGGTTGGCAGTTACTTGACAGTTCTTATTCAAATGACAGCATCCCGGTTCTTATATATTTCAATAGAACTGACTGAGAATTGTTCTGGTTGATTATAAACAAGTTTAAAGTTTCTTTGCCTAATTGGCCACTATCGTGTATGTAACTTAAGAGATATAGAATTAAATTTTCTGAATTATGAAGATAACTTAGATAATTCAACATAGGATTATAAAGATGAATAAACGTAAAAGACTGAACCATAGGCTTTATAATCCTATGTTAAATTATCTAAGTTATCTTCATAATTCAGAAAATTTAATTCTATATCTCTTAAGTTACATACACGATAGTGGCCAATTAGGCAAAGAAACTTTAAACTTGTTTATAATTAACCAGAACAACTCTCAATCAGTTCTATTGAAATATATAAGAACCGGGATGCTGTCATTTGAATAAGAACTGTCAAGTAACTGCCAACCATAGCAGTACTAACCTACAATCCTTACTTCAAAAAACGACTGAACTTCAGACGAATGTGCGTGAATAGTTGATCTATGGTAGGCATCGAATCGCATTGTGTTCATCAATGATCTACTATCCTTTCAGAGGTTTATATTTACAAAAATATAAAAATCTAACAGGACCGAAGTGGTGTAATTGGTAAACACCCTGGACTAGAAATCCAGAAATGTGGGTTCGAATCCCGCCTATGGTTCGATCTTTTACGTTTATTCATCTTTATAATCCTATGTTAATCCTAAGTTATCTTCATAATTCAGAAAATTTAATTCTATATTTCTTAAGTTACATACACGATAGTGGCCATTTAGGCAAAGAAACTTTAAACTATATATATATATATATATATATATATATATATATATATAGTGGACTAATGAACTTCTGGATGACGTGCCGGTCCGTGGGGGATACATGTCACGGCTGCATGCACTTTGGTGCATCATGCATCCTCTATGCCGTGACTTTTCCGCACAAACATTGCGGAATGAAGTATTCTACCTGCGGAGAACCGGCTATATAAGAACGATTCTTCGGCAGGCTGCAGCACCAGAACCGGATCTAGCCGCACCAGCACCATATGTGGTGCATCGCAACAGATCTGGTACAGCAAGCCTGCCCCAAAACACCGAAGTTGATCTTAGAACTAAGAGAACCCGAATCAACATCAGGGTCTCCGTACGACCACACGAGCTGGTAGAATTGGACACGTTGAATAACGACGAGCTTCCGGAATTCGCCGATCTCTGGGAAATCAACAAGGCCGTGTACGGTGCCGCGAAGCGACTCGTTCCAGAAGTGCGGAGTGAGAGATCGCACGACCAGATCGATAAAACCGAATGGCGCCTACACAAAGCCGAGGCCAAAGCGAGCATCTCGGATCCAGTGTGTGCTGGATTTTATTTCTAGCGGCAGGACTTCCACGCCAAAAATTAGGCGTATAGCCGCCAAACTGCGACGCCTCCATCACACACTGAAACGTACAGTGTTGCAGACCATCAAGCAACATTGTGCGGATGGGATTCGAGTCCTGGGCGTGGTAAGGCGAAATCTGGCCAAACGGGTTAGACGCATCAGGGAGAATTCCTTGTTTCGCGATGACCCGTCTCGGCTTTTTTAATCTCCACCGCTCACAATTGCTGCTCAACCGACAGTGGAGGAGGTTGAGCAGTTCTGGAAAGGAGTGTATGAATCACCGCGTCCAATTCAACTAGACACTCCAGCCCTAGCACACTTTGAAATATTTTGCGCTGAACGTCAACTTCCGCAAACAGAAGTATGCGAAGCAGTCAGCGAGAATGAGGTCCGACAAGCTCCTGTCGGTACCAAAAACTTTGCTGATCCCGGCTCTGACGGCATTAAAATGTGGTGGTGGGAGAAATTTCCTTCCACTCACCGCCGTCTGGCCAGAGTCTTTAAATCATGACTCAAAGAGGAGCGGCATATTCCAAGCTGGGCTGTCAAGGGGTACACTGTGCTACTTCCAAAGAGTGGAGACTTGTCTGATCCCAAGAACTACCGGCCGATCACTTGTCTCAACATCTGCTAGAGGTAATTTACACGTATCTTGTATGCTTGGTCGTTGAAATCGATCGGTCCGGTAATCAATAACATCAGCGAGCAGCGTGGGGCAAAGAAAGGCAAAGAGGGTTGTCGGGAGAACCTGGTGACAGATAGATAGATCTATCACTCAGGACTTCATACTCTACAAGCGCAACCTTTCCATGGCCTGGATTGACTACCGCAAGGCATTTGATTCAACATCACATAAGCTATTATTATACTTGCTCCAATGCCTTGCGGTACCAACCCCACTAGTGAGAGACATAGAACATCTGTTGTCACTTTGGAAGACACGTTTTGCCATCACATTGAAGTATAGAAATCTTCCAATGTGCTGAAAATGGGCGCCAGGGACAAAACAAGTATTTCTCTCTCTACAACAGAGATACTGGGAATTATAACCCTCATGCTGGTGATAATCATCATAGTGTACCTAGTTCACAGGATGGTTAGGAAAATGATAGTTAGGAAAATGATGACTAGGAAAATCAGGGAGGAAATCAGAAGAAGTCAACCGACATTGGTGTAGTGCTTCGAACATCATGTGAGTAGTGACCATTTTAAACAGTTTTAAGTACATTTTAGAAGAATTAAGAGTTTTTAATAGGAATCTAAACAGAGACAATAGTTTTAGAAAAACAGATTTAACCGCTACTAGGAGGAAATTAGATAAGTTAAATGTAATAACCGAAAATTTTAAGCTTGAGAAAGACATACTTAACAGAGAATAACATGAACAAAACTTAATTTCAGAGGCAAGGAAATACACAGGTTCAATAGAGAATTTAATTGAAAGTATAAAAAATAGTTTAACCGAAAGATTAAATTTAATTGGTTCAGTTGTTCAAGCGTCAAATATGTCTGACAAGTTTGATTTACGCACCGTGACCTCTTTACTTCCAGTAATGAATGGAAATAATGACGTCACGAAACAGTTAATCAATGCTATCGAATTATGCAGCGACATGCTAGATAATTCTGGAAGGGTATTTTTAATAGATTCCGTTCTTAAAACTAGGCTGAGCCAAAATGCAAAACTGAGAATCAAGAAAGCATACGACTCAGTTGAGGCATTTGTTCAGGACATAAAAAGTAAACTGCTTACGAGAAAATCGGAGGCTGCCCTCGCAAATGAATCCCATAGCGCAAAGCAAGGAATCAAAAGCATTGATAGCTTTGGAGGAACTGTTGAACGTTTATTGGTAGATCTGACAATAGCACAAGCCGAAGGAGATGAAGAAACAGCAAATATCTTGAGGTCGACTAACGAAAGATTAGCTGTAAACATTCTCGCAAATGGACTAAACAATAACGACCTACGCACAATAGTAAAGGCTAGAAATTATGACAATTTGGCCGACGCTATTTGTGGAGCAGTAGAAGAAAATTAATCTCTACATACAGAGAAAACCAAAGTGGAAACATTCCACATGCGGGACTATAGAGTCAAGCAAGATAACAATTTTGGCGCAAGGCATCAAAATTATAGAAGACAATACAAGCCCGTCAGGGGGAACAACCAACGTTACAATAACAATTTTCAACAAAATTAAAAAAGACAGAGTGTTTAACGCCAACACAAACCCTCTAGAAATAATTTTCAAAATAATAATGGGTTCAAACCCAAAAATCAAGGTTGCTTCACAGCTCAAATGGCAGGTAATCTAAACAGTAGTAGCACTTCAGAAGAAGAGGTGAAAAGTTTACTTAAGAATCAGTTTTTTCGTTCCGAATAGAGTGAATGGAAATTTAAGTACAAATGGAATGAATTGTGTGAAAATGAGATATGGGATGAATGAATTAAATTTTCTTATCGACACAGGATCTTCAGTCAGTGTCATTTTCGAGGAAGTTATTCAAAATTCAGAGAGGATAAACGAGAACAGAAAAAGTAAACATACAAGGAATCGCTAGTTCCGTAATGTCTTAAGGCTTCGTCAACATAAATTTAAAAGTAAACAATATAGCGTTTGAACAAGAATTTAAAGTTTTAAATCAACTCACTAACGGAATTCAAGGAATACTGGGGTCAAATTTCTTTTTAAAACATAAAGCAATAATAAATTATGAAACTTTTACTTTTAC
The DNA here is from genome assembly GCA_958510875.1 of Endomychus coccineus. Lineage (NCBI taxonomy): Eukaryota > Metazoa > Arthropoda > Insecta > Coleoptera > Endomychidae > Endomychus > Endomychus coccineus. The sequence goes on along the minus strand of OY294069.1, from coordinate 85,822,598 downwards.
ATTATTCATGCTGAATAATGGAAAAATTTCAATGTCAATTCATTCAAGGTATGAATGTTATACAACAATTCCTGCAAGGTGTGAAATTGTACGATACTTCGATGTAAGAGAGAACGAAGAATGCATTGTTTTGAATGAGGAATTATGCAATGGTGTTTTTATTGCAGGCACAATTGTAAAACCAGTACAAGGTCAAGTTCCTGTACATATTTTGAATTCGAATAAAAGAGAAGTGAAAATTAGGAATTTTATCCCTACTTTTGATAAATTATCAATTATAATATATGTAAATTCAAAAAAGATTACATGTCAGTTGAGCGAGTGGAGAAAAAAGTAAATTTGGACACGTTACACGGAGAGGAAAAAACGACTATTGAAAAAATCTGTGCAAAATATGCCGATGTTTTTCATTTAGAAAACGACCCTCTCACGGTAACAAATATCACAAAACAAGGAATTCATCTGAATAAGGACTCTAGTCCAGTGTTCGTGAGACCGTATAGCTTGCCAAACGCACAGAAAGATGGAATTCACAAGCACATAGATAAGATGCTGCAAGATGGCATAATTGAGGAAACCATCTCTGAATGGTCTTCCCCACTTCTAATTGTACTAACGAAGCAAGTAGACAAAAATGGAGTAAAAAAGTGAAGAGTAGTAATAGACTATCGTTTACTCAATAAACAGATAGAAGATGATAGGTTTCCACTTCCCTCCATATCAGAAATTCTAGATTCATTATCAGGAGTAGTATATTTTTCACATTTGGATTTGTCACAAGGATATTACCAGGTGGAATTAGAAACAGAAAGTAGGAAATGCACCGCTTTCACTACAGACAGAGGTCAGTATCAGCTAACAAGGCTACCAATTGGATTAAAGATAAGCCCAAGTGTATTTTCCAGAGTCATGACAATGGCTATGACAGGATCAAATTATGAATCGTGTTTCATATATTTGGCGATCTTATAGTTTTTGGCAAAGATTTGACAACACACAACGTAAATCTCGTGAAAATTTTACACGATTAAAAGATGTAAATTTGAAATTAAATCCAAGCAAATGCGAATTTTTAAAGGAAGAAATTTTATATTTAGTTCATTTAATTTCCGCGAACGGGATATCACTCGATCCGGAAAAGATTGAAGTTATTAAGCAATATCCGGTTCCAGAGGACGCCGGAGATGCAAAGCGTTTTGTAGCTTTCGCAAACTACTATAGGAAATTAATTCCAAATTTCGCAAAAATCGCAAATCCTTTATATCAATTAGCAAGGAAAAATACATCTTTCAATTGGGACGATAAGTGTCAAAAATCTTTTGAAACCCTGAAACTAGCCCTCATGAGCACACCAATCCTGCAATACCCAAATTTTGAAAAGGAAAATAGATTCATTTGGAAATGTGACGCATCGGGATATTCGATAGGAACGGTGTTATCTAACAGTGATGACCGACCTGTCGCATATGCCAACAGAACATTAAACAAGGCAGAACAAAACTATTGCACTATCGAAAAAGAACTTTTGCTAACAGTTTGGGCCGTAAAGCATTTCAGACCCTATCTATATGGTCGAACCTTTGATATATACACTGATCACAGACCGCTGGTATATCTTTTTGGCATGACAAACCCATCTAGTAGATTGACTAAATTTAGACTGACTCTAGAAGAGTATGATTTTACTATAAATAATATAAAAGGCACGGATAATGTTACAGTCGATGCTTTATCAAGGATTCGTATTGAATCATCAGAACTAAAGACGATGTATAATAAAACATCGGAGGAAATATTTGCAATCACAAGAGGACAAAAGGTAAAAGCAGAAAATGAAAGGACAAATTAATACGAATGATTACGACACTAATAGGATTGATCACTCAGGAGTAGTCGAACTTATAAAACGTCCTACCGATTGTTTGTTACTAGAAGTGTTATCTGAGGAAGAATTCAATGAATTAAACAAGGAAAAATGTCTAGACAAAAATTTTAACAATTCATTATACTATGATGAAGAGAGAAAATTGATTTACATAAAACTACAATTTCGATCGACATTGCACCTAAGGGCATTGTTGAGTAGTGTAGAAAATTTGTGTAAGGATTTCAATATTGCTGGAATATGCATCATGAAAAATTCCAAAAATGAGGAATTAATAAGCGCTCTGAATAAGGAAATAATAGAAATGAAATCTGCCGGTATTGAAATAGGATTAAAAATAAATGTTATATCAGACGTATTAACAATTAATGAAAAAGACTGTAGACAATTAATCTTAAATGATTTTCATACATTACAAACAGGAGGAGACGCAGGTATAAGCCGCATGTTCAATAACATAAAATCAAAACTTGGTGAGGTCTAAGGTCAGATATAGAGAAGTTTGTAAAACGCTGTGACGATTGTCAGTGATATAAACACTTTAGACCTACCAAAGAACCACTAACAGTGACTACCATAGCATCAGCGTCTTTTGAGAACGTGTTTCTTGATTTAGTAGGTCCGATAGACAACGAAATCGGCGACGACCGATATATACTTACTCTTCAATGTGAATTAAGTAAATTTGTCGAAGCTTATCGAATACCTAATAAAGAAGCTAGCACAGTTGCAAAAGCGTTCGTCACTAATTTTGTATTAAGGTATTAAGGGATTCCCAGGGAAATAGCCCACGACCAGGGTACAGAATTTTTGTCGGAAGTGTTCAAGCAATCTTGTAATGTGTTAGGAATAAAACAGCTAAATTCAACAGCTTTTCATCATGAAACGATGGGAGCCCTCGAAAATTCTCATAAGCACCTAGGCGCGTATTTAAGAATTGGGTGGCAAAATTTAAAGATTCATGGACCGAATGGGTACCATTTTGGACTTTTGCATACAACAACACAGTTCATACGGGAACAAAGTACAAACCGCATGACCTAGTGTTCGGGAAATCGTGTAATCTACCTTCCAACATAACGGAACAGGTAGAACCTGTGTACAACTTCGAGAATTATCCGGTTGAGTTGAAATATCGACTTCAACAAGCGTGTAAAGAAGCCAGGGATAATCTGATAGTATCGAAACTGGAACGTGTGCAAAAATCTAGGGAAAATTGTAATATAGTTAATTTTAAGATAGGTGATAAGGTATTAGTGAAAAGTGTTTCGAAAAATAAACTTGAACAATTATACAAGGGTCCTTTCGTGATTACGGAAGAAAGGAACCCCAATGTAGTGATACAAGTAGGAAACAATCAAGTGAATATACATAAAAATAGACTTAAACTATACCATGTTTAGATAAGGTGAATTTTTTGTTGTAGTTAGATAATTTAACATAGGATTATAAAGATGAATAAACGTAAAAGATTGAACCATAGGCGGGATTCGAACCCACATTTCTGGATTTCTAGTCCAGGGTGTTTACCAATTACACCACTTCGGTCCTATTAGATTTTTATATTTTTGTAAATATAGAGAGTGAGACATTAAGCCATAATGGCGTCGAACTCTACGTTTGAGTAACGTGTAAATCTTTTGTAAGTGTTGTGTTTCAATCCCCTAGGCCTCCACCAGGACCACGGGTCAGTTTAGGGCAGACCGCCCAACCTTAAGAGCTGATCCCCATCTCCTTGAGTCCCCTTTTGTTCAACATCCCACTGCTGCCGCTCTCCATTGCTTTAAGACGGACTCGTGAATATTACTCTGGACCACCGAACGACCGGAGGCATCAGATCACCCATTTATTTTACATGGATGGTTTGAAACTGTATGCCTCTGGGGAGAAAAACCTTCATCAAGCTCTCAATGTGGTTCAGGAATATACACGAGCCGTAGTCATGGACTTGGGATTGAATAAATGCGCAATGTTTCATTTGAGGAGAGGACGATCTCCGGAAGTGCACGAGAATATACAGCTTGCCTACGGAATCACCTTCAAACACCTTAATGCTGGAGAGACCTATCGATACCTGTGAATTGAACAGCGTTCTAATTATGACGCTTCCCAGGTAAGGGTGGCTCTCCGCGGCAAGTACAGAAACCTTGTTCGAAAGATTTGGTCTTTCGAACTTTCGAGTGGGAACAAGGTGTCTGAAACAAATACGCTTGCCGTTCCAGTCCTGTTCCACTCTTTTGGAGTGGTGAAATGGACGGTCGATGAGCTGCATAGACTCGACAAAGACACCCGGGAAATGATGCATATTCATCAGAATTTGCATCACAGGTCGTCCGTTTCCAGCATTTTTCGCCCACGTCATCGGGGAGGTAGGGGACTCCTCAGTCTGAAGGGTCTACATCGAAGTGTGGTATGGCTTGTAAAGTTCTTAGGAGTTCGGACCCCCTCCTGTGCTTTGTTAAAAGTCACGAATTGGCCGGAGTGGGAGCATTTATCGTTAAGGCAGCACAAAAAGCTGCGGAAGAACTTGGTATCAAATTTCAGATCTGTCGAGAAGGCTGACTAGAGGGCAACCTCGAGTTCCTTCCTTCTCGCCTGAAAGCCCAGATGAATGCCGCGGAGCAAAATCTTATGCTCAGGCGGCATGTTGACAAGCCGTTACACGGTGTTTTCAATCGAAACATCGAAACGCTCGGTTTGTCAACTAGGCTGACCTTCGGCTACCTAAGGTCAGTCGGACTTACATCCAAGACTGAGGGATTTAACGCAGCTTGCCAAGATGGCGTAATTAATACCTTGGTCTATCGACGCAATGTGATGGGTTTGCAGGTCCCTGATGTCAGCTGCAGGGCCTGTCGAAAGGCGCCTGAGACGCTTTTCCACCTTCTGTCGGCATGTCCGACAAAAGCGGCCTCGGCGTACACCCATCGCCATCATGCGGCCCTACGGGTGCTCAGTAGCGGTGGGGTCACTTGGGGCCGGCCACCTCCGGTCCTTATCAGATGTAGGCAACCAGTGAGACATTCGCGCATGCGTGGTCATGGCTAGAGTGTGGTGTCGCCTCTGACCGCTAGGTGTCGCTTCTGACCGCTAGGGTGTGGTGTCGCTCCTGTCTGCTAGGTGGCTAGAGTTTTGTGTCGCTTCTACCGGCTAAGTGACTAGGGTTTGGTGTCGCTTCTACCCGCTAGGCGGCTAGGGTTTGGTGTCACTTCTGCCCGCTAGGTGGCTAGGGTTTGGTGTCGCTTCTGCCCACTATGGTTGGTGTCGCTTCTGTCCACTAGGTGGCTGGGTCGTTTCTACCCACTAAGGGTTTGGTGTCGGTAGTCTATGGTTCTTCCAATTATGGTCTGGTGATCTATGGCTCTCCCAAATATGGTCTGAAGGCAATCTATGGCCACCAAAAGACGTTGTATGATAGAGAATAAGTTGAAAATTAAAGGAATAGGAGGTATATTAGTAGCAGAAGGATGTGCTGATTTAAATTTGGAAGCGAATGCACAAATGTTTAATGAACGATTTTATTTGTTTAAAAATTTAGCATGCGATGCTGACGGAATAATCGGTCAGAATTTTTTAATTAAGTATTGTGGATTAATAAATTTTGATCTTAGTACCCTCAATTTGAAAAATGAAATTGGATCAACAAAACTAAGATTATATATACATCTGGTAACAGCCAGTTGATGATTATTCCGCCTAGGTGTGAAAGAATTCAATATGTAGTTAAGGGATGACTGTGTAATAATAGCGAGAGAGTTATGTGAGGGAGTTTTTATGGCAGGATTGATTGTGAAGCCAAAAAACGGAATGATTCCAGTGAGAATTTTAAATACAAGAGATGAGTCAGTAAGTTTGGAAAGTTGTATTCCAGAAATACACAGTACAAATGAATATGATTGTTTCGAATTTGAGAAAGTGGACAAAAAGGTAGAACGAGTGAAAAGAATGTTTGCGGAGATTGATTGGAAGGATATGACATTAGAAGAGAAGATCCCTATTGAGAACATCTGCGCCAAATACGCAGATATCTTTCACATACCAGGAGATAAGCTGACAACTACAAATCTAGGTCAACAAGAGATTAAAATTAAACCTGAAGCCAAGCTAAATTATAAAAAACAATATCGTATACCGCACTCTCAAAAGGCGGAGATAGAGAAACAAATAGGAGAAATGCTGGAGAATGACATCATTGAGGAAGCCGTAAGTGCTTGGTCATCACCGTTGTTGATTGTTCCTAAGAAAATAGGGCAAGACGGAAAGAAACGATGGCGTGTCGTAATTGATATTCGTCACCTGAACCTTAATATGGTCGATGATAAATTCCCATTACCAAATATAACTGAAATTCTAGAATCAGTGTCAGGCTCAATGTATTTCACACATTTGGACCTCGCTCAAGGGTACTATCAGGTCGAGCTAGAACCAGGAAGTAGGCCGTGTACCGCTTTTACATCAGGTCGCGGAATGTTCCAAATGTTCCAATGGGCCTAAGGATTAGCCCTCCAAGTATTGCTCGAATAATGACAATAGCCATGGCAGGTCTCAATTATGAAAGATGTTTTGTATACTTAGACGATCTGATTGTGTTTGGAAGAAATCTGAGAGATCACAATGCTAATCTAATCAAAGTGTTTGAGAGGTTAAGGAAAGTCAACTTGAAACTGAACCCTTCAAAGTGCGAATTTTCAAAAAAGGATATCTTATATTTGGGGCATGTTATAACATCAGAGGGCATCCTACCTGATTCGAGCAAAATAGCAGCCTTGCATAATTATCCGGAGCCAAAGTCGGCGGATGAGGTTAAGAGGTTTGTTGCATTCGCTAACTATTATAGAAAATTTATCCCAAATTTCGCGAAGCGAACTTGGTATTTACCGCAACTGACCCGGAAAAACGCTGCATTTATTTGGATTGCCAAATGTCATTTGAAACAATAAAAAAGGCTTTGATGTCCCCACCAGTACTAGATTTTCCAGATTTTTCTGCTGAGAACCAGTTTATAGTACACACAGATGCGTCAGAAAAAGCTTTGGGTGCGGTACTATCGAATGGAAATAGAAAACCGATTGCCTACGCCAGTAGTACACTTAGCAAGGCAGAAAGTAACTATGCCACAATAGAAGAAGAGTTACTAGCGATAGTATGGGCAAGATGACAAGAACTAAAGAGAAAGAGGAAATAGAAACTAAAGTGAGGGATAATAATCAGGTTATCGAACGAAATTCAGGTGCGGAACCGAAAATCGTTGTGATCCTTAAAAAACCCAAACAATGTACGCAACTAACAATAATGAATAAGAAATTGAAGAATAAACTAATGAAAAACGATGATAGAGTAGCTAGTGAAGATGAAAAATTAATATACATGCCCTCTATGAAAACGATCTTTATCGATCCAGATGATCTGGCAGCAAGACCGCTACGCCGTTTGTTAGGACATTTGGAAACATTGTGTGATGAAATCGACATAGAAGAGGTAGTAATAATGAAAGAAGATAGCAATATTGCATTTTTGAAATCGTTGGCCAACGAACTTAATAAAAATGAATATAAAAATTATGATATACCTAGGATATGCATCGTTAATAAAAGAAAATGTATTGAGGATAAAGAAATGCGTACAGTTATTCTGAATAATTTCCATTTATTGCCCTCGAGTGGACATGCAGGTATTAGGAGAATGACAAAAAAAATACAGAAACATTATTTTTGGCTAGGTATGACTAACGACATTTACAAATATGTAGCGAGATGTGACCAATGTCAGCGGAATAAACACGATAGACATACAAGACAACCTCTAGTAGTCACAACAATTGCGGATCGAGCAATTAGAAAAGTATTTCTAGAAATTGTTGGACCACTAGACAAAGACAATGATGATTTTACGTACATACTGACGTTACAGTGTGATTTGACTAAATTCATGGAGGTTTATCCACTTAAATCAAAGGAGGCCAATGTTGTAGCTAGAACATTTGTGGAGGATTTCATCCTAAGATATGGGACGCCTACGGAAATTTGTACTGATCGTGGAACGAAGTTCATGTCAACAGTTATGTGTGATGCAGCGAGGCTCCTAAATATCAATAAATTAAACAGTACAGCATATCACCATGGAACAATTGGGGCGCTGGAAAACACCCATAAACATTTGAAAGCTTCCTTACGTATAATGACGGGGAATCAACCTGAAAATTGGAGCTCGTGGCTTCGATATTGATGTTTCGTGTTTAATACTACAGTTCATACTGAGACTGGTTACACCCCGTTTGAGCTAGTTTATGGTTTTCTGGCAACATTGCCATCTAATTTGATACACATTGAAAAAACTGATCCCATTTATAATCATGATAATTATCTAAGCGAATTGAAATATAGGTTGCAACGAGCATGGTTGAATGCTCATCAGAATTTGGTGTCGAGCAAGGTGAAACGTAAGGAACACTACGATAAGAATTGTTATCCTAGGTCTTACAACAAAGATGATGTGATATTAGTTAAGAGTGAAATGGGAAATAAACTTACCGAAGTGTACGAAGGTCCTTATGTTGTGATCGCGGAACGCGAACCGAATGTTCTATTTCTAAAAGGAGGAAAAACTATTGAAGTGCACAAAAATAGAACAAAGACCTATCGGATTTAAGTGCGCGACGATTTAATTAAAAAATGCTGAACTATGCACAAAACGGGACGTGTTCGAGAATGCATCGCAACAACCTTGGATTACATAATTTTAGTAGAGCATTAATGTTCTATAAGTAGCTGTGAACTTGACACTTATTTTATGTTTACTACATTATAGAGATTACCTTGAAAAAAAAAACAATCGACATCAAATATTTCATTTTATTATAAGAATTTATAAATTATTATATTTATTTGTATTATGTATCGTATTACACTTACTCCTATTAACACCGATGCTGGAGAGAAAAGAATGATTTTAGAATCCAAATTTACGATAGGAGTGTTATTCATATTTGACGAATTTATTCACTTTAGACACAGCAAATAAATTCTTTTCTCTGCAGGGAAGGTGTAGGGAAAATATAGCGTAATATTTAAGTTATTATATTCATGCTGAATATGTATATATTATGTAGAACAATTATTATTGATTCACTAAGCAGTATGTCACCCGTGACAAGAGGGGCGAACGTTACCTTTCAGGTAACACTTACATTGATAGAGAGATGTCTCGATATTCTACCGAGAACGACATGGTACAATCCTGTCACGGGTACTATTGACTTAGTGATGTTTCTTATTGTGTATCAGTGGATAAACCACCTTACCACAACGTCATCTTTTATTCTGCGGTGTCCACGCAGATATCCCAACCTCATATAATCAAAAACCACCAAAGTATTGTGGTTTAATAAATTTTGAACTTAGTACACTAAATTTGGGAAATAGAAATGGATCAACAGAACTAAGATTATATACATCTGGTAACAGCCAGTTGATGATTATTCCGCCTAGGTGTGAAAGAATTCAATATGTAGAGACAAAGTTAATGGATTACTGTGAAATAATAGCGAGAGAGTTATGTGGGGGAGTTTTATGGCAGGACTGATTGTGAAGCCAAAAAACGGAATGATTCCAGTGAGAATTTCGAAAACAAGAGATGAGTCAGTAAGTTTGGAAAGTCGTATTCCAGAAATACATAGTACAAATAAATATGATTGTTTCGAATTTGAGAAAGTGGACAAAAATGTAGAACGAGTGAAAAGAATGCTTGCGGAGATTGATTGGAAGGATATGACATTAGAAGAGAAGATCCCTATTGAGAACATCTGCGCCAAATACGCAGATATCTTTCACATACCAGGAGATAAGCTGACAACTACAAATGTAGGTCAACAAGAGATTAAAATTAAACCTGAAGCCAAGCCAGTTTATAAAAACCATATCGTATACCGCACGCTCAAAAGGCAGAGATAGAGAAACAAATACGAGCAATGCTGGAAAATGACATCATTGAGGAAGCCGAAAGCGCTTGGTCATCACCGTTGTTGATTGTTCCCAAGAAAATAGGTCGAGACGGAAAGAAACGATGGCGTGTCGTAATTGATTATCGTCACCTGAACCTTAATATTGTCGATGATAAATTCCCATTACCAAATATAACTGAAATTGTAGAATCAGTGTCAGGCTCAATGTATTTCACCCATTTGGACCTTGCTCAAAGGTACTATCAGGTCAAGCTAGAACCAGGAAGTAGGCCGTGTACCGCTTTTACATCAGGTCGCGGAATGTTCCAAATGAAGAGGCTACCAATGGGCCTAAGGATTAGCCCTCCAAGTTTTTCACGAATGATGACAATAGCCATGGCAGGTCTCAATTATGAAAGATGTTTTGTATACTTAGACGATCTGATTGTGTTTGGAAGAAATCTGAGAGATCACAATGCTTATCTAATCAAAGTGTTTGAGAGGTTAAGGAAAGTCAACTTGAAATTGAACCCTTCCAAGTGCGAATTAAAAAAAAAGATATCTTATGTTTGGGGCATGTTATAACATCAGAGGGCATCCTACCTGATTCGAGCAAAATAGCAGCCTTGCATAATTATCCGGAGCCAAAGTCGGCGGATGAGGTTAAGAGGTTTGTTGCGTTCGCTAACTATTATGGAAAATTTATCAAGGATTGCCAAATGTCATTTGAAACAATAAAGAAGGCTTTGATGTCCTCACCAGTACTAGATTTTCCAGATTTTTCTGCTGAGAACCAGTTCATAGTACACACTGATGCGTCAGGAAAAGCTTTGGGTGCGGTACTATCGGATGGAAATGGAAAACCGATTGCTTACGCCAGTAGAACACTCAACAAGGCAGAAAGTAACTATGCCACAATAGAAAAAGAGTTACTAGCGATAGTATGGGCAACACGACATTTTCGGCCGTATTTATTTGGTAAGCGGTTCAAGATCATGACAGATCACAGGCCGTTGATTTTTCTTTTCACACACAACAATCCCTCAAGCCGTCTGACAAAGTTTAGGTTATGTTTAGAGGAATACGATTTCGACATTGAATACATTAAAGGTTCTGACAACGTAATAGCTGATGCCTTGTCACGAATTTCGATTGAAGAGCTTAAGAGCATAAATCAACACAGCATAGCAGTTGTCACAAGGGCACAAACAAGAACTAAAGAGAAAGAGGAAATAGAAACTAAAGTGAGGGATAATAATCAGGTTATCGAACGAAATTCGGGTGCGTAACCGAAAATCGTTGAGATCCTTAAAAAACCTAAACAATGTTTGCAACTAACAATGAATAAGATATTGAAGAATAAACTAATGGAAAACTATGATAGAGTAGCTACTGAAGATGAAAAATTAATATACATGCCCTCTATGAAAACGATCTTTATCGATCCAGATGATCTGGCAGCAAAACCGCTAGGCCGTTTGTTGGGACATTTGGAAACATTGTGTAATGAAATCGACATAGAAGAGGTAGTAATAATGAAAGGATATAGCAATATTGCAATTTTGGAATCGTTGGCCAACGAACTTAATAAAAATGAATATAAAAATTTTGATATACCTAGGATATGCATCGTTAATAAAATAAAATGTATTGAGGATAAAGAAATGCGTACAGTTATTCTAAATGCTTTCCATCTATTGCCGTCGAGTGGACATGCAGGTATTAGGAGAATGACAAAAATAATACAGAAATATTATTTTTGGCCAGGTATGACTAACGACATTTACAAATATGTAGCGAGATGTGACCAATGTCAGCGGAATAAACACGATAGACATACAAGACAACCTCTAGTAGTCACAATAACTGCGGATCGAGCATTAAGAAAAGTGTTTCTAGACATTGTTGGACCACTAGACAGAGACAATGATGATTTTACATACATACTGACGTTACAGTGTGATTTGACTAAATTCATAGAGGTTTATCCACTTAAATCAAAGGAGGCCAATGTTGTAGCTAGAACATTTGTGGAGGATTTCATCCTATGATATGGGACGCCTACGGAAATTTGTACTGATCGTGGGACAGAGTTCATGTCATCAGTTATTTGTGATGAAGCGAGGCTCCTAAATATCAACAAATTAAACAGTACAGCATATCACCATGAAACAATTGAAGCACTGGAAAACACCCATAAACGTTTGAAAGCTTTCTTAGGTATAATGACGGGAACCAACCTGAAAATTGGAGCTCGTGGCTTTGATATTGGTGTTTCGTGTTCAATGCTACAGTTCATACTGAGACTGGTTACACCCCGTTTGAGCTAGTTTTTGGTTTTCTGGCAACGTTGCCATCTAATTTGATAAACATTGAATAACTGATCCCATTTATAATCTTGATAATTATCTGAGCGAATTGAAATATAGGTTGCAACGAGCATGGTTGGATGCTCATCAGAATTTGGTGTCGAGCAAGGTAAAACGTAAAGAACACTACGATAAGAATTGCTATCCTAGGTCTTACAACAAAGATGATTCGATATTAGTTAAGAGTGAAACGGGAAACGAACTTACCGAAGTGTACGAAGGTCCTTATGTTGTGATCACGGAACTGAAAAAATTCAGATTAAAATTGGATTTTCGTTTTTGAATCTCAGGCAGCCATTTTGATTCACAAATTAAAAGTAAATTTCACAAGAGAATCATTCTAAATCTTGATATAAATCCGAATAGTTCATTCGCAACGACAAAGAATAATGGATGAAAATTTCGATGATCTTAAGCCATATTTAAATTCACAAATCAAAAATAAATTTCACAAAAGCACTGATATAAATTTTGATGAATTTCCGAATAGTTCATTTGCAACGACAAAAAATACTGAAAATAAATATTGAAATAGATGGTAATAATAATAGTTTGAATCAAAATCTTTTCCCTTCATAGATTTTGGAAGTAGTTTCATGTTGGTGGCACCTCTAACTCTGAAAAAAAAATCAGAAAATTCGAGGGATATTTTTCCATAATGTCGAGTCAATTCCCATTATGGGAATGAATAAAATTTGAGTTTGAAAGATGGATAACGTACTAAGATATAATGAGTTTTTGTAAACTATGATTTTTCTGCTATTTTTGTTGTCAATAAAATTGTAAAAGATGATTGTGCAAAAATGAATGAATTATTCATCGCAAAAATTCCAGGGTATGATTTGCATGAGTGAAGCTTCATTCTGAGACCAACCACGACACAAAAGCTTGGTTCGTTTGCTTTTGACACAAAAATCAAAATTTTAACAGTTGTCGATCATCATTAAATTTTAATTTTTTGATTTCTTTGAAGTCTTGTGAACAAGAAAGGTTCTCATGAATTTTTCGCTAGAATGCATTCCTGAGGAACTACAAACCTTTGAAAATTGGAAAAGAAGCAACAAATTTCTCAATTTTGGACACGCCAAAACTCAATTGAGCTATCAAAAAATTTTGAAAAAATTCACAGGATCAGGGTTTGAGTGTAAGAATACTATCAAAGTTTGAGTGGAAAAAAAAATATTTCGCTTCACATTGACCTGACCATATATATATATATATTATCTTAAGAGATATCTTATCTGGTTAACCGAAGCTACTCCTCCCCCCGGTCGGTAAGTAGATTCAGGTTCCTAAATCATGTGCCCTAACTATTCTAATTGAACCCAGAATGACTGCCTTTTGCATCCGGTCTATCAAGATCTGCGCCGAGTTCTTACAGGCCGGAATGATCTTCAAGTTTGAACGCAGCGAAGACCGAATTCCGCCCAAAACACCGATGATCAGAATCACTGTTACGACCTTGTGGACAGGGTATAGCGTGCGGAGCTCGAACAGGAGATCTTGATATTTTGTCCATTCTTCCTCCTCTTTCAAGACTATGTTCTTCTCTGTCGGAGCGGAGAATTCGATGACATACATACTCTTGATTATTTTATCGAGGAGGACAACGTCAAGCCTATTTGCATGTATGGACCTGACGGTCGGAAACGGGTAATTCCAGAAGATCTGGCATTTTTCGTTTCCGACAACGGACTCAAAATCTCCTGGCATGTAAGGTAACACCGGCTTTCGGTCTATTCCATACGAGTGCCTTAGATGGTAATACATCACCCGTAGGGCCGCATTATGGCGTTGAGTGTACGCCGAGGCCGCTTTTGCCGGACATGCCGACAGAAGGTGGAAAAGCGTCTCAGGCGTCTTCGACAGGCCCTGCAGTTGACATCAGGGACCTGCACACCCATCACATTGCGGCGATAGACCAAGTTGTTAATTACGCCATCTTGGCAAGCTGCGGTGAATCCCTCAGTCTCGGATGTAAGCCCGTGTGACCTTAGGTAGCCGAAGGTAAGCCTAGTTGACAAGCCGAGCGTTTCGATGTTTCGATAGAAAACACCGTGTATCGGCTTGTCAACATGCCGCCTGAGCATCAGATCTTGCTCCGCGGCATTTATCTGGGCTTTCAGGCGAGAAGGTAGAAACTCGAGGTTGCCCTCTAGTCGACCTTCTCGACTGATCTGAAATTCGAGACCAAGTTCTTCCGCAGCTTTTTGTGCTGCCTTAACGATAAGTGCCCCCACTCCGGCCAATCCGTGACTTTTAATAAGGCACAGGAGGGGGGTCCGAGCTCCTAAGAACTTTACAAGCTATACTCAGAACCACACTTCGATGCAGACCCTCCAGACTGAGGAGTCAGTCCCCTACCTCCCCGATGACGTGGGGGATAAATGCGGGAAACGGACGACCTAGGATGCACACTGTGATGGATATGCATTATTTTCCGGGTGTCTTTGTCGACCGTCCATTTCACCACTCCAAAAGAGTGGAGCAGGACTGGAACGGCAAGCATATTTGTTGCAGACACCTTGTTCCCACTCGAAAGTTCGGAAGACCAAATCTTTCGAACAAGGTTTCTGTATTTGCCGCGGAGAGTCACCTCCACACGGGAAGCGTCATAATTAGGACGCTGTTCAATTCCCAGGTATCGATAGGTCTCTCCAGCATCAAGGTGTTTAAAGATGCTTCCGTCGGCAAGCTGCATATTCTCGTACACTTCCGGAGATCGTCCTCTCCTCAAATGAAACACTGCGCACTTCTCCAATCCCAACTCCATGCCTACGGCTCGTGTATATTCCCGAACCACATTGAGAGATTGATAGAGGTTCTTCTCCTCAGAGGCACACAGTTTCAAATCATCCACGTAAAATAAATGGGTGATCTGATGCCTCCGGTCGTTCGGTAGTCCAGAGTAATATCCACGAGTCCGTCTTAAAGCAATGGAGAGCGGCAGCAGTGAGATGTTGAACAAGATGGAACTCAAGGAGACTCCCTGGAAAACTCCCCTCTTGAATGTTACCAACTCTGTCAAGACTCGTCGTGTGCCTGATGTGATGGCAAAACGGGTGTTCCAGAGTTGCAACAGATGTTCTATGCATCTCACTAGTGGGGTTGGTACCGCAAGGCATTGGGGCAAGTATAATAATAGCTCATGTGATGTTGAATCAAATGCCTTGCGGTAGTCAATCCAGGCCATGGAAAGGTTGCGTTTGTAGTGTATGGAGTCCTGAGTGATAGATCTATCTATCACCAGGTTCTCCCGGCAACCGTCCATGCCTTTCTTTGCCCCGCGCTGCTCGCTGATGTTATGAATTACCGGACCGATCGATTTCAACAACCTAGCATGCAAGAAACGTGTAAATAACTTGTAGCAGGTGTTGAGACAAGTGATCGGATGGTAGTTCTTGGGATAAGACAAGTCTCCACTCTTTGGAAGTAGCACAGTGTACCCCTCGACAGCCCAGCTTGAAATATGCCGCTCCTCTTTGAGCCATGAGTCAAAGACTCTGGCTAGACGGTGGTGAGTGGAAGGAAATTTCTTCCACCACCATATGTCAATGCCGTCAGGGCCGGGGTCAGTAAAGTTTTTGGTACCGACAAGAGCTTGTCGAACCTCATCCTCGCTGACTGCCTCGCACACTTTGTTTGCGGAAGTTGACGTTCAGCGCAAAACATTTCGAAGTGTGCTAGAGCTGGAGTGTCTAGGTGAATTGGACGCGGTGACTCATACACTCCTTTCCAGAACTGCTCAACCTCCTCCACAGTCGGTGGAGCAGCAATTGTGGGCGGTGGAGATTCAAAAAGCCTAGACGGGCTATCGCGAAACAAGGAATTTTCCCTGATGCGTCTAATCCGTTTGGCCAGATTTCTCCTTACCAGGCCCAGGACTCGAATCCTATCCGCACAATGCTGCTTGATGGTCTGCAACACTGTACGTTTTAGTGTGTGATGGTGGCGGCGCAGTTTGGCCAACTCTCTCGGTTGTAACCGACCTGTTAACTTATTATTCCGACAATTATAAATAAATCGGAAAATTGAAGCCACCATGCGTTGTTTCAAGTTACTGTTGTGTTTTAATTTATTTTTTAATGCACCATATTGTTTGAGTGTAAGATCTCTAGAATTGCTGAGCATTTTTATATTATTTACGAACGGAAGTTTCACAATAAAAGGACCATTTTGATCCCGTTTATGAGTGTTTACAAAATGTGTTTCATCCTTGGCGTTCGACTACTAGCACGCAAAGCCTCTTAAAGGCGCTAGGGTAAGTATACGACTAGCGCGCGAGCTACCTGCGGTATACATGTTTGTGCTTCCACAATAAATTCTTTTAAATCACCGGCGAATTCATAAATGGATGCGCACTGGAAAAGCATACGTTAAAGTGCGAATGAAATGATTCGCATGCATTTGTTGTTTCGCAATTCCAAATATTGTCTGTTGCCCATATCTGTGGTGAATATTTTGCGTCGTTATACATGTAACTTGTCTTCAAATAACCGTCAAATCTTTCCAATTGTGACAAATAACCAACGTACGGTTCCATGATACGATAGGCTTCTTGTACCTCGTCTGGTTGTAGAAAAGGTATGCCAAATGTCCATTTGAGCCACATTCCAATTACAGATTGGTTATTCTTGTATTCTCGAACGAGACCAAATTCATGAATTTTCCTGAAACACGCCTGGGTGAGGTGGAATAAACAGCCATGGTTTATCAACCCAGGCCAACGTGATCTCAACTAATCTTGAATTGCCTATTCAAAATCCACAATAACCTTGTACGGAAAAAATATCCACGGGTATTCCCAACATTTATAAATTATTGATTGAAATAAAATGTCGTAAGTTGTTTTTGACAAACAAAACAACAGCGGTATTTAGTTGTTGTTTTTCACTCCATGGATGATGAAAAGTTGCTGGAAATGTTGGACACAATACTCAAATGTACCGTCCATATAGATCGTTCTCATTTGGCATAAAAACTGTAGACTTTGAATAGTTCCAAGCACTATTTTTTGGATGACAGTATCATTGATAAGGATCATACTTTCATTGTCTGGTGTAGAAATCTGATCATTCTGGATCATCCAATCAATACGTTCATGAGTTTCTACAATGTCACTTGGAATGGCTGGAAATTCGGATCTTCTTGTGTGAATGATTCGACGGCGACATTGCAACTTATATATACATACCTCCTACGTTATCGATCACACGTAACCCTTTCCATTTTGCACTTAACATAGATAACATGGTTGAAAATTAGAACAGATAGATTAAAATTAAATCTGAATAAAATATAAAAATGTTGACGGAAAATTGAGAAAATAAGTCCAAATAGTAATTGATTGCATAACATATCATGATGTTGGGCTTTTTTGAATCAAATCTTTTGTTTATAATTATCTAAATAACCTCCCAAAAAAACAAAAATCAAAAATGTTGCAAAAGAATCTATCAGCCGTACCATATCTATGCTTATATTGAATACCAATGTATATTATGAGTTTGGTTCAAGTTAGGAAAAAGATCAAAAAAGACTAAGATCCTCTTTTTTTTATTGTTTGATGAATTAAAAAAAATTCATTTACAAACAAAAGTGCATTTTAATTTTGTTTTGATCACATAAAAGAAGGTTACGGTTGCAGGTATACGGTAGGTAGCTCGCGCGCTGGTCGAATACCGACCTCGCGCGCTAGTGGTATGAGAAGGGGATTATTTTTAATGAGCTGTGCGCTAGTCGTAGATGCCCCCATCCTTGACATCTACCCCTATGTCGGCAGGCCACTGGTCTATTTCCCAGAACACCTTCAATTATTTATCTAATGCCTTTAGCGACAAATTGCAAGTAATAGGCCTAGGTTTACGACTATGAAGCACTCCGCCAACAATCCAACCCAGAATTATGATCTGCCGTTTGGAACTTTACTTTTAAAGAAATATATTGAGTAAAATACAGCAGGAATTATAGCTACTACACAAGGCAAAGTAACAACTAATAATTGAAGTATCTTAAATCGAGTAAGAATATATAACATTTTGAACGTGCTGTTTATTCATAACAAAGCACGTTGGCAACACTATGATAAATTCTTAGTAAGTTAATAAAGTTCACTTCACCATGTATAGTCATATCGTACATCTTAACACCTCCCTGCCAAAGTTGAAAAAATACGGGATTATTAATTTTTCTTATTGATGGCTTCTAACGGCACGTCGATGATTGTCGGATTTTCTTTCACTTTCCGTTTGCAAATGTTTCTTTTCTTGTAGATTACGGCTATGATTATTACACATAGTATGATATATAATATGATGGTCCATACACTTGTTGACGTGTGGAATTGCGGAATTTCAATAGTTTTTGATTCATTTCTGGTATATTCTAACTGATGCATCAAAGGGCGAAGCTCATCCAAATTTGTTGGATCCAATTGGATGGGTGGTATTTCTTCATAGTTTTGAGGTGATATTGTTGTTGGTATCGTGATTTCTGGAAGTTGGATATTTTCAATTGTTTTGATAGAATTCCGATAAGTCTTGAGGATTTTTCCTTTTATTTGAATTTGGCAACTTTCGGGAATTTTCAGTATATAATATAATCCAGTTAATGCTGTAATATCCTTCTATTCGTTACATTGACTATTAATAATAGTGTATTCGGGGAATATTGCGAGCCATTGGTCGGTGTCCACCTTTTGGATTTTTTCTTGGTGCATCTGGATTTTCACTGATTTGCAAGATTGATATTTCTTCGTGAATCTGGCTAATTGGATTTCACAAGGACTTTCTTCATTGATTATATTAGTATCTTGAGCTTGACATAGGAATTCGGATGGAGTGAATTCTTTGCATTCTTTATCGGATAAACTGTAGTATTTCTCATTAAGGGATAGGAATTTATTGTGAGGAATAATTGCTTGGTATTCGGATGAATGATTTTGGGTTGAAAGTGCATATAAGTGATAATAATTGTATGGAGCGGACTCGACAATCGGAATCTCTATAATGAACACTAATTGTCCCTCTTTATAATAACATTTGATTATTGCAACATTTTCGTATAATTGAACAGTTCTTAAATTGATTTCAAAAGACAATTGAATCTTGGGTTTTATTTGTGAAATTTGATATAATTCTTGAAGTAAATCTTCCGATTCTAATATGGAAGGATTTGAAGTCTCTAGTTTTGCAAAAGTAATTGCAATTACTAATGTTTATAATATATTTTTATTAGTATTTGCTGTCGTTATCATTTGAATAGGTAGCAATTTGAAATACTAGTGCATCTTCAAGCTTATTTTGTTCTAGTTGAGTTTGTTTCAGTTTTGCTGCTATGAATGTAAATTGTTTATCTAATTTTAATTGATTGTTTATGAACCTATTCGTGGTCTCATTGAATTTTATCACTGCTGATTCTGTCGATGTTATTTGTTCATCGAGTAAAGTTTTCATGTTATTTTGTAAGTTTGTTAATTGACTTAAAGCTAAGTCATATCTCTCAGCGTCACTCTGATCAAGATTTCCGGTAATGGCTTTGAATACTGAACCTATTTCATTGATTAATCCTCTCTTTCTTCTTTGTATTGAGGGTATGATTTGTTTTAATATTATTTCAGTTTCGCTCAATTCATAATCTAAGAGATTTTGATAATTGACTAATGCTGAACTATATGTATCGCCATTTTCGGTTTGATTAAGATAACTTTGCTCATAAGGGTAGTTATAATTGTCTTCTAGAGGTTTTAATTCAAAAGTACGTATACGATTCCAATAATCGATTGTATTTTGCATATTTCCTATTTTGAGGGTCAGGAGGCCAGGATTGCTTACTATTTTTGTAATTTTGATTTCTGGGTTTGCGATCGAGTTGTCGGTCGTGATGATGAACAATCTGCAACAATAATAGGGCGTCTTAACTGTCGTAAATTTGATTGTTTTGCAGTTTTATCTTTTTCTAATTTTGCGATATTCTGTTCTTTATTCACTTAAATTATTTCGAGAGGACTATTGAATTTAGGTGCTGTTTTAGGTACGACTATCTACCTTGGTATTTACTTGTTTTACATTTTCAAATAGAATATAAGATGTATCTTTATTTCGTTTTTCAAATGTCTGTAATTTATGTATCTCAATTTTCTCTCTAACTTTATCGTAGGTGATTGCTAACTTTCTTTTGTGATTATTTAGATATTCTTGTGATATCTTATCCTGGTCATCTACGTCAAAAATATCTCTATTTTGTGAAGTTAATTCAAAAGGCGTTAAATTTGTATTAGAAAGTATACCATTATTGTATGCTAAGATTGCATACTTTATTAAAGATTGGATGATAGTTTGTGTGAATTCTTGTTTCATAAGTTTTATGTGTTCAAGTAGTGTAGAATGGAAACATTCTACAATACCATTCTATGCCGGATTTCTCGGTGTTGTAAAATGTGGTTTAATTTTATGTAATTGTAATAATTGTTTGACAGTTTCATTATTGAATTCGTTATCAGTCGTAATGGTTTCGGGAGTTCCGTAAAATTGAAAATAAGTTATCAAAGCGTCAATCATATCAATTGAGCATTTTGATGTCATTGGTATTGCTTGTCCTAATTTACTGAAGGCGTCCACAATAGGCAAATATATCTGATTTTCTATAGAGAAATTATCTATGTGAATTACTCGAAAAGGTTTACTGGGTGTTTCAGTCAAAGCAATAGAAATTTTAGGTGAGTTTCTGTCGTACTTTGCGCGTCTACACTTTTCGCATTCGTTCATATAATTAGTTACATGTTCTTTTATGTTAAGCATAACATATTCATTTGATAGTCGTTCTATAGTTCCGTTAATTCCTCTATGATCAGTTTTTCCTTCATGTTGTTTTTGAATTATTTCATGTATATCTTCTGGATGAATTATAGCTATTCTATGTTGATTGCAACTAATTATTTTTGGACCTTTATTGTTAAATAATTTAGTGTATAAAAAACAAAAGTCTTTGTACATTTGCTCTTTGTCGAAATTGAAATGGTATGTTTGTTCAGGGGTCGTATATTCTTTCAGAAAATTTGTTTTGATTCAATAACATCTTCCGATATGGGAATAACAGTTTTTGTTTCGGTGTTTACATTAGAATGAATGCTGTCTATTAAATCGTCCAAAACAGTAGTGAATATTTTTTCTTTTAAGGTAGAGAAGCAAAATCATAGTGGATATTTTTTGACGTTTAACAAATGAAAGAGATACAATACATAACATTACATCGAAATTATGGCATTCCTTCGTAATATCGTCATATTTTCATGACAAAATGTCAAATAATATCACATTGAAAAATAAACTAATTTATCTCCGGTGTGAAATTCTCTTAACCAATATCCCGAGTGCATAAATTAATTTCAGGAAATTTTGCACATGGGATATTATCAGTGAATATTTTTGTTCGCTTTCGTTAAGTGTTCGTGAAGCGAAACTAATTGAATGGCCTCAATGGCTACGTTTGAAGCGTCTGTGGTTAGTATGAAAGGATTTCCAAAGTCTGGGTATTGGAGTATTGCGTCGTTCGTGAGTATATGTTTACATTTTTCGAATGTGTTTATGAATTCTGTTGTGTGTTCTATCTTTGCGTCTTTTTTTAAGCACTTAGTCATGGGCTTTGTTATTTTCGCAAAGTCCTTTATAAATTAGCGATAATAACCTATGAATCCTAGGAAACTTTTTATTTCCTGGTTTTGGGTATTGGGTATTTCAAGATAGCGTTGATTTTTTCAGAATTCGACTTTACTCCATTTGCTGTTATAATATGTCCGAGATAGGTAACTTCTTTTCTAAGAAATTCACTCTCATCTAATTGTATTTTGAAGTTAGCCTGCCCTATACGTTCGAATATGGACTTTAAACGTTCTAGATGTTCTTGTAGTGAGGTGGGAAATATTATAATGTCGTCTAAATAGACAAAACATTTTTCATTCTGTATTCCTTCCAATATGTTATCCATGATTCGTTGGAATGTAGCCGGTGCGCTTTTAAGACCGAAAGGCATTCGTTCATATTCGTAATGCCCTTCATCAATGCTGAAAGCTGTTTTTTCTATATCATCCGGAAACATTTTCACCTGGTGATAACCTGATGCTAGGTCTAATGTTGCGGAATATTGGCTTTTGCCCAATTTATCCAAAATATCTGAATTTTTAGGTAACGGGTATTTATCTTTTATTGTATGGTCGTTTAGACATCTGTAGTCGATTATCATATGCCATTTTCGTTTTCCACGCGCATCCATTTTCTTTGGGACTATTAGTACAGGGCTACTCCAAGGTGATGCTGATGGCTGTATAATGTCTTGGTCAAGTAATTGATTAATTTGTTTCTTAACTTCTTGTTGGTGTATATGTGGTAGTCTGTATGATTTAGTAAAAATAGGATTGTCATCTGAATGTCTTATTTTATGTTCCACTTGGTTAGTAAAAGTCAAAGGTAAACTTTCACAGAAAAATATATCTTTGTATTCCTTACATATTTTGCAAACAGCATGTTTTTCTTCTTCATTTATTTGATCTAATCTTATGTTCGATAAATTGTTATTTATTGTGGAATTAAGGTATAAATTTGATTACTATTAGTTTCTAACTGATTACAAGAAGCATTGTATTCATTTATTCCGAAGTAGTCAATGTCTAAATGTTTATTAATAGTTATTTTGAAGGGATTTGTTCTTGAATCAATAACTGTAGTAGTGGCTATAATATACCATCGGTGCAAGAAATAAATAATAGATGGATGCCATTTCAAACCGGAATTTGTTATGTACACAAACGGCGTTAAATTTCATAGAAATCTATTTGGAAAAACATCATTTTAGTTACATACTTTTAAGTCCCTTAGCTCAAAATGCCTTAGAAAATTCGTTTCCTTCGATTAGAGCTCGACAACCTGTTCCTGATGCCCGCTTGTGCAAAGTCTCGCTGCGATTAGTGTGTTTATCTCAATTTGAGACAACAGGGAGAGGAATGAATTATCAGAATGATGAAACCAATTATATATTCCAATACTGTGAAAAGATGCAAGCCCAAGAAAAAGCTGAGAAGTCTACAACAAGAAATCAACATGACAACACGATTTTCGAAGGTTTATTATCCGAACTGAGTATGGTAGACCCCAGCAAAAATTTGGAAGCAACCCTTTATTACTTATTATGTTCAATTGTGTATAAGATGAAAATTATGCGGTGTGCGACGAATGTTTTCAAAGTGTACAACATAAGGCTAGCGACTCAACCCCTCCTCCCACTATTTTCACTGAGTTAAAGGAATTCAAGGAAAACGTATTAATTTATCCCTCAATGGACTTATTTAAATATATCATAAAAATTGAAAAATCCTTACGATTGAATGAAAACACAATAATTTCAAATTCTCTTAGCCTGGACGAATTTATACGATTACAAGATATTCCTTTAATAAAATATCCGACGTGCCATGATATAATAACAAAAATAACTAAATTATTTGTTAAAACTCGAATTTATCTTCTGTTATCGGCAAAATCCAAAACAATAATTAATTGTGATGTAAAAAGCAGTCGTGGTGTGGCTATGCGTGCAGCTTTGAAAAAATAAATAAATCGAAGCTCCAAACTACCCTGTTTTGTTTAAATCTTGTTTAATTTATTTTTGGCCGCGACCGACGCCAAGTCTTTAGCTGATTAAATTCAAAATTCCCGCCTAATACCGCCCCAAAATGGAGGAAGATTGCGGTAGGTACTTATCTATCTAGAAACTTCAATAAATAGTACCATATGCCGCCCCCTATTGAAAGGTCAGGAATTTTCAATTTATGAATACTAACAATAGAACAAAGTAATAAGAATTATGACATCTGTGAAATCTGTGATCAAGTCTATTAAAAACAAATATGACCATTATTATGGTTCTCTTGAAGTTAACGATACGAGTACAGCATTACACTTTAATTTCACTGTCATTTTTAGTTTCTATGGGAAGAACACATAATTTGGCTGCAGGTCGTTAATATGTACCACTGGCAGTTGTTACAGTTGTAGCTGGTACTGTGTTGTATGGACCAAAGTGTACTTTCTTCACGCGGCCTAATTTCCAATTGGTCTTGTCCTCTTTCACAATAACCAGAACTCCGGGTTTTAGAAGGACAGGAAAGAATTGCTTCCATTTATGGCGAGTTTGTAATTCTCAGAAGTCTCTGGACCAACGGTGCCAAAATTGTTGCAAAATTCTCTGTACTCGTTGTTATCTTGAAAGTTGACTTTCCTTGAGATGGGTAATATCTGGATCTGGTATAGATGTCAATGTTCCTCCAATCAGTCAAAGCTTCGTAGTCGTTTGAATTGTCGGAGATAAGATGAAGAGGACGAGAGTTAAGACATGATTCGATTTGACAAAGTAAAGTAGTTAACTCTTCATATGTGATATTAGAATGATTTATAATTTTGTTTAAGTGTCTTTTTAAAGATTTTCTGTTAGATTCCCAAATGCCTCCGAAATGAGGTGCTCGTGAAATAATAAATTTCCATGAAATACCATCTTGGCTAAGAGATTGTTCGATATTGGGTTTATTTTGTTTCAAAAAACTATTTAGATGTAATAACTCAGATTTAGCACCTAGAAAGTTTGTTCCATTAACAGACCAAATTTCGGATGGCTTTCCGCGACGTGAAGTGAAACGTCTCAATGCGCCAATAAATCGTTCTGTGGTGAGATCACCTACTAGTTCTACATGAATGGCTTTAGTAACAAGACATATGTAGGTTTTATATGTTTTTCCACCGCGTTTCAAATCACGCTTAACATTTATGGGACCAGCATAATCCACACCGCATTTCGAAAATGGTCTTGATGGAGTAAGACGTATATTAGGCAAATCACCCATGATATGTTTAACTGGCACTGGTGCAAATTTAAAACATACGATACAGTTTCGTACTAATGTTTTTGTTTGATTTTTCCCATTTAAGGCCAAAATCTTTCACGCAAAGAGGATAAACTCAAATGTGGCCCGGCATGAAACAGTCTAACGTGTTCATAACGTATTATTAATATAGTTAGAGGATGTTTGGATGGTAATATGAGTGGATGCTTCTTATTTAAATCAATCTTAGAATGCCTGATACGACCACCTACTCGTATAAGTCCTTCCTCATCAATGAAAAGATTGAGCGATAATAGTTTGTTAGTTTTGTGCAGAACCTTGCTTGAGTTTATTAGAGTGATTTCGGACTTCAAACATTCATATTGAGCAACTTTCACTAGCAGTTTGAGAGAATCATTCAATTCTTTAACTGAAAGCTCGGTAAAAACGTTGGAATTTTTGTTTTTAGATGTATTAGATAAAAATCATAAAACATATGCAAAAACTAGTAGTTTTGTTAATGATGAGTAACGTTCAAAAAACTCAAATTTCTGTATTACTACATAAGCCGTTAATTTTGATTTTAATTCAGGAAGTACTGTATAATTCATATCAATATCAAGACTATTAGACCAATTCTTCTCCTCTTCAGAGAGAAAAGACGGATCATTCCACCATTTTTTGTTATTTATTAATTCATCAGCTGACTTAACATCGCGTGATATAATATCAGCAGGGTTATCATGTGTGTTAACATAAGCCCATTCTGACTTTTTCGTTGAAGATTGAATTATTGCCACGCGATTGGCTACAAATATTTTGAATTCATTAGGGTTACCTTTAATCCAAGACTGTTATGGTTGAATCTGACCAATAGAAATACTTATTTATTTTAACCCTTAAAGATGTCTTAACTTTATGCACGAAGTTACTAAGAAGTAATGAAGCACATAATTCAAGTTTGGGTATAGTGATTGTTTTCAAAGGAGCTACTTTACTCTTTGCACACAATATGTTTATATGCCATTTACCAAAATTATCTAAAGATCCTAAGTAAACACAACCTCCATAAGCTAATTCTGATATCGGCAAAGCCATGTAATTCCGTCTGAATTGGATCATCACAAATAACGTGCCTATTGAATTCGACATTATTTATTTGTTGTAAATTTGTAAAAAATTGTATCCATTCTGTATGTAAAGTCAATGGTAAAGATTCGTCCCAATTGAGGTTTAATTGCCGTTGTATTATTAATTTTGAGTTTATTATTAATGAACCTAAAATACCTAATGGGTCGAAGATTTGTGATGCATGCGATAAAATGACTCGTTTCGTTACTGGATTTTTTTTGAGAATTTAAAATTTTTATCGTGTATTTGAAAGAATCACTTTCTGGAATCCATAATAATCCTAAAAATTTTACACCTTCACCACATTTGATGTTGAGTATTGAAGAATCGTTCATGGAAATTGATAATGCTTTCAGAATATGAGGTTCGTTTGAGATCCACTTCCGAATTTCAAAACCACCAGAGTAAAGAATTTTGATAATATTGTTACAATTTGATATTACTTCTGAAATGTTTCTTCCACCAGTGATGAGATCATCAACATAAAAGTCATTGAGTATGGTCTGAGCTGCGTTTGGGTAAGAATCAAAATGAAGTTCTGCTAAACATCATAATGCTTTCATGGCTTGGTATGATGCGGATGCAGTACCATATGTTACGGTATTTAACTCATATGTATCAATAGGCAAATTCTAATTTTCGCGCCACATAATTCTCTGGTACACTCTGTCCTTTTTGTTCACAAGAATCTGTCGATACACTTTGGCTATGTCAGCCGTAACTACTACTTTATGTATTCTGAATCTTGGCACGATTGAGAAGAGATCATCTTGCAATGTCGGTCCTATCATGAGAGTATCGTTTAAAGACAAGCCGCTGTCGGTTTTCGCGGAACCATCGAATACGACTCGAATTTTTGATGTGATACTTTCTTCCTTGAACACTGCATGGTGTGGAAGAAAATATTGTTCAGAATCTTTGTTGTTGTTGTTGTTTACAACTTTAGACATGTGACCTAGTGCTACATACTCTTGCATTAATGAACTATACTGCTCTTTCAAAATTGTATTATTATGAAATTTTCGTTCAATTGCTCTGAATCTATTGAAGGCTGTTTGATATGAATTACCTAACAGAGAAATGTTTTGTTGAAAGGAAGTTTGACGATGAAACGACCATCAAAATTTCGTGTTACAGTATTTTCAAAATGTGTTTCACAATCAATTTCTTCTTGAGAAAAAAGTGCTACCTGTTGATTGGGAATTTCTTCGATCTCCCAAAATGACTTGCTTTTCCATGTCAGAAAAACAATTACCAGAAGTGGTAGGTATGCTGCAGTGTAAAACACTGTGAAAATCTGGAAATTGAATAGGACCTGCAACCACCCATCCTAGTAACGTTTTTTGTAATACCGGTTTGTTGTGACCTAATTTAATTTGACCAACCGATACAAGTTGCCAAAATATAGACGCTACGATGAGGATATCTATGGAACCCGATACATTGAATTCTGGATCAGCTAATGCTATATTTGGTGGTATTCCAAAAGAATCTCGGTCAATGGAAAATGTTGGCAAGTTTTCGGTTATGCAAGGCAATATTAGACATGATAACGAAATACTGGAACCACTATTTCTGGCGTGGATTTTAATATCAACTTGATCGACAGCCTTCGTTGTGCAATTATTTACACCACTGATTGTGAAATTAGTTTCCTTTGTTTTTAATTCTAATTTCTCAGAAAGTGATTTTGATATAATATTGAGCTGTGATGCGGAGTCTAATAAAGCTCGAATGTTGTGAATTTTGCCTTGCCTATCATTACCTTTAATTATAGCTGTTGAGAGTAAAATATATGGTCGAGTATCAGATATAGAATGACAACTAATAACCTGATTTGATTTTGATGATTCTGCATCAACTATTTTCTCTGAAGATATTTAAGAACGTATTTCTTCGGCGCGAGCCCAAGTGTGAACATGCTTGTTCATTGTGAAGCAATGTGTTATGGCGCTTATTGCATTTTCTACATGAACTACTTCTGTAGTCTTTACTTTTGTGATACTTTCTCAAACAATTATAGCATACATTTTTTTTATTTTTGGATTTACCTTCAGTCCAACGGTCATTAATGTTTAAATCTAAGAATTTTGTACAAGTGTGAATTGAATGATTAGGTTTATTACAAAAAACACAGTTCTGAACACTATCAGTATTCGACTCTAATGCCGCATGAACTTTGACTGACTGCTTGTGTTTTGTCTCGTTACTTGTGATTGGCTGCAAAGCGTCTAAGAATTTGTACCTTTGCTTGAGAAATTCTGTTAACTTATCAATTGTAGCATAATCTTTGTTACTTGTATTTTCGTGTTCCCATTCCCTGTAAGTTGTTGGATAAAATTTAGAGGATATAATAAGAACAATAAGTAAATCCCATTGTTCTGTAGGATGCCCTAAAACTTCAATTGCTCTCAGATGTTTATGAAAATCATCCAATAGATTACGCAAGTGAACCTTTGATTCTTTAGTTACTGAAGGTAAATTCAGAATAGCCGAAATGTGATAATTAGACATGAGCTTTTTATTTTCGTATCGATCACGCAATAGATCCCATGCGATATGATAACTCGCGGCTGTATTATGCAAAGATTGCAATATTTTAACTGCTTCACCTTTTAGAGACAGACGTAAATAGTGTAATTTATGTATATCTGGTAGCAATGTAATTTGATCAATTAATGACGTAAATAATTCATAAAATGATATCCAATTTTCAATCTGACCATCAAATGTTGGAATACTAATGTCTGGTAATTTAGGTTTTATGCCATTGTGTATATAAGGAGTTACGTTTGTTGGATTATTTGCGTGAGTTGCCAAGGATGACGCTTCACTTCGATTCTCATTCGATTCTATTTTGCTCTAGCAACTGTAGAAAAGAATAAATTTTCAAAAACATCGCGTTCTTTGGCTGTATTTCTTATTGTTGTGTTAATAGCTTTTCAGTTGACTCATTTCAATTTGTTATAGAAAGACGCGTGCTTCATTAATTAATTAATTTGTAAACTGTCATCCAATCACAGCACGCTATAAAAACATTCTAGCGATATCTAGATAAAATCATAGATGTGCATATGAATAGTACTAATTTCATTATCTGTTCCATGCGAGGCTGAATAATTAGTTTATAATTCATACATGTTTTTACGCGTTTATTGTCAGGCAAATAGATTGGGATTCTAGCTTTTTCAGTAACTAAGAGATTATTCTCGAAATCAATTTTGGCTTTCAATGTTCTTAATAAATCTAGACCACGGTCGTACTTACAGGTCTTGGAACTCGTATGTTTGACACGAGTCTCTTACGCGTCGCCAAACTCGTAGTCCCTCGCTCAGCCACTAGCTAGCGCTTGGATCGAAGTTTGATGTCAGGATTAGGCGTCAAATCGTTCAAATTTCAAGCCCCACAATACAAAGATTGATAGATAATAACCGCACATTTTAAGTAAAATAATTTTTCTCCTAACGCAATATTTACTATTCTGATTTGAGAGAGGAATATAACTGTTACTCTTGTCAAAATGTATTACTCACCTTAAAAATAACTTCATAAAAGACCTCGTTAAGACGATTTCTCTCCGGAATCGCAAGCATCCACTTTTTTCGCATTTCCGCATCTTTCGGCACTCCAAAAACAGAAGTTTTTTGCTTTACACTTTTGAACCCCGTTTTGCATTTCGGCACAATGCACGGTTTCGTCATTTTTTTCTAAAAACGCAGGTATTCCTTGTGTTTACAAGTCAAGAATGACAGTTGTCAGAGAACACGGCGTATAGTGTCGGAGATCAATTTTCGACTACCGCGCCACCCTTTTTTGGTACTACGGGACAGTTGACGCTTAGCGGAGTCACTTCTCACATAGGAAACAGCCTGGAGTTCCCAGACCTGTATGTACGACCGTGATCTAGACCAATCAATCCTTGGTATTGTGAATTTACATCGAAAACATAGAACTTGTTGTTATCATTACATTGAATATTTTTGGTAATGGTATTCTAACAATTTCATCGTGATAACTAACATGATGTACAGATTGAGTTTTGAAAGGTTCATGTTCTTAAAATTGTTTGTAATATTTATTTACTGTATCTTTACTATTTAATGATTTCATAGAGCCAGTATCGATCATTAATTTCATGTCAAGTTCGGGTATTACAATATACGGTAGTTTGAGGATTATTGTCATTATTTAATTAAACTACGGTGGATTGTTGAAGGTGTGATCCAACCGAAAATTTACATCTTTGCTTTGTTCTTCAAAATAATAATTATTATCATTTGAATAATGCTCTGAACATTCGATTTCCGAATGTTCAGGTTCTATTTCCTGTTCTGTTTCGTTTGCTTCTATCTCTTGGTGAAATAGTTCTTCGGCAGCCTAATTTAAGGGTGCAGGTCTTTGATGTTGTGGACATACGTTTTGGGTACTCCTTGACATGTTAACCGTGGAAGTTTCCATCGGAGTTGGTTTATAATTATTATTAGCATAGCGTTTGAATGTATTATGTGCATTTACTGTTTGTTGTGGTTGTTTGTATGTATTAAATTGTTGTTGGGGTGGTTTGTGGTAATTCGTTGATTGTTGTGGATGTCTGAATGTATTAAATGATTGTTGTGATTTAGAATTATCATGAGAACGATTATTACTATTTCTGAATTGTGTATTATGTGCTCGATTAAAGTGTGGAACTTGAGGTGCGTGAATTTAGGAATAAACATAGATGACGGTGATGATACCGTATAATTATGAGTAATACTCATTCTAGCTGGAATTTTATTATAGCTTTGCATATGTTTATTATTTGGATTATAATGTCTGTCTGGGTACATGAAGTTTTCTTCATCTACAACTAAACTCATAGCATGTTCTAAATGAGGCGGTTTCTGTATACGAATAGCTAAGCCTAATTGTGACGGTAAACCATGCAAAAATGTTTGTAACGCTAAAGTGTCTTATATGTTTGTTTCAACTGTACGTATGTTATCATCATTAATAGTTGATCTTAATTTTGTTTGTAATAAACTTCTTACATCTTGAATTCTTAAACCAAATTGATATCAAGATTCTCTATGCTCGGTTTTCAATGACATGAGATCCTTGACTAAACAATCCTCGTTTCTCTGATCTGAGAAATATTGTGATAATAATTCATTCATTCTTGCCCAATTTGTGGCATCTTCACGAGTGCCAATCAATATTCTAGCCCTACCTTTTAGTTTTGGAATTATTGATCTAAGTAACCATTCATTTTTTGGATTATTTGAATTTACTCAGCAATCAGATTGCAGATCAGCAAATGTATTAATTAAATTTTCACAAGCAGTAATAAAAATTTGCTTTGTCTCCATCATATGTGGGAATTGCGTTTAAATGATATGGTTGCAATTGTAATTCTGCCATATCTGTATTAGTATGTTCTTTAATTGAAAATAAGTTATTACGTGAGATTAGACCTCTACATCTTTTGTTATTAATAGGAGAATAAAATTTCTGATCAGAATCGCTCGTCAAAATTATAAATCATAAAATTTGGAGAATGGAGAATGCTTACTATAATGGTACGTATGCTGTCTTCATATTTTTGATTCTTCCTTCTTTCTTAAGTATAGGAGCTTCGGTGATTCTGTCCTCTGCTTCCTGCGTCTTGAAGAAGTTGCTTAGGCCCTGGTTCTTGTAGTTGCATCAACGGTTCAGGGAACGATGTTTGGTACCCTTCGCGTGTCAACCACTGAATTTACTCCCAGATAAATTATTGAAATAAACCAAAATTTGCGATAAACTTTGTTTTGGAATCCTACCGACTGCGCCAATTATGATGTGCCGTTTGGAACTTCACTTTTTGAAAAAATTATTAAGTAAAATACAGCAGGAATTATAGCTACTACACAAGGCAACAACTAATAATTAAAGTATCTTAAGTCGAGTAAGAATATATAATATTATGAACGTGTTGTTTATTCATAATAAAGCACTTTGGCAATACTATGATAAATTCTTAATAAGTTAATAAAGTTCATGTGACCATATATAGTCATATCGTACATCTTAACACCAGGCTGGTTTCTTGAAAATGAATAAGACCATCGTTGTCTTTTATTTGACCCTTTCCAAGAATTTGGCAAAAAAACTTAGCACTTAGTGATAAATCGATCTCTTTGAACTCGTAGAATTTTGAATCACACAAACATATGTTTGCAGGAATGTGAATCTCGTTTAATTCTATTGATATTTCCGGTAATCTATGGGTAATTTTGTTCAAAACAAAGCAATTGATGTTATATTCCTTCGAATTATATTCAGAATTGAATTCAAGATTAACTAATTTATTCATTTCACCGCGAGATCCGTTCACTCCCAAGATTTCTCCTTGAACATCCAAATAATTCAATTTTAATCTATCACATAACTTTTTTGTGATAAAATTTGATTGAGAGCCCATATCTAATAAAGTGCGACCTAGAATGGGACTGTTTTCTCACCCCTGTACATAAATTTGAACCGTTGATAACAACACTTGATTTCGAATACTATCTTCATCATGTGTTGCAATTGTTTGCAGTGATCCCATAAAACCTTCTACATGGATCGATGAATTGTGCGCTGGTAACATTGTCGGCATTTCGCGGCTTTGCAACTATCAACGGAATTCTTTTCTGAGGCAATTTGAACACAATTTCAAGCGGCGGATTTTATTAATACGTTCAGGAATACTGACATTCAAAAATGCTGTACATTGAAAAATAGCATGTGGCTCAGTACACAAAAAACATTGCATTGGGTTACGTTCCTTAACTAAATTTATATTGCAACTTGTTGCTGATGACGACTTACTAACATTGTTTGGAAATCGGTTATTATTGTCTCTTGTTTTACGATTGAGATATATATACCTTAGAGTTGAGTGATTCTAATAAAAAGAATTCTTGTTCATGAAACTTATTAATTGGTAATTCGTTAGATAGAGTCGATTCCCATTCACGTCTCGACACAAAATCAAATTTCAAAACTATAATCATAACAATAAGCGCATCCCATTTTTCTACCTCTTGATTTAATGACTTCAATGCCTGTGTATTAATGGTTACGATATTCAATAAATTTCTCATAGACCTTGCAGAATTATGGATCAAATGATGTCCTTTTATTAGCGCCAAAACATGCTCTTGTACAATAAGCCGTTTATTATTAAATGGGTTTTTCAAAGTTTCATATGCGATGACATAATTGTCCTCAGTAATCGAAATTGATAAGATTGCCTTCTGAGCTTCACCTTTAACACAGAATTTGAAGTAATGCAATTTTTAACCTTACTGTACAAACTACTGTTATGAATTAAGGAATTAAAAGTACCACAGAAAGCAGTCCATTCAGAGTAATTTCCTGAAAATGACGGTAAATCTTACATGGGTAACCGTACGGAATTTAGACGTATTTCCGATGGATTTAATTGATTTGGAATATTACCTTGTGAGGCCGATACAGATTTTTCCTCAATTATTTTCAAAACGCGTGCTTCTAAATCATAATATTTTGATTCAAAGTCATCGCGTTCTTTGAAATGTTCTTTTCTTTGTTCTGTGAGTTGAATTTGATCTTGAATACTAAAAAATGTTTTAAATACATTTTGGAGATTTGATAACCGAGTTTTCAGTTGATAAATATCGTCAATATTATAATAAAGATTCTTGACCCAGGTATGAATTATATATAAATTCTCGGGAAATAGGTCACATAAAGCATAAGTGTTGATGTGACCTATTTCCCGAGAATTTATATATAAATCGTCAATATTGGTAAATTTATCGACAGAAGTTTTAATTCTAGTTACCGCAGCTTTAACTAGACCACGCCTAGTAATCAGAACCTTGATGTCGTTTTCCATCATCATATGCGATGAGGAAATTATAAACGATATTAATAAGAATAAAATTCTACCTTGATTTCTGTTGACAGCAACGGATGCGACCCTCTGGACCTCGGAGTTCTGATGTTGATTATTTTTTCTTGAATGTAATCACATATGCTGTCCGATCCGGCTCGATTAGATCAATGTTTCGTACTCATTGAGGAGTAATGATTTCGATGGACCAGTATAATTTTGATTGAGATAACACGAACTCTTATGTTGAATTAAAAACATTTGTTAATTATAAAATCTATATTATTATCAAGAAACAACAAACTTATAACAACAATGCTGAACAGACTCCTTTACTATATCTGGATTGTTGTACCGAATATGAAATGCTACTGTTTTGATGGCTATTAGAGTCTAGCGGCTGGGGTAGTTTTCGCTCACCGTTTATAGCATCATCTTATACTTCAAGTACGTTCGTACTTAACAATGAATAAACGTAAAAGATTGAACCATAGGTGGGATTCGAACCCACATCACTGGATTTCTAGTCCAGGGTGTTTATCAATTATCCCTTTGGTCGCGTTAGATTTTATATTTTTGTAAATATAAACCTCTGAGAGGATAGTAGATGAATGATAAACACAATGCGATTCGGTGCCTTACCTTAGATCAACTATTCAAGCACATTCATCTAACGTTCAGTCGTTTTGAACTAAGGATTTTAGGTTAAAGTAATTCACAGTACTTATTCAATGACAGCATCCCCGTTCTTATATATTTCAATAGCACTGAGTGAGAATTGTTCTGGTTAAGTATAAACAAGTTCAAGGTTCCTTTGCCTAATTTTCCACAATTTCGTGTAGGTACATAAAGAGATATAGAATATATATAATAAATATTCTTGACCCAGGTATGAATTATATATAAATTCTCGGGAAATAGGTCACATTAACACTTATGCTTTATATTTTCTCGTCTTTACATACGTTTCGGTCTCACGACCATCATCAGAAGACTTATTGTGTCTAAAACTGGATAACTTAAAACTAATTGTATCACACAAAGCGTCCTTACCACACCAATCTCAATTAAAATGCCCACGTCGCCAAAACGAACAGAAATACGAATAATAAATTGTTACACCTTAATTATGAGTATAATATATCAAGAATCCACTGCTAATCAGTACTCTTAATAAATGCGCGTTCATGTCAACAAAGTCTATGAATGACTTGAAATGAGAACATAAGGTTCAAGCATCCACTTTCAAAACAGATGTTAGACTCACGAGTTAATAGAAAAAGGTTTGTCAGTTATTGGATATATACTATTGAGATTCTACCTAAAATATACTTTTAACATTATAAAGATGCATGAAGGAATTTGCAAGAGTCTTAATTAATTAAGTTAGTATAAATCTGACTTAGTGTCTGAATATCAGTCCTATGATTTACAGATTTGGAGTCACGTCTTATGTGAATCATCTCCAGAATAGATCTTTTATGATAATTGGTTCCCTTAGTTAAAATATTAACATTATTCTAATCGAATTGATATTTATAATCAAAACAGTGCTTAGCAAGGGCGATGGAATTTTATAAATTTTTGTTTCTTGTGCTATACTTAGGGCCATACATTCTTTTTTGTAAATATTGTTTAGAGATTCCAGTATAAGTCCCATCGCAATCTAAACAATTTAATTTGTGTACTGTGTGGGTTTGTTTATCTTCAGGTATTAAAGGTTTTAGATTTGAGAAATATTTTCCAACACAGCTAGTAGGCTTATGCGCGACATTTATATCATACATAACATTTCCT
The DNA here is from genome assembly GCA_958510875.1 of Endomychus coccineus. Taxonomy (NCBI): domain Eukaryota; kingdom Metazoa; phylum Arthropoda; class Insecta; order Coleoptera; family Endomychidae; genus Endomychus; species Endomychus coccineus. The sequence continues at coordinate 85,786,730 of OY294069.1, read as the reverse complement.
AATTTTCTCTGAGGTCTCCGGAATGTATGGTAATGGTAATGGATACTGTCATTGAATAAGTACTGTCAAGTAATTGCCAACCATAGCAATACTTTAACCTATAATCCTTACTTCAAAACGACTGAACTTTAGATGAATGTGTGTGAATAGTTGATCTATGGTAGGGCATCGAATCGCATTGTGTTCATCAATGATCTACTATCCTTTCAGAGGTTTATATTTACAAAAATATAAAAATCTAACGGGACCAAAGTGGTGTAATTGGTAAACACCCTGGACTAGAAATCTAGTATCGTGGGTTCGAATCCCGCCTATGGTGCAATCTTTTACGTTTATTCATCTTCATAATATGATGAGGGAATCTTAAATTTCATTCTTTAATTGATGTCTTCTATTTCTTGTCCTATCTTTCTCTCTTGGACTTTGATCAAGATGAATAGGCTCTTCGTATTATGAGAAATGTGATCCAAGGTGAGTCCTAACTTCTCGAAATTCATGTTGGACTAAAATTTCTGTTAGCATCAATTAAGACAAAAATTTAGGTCAAGGCAAATAATATGACCTAAAGTTACTGATTAAAAAGTAATTCGTTGTTTCCACAGATAACAAAGAAGTCGATGTGGAAACCAACGAAATCCTGAGAACGTGGTTTCCGCCAGAAATGATAATTAAAGATTGCCAAGTAGCATGATAGACGGCCATACGATTGATTCCGCCACCTGTCCGAAACACCAGAGAGGAAGGGGATCGTAGAGAATCATCTCCGGTGCGAGCTCACTCTTAACCGATTTATCCTGTAGACCTAATAATCATTTTGATTACTTGCGTTTTTAATTGTTTTACAGTTAGACTTTTTGTAATTATTAAAATAGTGTTCTCATATAAATATATGTGGTTTCTTGGTATTTAGATTTTCCTAATATTTTCAAAAACGTAAATTAAATCTTGGTTTCGATTATTTATTGTTTACTTCATTGAAATGAAAATTTAGTATCAATATTCAATAAAAATTGCAGGACAAACTTGATCGATAGTGGGTCAAAGTTCATTATGAGAAAATATTATTGTCTTATCAATTTATCAGCCCGTATACTTCGTGCGCTACTGTGAGGGAGTTTGTCAGTTTTATAATATGAAACCGAATATTGCATTCAATTCATATCTATGGAAAGCTGAGATCAATTGATCACGTGACTTCTCTCACTAGGTAATGTTGGTTAAATTGGATTCTAATTATTCAACCAATTTCGTAATGAGCTTGAAGTAGTTTAGATCTTCGAAGCATTAACTCATAATATAATGATATTTATGTGAAACGGACTAAAACGTACAAGGAAAGGAGGGATATGAAAATATATGTCGTTGCAGGTTTTAGAAATAGCTGACAATCAGATTATCAATAAACAGGTACAGTGTAATCACTTTTCTGTCTACATGAGATAATATTAAAAATCTGATTGATTTCAGATTGCATACCACCTTTACTTCATCTGCTCATGATTCTCAAATATCAAGCTTGTGGAAACATGCAAATCGTCATTGCTGATTTCATTGGAGTTTTCCGATCCTCTAGTAGCAGTGTAATCAACAGGGTATCATATGTTATTGCAGCTTTGAGGCATTGTTATATAATATAAACTGTTACAAACAAAATTGGATTTTCACTTATTATATCAAGTAATACACATTTTTTGTTATGTACAAACAATTATTAGTGCTTGTTAAATGTATGCGTATTACATGCATTTATAACCTAAAAATTCTTGTCATTTTGATTCGATAAAACACCAGAATTTCATCTGAAAAACTGAAGATATGTCAAAAATACGACTTGAAATGGGACTAACGCGCCCAAACACAATACAGTTCTCATTTTCCCCACTTTAAAGCGATCTTCAATTCATACGACCAATAGAAACGGTGCAATCGTCTTTACAGTTTTTACGCACATATGAAAGCACACAAGCAGAAACGCACATTACACTATAGTACTACTTCTACTAGTATTATACTACGTGTAGTGAGGGAAGTAATATACAAACACATGGCGTAATTTATTTGCTCTTTTGTAGTAATGAAATCAACTAACAGTCGAGCCCAAAGAAGATTTTCAAAATCTTACCTAACAAATGATAAAAATTTAACATGATGCTATTATGTTATAATCAATTTCAAACCTGAAACTAACTATGATAAAATCACTGAGTTTATTTTAATGTTGAATTAAAAGTACAAGTATCTTCAGAACATACGTACCTATATTCTAAATTCTAATTGAATTCATGAATTTGAAATTCATAGTGAAATTTCATATCGAAATTTTGATTTTTTGTAAACATTGAAATGTAAAGCTCAATTACAATTCATTTGTACAAATAGCATGAAGAAACACATGTATAAATGTCTTACCTTTTCTTATTTCTGGTAGGGAGTTATTCGTAACATTAGTTAGTCTCATTATATGGTTCCCTGCTCTTTGCCCTCTTCCAATCACTAATCGCTTCGATGGGACCGAAGAAAATATGTTGAACGCATTAGCATAGCTCAGCACAGTGAATGCTTCTTTTTTATCTTTTTCAAGTAACTTCGAACCCATATTATTTTCATAATACAAACTGCCGGAAATAACTATGAGCATTATTTTAATTACTATGAGCATTATTTTAATCTTACGTGAAAATTGATGGAATTAGGAACAGAAGTATATATGTCTTGAGGAACATTTCAGTCACCAGTCTACTGTAGTACAGTGCACTGTGCTCTAATTTCAATATTCCGATATATCAGGCTGAATCACTTCAAAACTGATACTTCGTCACATGTTAGATTGTGTTGTATGAACATAAGGAACTGTTAATAATGTAATTCATATCTTTCTAGATCACATTTTTTAGAATAAGTTTATTAAAAACGGATAACATAACTGAACTATGAGTCTTTTGAAGTGCATTTCATTGTGTATGCAACATATTTCCATGAAAATCATGCTTAAAACTCCTTTTTTACGTCTCTCACTATACGCAGTATATATCACTATCATACAGTTAACATGCAGAAGTGCTCGAAATTAATATTTTGAAATCAAAAGACTACTTCAGATTCACTTATCTCTGATCATATGGTACAAGCTATAACTATTTTCACGAATAGTGCTGTCAAGATCAATTATGCTCAGGCACTTGCCCTAGAAAGTTGGGATATTATGTATGAGAAAGCGAATGTATGTGATTTATGTTTTAATATGATACAAAATTTGTTAATTAGAAAATTTCCAGTGAAACAGATGAAATTGGGACCGCCACAAAAATCGGACTGGTTTACTCCATAACTGAAATCTATGAAGGATGATTTAAGGTTATTATATGATATATCTTTACATAACCCGGCTTATGAAAAAACATTCAGTAAATATAAAATCAAATACAGTTCAGCCTAACAACATGTCAAGAGCACGTACTACACAAATCTATTAAATAGCGCGTCAAATAAATCTAAATGTATGTGGAACATTGTAAATAAAAGGTAAGCAAATAATCAAGTTAACTCAATTACAAAAGACACATCGATAGAACACCATTGTTTTGAATTTAATAGCTTTTTCTCTGGTATTATTATTGAAATGATCTCTGATATTGAACATAGAAATGTAAACATTAACTTCAACGATCAAATAGTTCACAGGGTAAATTCAATATATCTATTTGACTGTATAACTGATGAAATCTGTCAAATAGTGAAAAAACTCGGCAGGTTTTGACGGCGTATGCTGAAAATGGGTATCACAATTAGTTAACCCTCTTCAACATATATACAACGACTCGCTGCGTTCTGGTTTTTTTACCTAACCACTAAAATTGGCAATTATTAATCCTCTTCATAAGAAAGAAGACTCTGAACTGCTCGAAAACTATCGTCCAATTAATTTGCTATCAGTTTTCTCGAAAATATTGGAAATTTAATCTTCAATATGGTAAGTCGCTTCCTAAACGGCGTAAATTAATCGTTCTCAACATGGGTTTATAAGAGGTAGGTCTATGGACACCGCTATGTTTAATTTTGTGAACTATGTAATTAATGCATTAGATAATACGGAAATTGTAAGTGGTGTTTCCTTGAGTTGTCTAAGGCATTCGATTCACTTGATATTGATTTTCTACTTGCTAGGACATCAACAATTGGGATTAGGTGTAATGCCCTGAACTAGTTTAAAACATACCTATCAAACAGAAGACAAAAAGTTGTAATTAATACAAGTTTGATACATATCAGTCTCATGTGTTTGTAACAAACGTTGGAGTTCGACAAGGTTGCGTCCTTGGGCCCCTTCAATTTATAATATTCATCGATGAAATTTATAACGTCTCACTTGGAACACATACTGAGTTAGGAAATTATGCAGACGATTCAAATATGCTTGTTAAGCGTTCATCCTTGGACGATATCAAACAGACAGGTACGCCCTTTTGGAAGCAGCTCTGGTTTCATTCAAATCAACTGCTTCTTAATGAGTCGAAAACAAATTGCTTACTGTTTAGAACAGACAGATCCAAGTGTCAGGCTCCAGTGTTCTTCGATTATGGAGAAATATGCCTTTCTAATTCCGAAAGTGAAAAATACCTAGGGGTCACAATTGACAAACGTCGAAAATGGTACGAACATATTAACGTACTCTAGAAAAAACTGAATGAAGTATGCTTAATATTGAGGGTTGTAACGAACGGGTTGCGTTACGGGATTGTATAGAACTTGATAATAAACAGATTAGATTTCTTTTCGGCTAGGAAACTTGTCATATGATATTTAAAGATATCTGCCGGTCAATAAAACTTAGATTATTGAGACTACCATTCCTGATGTGAGATGTCACTAAATATCGTGGAGTGGGATTGTAGGATAGCGGAAATCGGAAATTATTCATTGTGGTGTTAACCTTTAATAGGGTAAGTCGAGTTTTATATGTCATATTCTTTACATACATTTTCTTAATTTTTGCTTCCGAAATATGATGCACATCAGGCTACATATAATTTGATTTAGATTTGTTATTAAACGTCTGGTTGTACAGCACCTGAATGTAATTATATTTCGGAGGGAGTTTTCTCGACTTACCCTAAGACACGCACAATCAGATTTGCATTTAGCATGATCCCAGGTATATCATTTCCATCATTACCGGGATTGTTGTAGTCATTGTATGCAATTACTCTAACGAGACGTGGGCAGTTGATGCAGACAATATTTAATTTCCACCTTTTTACTTGACCCTGCAATTTGTGCACATGGTAGTTGCGCGATTCTGTAGATCGCCATTTTGTTATCCTAGTACAAGATACATAGGGTGGTCTTATTAGACCAACGTGCAGTAAGGGTTGATAAGGGTGAATACGAAGCAAATAACCTAATTACTGCTTATGAGGTATACATATATTTATGACACTGTCACGCCGTTTGGGAGTTAATACAGTTTACATTGTCAATCCACGTGTACAATTCATTTCAAGCAAACCAGAATTTTATGCTAACTAGCAAATTTCAACCTTTCAAATAATATTCTTTCAGATATAATTTTAATTATTATTCTTACAGTCACATGTTAACTTTTTGCTAATTTTAAAAATCAATTGTAATCGTTTATTTCTTTAAGACCAAATTAAATTTTTGCCTAAATTGATATCTCGTCAAGATATCTATTTTGTATTAGTGTTTTCGCAATTTGGGAAAGATAACATTATCGGTTGTGGAATCACCTGGTTATTCCAACCGACGGTGTTGCTTGTCCTTTTGATCTCAAGTCAGGTACTGTTCGTTCTTTGAAATTACAGGGTTCGAACGTGTAACGAACGGGTTGCGTTACGTGATTATATATAGAACTCTTTAAAGAACAGAGTAGGATTCTTTTCGGCTAGGAAACTTGTCATATGATATTTAAAGATATCTGCCGGTCAATAAAACATAGATTATTGATACTACCATTCCTGATGTGAGATGTCACTATATATCGCGAAGTGGGAGGTAGTAGAACGGAAGTCGAAGAGAACTCATTGTAGTGTGTTCCTTCTGCCTGGGTAAGTCGAGATTTCGTAATTCATTGTCGTTAAATACATTTTCTTAATTTTGCTTCCGAAATATCATCACATCAGGCTATTTAATTTGATTTAGATTTGTTATTAAACGTCTGGATGTACAAAGCCTGATTGTGATAGTATTTCGGCGGATTTTTTATCTCGATTTGCCAGGGGGGCACACTCGATCATTTTGCGGATAGCATATTTCAAAGAATATCATTTTCATCACAGCATTGATTGTTGTAACTCTTGTAAGAGAATAATCTATCGGAACGTAGGCAGGTTCTCATCATAATATTTCTGTAGTCCTTGTAAGTTTAATTCCGCATTGGCACATGCTATTTTTTTTTTGTGATTCGCAAGAGTCGCCATTTTGTAATCTGATACGTAGTATTCAGAGCTGTCTTCGATTGCATCGTGCTATAAATAGTATTTGGAATTATCAGAAGGTATTATTTAATTATTGCTTATTGAATTTTTAATTATCAGGACTGTTGCTTTCACGTGATTTCAGAGAAGAGTAATACATCAATTTGATGCAAATCAATTCCAGTTTCTAGATTTGTGCTAACTAGCAAATTCAACGTTTTGGTTATTTCCTTTCAGTCACAATTTGATTATTTTTCTTTCTATTTCATTTTTTTGTATCGTTAATTCAGTCACATATTATTTATTGTTTAAATTTAAGTAATTCTTGTAATTATATAATTCTTGCAGATTAAATTATATTTTTGTCTAAATTGATATCTCTTCAAGATATCAATTTTGTAATAGTGTTTTACATATTGGGGAAGATAACATTATCGGAGGTGGAATCATTTGGTTATTCCGGCCGACGGTGTTACTTGTCCTTTTTATCTAGTGATGTTGAGATTTTCTTGAATTATGAGATCAGCTGTTTTCAGCTGTTAGGTTTCAGCATTTAATCCTATGTTATAGGTATTGCTGTTTTATTTGTTTCTATAGTTCATTGTTTTAAACAATGTAGTTCAATTTGGAAGTTTGACATAAGTTCACTCTTCAAAACCTTATAGTTTACCTTTTGTATAGTTAAAGCTATAGTTTTCGTTACCCATTTATAGATTTTGAATTTAGAAGTGTTTACTTCTGATTTGGGTTTTAATTTTCAATAATTGCATAAGTTAATTTGGGATCTGCTGGTCCATGTTATGACAGGTTTGGAAATTGACCCTGGTATGCTATTTTTGGTAGGTCTATCCTCTTAGTGTTGCAACACTCAAGAGTAGACTGATTTATAGGGAGTTATTGTCTGGAAAACGTATATTTTCAGAAATAAGCTCCAATTTTTGAGTCAATCCTAGAGTAGGCAATTTTCAATTTGGGATCATAGGGTCCATTTGTTGCTGAAATTGGGGGTGACTATGAGTTTTTTGTGAAAGTAGGGAATATAAATTGGATTTAAAGTCCCCTTCCCTAGAGTCTTCATGAATTAAACTCATTGTAATAACGAGTTGAATTTTTCCAATGTTACAACATTAATTTGGAGTCTACAGGCTCATAGGTTGTAAAAAGTGAAAAAACTCGGTTATTTTTTATAGGTTATAGGTAATAGCATATCTTGGGGGTACATCTACTATAGTTGATTCAATTTTCAGTTTTTCTTGATCATTATCTTACCTTTTTCATAGACCAAATGATTGTGATGATTCTTATTGATATATTTTTATAGCTTAGCACATATGAGCATTTTTCTTTGTTATCTTTCGTGTCAGTTCCTACATTTGAAATGATAGAATTTGTAAGATTTCTGGTTAAACCAGTTTTCTTTGAATTTTTTTTTGCTTTTTCGAAAAATTATGAAGCTTCACTTCAAATTTTTAATGACCTCTTGTTTAGAGTTGTATGATTTACATTCACTATTGTGGTCCGGAGTGTAGGGGACTTTAAATTGGACCTACACTTATGCTTGGGATAACTTTGTGAAAACATCTATTCACGGTTGTGAACTAGGTTCACTTATGTACCAGCTTCTCTATATTTTTTTGCTTTTTGAATCTGTAGAAGCCTAATGTTTTTTGTATCCCGTATGTTAGGATTGGGGTTAATATTGTAATTTTCATGAAATTACAGATTTATGCATTAGTACCTTCTTACTGAGATTTTTTTGAGCTGGAACATTATAAATTATTTTTTTTTGTCAATTTTTATTCCTTCGGATTACATCTTTATGGTATAACTAGAATTTGTTGATTAATCCATTTGGGATAGTTTGCAGTATATTTTTGTTAATTTTGTTTTCCTGCAGAGGATATTTAGAATCAATTTATGGGCTGTTAGCCATTGTATTACATTATATTTTTTTGTTGTTGGTTCCTTTTAGTATTTCTTTTAGAAATGTTCACTAATGAGTGTGAATAATTCATTTTTAAAATGTGTACAACATTTTAATTTTCATTTTAATTTTTTTAAATTACCTTTTGATTATCGTAATATTGGAACTGGTCAACCAATATTTATGTGAGGACCACAAACTTTTTTTCAATATCGTGATTCTGGAATTGGTCAACCAGTCTCTACGTCAAGACCGAATTTTTGGTATTCTCTTAAAAATTTTTTGAAGCTTCACTTCAAAAATTTTTCTCGTGGTAGAGGGGGAATGTAACGAACGGGTTGCGTTACGTGATTATATATAGAACTCTTTAAATAACAAAGTAGGATTCTTTTCGGCTAGGAAACTTGTCATATCATATTTAAAGATATCTGCCGGTCAATAAAACATAGATTATTGATACTACCATTCCTGATGTGAGATGTCACTATATATCGCGAAGTGGGAGGTAGTAGAACGGAAGTCGAAGAGAGCTCATTGTAGTGTGTTCCTTCTGCCTGGGTAAGTCGAGATTTCGTAAGTACTCCTGTAAGAGAATAATCTATCGGAACGTAGGCAGGTTCTCATGATAATATTTCTGCAGTCCTTGTAAGTTTAATTCCGCATTGGCACATGCTACTTTTTTTTGTGATTCGCAAGAGTCGCCATTTTTTAATCTGATACGTAGTATTCAGAGCTGTCTTCGATTGCATCGTGCTATAAATAGTATTTGGAATTATCACAAGGTATTATTCAATTATTGCTTATTGAATTTCTAATTATCAGGACTGTTGCGTTCACGTGATTTCAGAGAAGAGTAATACATAAATTTGATGCAAATCAATTCCAGTTTCTAGATTTGTGCTAACTAGCAAATTCAACGTTTTGGTTATTTCCTTTCAGTCACAATTTGATTATTTTTCTTTCTATTTCATTTTTTGTATCGTTAATTCAGTCACATATTATTTATTGTTTAAATTGAAATAATTCTTGTAATTATATAATTCTTGCAGATTAAATTATATTTTTGTCTAAATTGATATCTCTTCAAGATATCAATTTTGTAATAGTGTTTTACATATTGGGGAAGATAACATTATCGGAGGTGGAATCATTTGGTTATTCCGGCCGACGGTGTTACTTGTCCTTTGATCTCAAGTCAGGTACTGTTCGTTCTTTGACATTACAGGGTTTGAACGTCTGAGGTTCCTCACCCCTTCACTCCAAGACGGTTTAGTGACTTTCCTGACAGGACCAGCTTCCAGTTCCTACGAGTTCCAAGGAGGGTAACATTTTCTTGTTGAGTGACCACTATTTCATTTTCTGATTTTGTTTTTCACCAAAATTGTATTTCGCTAGATTTTTTTAGAGCTATTCGTGGTCTCTTTACTATTTAACTATCCATTCTTTCAATTAAGTAATTGAGTTAATTTCATAACTATTTACCCAAAATTCTTTATATACAAATTGATTTAATTTTGTAATTGTTACTTCAAAATTCCTTTTATTCATAAATTAATACATTATATAAACTGTAAATTTATATTGTTAATCACCAAATTCCATCTGGAATAAATCAAATTGTTAAGTTGAACTTATATTGTTTTTCTAATTTCCATCAACTAATAAACCATCTCGTGATGCTTGTATTCTAGGCTGTGAATTCATTTATATTTATAGTTTTTCAGTAAGCAATTGGCGCTCAAACAATTCACCAGTCTAGAATCACAAGGCACGTTTCACTACGAGCCCTGAGATAAACTAATTCAAATTGAGCTAGTTGTGTCAATATATACCAACCCAAGCGGGTCCGTTTCAAACGTCTGAGGTTCCTCACCCCTTCACTCCAAGGCGGTTTAGTGACTTTCCTGACAGGACCGACTTCCAGTCCCTACGAGTTCCAAGGAGGGTAACATTTTCTTGTTTTAATGACCATAATTTCATTCTCTGATGTTGTTGTTTATCCGAAGTTGTATTTCACTAATTTTTATAGAATCATTCGAGGTCTACTGTAAGTCCTCTTATTGGAAATTTCGTTCTTTTCAATTTAATAATAATTGATTTAATTTATTAATTGTTCTCTTAAAATTCAATTTATGTTACAAACCAAATCAAATTTATACCTAATTGTTTTCTTAAAATTCCATTTATGTTACAATTCGATTTAATTTAATATTTGTTTTTCTACGAATTCAATATTATTTATATTTCCAATTGGTATTCTAAAAATTTGTAATTTAAATTTTATTTATAATCCAAATTCTGTTGGAATATACGAATTGTTATGTTGAACTTGTATTGTTTTTCTGAATTTCCATCGACTGTTAAACCATCTCGTAGTGCTTGTATTCTTGACTGTGAATTCATTTAGTTTTATAGTTTTTTTTTTAAAGCAGTTGGCTCTCGGGTAATTCACCAGTCTTGAATCACAAGGCACGTTTCACTACGAGCCCTGAGATAAATTACTTCAAATTGAGCTAGCTGAGCCAATTAAAACCGAACCAAAGCGGGTCCGTTCCACTGGCGCCCTTTTCTTTAACGTGGTCTAGAACACAGTTGATGGTTATTGAGAGAAATATATATTAGAGGTGAAAAATTGGTCATTCTATTATTTTTATCTAAATTTTTTTTTGATCTGTTGAATTTGCACGAAGTTATTGACATTTATTCTCTGAATTATTATCGATTTTACAAAATTCTCTAATTATGGAGCCTAATTTTTTGAAAAATAAAGAATTATCTTATGAATTAGCTATTGGGGGTCAATCTACGGATGGTGACGCTAGTACTAGACGAAAGCTTTTAAGGGGTTGTTTGCATAGAGAACAACATGATAGAAGTTTAACTTCAATTAATGATGAATTCGATTTTGAAGAAAGTGTTGTGGAAATTTCAGAGTCTCTTAAAGACATTAAAGACGCAATCAATAGATGTCAGGGTGAACCAGGGGATAATGCTAGGAGAATAGAAACTAGGCTAAACCACTTGTCTGCTCGCATAGACAGACTCAACCCCGAATCTTCAAATGATAAGATTCAAAAAGATAAATTAGCAGCTGATGTACTTGCTCTAGAAGGAGATTATGCTGTTAAACTTTGGCCTGTTGGTCAAGTTCCAGGTAGTTCTACTCCGCCTACTCCAATCAACCAAGGAATATCTCCATATCGTCCCAAAGTTCCTGTTTTCAAATGGGACTTATTTTTTGATGGATCGGGAGATCATCAAAAAGTTTATGATTTTTTGGATAGAGTAGAAGAATTGAGGGAGGCTCGAGGTTTGACAGAGGAAGACCTTTTTTCTTCAGCTGTTGATCTTATCAAGGGTGATGCCTTGGATTGGTTTAGATCCGTGAGATCTTCTGTTTCATCTTGGATGGAATTAATTGAGGTATTAAAAGCAGAATTCTTGCCTAAATACCTTGACTTTGGAATATTGAATCAGATCAGAAACCGCAAACAACTTTCAGGACAAAAATGCAGTTTGTACATAGCTTCGGTAGAAAAATCATTCTCCAGGCTTAAAGTTTCTCCTAATGAAGAAACGAGATTAGAACAAATTATGTCTAACTTACAACCTCACATTTTGAATCAATTTACATTACATAATTTAACATCAATAAAGGATTTAAAAGTGAATTGTAGACAAATAGAAGATTTCGAGTTTCGTTTTAAAAGTCAAGAGGTAGTACAGGAAAATGTACCTAAAATAAAGTTTAGACCTACAGTCAATGAGTTACAAAACCTTTTCTCCAGTTGTTCGTTGGAATTGTCGTTCCCAAGGGCACAAGTATACTTCTTGTTCTGCCCCTAGGAAAACTTTTTGTTCTGGATGTGGAGTACCTAACATAGTTAGCACATCTTTTAACAGATGTAAGTCAAAAAACGTGGCGTTGAAGCCTACAGGCCTGGGTACAGCTTCGACTTCAAAACAAAACCCAGGTACTTTCACAAATCAAAACAAACGAAAGTAAGAGGAACCTTCGACAGGGTTGAATGGGAAAAGTGGTTGATTAGAATTAAAAAGAATTGTTCTCCTAAAATGGTTTCTCCAGTTTTTTTAAATTTACCTGATGACAATAGACCTTAGTTGAACATTAAAGTTTTTGAGGATTCTTTTCCTGCATTGTTGGACACAGGTTCTAACATTAATGTTATAGGTTCAAAGGGTAATTTCATTATCGAAAAATATAGATTGTCAATATATAGGGATAGCAATGTCAATGTTGTAACAACCGCTGATGGTTTACATCAACCTGTCTTGGAATAGTTAACGTTCCTATTTCGTTTAATAATATTCAGACTTCTGTTAAATTTAACGTAATTCCTTCTATACAACAAGCAGTAATATTGGATATAGAATTTTGCAAATATCATTATATTAAGGTCGACTTTGGTAATTCTATCTGGAACATCGAACCTACAATTAAGTCAAATAATGTTACTGCTATTCATAGCTATGATTCTTCAAATACGTTACAAAAAACAGAACTTCAAGCAAAAATTGAACTTTTTGAACTTTGACGGAAATAGGACGTACCTCTTCAATAAAACATACAATTACTGTGTCGGAAACAGAACCTTTTAGAAAAAGACAATACCCCTCTTCTCCTGCCTTACAAAACCATTTAAATTCAGAAATTGATGAGATGTTAAGGCTTGGTGTAATCCAACCTTCTTCTTCACCTTATCGGAGCCCAATGCTTTTAGTAAAGAAGAAAGATAATTCTTATAGAGCTTGTTTAGATAGTAGACACTTAAACAAGTTAACCACAAGGGATGCTTACCCTTTACCTTTAATAGACACCATTTTGAGCAAATTGCAAAACGCTAACTATCTTACGACTTTAGATTTGAAGAAAGCTTTCTGGAACATTCATTTGGAGGAATATTCACGTAAATACACTGCCTTCGGTATTCCAGGCAAAGGCCTTTAGGAATTTTGTGTAATGCCGTTTGGTTTAACTAATGCTCCGGCAACAATGCAACGCCTTAAGGATTTTTTGATTGATGAAAGTAAGTTTTCCCTTATTTAGATGTTATAATCATCGCTACAAATACTTTCGAAGAACATATTCAAGTGTTACATAAAGTTTATGAAAAGATCAAATTAGCTAACCTTGCAGTTAATGCTGAAAAATGTAATTTTTGCAGACCTTCTCTCAAATTTTTGGGTTTTATCGTGGATAGGGAGGGATTGCGCCCTAGTGGTGAGCTTGTTGAGGCCGTTACTCTTCTTTCTTCACCAAAAACATCCACTCAAGTTCGGAGGCTGTTGGGATTAATTTCATTTTATCGCAGATTTATTAAAGATTGTTCTACTCTAATAGCTCCTATCACAGAACTTATTAAAAGTAAGAAAAAGCACCAACCGATTACTTGGACTCCGGAAGCTGAGTCTTCTTTCCAAGAGCTGAAGCGACGCCTAACGTCGGCTCCAGTATTCAGAAGTCCAGATTTTTCTAAATCATTCTCTATTCAAAGTAACGCTAGCGACGTCGGGTTAGGTTGCGTACTTTTTCAAGAACATAATGGTTTACAACATCCAGTAGCTTATGCTAGTCGAACATTAAGTAAAGCAGAAAGAAAATATACGGTTTCCGAAAGAGAATTATTAGCTGTTCTGTTTGCGTTGTCTAAATTCCGTTGTTTTATAGAGGGTACAAGGGTTGTTTGTCACACTGACCCCGCCAGTTTAGTTTGGTTACATAATTTAATTTGAAAGATCTGATTGGTCGTTTAGGTAGATGGGCTTTAAAATTATATCAATTTGATTTAGATATACGCCATAGGCCAGGATCACAAATGGTTGTGCCAGATTATTTGTCTATGGACGTACCTAATATTAATGTAATCAGTGATCAAGAACTTATTCCGGACAAATGGTACACGGATAGGTTAAATAAAGTACCCATTAATCCCGATCAGTACCCTGATTTTAAAGTAGTTGGTAACGGGTTATATAAACACGTCAAACTTCCTACGTGTGTATCTTCTATTTTAACTGAATGGAAATTGGTAGTTCCAACGGCAAAGAGACTTAAAATTTTTGAACAGTTTCATTGTGTTCCTACAGCCGCCCATTTTGGGATCTCGAAAACTATGTATAGGATATGTGAACAGTATTATTGGCCTCGAATGAGACAGGATGTAATTCGATATGTAAAGAATTGTAAAATTTGCGCTGCTCATAAGAGTCCCAATGTACAGAGACACGGCTTAATGGGGCGAATGAAAAATATTGACTTTCCAATGCAATTATTGAGTATAGATTATTTAGGCCCTTTACCTCGTTCTAAACGTGGTAAACAATATATTTTGGTTGCGGTAGATTGGTTCACTAAATATGTGTTTATCTATCCTTGTGCAAAAGCCACTTCGGCTTCGGCTATTAAATTTTTGGAAAATCAAGTTTTCCTCACTTTTGGGGTATGCCAGATTTTATTATCAGATAATGCAAGCCAATTTACATCCAGGCAGTTTTTAAAATTCCTTGCTGATTACAAAGTCCAGAAACATTGGTTGAATGCCCGTTATCACCCACAAGTTAATAATAGCGAAAGAGTTAATAGAGTTTTAATTACCGCTATTTCTTCGTTTATACACGATAATCATAGGGATTGGGATGCAAACATGTCTCAATTAACGCAAGCGTTACGCTTAACAAAGCATGATTCTACAGGGTTCAGCCCTGCATTTTTAATGTTTGCACGTCAAATTCCTATTTCTGGCGATTTTTACGGCAAAGTTGGAGATAACGACATTCTTAATGTTTCTAACAAGATTCATAGACAATCAGATATTGAATCATTACCGAATGTCTTCAATGAGGTAAGACAAAACATTGTGACGGCGTATAAGGGATACAAAAGCATTATAATTTGAGAAAACGCCCAGTAGCTTTCAAGGTGGATGATAAAGTTTGGAAAAGAAATTTTGTTCAGTCCAACGCAGCGAATTTCTTTTCAGCCAAACTGGCTCCTAAGTATATACCATGTGTCGTAACAAAAATTATTTCTAATCTAGTTTACGAGTTACAGAATGAAGACAAACAGAATTTGGGAAACTGGCATGTTAAGGATATAAAAGAAGACCTGTGCAATGACGATTCTGAACAGGAGGATGAGAGTTCCAGTGATGAGAGATAGGGTTCCTAGCAGGTTGCTAATTCTGCGGTGGATTTTGAGGTTCGCATTTATGACTGTCACTTTTGGGGAGTCGAGACCCTTCATTGCCACAGTAGATGAATACTGTTAAGGAAGCTGCAAATTATAAGTGATCTGCGGGGGTTCCCTGTTGCTCCGATCTGCATCGCTCTTTCTTCTGCTCGGATGACGCTAAGTATCATTGTTTTACTTTAATTGCCAGATTTCTGAATTTTGTTCTCTTTATTTTAGCATAGTCCAATTCATTTCCATTAGTTACCTTAACTTTATCGGATACATTATTTTTATATAGTTGTTATAATGAAACCACCATTTTTAGGACTTGATCACCCTGGAAAGTGGGTGGATTTGGAAGTTTGAGACTTCCACTTTACGAGTTTGTTTTTCAATAATTGCATAAGTTAATTTGGGATCCGCTGGTCCATGTTATGTCATGTTTGAAAATTAACTCTAGTATCTTCTTTTAGAGTCTGTTCTCTTAGTGTTTACAACACGTAAGATTGGACTAATTTTGACTGAGTTATTGTCTGGAAAACGTATAATTTCAGAAATAAGCTCTTATGTATCCGTGAGTTATTGTCTGGAAAACGTATAATTTCAGAAATAAGCTCTTAAGTATCTATAGTTTATTTTTTTAAGGTAACTTAACTTTAAGGGAGTCTATTGACTCAAAGATTGGACTTATTTAAATTGAATACAGTATTTTTTTATGGAAAATTTAAATTTTACTCTTATTCATAGAGTTGCGATATAGTACTTTATTTGTTCGACATTATTGGTTAGCCTCTCATTACCATTTCATTTTTTTTGATATACAAGTAATATTGTATTGATTGTTAATTTTAAATTGGTCCGGAGTGTAGGGGACTTTAATTTGGTCTTACACTTATGCTTGGGATAGCTTTGTGAAAACATCTATTCACTATTGTGAACTTAGTTCACTAATATGCAGCTATTTTTTTTTCTCCTCCTATCAATTATAACTATATTGACTTGTGTGCTACGTTGTTCACACGAAAACTTTCTCTCACGCCACTATGACATCTTACCAGTTTCTAAATACCTTAGGGATAATGTGGAGATTTAATTATAATATGTAACAAAGATACTTATTCTTATGAAATTTTGAAGCTTCTTCTCATAATAACGGAAGCCACTAAGACATGCCGGTAAACAGATAATTCTCTGTTATATCAGTATTTTTATATTTAAAAATTAAACTATATTACAATAATTTCTCTCATTATGCTTCTTCTAAAAATAGAACTACAAATACTACAGTTATAAATGGTTACTGATCACATTATGTCATATTCCATGATATTTTCTTCTTTCATGAAGAAATCTCATTTAGTTAAAGTAGTGACATAATAAATCGAGGATGGGTTTAGGTTCTGAACTGTTTTGGGGGGAGTAGTTAGTTTTGCAAGTAATTTTCAAGATAATTTCACATTTTTTAGCATGAACAAGTTATAATTTATAGTTGACAGTAGCTGCTAAGATAACTAAATAGAAAATTCAGTTGTTGTATATGAAATGGTAATGCTTTTTGTATCTCAGAGGCCTAGGAACTACGGTGAAACTGTATATCTGTTAAAATTTCGTATAGTTACAGATAAAATTGCCAATTATGTCGAGTAACCTTATTATAGGGATTAATGTACGTAGGTACATATTTTTGTTGTTGTGTAGTATGCTATTTTTTTATATGGACATCCACAATTACCCGCCTAAGGTTAGGTTGGAAGAAATCAGGTTACATAATGTTTTTTTGATATTGAGAGGACGTTGTGTGAACCAGAGGAGGTGCTGGAGCGGGAGAACCATGCGACGGCGCAGTCGGGTGGCGTCCGGTAGTTTTGGGGAGAATGGGCCCCCTTAGAAAGGCCTTGGGAGCGGGGTTTCGTCTTGGTGGCCGAACCTTCTGAGCCGGCTATTATTATTTTTTATTTTATTTTTACTCCTACTCTTCTTTCCTTTAGGCATTCTAGACCGTGGGACCCAATCCCATTTCTTTCTCTTCTTCAATCTGAAAACTATTTCTTTTTATTGCTTGGTTGCCGATGGCTCTTAAGGAAGGGGATTCTGTAGTGGACTTAGTCCAGCTGGGGCGTTATTAGTATCTAAGGGTAAGGTTCCTACCGGGGACGTCTGGGTTCCGCATGGGGTCGTTCGCTGAGCACACTTTCTGCGACTCCACAGCTATCCTGTAGTTTTTTTAGTTTATGTATTCTTATGAACTTCCAACTGAACAATTGTGAATGTTACATTATTATAAAATGTGTAGGACATTTTAGTTTCATTTAAATTTTTACTTCTCCTTTTGAGTATCGTAATATTGGAACTGGTCAACCAATATTTATGTGAAGACCACAAAACTCCTTTTAAGTATCGTAATATTGGGATTGGTCAACTAATATTTATGTGAGGACCACAAACCTTTTCTTAATATCGTGATTCTGGAATTGGTCAACCAGTCTTTACGTCAAGACCGAATTTTTGGTATTCTCTTAAAATTTTTTTGAAGCTTCATTTTTCTCGTGGTAGAGGGGGAATGTAACGAACGGGTTGCGTTACGGGATTGTATAGAACTTGATAATAAACAGATTAGATTTCTTTCCGGCTAGGAAACTTGTCATATGATATTTAAAGATATCTGCCGGTCAATAAAACTTAGATTATTGAGACTACCATTCCTGATGTGAGATGTCACTAAATATCGTGGAGTGGGATTGTAGGATAGCGGAAATCGGAAATTATTCATTGTGGTGTTAACCTTTAATAGGGTAAGTCGAGTTTTATATTTCATATTCTTTACATACATTTTCTTAATTTTTGCTTCCGAAATATGATGCACATCAGGCTACATATAATTTGATTTAGATTTGTTATTAAACGTCTGGATGTACAGTACCTGAATGTAATTATATTTCGGAGGAAGTTTTCTCGACTTACCCTAAGACACGCACAATCAGATTTGCATTTAGCATGATCCCAGGTATATCATTTCCATCATTACCGGGATTGTTGTAGTCTTTGTATGCAATTACTCTAACAAGACGTGGGAAGTTGATGCATACAATATTTAATTTCCACCGTTTTACTTGACCCTGCAATTTGTGCACATGGTAGTTGCGCGATTCTGTAGATCGCCATTTTGTTATCCTAGTACAAGATACATAGGGTGGTCTTATTAGACCAACGTGCAGTAAGGGTTGATAAGGGTGAATACGAAACAAATAACCTAATTACTGCTTATTAGGTATACATATATTTATGACACTGTCACGCCGTTTGGGAGTTAATACAGTTTACATTGTCAATCCACGTGTACAATTCATTTCAAGCAAACCAGAATTTTATGCTAACTAGCAAATTTCAACCTTTCAAATAATATTCTTTCAGATATAATTTTAATATTATTATTCTTACAGTCACATGTTAACTTTTTGCTAATTTTAAGAATCAATTGTAATCGTTTATTTCTTTCAGATTAAATTAAATTTTTGCCTAAATTGATATCTCGTCAAGATATCCATTTTGTATTAGTGTTTTCGGTTGTGGAATCACCTGGTTATTCCAACCGACGGTGATGCTTGTCCTTTTGATCTCAAGTCAGGTACTGTTCGTTCTTTGAAATTACAGGGTTTGAACGTCTGAGGTTCCTCACCCCTACACTCCAAGGCGGTTTAGTGACTTTCCTGACAGGACCGACTTCCAGTTCCTACGAGTTCCAAGGAGGGTAACATTTTCTTGTTTGAATGACCATAATTTCATTCTCTGATTTTGTCGTTTATCCGAAGTTGTATTCCACTAATTTTTATAGAATCATTCGAGGTCTACTGTAAGTCCTCTTATTGGAAATTTCGTTCTTTTCAATTTAATAATTGATTTTATTTATTAATTGTTTTCTTAAAATTCAATTTATGTTACAAACCAAATTAAATTTATAATTGTTTTCTCAAAATTTCATTTATGTTACAATTTGATTTAATTTAATATTTGTTTTTCTACGAATTCAATATTATTTATATTTCCAATTGGTATTCTAAAAATTTGTAATTTAAATTTTATTTATAATCCAAATTCTGTTAGAATATACGAATTGTTAAGTTGAACTTGTATTGTTTTTCTGAATTTCCATCGACTGTTAAACCGTCTCGTAGTGCTTGTATTCTTGACTGTGAATTCATTTAGTTTCATAGTTTTTTTTCAAGCAGTTGGCGCTCGGGTAATTCACCAGTCTTGAATCACAAGGCACGTTTCACTACGAGCCCTGAGATGAATTGATTTAAATTGAGCTAGCTGGGCCAATTAAAACCGACCCAAAGCGGGTCCGTTTCAGGGTTTCATCTAGAACGGTGGGTCCTAGTTTCCTAAGGAGTTTTTATTGATGCCATTTTTATTCCAGTTTTAAATTTGATATTGTGATCTGGGGAGGCTCTTTAAGACTGATGAATATCTTTAAGCTAAAACAACGAGCTCTAAGAATGAAATTCAATTAGTCAAGTAAAAGTAAATCTGCTAGTAATGAATATGACACGAGAAATAAAAATTGTTTTTATTATCCTTGTCATAAATTAACTTTAAAGAAAACAAGTCCTCATTATACATGCTTTTGTTTTTATAAATGTTTACTCAAGGTTGTACATGAATTGATTAATTCCATAACTAAAACTATAGGTATATGTGTTTTAGAACCCTATTCCGTTGGAGAATTTTAAATAGTCAATAGTCACCCTTAAATTAGTTACTATGTGAACAAAAAATTTTAAACCTGATTTTATATTAACTGTATGTTTTTTGCCATTGTTAGATATAATTTTAATTTTAATGTATTCTGCCCTGGATAGTTTTCAAAATACTAATATGATTGCTTTATTCTCATTGTACCTGACTTGCTTCTCACTGTCAATTACTGAAGCTTAATAAATTACTTCAGTTACTTTACTTTACATTTTCATTCAAATTCTTCACATAATTCAAAACGACCCATGGTCCAATATATTGTCAGAAAAATACCCAATAGACAACAGCTAACGCAGCGATCTTCACAATGAAATAATTGATTCCTCAGGATATACCTTGTACATTACGTACAGTCCGTATTACAACTGCAGTGTCCATATGATGGTCAGGATATAACGACCTAGGCGAAATGCAACATATTTTATCAAAACTTTCGTGGACTGAATGTCACTTACGAATTGTTCAATCTGTTTCTGAACACATTCTTTATGGGCAGGAGTCTACTCTTCCCAAGTCCTATATACAAGTCTTACATATTTTGTTAAAGATAGTGGATGATTACAATAGAAACCACTGCTAGTGAATTAGAAAACCTCCGCCACTGTCAGAATGCATATATAGGGTATAAGGGAAATGCTGCAGTCGAGAAGAGTTGATACAAAGAAGAACACCATCCAAGTAAACATAACAAAGAGATGGCCGCAAGGGGTTACTACTATCAACACGCCTGACAGTGAATGATCTCCAAGATACATTACCGCTCAACGAAGGGTAGTCAAGGTTATGCAGATGGTACAGTCCCAATCACTAGAGGAAAATTTGAGAGCACTATATGTAACATCATCGAGATAGGTCTTAAGATTACAGAGGAATGGTGTAAATTTCCCGAGGAGTTAACCATAGAAAAACATTAGTGGCTTCTGCCAGGAAAAGGAAGATTGATCACATGAAGCAAATTGAGTTGAATGAAATTACCATCGTACTGAAGGATCAAGTGAAATAACCAGACATAACACTTTCTCTCACATTTTTTACGAAAAGAATGTGATTGAGTAAGCGACACGTGCCCTAATAGAGTGCAGAAAGATGGCAGGTAGAACATGGGATGGTTCACCCAGAATACTGCATTCTCAGCGCATGTGTGTATAGTATAACTGGGCGCTGAGGTCTTGTCCTACTACTAGTTCGGAGAGAATACTAGGACTCTCAGGGAGGCGTAAAACTTCGGTGGAAGCATGAATATTCCCTAAAGGTGGAATACATACTACTCATGGTACCAAGGGAGTGAGGAGCTGTGAACACTCAGAACTTCCAAACCCACTTTGGAAAGGAAAAAGAGTGGAGATAGGCGAAAGTTAGAATTGTTACGGAAGGAGAAATCTGTAGGTATATACCACGGTCGTACATCCAGGTCTGGGAACTCGAGGTTGTTTCCTATGTGAGAAGTGACTCCGCTAAGCGTCAACTGTCGCGTAGTACCAAAAAGGGTGGCGCAGTAGTCGAAGAGTGATATCTGACATTATACGCCGTGTTCTCTGACAACTGTCATTCTTGACACAAGGACACAAGGAATACCTGCGTTTTTAGAAAAAAATGGCGAAACCGTACATTGTGACGAAATGCAGAACGGGGTACAAAAGTGTAAAGCGAGAAACTTCTGTTTTTAAAGTGCCGGAAGATGCGGAAATGCGAAAGAAGTGAATGCTTTCGATTCCGGAAAGAAATCGTTTTAACGAGGTCTTTTAGGTGTGGGAAAAAGGAGAAGTTATTTTTAAGGTGAGTGATACATTTTGACAAGAGTAACAGATTCCTCTCTCAAATCAGAATACTTAGTAACGCTGTTTGTGATTCCGGAAAGAACCACTTCGATCCCAGCGCTAGCTAGTGGCTGAGCGAGGGACTACGAGTTTGGCGACGCGTAAGAGACTCATGTCAAACATACGAGTTCCCAGACCTATATGAACGACCGTGGTATTAGTCTAGGAGCCAGAGCGATATTGATGGTCTGAACATTAACCCGATGGCACTATGTTTTATCGTTAGAGGACGGTTCAATGAACAATTCATCTCACAGACCGAATTTTCCCCGGCTGCTAGATCTCGAGATACAGCATCCCCATTTTTGTTTGTTTTGACTAGAGGTCAACCCTTTCCAAGTTGCGGTTACTTGAAAAGCATGCCATTCTTATACACTTCCACCATGTGCCATCATTTTTTATCGTGTCCGTTTATCAGGCCGACCAGTTAAAATGGAATCGAACATGGACTGCACGTTAACCCCCCCAAACCTGGTGGAAAATGTTCATTGGTGTTGGCAATTGTTACCATACCCCATGCCATCAAAAGTCATCGATCCATTTCCGAATAATTGGTCATTATTTGGACCAAAATGTTTCTTTTTTTCATTTTGTGGATAAAACTTGTGGGTTACAAGGTAACATGATGGCACCAGGTTAAATAACTTTATTGAAGGTCAAATAAAGATTTAAAATTATTGCCATCACTCCTTGCCTATTTCAACCCCCAGGTATGGAGGAATAAACTTGGAATCTACCATCATCTTCCAAGTAAAATCAAGATATGCCTAACGTAACCAAAACCACGTGGTCGCCACGTGTAATGTTCTTCTTGGGTTACAAAAATTATACAAAATGATACACGCTCTATTTCTCAGGGTCTGAACGATAAAACGTATCTAATTTCTCGAAATAAAGAAAGAAATTTATTTAAATAAATAGGAAACCCTAATATACAAACACGATAAGCATCATAATTACAATTTTTCATTTTTGTACACTTTATAATTATAATTTAAGATCGCTAAAAAATTACAAACTTTAAAATGAAGAATGAAAAATTGGACTATAGAATCACAGACAGCAGCAATATAACACTTTATTATTTGTTTTCTCTCACATAGTCTGCTAGTTGTTGTTTAAAAATCCTTAAGGATGAACTCGTTTTGACAATATTAGGTAAATTGTTATAGTTCACGAAACCTTTAAAAATCAAAGAAATCATAGAGCACTTTTTTTTAGTTGTAGGATACTTAAAAATTCTCGGGAAATAGGTCACATTAACACTTTGTTTTAAATATTCGTCTTTACGTACGTTTCGGTCTCACGACCATCATCAGAAGAAAGTTTTTAGTTGTAGGAATGTAAAAATTGTTATTGTCTTGTATCATAGTTATGAATATCAACATTAAAATTTATAAATTCATAAAAGTACGGTGGTGCCAAATTATGTAGAATTTTATATATAAAAATCAATGTTAGGTAGAACAACCTCTGAGAAACTGAGAACCACTGTAGAGATTGAAGCATATTTACAATTGGAGTATATCGGTTTGTTCGCAGAACAATCCTCATACCCCTATTTTGTAGTTTTTGTAGTTGGGATACTTGATTTAAATTAAACAAATAGATAACGGAAGAGCAAAAATCAAAATGAGGCTGAATAATTGAATTGAAAACTGTAACTCTGGACTGCAGTGATAAATTACTGGATACTCTTGTAAAAAAATATATTTTTTTACAAATTTTTTTAAACATATAATCAAAATGATTACCAAATAACAAAAGATTGTCAATATAAAATACAAGATATTTTATGGATGTTACAATTTCAATTTTTTCTCCATTTATTTTAAGATTAATTTCATTAATATTAAGACATTTGTACTTGTATTTAGTCGTTGTTATCATAGCTTTGGTTTTTAGAGTATTTAACTTTGATTTATTTAATTTTGAATATTTATTTATTTTAGAAAGAGCAGAATTCATTTTATTTATAGCATTCCATAAATCTTCTGCAAAACAAGCTAATAAAGCATCGTCTGCGAACATATTTAGAAAATCAACGTCTATAAAAAGATTCAAGTCATTTAAATACAAAATGTACAGGAGGGGGCCTAGCACACTACCTTGGGGTACACCTACATGAATATTTATTACATTTGAGATAATATCGCAGATTTTGACTTTTTGTTTTCTATCCATTAGGTAGTGAGATATCCATTTGAACACCTCACCCTCAATACCATACCCCCCAAGTTTTCTTAAGAGAATGTCTCTATCTATGGTTTCAAAAGCCCTTTTTAGATCTATAAATACAGCCACTACATATTTATTATCATCTATTTCCCTTTTAAAAGTACATGATGCAAGCTGAAGTGCTGCTTCACAAGAAAATTTTTTACGAAACCCTGATTGATTGTTAACTAAAATCTCATTAGATTCAATGTGTTTTAAAATTTGATTATAAACTGCTATTTCAAGAATTTTTTCTAGAGGTGGCAAGGTATTAATAGGTCTAAGCTCATTAGCCTTTATGGTATCACTAACTTTAGGTATGGGAACCACAGTACTAACTTTCAAAGCATCTGGCACTTTGCATGTCTTCAGTGAGGTATTCACAAAGTTTAATATCACAAGCCCACAGACTTCAAAAATTTCTTCCAGAGTTTTTGAATTAAGTACTTCATATGTACTACTTTTATTGTCTAAAGAATTAACAATTTCACGCAGATCCTCCATAGACAAAGTTTTAAACTTTGACAAAGTAGGATATAAGTTATAGTTGCAAAATTTCCATTGTTCATCATTTACAATGCTTTCCACAATATCAGCTATGCTATCTATAAAATAATTATTAAATTTGCCGACAATTTCATTTTCATTTCTTTCTAAATTAGGCGTATTATTAAAACTAAAATCAACAACATTTGGAAAATTATGATTTTTGCCATTTATCAGATTTTTTAACATTTTCCACATAGATCTAGAGTTATTGCGGTACCTATCGATTTTATCAAAGTAATACAATTCTTTTTTTGTTTTTAATGAATTTGTTACTACATTTCTCTGTTTCTTAAAATTGTCCCACTTTAAATTTCTATCTGCTCCCCTTGATGATACAAATTCCCTGTACATCCTATCACTTTTTTTTATACTATTGTAAATTACATTGTCGAACCATGGTACATTGTTTTTATATTGATAACTCTGTACAGGTGAAACGTTATCTATTACGGCCTTACAATTATTTAAGAAGTTATGATAAATAAAGTTTACATCAGTAGAGTCCAAGTGCCAGTTACAAGTAATTAATTCAAGTTTAATTTTATCTAAGTTTGTAGAACTCATATTTCTATACCTTTTTGTAGATGTACTTACATTATTAAAATGTTTGTTTAAATTTACCGAGAATAAAGAGTGATCACTTATTTTAGGAGTATCGTGCACACAGCAAGTAGCAGAATTGTGATTCACTAGAACTTAATCAATTAATGTTCCACTATCTTTTACTATTCTTGTAGGCTCATTTACCAGTTGCTAAATACCATATTGCAAGAGGATAGATTTAATTTTTTTTACATAGAAACTGTTATTCAAAAAGTCCAAATTAACATCACCAATTAAAATACATCGCTTATTACAATTAAAAAAGTCATCACAGATGTTATCAAACTTCTCTAAGAATACAGCATCGGAACTAGAGGGAGAATGATAAAGGCATCCAATTTGCCACTCACATGAGCCAAAATTAACTTTAATCATTTTACACCAAAAATTATCTTCTAACACAAAAGTTTTTATTACTGAATATCTTAAATTATTTTTAACATATATAACAACACCTCCAGTATGACGATTTCTTGAGTTGCATCGAATAAGGTTGTAGCCATCAATATTTATTTCAAAATCTTCAATTTCATTCGTAATTCTAGCTTCGCTAACCAATATCAGCTTAGGTGCATGACATAAAATGTTTATTTGAATTTGATCAATTTTATTCAGCAAACTGAGCATTTAGATAGATAATGTCAGTGTTTAATAATAAATTAGGGTACTTCACTGTTTTTTTTGTTGGCTAGTTATATTGACAATTGTAGGTTTATTTTTAATAAATTTGATCGTTTTTGATAGATCCCCATTTCTAATATGTTCATAAAGTTGAGATTTCAAAATTTCAAATATGCTTGCTGAGCCTTAGTTTGATCAGCGGCGATCTTGATACCTGGAATTTTTACTGGTTTATTTTTTTAAATCAATTTAACATCATCAGCAGAGCCCAAGATAACTTTAATAGGTCGAGTTTTATTACCATAGAATTTTTCCAGTCTGAACATTTCCAGATTCGATCTATTCATGTTGCAATCTTCCAAAACTTTAAGAACTGTTTCTTTATCCTCCTTATTATGTTCATTTTGAGTATTTTTAATAGATTCGTTTATATTAAAAACTATTATATTGGAGGCTCTATTTTGTCTGTCAAGCATTTCTGAGATAACATCTTCCATATCAGATATTTGAGACAACTCGGAATTTGCATTGAGGTTTGTCTTTTTATTCTAATCATTGAGAATTTTTTTTATGCTTTCTTTAAGTTCGAATACTTCTTTAATGAGGGCTGTAACTTTGAAGAATCCATCTTCACATTCTTCACAGAAAAATTTCAACTTCCTTTTTGTCTTCAATTGCATGCATTTAACTTCCGAGGCAGTTAAATTACCACATTCAGTGCAAAAAATAGATCTGTAACTATCACATGCAAATATTTGTGTAGCATCAAAACGTCCATTACAGTTTACGCATTTCTCCATTATCCTTATATTTATATCAGGCACGGCACTGCTAAGTTTTGGAGATAAACCAAATCACATTTGCCAATGTTTTTATCATTGCTTATCAGTAGTACACAACTTTTTATTTTAACTAGTTCTTACATCAACGTTTATACAAGTATTACTATTTAACTATGTAGAAATAATCAAATCTACCGTTTACACAAGAATTATGCTTTTAATTTAATTAAAATTATGCTCTACAGAGAGTACTCATAATTTCAAACATTTAGATATTAGATTCAGCAAAAACACTTGTAGAAAGACTAACACGAACTATTTATAAAACTGTGGAGAGATGTTAACGTGTCGGCAATGATATTCGGCCAAAAATAGCCGAACTGAGGGCACCACCACAATTCTAAGAGAATTCACAAATTCAATTTACTGATTGCGGTTATTACACAGTGATATAATAATCATGATAATATCTAAATATGCAAAATAATTGAAGTAATAACTCTCTATTGGTTTTCTTATTAGAAGGAAATATTAATTTATTTTGTATTTTCCAATGCGAGAGATGTATTTGGCATGTTGGGGTTTCAAACAATACTTGCAATCTCCAAGTGACTTTGCACAAGGAATTTGTACAAAATTAATAGATATTAAGGATTTTTTATATTTGGAGACTGAAGGAAAGATTTCGCGGAACTTTACCGATAATTACCTCAACATGATTTTCAAAACTTACTTTGGGGTCCTAGATAAGTTCGAGATCTCTGATTGAGCTGACTCATTTCAATGAATTTCTACAGGTGACGTAATAAAAATCTATATTGTTTGACAAACGCGAAAATGTAATTAATAGACATTGTTGTATTTTGTATCCAGGACACACTTATTCAACTCAGAATACTCTTGAAGGTCAACGATATCTTGTTGTATTGATATCCGATATACGTTTGAAAAACTCCAGGTCGTCGTCATAGAGAGTATACCCGGAGTGACAGAGATCCCAAGTGTGACCCCTGTGAAACTCCCGAGGTTATGAATACATCCGAGGAACAATTATTGAATTTCCCACTTCGATCGATATATAGTTTACAATTAGTAAACAAATAGTTTGAATTGGGGATGAAGCCAAAAGAAATGTAGGTAATAAAAAAAATTAAGGTATTAAACAAAGTATATTTGGAATGGAATTGTTCATTAATTGAATTCAACAAATTTAGAGCAAAATTATGGAGTTAAAAAGATACGTGACTTATTGAAGAACTGCGTCTTTGCTCAAACTATGTAAACACGTGCAGTGTATTAGTTATCCATTTCTACTTATGAAATTCCCCATATTTATTTTTAGGAGGCTCTGGGATTATATACGAGTACTCTGATAAGCTTGTGCTCAATAATTCATGAAATTGATCAGCGCACATGTTGATATTATGATGTTAATTGCATCCTGATAACGAGTCTATTAATCAACAATGCCTCCGAAATTAGTCGATCAAACAATAAGTAATATTGATTGGTGTCTATGATAGATAATGACAATAAACTTAAATACAAATGAATTCAAACAACTCTTCTACAATATGAGTTATACAAAATTCACAGATAAGGAAAGTAAATCTGAGGGTAATGCTTTCGAAAAATCAGGTGCAGCAACCAAACACTGTGATTGTAGATTGATTATTGTGATAACAATCAATAGCCTCACTCTACAATCAATATGATAATATACTAATTAACATACCTCTTCCTATGCACTATCTCTAAAAGATCTCGATCCGACCGGTCAATAATTCTATTTATCCGCTTCCCTGACCACTTATGCGCGCTCTTCATTAATCGGTCATAACTCTATCTATAAAATTGTATTGAAACAATTTGCAGCTTTCAATCAGAGTAATAAATTAATATAAATCTAGAACATCGTCTAGGTATCTTCAATTCAGGTGAGTTAGATGGTTCGATAAGCGGTTCATTTAAATATCGACCTAAGATTAATAAAATTCGGATTGAATTGCGTTACAATTAATTGATCAAACTCGTAACGATTTGGATGGTTACGGTGCACAATTCAATTTCGACAAAGATACAATGTTTCATAGTCAAGAAGTCATGGAAACGCCGAGCCCAAACATTATTAGTCAAGAAAGATTATTTCCTACAAAACGATACTAAACACCTTGAGATCGCTGAACAGAATAACTCTTCACTGGGTCCAACGACATAGAAGAATTGAGGGAACAATCAAGCGGACCCCTTACACGCAAGGGAGCTGAAACGCCTCTGATATGACCAGAAGCTTCTAATATTATAGAAATACAAACATTATACAGGAAATCCTCAGACCAGAAGCCAAAGATCTCGGTACTAAGCACTGAAGTTCTCTTCCGACACAGATATTCCAAGAAGCTCCTACCTAGATTCTAGTAGAAAAAATAATATCTTGGAAGGCATAAGGAAAGCAGAAGTAACCTAAGCATCATAACATGATCCAGGACAGGATTATGCAAATTCAAAGGTCATTAAGAAAAATTACCTCAGAATAATGAGACGTGTAGGTGTAATCAAAGCTTAAGCTTGTATCTTCATCAGGAAGGGCTATCACTCAATCCCTAGTATGCTGATGTCAGGTACACCTGTCCTATAAGGTTATCAACTTCAAATATGAATGCTCGTTATTACCAACAACAACACCCTCTCATGGGAAGGGCATGTCTGGTTGACGATACCAAAGACGATGTAATTGACCTTTCCAGAGCATCGTAGACTGACGAAAGAACTCTTTTCCTTTGTTATAGATATTTCCATGGTCGGTGCTCTTTGGAAACTAGTCCGTTATTTCAGGTAGGCTCGAGACCTGCAGAACTTCTCTCTTACAAATTTCTTGTTTATACCGAACGGCATAGTTGTGGAACTCTTTGTCTAGTGAGGTCTTTCATGATCGGTTCAAACTCCAAACTTTCAAAAAAGTTTCAATTACTACATCCTCTCTCAACACTTCACCGTTGGTTCACATGATGTTATACGAAGATTATAGGTTTCCTTCTCGTGTACACAATATATACAAAAAAAAATAGTTGGGGAAGTGGAAGAAATGCTTCACTCAATGCGGAGCTGCAATCCTTCGCAGAAACAAATACTTTGAATACAATGGTACAGAAGAAATTACATTATTCAAGCAGGATATAATCTTTGCCTTTCAGGATCCGAAGCTCATCGGTGTACTGATTAAAACAGTACCGACAGGAGAATAAAATAGCAAGTTCAGGATGTACTAGGAACAACATGCTTCTACTCTATCTAATCTTTCAAGATATTCAGCATGGATAATTAAATATTTTCTGAACTGTTATTACGTTGAAAGTAAACTAAAATAGTATGTACAAGCATTCATTTATTTTAATTCGATCTTATTATTTGTATAATCATACAGAAGCCATTGGCCTACAACAATCCTATGGTCAGTATTGTATAATAATTCACAATATAGTAAAATAAGAAGCATAGGGGTCTACAAGTTTCTATAGGCCCTCTAAGTAAGTAGCAGATTAGATATTTCAACCTAGCTGACAAAGTAAATAATAAGATGCACTTACACTTCTGCATCTAGCTTTTAAATAAAACATCTATTGTACATTGTTAACAAAATAATTTCATAAGACAATCAATTGCTTAGGACAATTTTCTCAACTTCGCTGTTCTATTAGGCTTTTAAATATATAATATCAATCATTTTTAGGTTTAATTTGGGGAGAGAAGTAGAACAATCCGTTATCAATGTAAGAACGACAATAAAGTACCTTCAACAAATCTGCTTTATGATTTTGATGATAAATTGGCGAACAGAAATTACCAATAACATACCTAAACAAAATATGTACTTACTGAAGGTACTTGAAATCACGATATTCCAATGAGTTCTTGTATGTCAGTGACATCCCTCAGCATCTATAGCCGACTTGTGATTGAAAATCCAATTAAAACTGCAGAAGTAATACATTGAAAACATTGGAACGTAAAACATAGAATAGCTTATTCCTTAGAATTATTGTACTTATTTAGACATCTGAGATAAGTGAATAGTATCGAAGGTATTTGATTAGCGAATTTCAATCTATTTCATGCACATCAATTTGACGATTGGCCATATGCTTCATCAACATTTTAGTATAAAATACTCTTCAACACAATACCGATCCAATGAGTTCAGTAGTTTTGATTGGATTTTAAAACACAAGTATGTCCTCTTTGAAACTTATGTCGGGTTCTAGCAAATTGAACATTAGTTTAATGACAAAATTAATAGATCGAGGAGAAGAACCGGCAAGTCTGGATATCTGTTAGTATATTTATATCTTGAATATACTTGCTGTCACGTCTGAAATCTAAAATATCTACAGAAATTCAGGATACGTCTCACATCCTTATTTGGAGTAATAGTTGAAGTTGATACACAAAAGAAACAACACTGTTTTTACTACGTGTTCACGACTAATTTAATGTTATAAAATCGTGAATGCATTCACGACAGTTGAACTGTCAATACCAAACGTTAGCAGTGAATCATAACTTATTTACTACTAGATATTATTCCGTTTGATAAAACTAACAGTTTGAGTGATGTTAGGCTTTATTCATATCTATCACCGCACCGATCTAGAAAACGACTGCTGAGGAATACCACTTCCAAAAATTAGTTATTGATTCACACGCTCTGGTCTACATTTTAAAATAAAATAGTTTGAAATAGTTGTGTAATGGATCAGCAGTTACAGAAAATGGATATGGATATGGTTCTTATTTCGAACTAGTTCTCAATGAACAATTCGTTTTATATCATTTTAAGGTAGCTAAAAGCACCATATTCGGAAATGTTGTACATTTTGTACATAGAAAGCTTGGATATGTAGTATATTCTATATTGACTATTCTAAATGATATGTTCATATTGTTGCTTTGGAACACTAAAACTCACAATTTGAATTTTTGGAAATATACCCAGTCATATCAATTTAACGAATATTGAATCGTCTTTTACAACGAAAATCCAATGGTTTTCATGGTCTAAAAATAATCATAAAAGGACGTCTTATACATTGTCAGTTTTGAACAACTATGCAATTAATTGATTATGATTACTGTTTATTGTTATCATAGTTTTATGTCTAGAGGTATATAAAATTTGCCAAGTTCAAATCCCAAAAACACTAAACAAATATTTTTATGATTCCCATGTAATCTTATAATTGCCAGTATCAGTGCGTGAAGATGGTGGATCCACATTGCTCTACGGCAAATGCAATATCAGATTTCAATTTCTGAATGAGGCAGACTCATTGTTTGGTTATAAAGATGTGATCTGTATTATTTCTAAACTAGATTCTCAGTAGTGAAATTATCGGTTTTCCCCAGCGCGTCACTATTCTTTAATTCGGCAAACAACTTCTATTCTAATCACGTAAAGCTCGTGTCACGCCTATGATAATTCAGTCTGCCTAGAAAATAACTTGTCAGTAAGTTGAAGAATATATTCGTGCTAATTACAGAAGAAATAAAAAGATGTACTTGAATTCATTCGCGCTGCGAACAATTAATAAAAGTATAGCTAAAGAGGCTAAGACTGAAATTTGATACTGTAACAGTTTGAAATAGCATATAGCGAGCTATAGTTTGTGTCCAGTTATTAGTTGTAGACCTCAGACGTCTATGTTGATTTCATGAGATAGGTTGAGTGGCTTGTATTATAGGAATATGAAAGATTGTTATTACGTGCTTTTCCATCAGTTTCTTAGTAAGGGAATTTTCATTTTATTTCAGAATACATTTGTGTTGTGTATTGTGTACCTAATTCATCATGCCAGTACTTCTGATTAGACATATTATTCAACATTCGCTTTTCCACAAGATGACAGCTTGAAACACGAGTGAATTAGAGCAATTCATTCTTCAATTCCCAATAAAAATGCATACATGTTGTACATTTTTTCCCGACTCTGAAGTTAAGTAATTGTTTCTAAAAAACTTTCAAAACTGCTTCAAGATTGCGTACATAGCACCTCCCGAATCGACCTTTCCATTTGTCAAAGTTCCAATCAAACATGAACATCCTGAGAACGACGATCACCCGTGAAATTGTGAATCTGAATTATTTTTATGACCATCCTCTTAACGTTGATAGTTCACTAGATACTGGAAATTACTCCATGGTTTGATATATAATAATTGTACTAACATGTTCTCTACTATAAAATTATGTTTGGCAATGCAGCTACCTAATGTCTAATTGATATCCAGTGCATGTTATGAAATCTACAATACAAAATTTACAATATTAATGGTCGTTTCAAGACAGTGTACATGATATAACATTTTGGTAATTCCATGATTCTCTGATGATTAATTTAATTTTACAATATAACTTCTATTTAAAGCGATAATTACTTTACTTAATTAATTTCATATCTTCTTTCTTTATAACCTACTCTAACACTTATTCACTATATATACTCTACAATTCATGTTACATGAATGGATATCCGTCGAAGCAAATTAGTTTCTTGTGTATCCGAAAATACAGTTTTTAAATTGGTCCTGAAGAATATTGAATAGTAATTGTTTCTTAAAATATAAAATAATGGGTTGAGAATGTAGATAAAATCAATAGTTGAATAATTACACATTTTGTGGGCAATATCCATTAATTTTTCAATCTACTTTATTTTGAATGGTATTTACGATATAGATTCGGTACTATCAGACTATTAGTTAGTTATGGTCACATAATAACTAGATAAATTATTAATAAACTATAAAGAGTTCACACTGTGGATATATTATAACACTATTGATGAGAAATAATCACCCTCACACTAAAATTCTAATAATGTACTGAGTTTACTCTGATGATGGCTATATGGTAGCCGAAAGGTTCTCAGTACTTCATCAGTATTTTAGCGGATGAGGGTAATTATTTCTTATCAATAGATGAATTATTCTCATAACTATAGCTGATTGTTTCCAATTTTTAGAATGTTGACAAACTAGAAGAATAAACTATCGTTTAATCAGGTAATAAGGTACATGCTTCATTGACTATATCCTCTTTTTGAAGTTCTAATATAAAGCAAAATGTTTTACAAAATAAACGGAAATAATTTATCAATATATTGACTAAGCTGTGTACATACTGATAGATACAATTTATTACATCAAAATTTGTAAAATATTATTTATTCAACTATTGAAATACAGGTTACAAATTTTCAGGAAAACGACAATATCTATTAATACTAACCGAACAGGTTTGGAGCTCCATCAAGATAGAGTGTTCCTATCTTTATGCATCATGATTGGACTTTCTTCGTTTATTATGGCCCGTGTTCAAAGAGAAATTATTTCGAATTTTGAAAAAGTGAAAATCTTCCACAATAACCTGAAGGAGGTTATGGAATCGCCAATCGTAGTTCTGAATAGTACGTAAGCTAATAATTCATGAAAAATTACGAAATATTATTATCATCTTTACCGTTTGAGCAGTAACTGGTATTTGAATTTTCGAAATATGCAATGGGTTTTGATGTTCCTACCTTCTTCTTGATGGAGTTTTACGATTATATTTCAGTATTGCAGTTTCTAGCCCAAAAAGTAATATGGAACAATATGATTATATTCATTTATTTACAGAATTTGACAGGCATAATTTTTAGATATTTTCTTTGCACCATAGTCTGGATATGTTTAAGTATGAAAATGCGGGAGAGCATAGAAAGGTACCCGAGTGGCTTACTACATGATTAGGAAGAGATTGCTCACTTTCACTCGGGTGATGATACTAGAAATGCAGAGGCACTAGAGTTCTATCTACTACACTACGATAGAGAATTATTTGTCAACTATTTGTTATTATGAATAAGGCAGCAAAGATAAGTAGCAGATCTGGATTTTTTAGCCTCCCTAGGTTGGCTTTTTATGTTTTTTTTGCAAGCTGCGCACCACAGTCTATTCAAAATTTATAACAGGAACTATTATAAGTGCAACATCTACAAACATTCCATGTAGGCAATTAGAAAATAAAGATATTACATCCACATTTGATACATTGCCAAGCCGACGGTTTATATGATCACTAATTTCTCAGGAAAAATAAAAATATTCTCACTAATTAAACTTTTGTGAACAAAATGCCACAATGTCATGCTGAAACGTATATTCTTAATTAATAATTAATTACTACAATTTTATTGGTATTTAACTTATTCAGGATTCAGATTTTCAACTCAAGTCTAAACATTTATTGTTGAAGCGACGTAGATACAGTATGAACATTCTTGTGTGTGTGTGTGTGTGTGTGTGTGTGTGTGTGTGTGTGTGTGTGTGTGTGTGTGTGTGTTGTGTGGTATTTCTGAAATCAATCTTCTTTTTTTGAAAATGAAACTATCGCATCCTAAAGAACTATAAGGACAACCGTGGTTTCCAGTCATAAATATACATCACACGCATACATTCAACTAGCAGAACTGTTCGGAATTTTTAGTTTTAGTAAATTCAAGTGACGTCATCGATATGACGTTACTGTCTATGATGTGACAGCATTATAAAACAAGGTTATGTTTCGAAAGTCAGCTTGACAGCAAGTGACAGTACGAAACATATAGTTGTGAATTACATTATGATTTCAAAGTGACAAAAGAATAATATAACGTGTTTCATTAGCAGTTCCTAAATCATTACGAGCTTCTATTTAACTTGCCTTGTTTATCTATCGACCTTATCAATTTGTATATGCGAGTGATGTTTTGCAAGTGAATTTCTTCCCCCCCTTCTAGGGTTCGGAATAACTTGAAATTTGGCAGGTGTTATCATTCGGGTGACAATGTACTATAGCATATTTAAAAGACAAACAACGAGATGACGGCCCCAATATGGAGGACGATTTTTGTGATTACAGTCCGATTCTTTTCAAAATTGGTATATGGGGGTTTTGGGGTCGAAGATCATGATTTCTTAGTTGAAATTCAAATATTCAAGATAGCGTCTAATATGGTGGACGAGTTTTGTGACTACGGTCCGATTCTATTGAAAATTGATATATGAGGTTTTTCGGATCGGCGATCGTAATTTCTCATTTCTTTTTTGTACATTTCAAAATAAAAGCTTGTCCTTGAAATTTTTCTCCATTGTCAATTTTTTTTACAATATACTTTCTGTTGTGTCCAAAAGTTAGTATGGTAACAAAAGTGAGGGAAGTCACGTGATGAATTGCTCACAGCTTTTTCATTATGAATATTTTTCCTAATCAGTGAAGATAGGAATAAACTTAGAGTTTTTGGATAATTTTGGAACCTCCACTCTTTCAATTTGTATATGTTTCAAAGAGTCTCTACAGCTTTTTGTAGCTAACTGAAATATATTTTGTGCACCTGAATGGTTGTCACCTTGAATGGTGACATATCAAATATGGATGAAAATAATTGAAATACTGAATTATTGTAATGAACTGAGACGGAGGAATAGAGCCAATGAGGAAATTACTGTCAGGAATTAGATTTCCGTAACACCAGAAGCATTTCACATTTTATAAAAACCAAGAGGGAATTCATAACAAAGTAAGTGAGTCCATCTTCTTTCCATCCAGAACCGTTATCAATTCAACGAGAATTTGAAATTCATGAAAATCAAATGAATAGCTTTCCGAGAAATAGACATTATTTGGACTTCGAATTTTTATCACAAGAAAAGAATAATACATAACATTGAAATCTTCTAGAATTTCAGGAAAAACAATGAAATTTACTCATAAAAGAACCTCGCTAAGGAGAATCGATCAAAATCAAGATGAACATGATGAGAATCAATGCAATGATGAGGTCTCTCTAGTCTAGATCAATCAGTAATTCCATACTTCTAGACAGCTGTTCCGCTCTTCTCATAGAACTCATTCATAGAATGAGCAAGTTTGCAACGTTACTGAACGATCTATGAAGGTAGGCATAACAGCATGGTAAAAAGCCCAAAATATATCACGCTGTCTACGATTCACTGACTGATGAATTTCTCGAATTTTACAAAAGTAACCAGGAATGTGAGACCAGTTGAGTGTGCCAGATGGCGATGGTGGGACATCTATTCGTAGATGGCGTGAACAATTTTGATCTTTTCACCATGCTGTTGTCCGATTATGTCTACCTTCAACAGATACCGTTCAGTAACGTTGCAAACTTTCTCGTTCTACTTAGCTCTATGAGAAGAGTGAAGCAACTGTCTAGAACTATAATTTTTAAGCATTATTGATCGATCTAGACTAGAAAAACCGTATTATTGTGATTTGACAAAAGCCAATATGAGAATAATGAATATATTCATATATTCATTATTATGTAATTTCTTATATTGATGAGAATCATTTGAAATTTTCTAGGAAAATTGTAAAGACTTTATAATTTATGGTTTTATCTTTGTTTCAGCATCCTAGAATTCCTATAGAATTTCATGTGATAAATAAGTCAGAACAAGGATGATCAGAAAGGAATTATTCAAAAATGAAAATCAGTCTCAAGGGACAAAAACGTCAAAATCTGATTTCCTCGTTAAACCGTTTTCTGAATGACAGTGATGAGAAAATGACTTATTCACAAAAACCAAAAATGTGAAGTAATTATGATAATATGATGAGGATTTTCTTCATAATGCTATGGGAAAACATCATTGTATTCCCAAGAAATAATGGTCACGTTGCTTCCTTATGTTATACAGAAAAATGTCTTCTTGACAATTTTGTATTTTGTTATCATTTTGAAATATATTGCACTCATCGTTGCTATTCAAATAAAAATGTTGTGTTAGTTTTTCTGATTAACTAGAATTAGAATATAGACAAATAGACAATATAGATTATAATAATCATTCTAGCAGTTATTTTGACACATCATGAACGTTAGTTTCGTAAAATTATTATTGAAATTTCGATTCTTATGCAGAGTTGGATTGACTTGACACGAATTACAATAATGATTAAATGTTGAGTTCATTCAAATATCAATCCTTAGCACTAAAAGCTTAGGCTTATGGTATCATGATAGGCCAGTCTACATATTGAAGTGAGGAAAAGAGAGAAACTGAAATTGGAGAGGTATTTCTCAGCAATAGATTATCGTGAATACAGTGTATCAGCAAATACCATCTCAATTGATTTTGATTATTCAAAATTTTTCATCCTATTATTATTATATCTAAATCCTACATTTCTGAATCTCGATTTCAGCTATTCGAAATATAATGTTTTCTGACATTTTTGAGGTTTACATTTATTTGAACTAAATACAATTTTGGATTCGAGTATGACGAAATGCAAAAGATTCCAACAACTGAAAGGAAATGCAACTAGAAGAAAATTTATTAAGAGTAACGAAATAAAGTAGCTTGCTAATCATATTTGGATATATTCGAAAAAGTGCCATTGACATGATGATATATGTAGTTGGAATGCATTAATACGGATTTATTATCATTCATCTTCAAAAAATCATTGAGGTAATTGCATCAATATGATGAAGTATTATAATTATGGAACGGATACCATACTTTTGATAACCTATTTCGGACGTACCTATTCAGTTTTGAAAGAAATTTCGAAAGAGGAAAAGGAACAATGATAATATCGTAGCTAAGTTGCCCCCTAATCAATCATCCAGTATCCCTAAATTTTAGTTTCATGCTGTTATTGCGAACTCCTGTCCAAATATAGTTTGAAATTGAACTTCTATTTAATCAAAGAATGTAGTTTTTCTTGATATTTAGGTTTGTACTGTATTACTAGGAATAAAATCAATCTTGAATTCCAAAGTTTCGATATTTTATTGATATTCTTATCGAAATAATTTTTGACAATCTCTTCATCCATGCTCTATTGATATAATAATAGTCTTTATTGCTTGAATTGCATTATACAATTTTCAACACAGGTAAATAGGAGATTACAATTGTTATAATACAATTAAGAAATCTGAAGGAGAAGATGCTAAGATTTGATTTCAGTGGTAACCTATAAACCACCGTTTGCAAATCAATCGCGTGATTCGAAATATGACAATTATATTACAATAGTAACCATGTAACATGTAATTCATTGATTCATAGGTATACCCGTTTTTTTATGTTAAGTGATTCCACAATTCCAATCGCATTGCAGTCACCTGCGAAGGTTGAGTGTAACTAGACTTAATAATTAAAACTGTTTTATTTAACATGGTAAGCAGTTTCGATAATGAAGAACTAATATTAGTGTAGAACGATTTCAAAAATATGTAGTGTTGAGTATATGAGAAACACTCATGAATAATGACTGAGTTTTTATTTTAATATGATCGGAAATGTGATAAGAATTCGACTTCTCAGATTATTTGAATCCTTAGGGTGTGTACGTACAGCAGCTTTACGATTCAAAGTGGCACATAATCTACAATGAAATGAATACCAGTTTTATTTTGAAGATTAAATTTACTTCAATTTCAGATGAAAATAATGGTCCTCATTTATATATATATGAAACTGACTGAATTCTCACAACTTGTAATGAACAATTGGCCAGAGCAGTTTATCAGGTAACTACTAAACTACGAATTAGTTGAGAGAAGCTTCAAACATTATTGAAAAGTAGCTTCATTCGAGATACCATAAAAAGTGAAGGATGACTTAGGCTTTCAGAATATTAATTGAGCTACTTATCATAGTACCTAACTAGATATTGAAAACCTACTGAAACTGTTCAGAATTGCTTCAGCTACTCCCGGTATCCTATATTTTGGGAATCAGTGGAAATTTAAGACTAATAATTAAACAACAGTGAACATACTATTAACCGGATTTCAGTTATACGGATTCCAGATTATTCGGATTATCAACCATACGTGTACATTCTAATCGCTCAGCAACAGCCAACTTTAATAAATAGGAATGAGGAAGAGAATGTGTGTGAAAAAAAGATTCTAAAAAATGTAGGTTTCTTACGTCAATTGAGCACCGACGTTATATGTCACCATTTTTTAGCCCTTGCGCTTAGATATTATGTTTCGGAATGTATTTATGATGCTTTAGATAATTCATTCTACACTATAAAATATATGGTTAGGTTTACGGATAGCATTAACCAAACAATTATATTAATATCCCTAAATATAAAAGATAAGACATCAAAATGTAGTTTACAGAGCTATCTTCCTGAAAATTTTGGAACGATAAGCGCGACGAAAGATTCGAAAATACTTCTCATTTGCCAAAAATTAGAGAATCAATTTAGATCAATGTTAACGTCATGCTCTCAGAATAAATCTGAGTGGAACGAAAGTCTCCAAGTCTTCGAAATGGAGCTTAGAGATACAAACAGTATTGTGACATGTGCATTTTAATGAAACATCCTAATCGAAATCATCAAATTGCGAGACATCGATGCTAGAAGAAGTTAATACCTTAAACTTTGAAATATGAATATCATATGACCGATGGGGACGAGGAAATCGAAAAAATTATTAGATGAATGGCAAATATAGGAACTTTCAAATCTAATATCCCTTGATCGACTTGTTTAGTCCATCCTATACAGCTGCTATTAGAATCTTGACAAATTAACTTTATGACTTCCTGAAATTGTATGTTGTATTATGTTTGATATTGAAAAATACATGAGAATTTCAGAACTGTAGCTCGATAACTATCTTCAAATTCCAAACCAAAAATGATATTTCTTATCTTATTAAAAATTAGATCAAGGTATGTTGAATTTACGATTATTATTTGTTTCTTATTTTAGGATACTATACAAATCGATTAATAAGATATCATTGTATATATAATAATCAGAATCAAAATTCTCTTTCATATCTACGATATTTTGCGCTTTTTGTAGTTCTCTTTCAGTTTGTTCATGGGCCTAAGGTTAGAACTAGTAATCATAGGAGTATGGACGTTTTAAACAACCGATGATTATAATACTCTGACACTATTTTTCTTGTGGTATATGATTCATAACATTCGTGTAGAACTCATGCCACTGGCACTCGAGTGAATTAACAGAATGATGACTCCAAATATTAACGCAATCCTATCACAATAACGGGACTCCCCAAAAAAGTTTGGTTCGTCAGTAAGAGTTCGAATGAGCAATAACAGGTGGGGGTGTAACCAACATGAGTATTTCAATGAATCAAATTGGGGGCACATGATGAGTGTTCTAATAATTTCCTCTGAACGTATAATGCTTAAATCTAAGGCAGTTACGAAGGAAGCAAGTCGAGTTCTTTATCACTCATTGTTGCCAGCAATGGTTCACGAAAATAATTTACGTAAGAAGATCATAAAGTGGTAGTGGAATGAACGTGTATCAATCGTGTCTCCTAACAATGCTGAGAAAACCCAGAGGATAAATTATAATCCCTTTTCTGATAAGTATAGTTCTTCAGTGAGAAATTTATACTGGAGAAAATATTTATGATATAATATAATCTATCGACCGTGTGAGCTAGTTACACAGAACGGACTGGTACTAGATCTATGATTATATGCAGATTGGTAATCTGGAACCAATCTTAGCTGAACAACCATGAATATACAAGCTTTTTTTGAGCTACTTCTTATGTGGAAGATCAATTTCGTTTCTCCCAAATATAACACGAATTGTCAAAACTGATACGGAGAAAAACCAATAAATTCGTTGATATGTAGGTATTTCACACATGAATCACAGCGAGGGCAGGTTTGTTCAATAGGTTATTATAAAATATGTATTATAGAGGAGATAAACATCAATTAATCGATTTCGATTTGTTAGATGAATTTGTTGGCTTATTACTATATACAAGGAACATGAACATGTTTAAATGAAGCTGTTTCTCTTTTTGTCAAGCTAATCGCAATGGTTTATTGACTCTACGTAGCATAAAAGCCCAAGTCTGAACCGATTTATC
Source organism: Endomychus coccineus (assembly GCA_958510875.1). Taxonomy (NCBI): domain Eukaryota; kingdom Metazoa; phylum Arthropoda; class Insecta; order Coleoptera; family Endomychidae; genus Endomychus; species Endomychus coccineus. Next base: position 85,744,888 of record OY294069.1, on the reverse strand, counting down.
CAATTCCATGTAGACCTAGATATAGTCTAAATAACATTGAACGCGCTCATGATGAGGGTCTTCAAATCTTGCTAATTTATTCAACAACTTTATGTCAAATGTAAGCTGAAGAAAGCAGTATGAACAGGACAACACTCATTGTAGCTTTCCTAGGGTTACCACCACTGGTGCAATTCTTCTTGGTTGGGGAGTTTTGCAGCTCTTCTAGAAAGGAAAATTCGATCAGTTTAAGAATAAAGATGATAAGACTAATATACACACACACACACATATATATATATATACAGGATATTCCATCTCAGACGAGCCACCCCCTATATTTCTTATCCCATAGTGAGTGGAAAAATCTCCCGAAACACGTCGAATGATTTTGTTTGGGGGACATCTTTTGACGTATATTTGAGGCTTGAACAAGCAACCCTCTAATAGGGGCGCTTCAACCCCTCAAAATTGAATAGGGAAGAGGAGTTGAGTGATACGTCATTTGAAAGGTCTTGGAAGCCTCTTTACAAAGGTGTATGAAAAACTTAAATTTGATAAACCGTTTTTGCCAAAAATTAATTTTGTTGCTTGAATGCGTCACCTTGAATATTTAGGTTATTTGTACAATGTACAAGCTCATTTTTATTAAGCCTTTTTTACAAACTTGAGCAATCTCAAAAAAATCACATTCGTAAAAAAATTGAATTGTGTTGTCATGCTTACAATGAAAAAAATTGAATCTGCGTGTTTAAATCAAATGTTCAAATTGTCCTCCATTGACTTCCATACAATAATACATTCTCTCAAACTAATAAATAAAAAAACAGCAAAACATTCCCTTATGTTGCCTTCATTTTTTGTTCTTAGAAGGTGTTTATCTGGTTTTAACGTTTCTTCGATCATTTCATGATTTTAATCAATCTGTTGAGTTACTACTTTGCTGATTTGTTTAAAATTTCAAAAAATATGGTGTACACATTGCAAGAACGTTTTGAGCTGGTTAGCCTTTATTACCAAAATCAAAATTATGCCCGAGCGGCTGCAAGGATATTTGACGAAATCCATCCTGAACGTAGCGTTCGCCATAAGTACGTAATGGAATTGATTTCAAAATTTGTGCAGACGGGTGCAGTAATGGATAAAAAAAAGGCACCCATTGGAATTGTTAATGATGAAGGAGCAGCTGTGGCGGTATTGGGACATGTCCAACTTATGCCAAACACGCAATCTGTACGACAACTTTCTGCAGTATCCGGTATTAGCCAATCTAACGTTTTCAGAATTTTACATAAACACAAGTTCCATATGTTCAAAATTAAATTAATTAAGGAATTAAATGATGATGATTGTGATCGAAGGCAAGAGTTTTGCTAAATTATGGTCGAGCGTATCAACAATAACCCAAATTTCTTGTACAACGTTTGCTTTTCTGACGAATGCACATTTTTACTTAATGGAGAGGTTAACCGGCATAACTGTAGAATTTCGAGCGATGCAAATCCTCATGTATTTCGAGAAGCTCACACTCAACATCGGGAAAAGCTAAACGTTTGGGTACGAATTTTGGGAGACCACCTAATTGGACCTCTGTTTATTCCTGGTAATTTGAATGGCGAAATTTATCTTGAAATGTTGGAAAATGCGATTGATCCGTTAATAACTGAACAATTAGAAAACGATCCTCTACTACTTGAACAACAATTGCATTTCCATCAAGACGGAGCTCCTCCTCACTACGCCGCACCAGTTCGCCAATACCTCAATTTGCAATACCCCGGTCGTTGGATTGGAAGAAGAGGTCTTATTGAGTGGCCTGCCCGATTTCCTGACCTGAACCCTCTGGACTTCTTCTTGTGGGGACATCTTAAGTCCAAGATTTTTGTGACTCAGCCTGAAAATTTGGATGAACTACGCCAACGAATTGTAAATGAGTGTTGTCAAATAACTCCAATTATACTGAACCATGTTAGAGACGGTTTCCAGTCAAGATTGTATAATTGTATGGAAATCAATGGAGGACAATTTGAAGTTTGGTTTGAACACGCAGATTTAATTGTAAGCATGACAACACAATTCAATTTTTTTACGAATGTGATTTTTTGAAGATTGTTTAAGTTTGTAAAAAAGGCTTAATAAAAATGAGCTTGTACATTGTACAAATAACCAAAATATTCAGGGTGGCGCATTCGAGCAATTAAATCAATTTTTTGCGAAAACGGTTCATCAAATTTACGTTTTTCATACACCGTTGTAAAGAGGCTTCCAAGACCCTTCTAATGACGTATCACTCAACCCCTCTCCCCTATTCAATTTTTAGGGGTTGAAGCGCCCCCTATTAGAGGGTTGCTTGTTCAAGCCTCAAATATACGTCAAAAGATGTCCCCCAGACAAAATCATTCGACGTGTTTCGGGAGATTTTTCCACTCACTATGGGATAAGAAATATACGGGGTGGCTCGCCTGAGATGGAACATTCTGTATATATGTATATATATATATATATATATATATATATATATATATATATATATATATATATATATATATATATATATATATATATATATATATATATATATATGTGTCTTCTTAGGTTCTCGCGGTCCTTTTGAGGACCGAAACCACACAACGCGGATCAATACCCGAGAATCCAGTTCTACATATATATATATATATATATATATATATACATATATATATATATATATATGTATGTATGAACGTAACGTGCTGACTTCCAAAATAGGTATATATTTAACGTTGTGACTTCATATATATCGTTCTGATTTCCGAAATTGGAAGTCACAACGTTTTCAATGTTTTTAGTTAAAAAAGAATAATAGGTGTCGTGGGACCCTAATGCCGGAAATTTGTGTGGAAGTCATTTTGACCTCCAGTACCTACAAATTTGTCTTTTAGTTCCAGCTAATCCATGTGACGCTGGCGCTGTATATACATCACAAGGTTAAGAAGGATACTTTCATACTTCCATTTTAGCGTGATTATATGGCAACATTGCACTCGTTACATTGCGCATGTCTTATGTCGGTACTTGAAGTTTTAAAAGTGTTCAAGTGTTGAGTGAATTGGAGAATACATAATGTCATCTCGAGGTTCACTGATGTTAAGCTTAGTTAAACAAAACGGTATGTATACATGAATCTTAATACTGATCCTCTAAAAGCTCTAAAATCTAATCTAAAGCCATATAACCTACTTCGAATAATTCCCGCCCTAAATAAATCTTAAAGTCTACTGTGGAAAAGAGTGTTCGTGATTTTACTATTACTTAAAAATTCTATGCATATGAACTGAGTATATAGATAAATTTCATTTGAAGATACAACTTTCTGAATTTAATATTATGAAAGACTGTGTCTAACTATGATAATATTTACGCATTTAAAATGTGAAACTTCTTCACAATATTTTTTTTACACTCATCGAATATGATTCAGGCTATCTTATTCCCAACAAATTCTGCTAAAATCTAGACCACTAATAAACATGGAAATTTGATGGAAGATAATATGCAATTGAATATGATATGAAAATTATAAATATATTCACCGAAATTTCTCATTAAAATTTTTCACTGCTAGTTTCAATTTCATTTCGGAATTTTGTGCATATGTCTGAATCACTGGCGCATTTTGAATTGAAATATTCTTCAATCTCTATCGCTTCCAGTTGTGCTGAGACCGTATTTATTTCTTTTTTCAATCTTTTTCATTATTGTTTGTTTTGACTTCTTTTAACAAATGCACAAAGAAAAATACAAACCTGTAAAAACATCAAAACGATTTCAGTACATTTCCTAAGTAACTATGAATCTTTTCTACAGATGAATCAAATATTGCTGCTGAAAAATCACCTATGATAATATGTAATCAAAAAAGTTCGGTGAGTCATTTTAAAAATTCTTTTCGTATGAAATGATTACTATATACTGAATTGCTTTCTTGAATGTATATTCATTCATTTGTTTGTTTTCAGAAATACAGTACGGGAAGCACTCCCTTTGAATTTGACGAACAGTATAATTCTGAAGTTGATAACAATAAAGAGAATTTGGATAGTTATTGTCTACATAGTCAAGATTCATTTACTGAAATTAAAAAAAAAGCTGTATGCTATCGTGACTCTCAGGTTGATAATTATGAATATAATAATGATTCATACAATTTTGAAAATCAAGATGAGCTTCGTTTGTGTGCTGAAAATAAAAATTCAGCATATATCCGTGAATTCAATTTGAATGAATCAACTGATGTTGATAATTCGTTCCGAACTACCACTATTCCAAATGACGTTCAGAATATGATTCAAAATGATAGTAGCACTTGTTTTTGTAAAAAAATAAGCAAATCTAAGGCATGCTTGGAGGATATTTGCGACTGTGCATACGTATCAGAAACTTCCTCGTCAGATTATACTGACAATAATTCTGACTCTGATTTCATTGACTTGGAAGCTTATTCCAATTTTGTTGATAGGAATCCAAAAACTCTAGAAATGTGTACATCTGATAATCCAAGAGATAATATTACAGTTACATCAAACTCTTTTATGAAAGATTTTACGGACAATGTCGTCGACAAGAGTAAAGTTATTGAAACATCCTCACTGGAAAGTATTCCTACTGAAACAGCCACTGACGATACTAACTCAGATTCTGATGTGAATAATCATTTTGATTTTGAGTCCTCTGGCAGTTCAGAGATTTTGGATTCTTCTACTACATCAAAACGAAATATATTTTTAATTCCAGAAAGCACTAATGGAAATGCTTCGAAACAAAGTATATTTGTAATCCAAAAAACCACAAATGAGAATGGCCTAGAAGATGCACCTCTCTCAGAGAAATTACGGAATGAGAGAAGAGAAAATCTAAAAGTTATGCGATGTAAGTTTTGTGAAAATGATATAGCTCAAAAAATTTCATGAGGCATTTGAAGAGAAATCATCAGGATGAGAATGAAGTACGTAAAATTTTCGAGTTTCCGAAACGTAGTAAAGATAGGCGAAAAGCTTTAGCTTTACTAAGGAATGACACCAACTTCGATCTCTACATAAATGTAGAGTTTAAGTTACACTAAATATTATCCTTGTGAGTTTTGTAAAGGCTTATATCTGAAGAGTTATTTGAAACGACATGCTAAAAGTGGTGAATATAACAAAGGTTCTCAAAATCTAAAAAATACTAGGATGAATCATTTAGGAAATTCACAAACATTAACTGCTTGTGCTATAGATCCAACTAATGTTATATCTCAACTGGACATAAAAGAGAAGGTTTTTCGTATAATGAAAGCAGATGATATAAGTTTCGAAGCTAAGAAAGATCTTCTTATAGCGAATTTTGGTGAGTCCTATCTCTAAAAAAGCATAAGAGAGAGCGGTATCGCCTGGTAGTAAATAACAAAGATCTCCAATTGGAAAATTTACTCCATCCAAAGAATTTCGATAATGTAGTTGCTGCAACACGAAGTATTGGGGGTTATGACCATATTAAAAAATCTTTTCAAGCGCCTAGTCTTGCTATGCATATGGGAACCTCATTGAAACATGTCTGCGATGAATTGATCCATTTAATGTTACGACAAAGCTAGGGATTCAAATGTATAACAACAACAGAAGAAAGATTATGGTTGCAAAACATTCGAGATTTCAAGGACTTAGTTCAATCTCGTTGGAATACAGAGTTATCATCTCTTGCTAATAAAGACCTACAGGAGAAACGTTGGGAAAAACCGTTACTCTTGCCATTGGTGAGTGACATAAAGACATTTCGGGAAAAACATTGCAAATGGCAAATGAATGTACTCTTCGACTACTCGAAAATACTGATACCAATAATGTACATCGTTACAAAACTCTGGTGCAATGCACTCTGTCATCATTAATACTGTTTAACAGGAGACGTATTGGTGATTTAGAGTACTTGAAATTAAAAGATTACCAATATGACAAAAAAAGTAACACGACAGATTTTGAAAGTGCCTTATCAGAAACTGAAAAGATTTTAACAACGAAATATAAAAGAGTCATCAATAGTGGGAAAGGAAGCAGAGCTGTGGTAATTTTGGTACCAGAAATACTGCAGAAATTTATGGACACATTATTATACCATCGCTCTAAATTTATTCCACAAGATAATGAATATGTGTTCGCAATTCCGGGAAGTTCTCTAAAATGGGGAAGAGGAGATATTGCTATGAAAGCTTTGGTGAAGAAGATACCTTTGCAACATCCCGAAGCAATATCGAGCAACAAATTGAGAAAACACGTAGCTACAGTTATGCAAATTTTAAATTTAACCAAGGACGAATCAAAACAATTTTCAAATTTTATGGGGCACACTGAGAAGACTCATGCAGAATTCTATGATTAATTACTTATTTCTTTATTATTGACATATTGTTCATGATCTGTAGCACCTGCATTATTGGAGAAGTGAACATTCCTTGAGGCAGCTACAGCCCTCCAATGATATTATAAAAAAAATTTGTTCAATTGATCACATGACCTCCCCAACTTTTGTTAGCAAACTGGCTTTCGGACACTCCTGCCGATCAAATGTATACTAGAAAGACTTAAAAAAGCATGATCTCCGACACCAAAACTCCCATATACCAATTTTGAGAAGAATGGCAGCATAATCACAAAACTCGTTCGCCGTATTGGAATTTTGAATTTTGACTGGAAAATATCGGTCTACGAAAACCCCCTTGGCGGCTCCTATATGACGGACGGGTTTTGTGATTATGGTCCGATTCTATATAAAATTGGTATAAATGGGGTCTTCGGGTTCGGGGATCATGCTTTTTCAGTCAAAATTCAAAAATTCAAGATGGCGGCTAAGATAACTGACGAGTCTTGCGATTATGATCAGATTCTATTCAAAACTGGTATAAGGGGGGTTTTGGGGTCGAAGATCTTTATTCCAAAATATGTACGTGATGAGTCTAGTAAATATTCAATTTTGGGGTTACCTGTCGATATATATCAAACTGCTAAAGTCTCGAAGATACTAATGTTAATGGAAAAGGGATCTTCACCGGTCTTATTCAGGGGAAAGTCTTTAAGGGATTTAAACATGGAGGATTGTTATGTTGAGGAGGAAAATAATGATGTAGATGGTGAGTTTCATTTGTTATATTTCTATAAGGGATATGAGATACTGTCATTTTGGGAAGCAAGAAAATGATAGTTTAGTTTTAAATTCATGACATGATAGATAATAATAATAATATAGTTTATTCATCCAAAGAATACTTTTGCATAAAATTCTGTATAATTTAGAGATAATAAAAAATAAACGTTCTTTGCACCCATTATTAAAAAAATGTAATGAAATAAACAGGTATATCTACAAAAGTAACCTTGTGCGTGGATAATATTTATGTTAAAAGGGTAGATTTCTGTTTTAGGTTAAAAGACAGTTTATGATGGTAACTTCAGAATATGTTTTAATATCCTGAATGATTGTAATGACACTAAAATCAAAGAATACATCATCAACTTTGTCTTTTATTCATATTTGTTAATTATATATAACATGTGTGTATCATGCACTCTATTCCGCTCATTACAAAGTAAACATTTTTTAACTTTGTTCTTTTGTTTGAGAGCGACTTATTTTTTATATTATCTTGAAGCGCGTTATATTGATGAAGCAAAATTATATCGGTGACTAAATATTTCGTAATACGAAAACCTTATTGAACAGTAGGTTCCTTTAGCATTTTTTAACGTAAGGTCTATACTATAGACAGCAATGAGTCTAGAAAATTTATTCGAAAACAAATTTTGTTTCCGGTCAATTCTTCAAAATGAAGATTTTATGAAAGGATCATTTTTCGGAAAGCGATGTTATCGCTAAAACGACAGATACAGAAATAAGTAAATTTCACCTTTCATTCTTTTTTTATCTAATATAGGAGAAATAACGTTAATGGAATGTGTATCAACAAGATTAAAATTCTGTTATTCTCTTTCTTGACAAGACAAAAAATGGTTGGGTTCTATATGTATATTTCTTATTTGTATTTAACAGTTGAAATGGGAGGTATGCTGCAAGATACTGGTGAGGGAGCAGTATCAGGAGAAATCGAGACTAGGACTTCAGGTTAGAAAATAATCATCTTGGATAGTAGACTTCCGCGGACAGCTAATCTTGAAAAATCTTGTCTTCCGGATGGATTCCGCGTCACAATAGCTCGACTTGATGCCGACGTTTCGCCAACCATTACAGGTGGCATCTTCAGGGCAGGCTTGAGGCTTGAACTGAAACTGGTTCTACTGGTTTCTGTAGCCGTATTTATTGTAGGAAAAATACTTCACGCTACATAGTTCACTGCCTTTGTTCCGGTGGTTAACTTCGTTCCGGCACCTGACCCTGCCGTTGTGCGATCATGTGCGAAGTGGAATTTTCGAGGATGGGTTTCCAAATGTTGGGAAGGTAATATCCTGAGTCACGGTTCAGATTGTTCGGATGTTTTTGGATTTCTATAGCTTCAAGAATTTTTCGCTGATAGAAGTTTGGGGCTCGGACTAGGATTTTAGTATCTTCAAAAAGGATTTGATGATTTGTGTTAAACTTGTGTTCCGCAAGTGCAGATCTACTAGTGTCACGAAGTCTTGTACATCGCTCATGTTCTTTCACACGAGTAGCTACTGTACGACCTGTTTCACCAATGTAGATTTTACCGCAAGAACAGGGAATACTATAAACACCTTCTGAGTGGAGAGGAGGAAGGGGATCTTTAATAGGTTTGTAAAACTGAGATAATTTTGGAAGTGTGGAAAAACGGGTAGAAATATTATGTTTTTTGAGGATTTTGGAAATTCGATCTGTTATATTTTGAATATATGGAAGATAGGCCGTGGATAAAGCAGGTGGGAGGGTTTCTGGCTTAGGTCCATTTGGAATTTTAGGTGAAGTGTATTTCTTTATGGCTTTTTGAATGTTGTAATGGGAGAAATTATTTGATAATAAGGCAGATGATAGATGTTTTAATTCTGATTTTAAAGATTGAGGCTGAGATAGGTTGACAGCTCTGTGGACCAGGGAGTTTATGACAGATTGCTTTTGGGCAGGGTGGTGGTGGGAAAGACCATTGAGGTATCTATCGGTATGGGTGGGTTTCCGATACACAGAATGTCCTAAAGTACCGTCAGTCTGTCGACTAACCAATACATCCAGGAACGGGAGTGAACCTTGCGATTCGACTTCCATGGTGAAACGGATATTGGGATGTAATGAATTTAAATGATTGAGGAAGGGAACAAGCTTTTCGCGACCATGTTGCCAAATAACGAAAGTATCGTCTACATATCTAAACCAACATTTCGGCTTGAGAACAGATGAGTCAATGGCATCTTGTTCAAAAGCTTCCATGAAGATATTAGCTATGATCTGGGAAAGTGGGGAACCCATGGCAGCTCCCGAGGACTGCTCGTAGAACTTGCCATCGTATAGAAAATATGTGGAGGATAGACAAAAATCAATTAACGGTAGCAAGTCGGTTGAAATGTTTTTGTCAGGTAACAATTGAGAAATTATGGAAAGGGTGTCTGGAATGGGAACATTGGTAAACAGTGATTCGACGTCGAAGCTGACGAGCAAATCGCATGGGTCAACTTTCAACGTTTGAAGTTTTTCAACGAAATGAAAGGAATTCAGGATAAAACTATTGGAATCACCTACAAGGGGTTTGAGAATAGATGACAGGTATCGGGAGAGTTTATAAGTAGGAGATCCGATAGTGCTGACAATTGGTCTCAGGGGAACTGAGGGCTTATGGATTTTAGGCAAACCATATAAACGGGGAGATTTTGAACAATGGGGGATAAGAAATTTCTTATCTGAATCAGGAAGGGAAGAATGACGAATAATTTGTGAAATTGAACGTTCTATAGAGGAGGTGGGATCTTTTGGTAGAAGCTTATAGGAATCAGTTCGCAGATGTTGCAGGATTTTGTTATCATAATCTGAACGATTCATGACAACAGTGGAGTTTCCTTTATCAGCCCTTTCATTTGGTTGAAAAACTTCAAACGTTGAAAGTTGACCCATGCGATTTGCTCGTCAGCTTCGACGTCGAATCACTGTTTACCAATGTTCCCATTCCAGACACCCTTTCCATAATTTCTCAATTGTTACCTGCCAAAAACATTTCAACCGACTTGCTACCGTTAATTGATTTTTGTCTATCCTCCACATATTTTCTATACGATGGCAAGTTCTACGAGCAGTCCTCGGGAGCTGCCATGGGTTCCCCACTTTCCCCGATCATAGCTAATATCTTCATGGAAGCTTTTGAACAAGATGCCATTGACTCATCTGTTCTCAAGCCGAAATGTTGGTTTAGATATGTAGACGATACTTTCGTTATTTGGCAACATGGTCGCGAAAAGCTTGTTCCCTTCCTCAATCATTTAAATTCATTACATCCCAATATCCGTTTCACCATGGAAGTCGAATCGCAAGGTTCACTCCCGTTCCTGGATGTATTGATTAGTCGACAGACTGACGGTACTTTAGGACATTCTGTGTATCGGAAACCCACCCATACCGATAGATACCTCAATGGTCTTTCCCACCACCACCCTGCCCAAAAGCAATCTGTCATAAACTCCCTGGTCCACAGAGCTGTCAACCTATCTCAGCCTCAATCTTTAAAATCAGAATTAAAACATCTATCATCTGCCTTATTATCAAATAATTTCTCCCATTACAACATTCAAAAAGCCATAAAGAAATACACTTCACCTAAAATTCCAAATGGACCTGAGCCAGAAACCCTCCCACCTGCTTTATCCACGGCCTATCTTCCATATATTCAAAATATAACAGATCGAATTTCCAAAATCCTCAAAAAACATAATATTTCTACCCGTTTTTCCACACTTCCAAAATTATCTCAGTTTTACAAACCTATTAAAGATCCCCTTCCTCCTCTCCACTCAGAAGGTGTTTATAGTATTCCCTGTTCTTGCGGTAAAGTCTACATTGGTGAAACAGGTCGTACAGTAGCTACTCGTGTGAAAGAACATGAGCGATGTACAAGACTTCGTGACACTAGTAGATCTGCACTTGCGGAACACAAGTTTAACACAAATCATCAAATCCTTTTTGAAGATACTAAAATCCTAGTCTGAGCCCCAAACTTCTAACAGCGAAAAATTCTTGAAGCTATAGAAATCCAAAAACATCCGAACAATCTGAACCGTGACTCAGGATATTACCTTCCCAACATTTGGAAACCCATCCTCGAAAATTCCACTTCGCACATGATCGCTCAACGGCAGGGTCAGGTGCCGGAACGAAGTTAACCACCGGAACAAAGGCAGTGAACTATGTAGCGTGAAGTATTTTTCCTACAATAAATACGGCTACAGAAACCAGTAGAACCAGTTTCAGTTCAAGCCTCAAGCCTGCCCTGAAGATGCCACCTGTAATGGTTGGCGAAACGTCGGCATCAAGTCGAGCTATTGTGACGCGGAATCCATCCGGAAGACAAGATTTTTCAAGAAAATAATCAAACATTTATTGGACATTATTGAATTTTTGAGATGTGAAAAATATAGACTGTCTGAAATTAGAGTTCGACTTTTTACCAGTGTATTTCAAACCAAAACAGAAATCAATAGTTCCTGCAAACATGACTCGTTAGTTTTTTCTAAATGAATCGTATCAAAATGTTTCCTAAATATGCATATACTCTGAACAAATTCAAATTAAATTATTATAGCTGTATGCTTTGTAAGAATTAAGTTTTGAAAAATACTACCTTTTGTGATGGTACTTTTCAATTTCAATAAGCATACCCAAAAATTTGATGAAAGATGAAACTTCTGCAGGATGCAATCAATTTACTGACGGAAATTTACTTTGCATTCAAAATCATGTTCATTAAAAACCAAGGTATAAAAGTTGGGAAAAGAATATTACATGCGATAAACTGGCTTCTAAGCTGTACTATTTGAATCTTTGTTCTTCCCTATGAAACAATTTGAAGGCTTCGATTCCCCATTGAAAAAAAGCTTAGTACTTTTCCTTTCATCGCTCTTGAATTTTGGATCATTTTCATATCAAAAATGGAGGCACAAGTTGATTCCATGTTACAATTTACCTAACGTGGTGGCTTCACAAATCCTTGGGAAAGTTTTGGAATTATTTTAGACATTATGTGTTTAGGGGAATCACGTTTCGACTATGTTTATAGAAAAAGTTTCTTTTCGTTTAGCTGGAATACATTTGTCATATAGAGCCGTCTAATTTCTGTATGGTCTGTATTATCCAAGTGTTCTGAAAACGTTCCTTATATATACAAAAACCCGTGTATTTTTCCTTTTTTCTTTGTCAAAATCACCGTTAAATAAATCAGTAATAACCATTGGATAAAAGTAGTTGCATCTTTAATTCAAAAGGTTGAAGTCACATAAGTCAAGCAACTAGTTTTTGGTCAGTCTGAAAATGAACGCTTGACTTTTCATACATTTTTTTCCATTAATTCATGACTGACTATTATATTATTAATTCATGACTGCATTAAATTGTTGTTGGAAAGAATGGAAATAATTCCCGTTGAAGTATTCAGGAAACGAGTGAAAAATATATACTGGTTTTGGATTTTACTATTTAATGAATATTTCTTCAATTGATTTTTATCCGTCTTCTCCTCCAGTAGAATAATAACTTAGCTTTACATGTTTACAGATATAGACATCAGTAGTGAAGAGGAACTTGAAGAGGAACGCCCGAAAAAGAAGCACAAAAGTTACTCTAAATCTAAAAAGAGTGTGTCAAATTGGGTATGACATTCTTTCCACGATGTTGTTCCATAATAAGTATTTGGTTTACCTTTCATTTTAGATTGCACAGGAACGTTTGGTAAGGTAGAAAGGAATGAAACATTACCTTATTGCAAATCTTCGATTTGCCTCCTAAGAATCTCCATTTATCAATCAACACATATGTTTAAAAATAACACACATATTTTTGAATATTTGCATTTTGTTCTATAGAAGTTTCTTGTATTTCAGTTCTTACATCTTAACTCTGTATTTTGAGTTCTTGTATTTTTGTTTTGATTTCTTCATGATATTTTGTAAAAGTTTATTTAATTCATTTTAGTAAGTAATTTCGTCAGATTTATGTCTGAAGACATCTTTCTCGTTGATTTTATTTTGAAATTTACAATGTACAGATCCCACTTCTGACACCAATTATTCTGCGTACAGTCCTTTACGACTGTAGGCGATAAAACCATAACGTTATTCATCAATTGAGAAAATAAGCAATTCCGTTCCATATTTCTGAAATAGCATCTCGTTGCTACGAATACCCCAATGATGTATTTTATGTTAATTTTAATCACTATTGCCATTTTGAACGAAAGCAATGATACCAAGCATGTTGTTTGTTAATACGCCTCCATTGGTGACATACTTTCGTCGAGTACAAAAATCAGAATAGCATTACAAATTGCTCACAATTGCTTCCTTCTTAGAATTAAGATGAGTATAGGGAACTATACGATGTAATTGCAATATCAGGCGATATAATAGAGTAGTGAAATAATAAATAAATCATGCTGCTATCATATTATCGTGTTTTCTACAAATACCATAACTATTCAAGTTTGTGATCCCTATCATATGTTTTTATAGACCTTCAGTTGGAATATGTGATATGTAAGTTGTAATTTTACGCACATCCTATATATGATGAGAAAATGTCGGGTGAGACTAGATTTTTTCTTCAATACTAACTGACTCGTCACTAGTGAAACCAATATTCATTCTAGTTTCATAAGCTGATTGATTCTATATACCGTGGCTCAATATTCCTACCTTAACAAATTTCGAGTCCAATATACAGAAAGAAATGGATTCAAAATATTACAGTTTCTAGATTTTCGACTGGAAATCACTTATTTCATCAAATGTATAATTAAGAGCTTCTCTATTCTTCTATTCAATATGACAACTTAGTTGCCAGGATATGTTCTTCTTCAGATTCCTGAATATCAATGTGGTGCTTGGAGTAGATTTGTTTGATGTTTAGAATATTTCACAGTGGTCCACTGCTATATCTCACCGGTACAATATTAGATGATTGACCAATGATTGAAATGGAGAAAGTGAATGCCGTGTAATTATTATAATAGATAATTCGAATAGGAACATCAACATCGACAACTACCAAAACAGCAGCGCTGGCTGATCTTGGATAATCGAATTGAATCTGCTATTACAAGCTGACATTCGCAGTTTACGATAGATCGGTGCATTATAGATTCAAACGCCGTTCGTTATTTTTCTAGTTTTATTCCAGTCACTTGGTCAGATTGATTCAGACCATGTTCTACTTGTATACTCGAGTTATTCAATACTGTTCCCTTCTGAGTTAACTAACTATTTTACATTCTATGTTTGAGTTTTGAACAATTTCTGATATTTTGTATGAAATTACAACTTTTTTTTCATACATTTTGACTACACAAGAGGAAATCCTATAGAATGTTCGTAGAAAACCGTGTGAGCTAGCGATAAACATTTGAAAAGCACTTGGCATTGGAATTTTTCTTTAAAGTTTGAAGGTTATAGACAGTAAGAAAAAACTTACTAGGCAAACTACGGGGCTCCATAGAAAAATGAAGTCTTGCAGAAGGAAGTTTGACAGGTCTCGAACCTCCTGGAAGAGTGAGACATCTCCCCATGAGAGGACAGTTGTGAAAGCGAACAAGCGAATCTTCAGGTGACAGATAGGGGAACGCTTGCGGTCCTGTTGCCAACACAATCGAGGATAGGAGTGAAATAAAACTTCCGCGGACTAACAGAATTGCATGGAGAGGTAGACTCCGGGCAGTAGGTATAAGAGCAAAACTGAAAAACTAATAAGCAATGTCGGTAAATAAATACTTATTACATCTGGTGAGTCGGATCTGTGATCCGGAGTTCTACCCTCAAGCATTTTCGGGCAGCCCCTCGGATCTGGGGTAATCAATTCTTTGGGCAAAGCCAATTTCCAGGTACCATTGAGACAATCAGAATTGAGGAAGACTACTCATAAATGTATCTTTCTATAAGACGAAGCAGTCTGCGAAGAACGCCACCAGGAAGCAGAGAAAACAGCACTAGCCAGTGTAGGTAGCAGCTTCATCGCAAGTCAGGTAATAAGCATGGAAGATGAACAGAAAGAGGGAAATGTTAACATAAAACTTGACACAGGCTTGGAGGAAGAGAGTAAAAGTAGATAAAACAGAAATAGCAGTGTAGATACCAGCTTCAGCGCAAGTGAGGTGATTAACCTGGAGGAGGAACAGAAAGAGGGAAATGCTAGCATAAAACGTGGGGCAGGCTTGGAGAAAGAGACTCCCGCAAGGACGAAGGAAGAAAAAAAAAGTAGATCTGGTAAGAAACATTTCTGATACAATGATAGATATTGAGAAAAACGCTAGATGCTTAGGGATCTTGATGTCTCAATTCAAAGTAACGGGAAAAGATGATGCAGTGGAAGAAACTGCATTAATGAGAGCGGAAGATATCAGACGAGATAGGATTATCAACAAGGATGAAGAAGAAGTGATCCACTGGGGATTTGAATGTGTGGGGTGTAAGGAGCGTTCTCGCAACACTGTGGCATTAGGTGTATATCTGAGATGGTGGATAATAAATGTAAAATAAAACAGAAGAAGAAGGAACAAAAGATGAAACGAATAAAATCGGATATAGTCAGAGGAGTTGCTATTGAGGATTTGCCTAAGCTTTCAAACCAGACATTGGCTGCAATACTGTATCGAGCAGAAAAAGCGTGATGAGTGGGATCTAGTGCTAGTCAGTGATTTAAAAGAGAGAAGAAAATCGATACTCGTACTTAAAGTCACAGAAAGGATTAGAAGAATGCATGAACTGGTGAAGAAAGATAGATCAGAAATTAGGGAAAATATACATTCCTGGTGAGTGCCTAAGAATCAGAGAACAGTTCATATGCCGTAGATATACTGTATTCCGTTCTAGGGCAGTTGAAACATTTTCAGAAAACAATAACCTATTTAAGGTAGCTGTGGCTAACACACAACGTAGAATGTTGGAATGCGTATTTGGCATTAGTGATACTGAAGTTGCCCTACACAACCCGAGATGATAAGGGAAGCAAAGAGGAGAAGTCAAAGAACAGAGACATAAAAACACAGAAGTAGTGATCATAGGTGGGAAAGATCGGTCATATGCTAATCTCCTGAAAAATGTTGAAATGCAAGAAGCAGCGAAGGAAACAGCAAAAAGTTCCAGCACGGCGAGGCAGCGTAGGAATGGCGACATCCCCTTGATAATTGATTGAAGGAAAAAACAAGCGAAAGAAGTAGGAGATGCCTTAAAACACCGTAATTATAACAAAGCAAACCGAAGGCAAACCGATACTTAGACATAATCGCTACGTCAAACGAAGTTAGGAACTACAGGGGTATTTTGCCGAAGAATTAGATATCAAGGCATTGAGGACCCAACGTGGGGAGCTACAATACAACGATAGTTAAGAGCAGAGAAGCTATGTATCATCTCCTGCAACTAAATGAGGTAAGGGTGTACTCACAGTATGCAATATCAGTGGGGAAGTGAACGTCATATACTGCCATAAATGTTGGGAAACCGGTCAAGGGAGAAGACAGAACGAAAAAGTGTCGAAACTGTGGAAAGAACGGACATGTGGCCAAGGGAGTTAATGAAAATAGACACTCGGGTGTTCGATATATAGAGGTTCAATTATTAGAGCTCAAACCGAGGATATCAGAACAGAGCTCAGGACGACCAAAACAGTTCTGGAGAATTTGAGAAAGCTCATCCTAGGTGCTGCCATGAACGCACTCTTTCGGCCATACTTGGATCGCTGAATAAGGTGTAACTATTCCACATCATCCTCCTGTGTTTTTCTAAGTCATATCAACATACACCTTTGTTACGATCTTTCACAACATACATCTTGAGAAAAGATGAGTTTACTGATGTTAATATTGAGCCAGCCTCTATTAAGTGGACTGAGATACTGAGCAATAATAACCTAGATACACAGAAGTGACAAATCTCATTTCTTACAATAGATTCATCGCGGTGGCACTGTTGAGGTGAGCCAAAATGATGCTTAATGTTTGTTCCAATGATAAAATTCAGTGATTGATAAATTTAACAATTTTCACTGTAAACTTCAATTCACTTGTGAAACATAAATTTCCTAGATATGAACATTAGGCATGATTCATATGGAAGAATATAAACTTCATGGTTTACTAAAGAAGTTTGGTCTCAACGGTATCTTCACTTTTATTCAGTTGCATCAACAAGTTATCGAAAAAAGTGTTATAAGCAGCCTTCCAGATCGCGCTGTTGAATTGTCTCACCCAGAGGACCGACCCAAAAATTTTAAAATTATTCGTAATACACTGGAAATGAATGGCTACCCAAAAATATTTCTCATTCTCATCATTGAAAAAAGAATGAAAGGATATCAGAAAATCAGTCAAGAGAACGAAAAGAATTTGTAAAACTATAAAATGTAAAAACAAAATTGAAGAAATACACTTTACGACGTGTACCTTGCGACTTTTCGGAAAACTGCTTATTTCAAATCCTCGGGCGCCAGATTTTTCTAAAGGTTAACTCTTTTTTGAAGACTTCTGCTAGGGTATTCACCTCAAAGCTTGTCACTATGCTATCTATAGATAACCATTGGGCAGAAAACAGTATCAAAATTGTAGGATTTAATTACAAATCATTCCTGGTTAAAACTTAGCTCGTTTGAAGATGAAGCAGAAATAATTTAATAAAACGGGGAATTCCAAATATTAAAATGTATAATAATTATAACAAGTACATTTTCGGAACAATTAGTGGAATGCAATTGAACGGTATAATTCACAAAAATTCACCCAGACGAAAAATGTAATGAAGCTCAAACGGTATATGAAAACTATTTCAACATATCTACTTTACGATATGTTCGGTATTCGAATTCAATTCAACGGTACGGAATCGGTTGATAAATGATTTAGATTCATCATTTGCGGGAAATACAAATCAAACGGGTCCTACAGTGATAAGCGGTGTTCGGTAAATATTTAGATAGCAATATTATCTGAAATGTTCATTTCACACTACGATATATCAAACGGTTAAAATTCGGTCAGTTCGGAAAATATTGAATTGCACTAGTTTTCCGATTGTACGATATCAGATTTTACGGTATATTCGGATAATTACTCTGATTGGGTTTATTCTGTCATATCACCCACCCTTATGTTAGCTATCAACGGAGTTCCCGATAATTATATGACAGTGTTAGATTTCATACACTTGACAGATTCAGAATCTGAACAATTAGTGCTTATATTTCCGGTAAATCACAGCGTGCACAAACCCCAACTATCGTATCTGCAATAACCCACGGCCGAGGACTTCTCATA
Organism: Endomychus coccineus; assembly: GCA_958510875.1. Lineage (NCBI taxonomy): Eukaryota > Metazoa > Arthropoda > Insecta > Coleoptera > Endomychidae > Endomychus > Endomychus coccineus. The sequence continues at coordinate 85,726,437 of OY294069.1, read as the reverse complement.
CGAATAAGGGGTTATTACGATTCTCAATCATACGATCACCCCAGTTCATACTTCCGGTACATCACAGCGTGCACAAGCCGTTGGCGATGTGGTCGTCTATGATATACTTATACTTCCGGTACGTCACAGTGTGCACAAACATATCGAAGACGCCCCTGTCGTACAAACATACACACTCTGTACACACCATACGATTACTTGAATATTTCAATTCACGTGCGAATTCAAATCGTGCGCGGTCCGACCTATGACGGAATAAACCCAAATATTTTACCAATTTAAATTATTGAAAGCTACGGAACTCAGATATCATACAAACAGTCACCAATCACAAACTACGGAAACCAATATATCGTAATGCCCAAAAATATGAACTACTTAGCTATCATTTACCTTATGAAACAATTCACTAAACGGATCACTATTGTTAATTCTAAACTGTGACTTGAACTCGGACAATAATTAATTCACTTCGATTCTTATCTTAATCTCACTTGAAAATCAAAATCACCAAAGAGCCACTGTACTGATTCTAAATCGAAATCACCAAAGAGAGCACAAAAGAGATCGATCTTTTATCGGTCACTGCTTTCATATGTTTTCCGAGGTTCTGGTCAAGTCTGCACCACCAATTCCTTATTTTGTGCTGAGGGTTTTTTTACTTATGTTCCGAACAATGCTTAGAAGTGACGCTACTTTTTGAATCTAAAATTCGCGCCCTAGTTCCTCTCGGCATAATAAACAAGTGTTATCGGAGTTTTTTGGTTGTTCTCCCTTTTTATACATGAGGCTGTTCAAAACTTCGATGCATTAACTTGCCAGACCCCTGTTTATGCAACATATTTTATCGGAATGAATGCAATTTTTAAACGGGCATGATTTCGATTCATCTTTTTGAATAATTACACTTATTCGAAATCACGGAAATTTAGAAAAGTGACAATCACGGAATATATATTCGGAGTTCACGCATATCATAATAATGAACTATTCAAACTGAGATTGCATGTGATATCCGTATTCACTGCCTGATCTAAATTAAACGATATTTCAAAATTTAGGCTTCGTTACATCTCCCCCTAAGTTCGGTTGAAAATGAAAGAATATCAATTCTCATCTGAGAATTCATACGAAAAAAAAAATCTAATACAAAAGTAAGATACCCTAACCTGACGTTAAAACTCAAATTTTCTTCGTCGGGAACTTCGCGGAATAGCAATATCTTACTTGGAACATAAAATTCTTCAGCGGAACGGAGAACTGCACTTCTTCTTCGGAACGGGAAAACTGAACACATCTTCTTCGGAACGGAAAAGCACAAACTTCTTCTTCAAAACGGAAAACTTGAAACTTCTTCCTCTTCGGAATGGAAAAACTCAAAACATCTTCTTTGGAACGGAAACACAAAAACTTTTCTCCAAAACGGAAAACTTAAGACTTCTGCTTCTTCAGAACGGAAAACTTCTTTTTCGGAACGGACACTTGAAACATCTTTGGAATGGAAAACTTGACTCCCTCTTCGGAACGGAACACTTGACTGCTTCTTCGGATCGGAAACTTTGACTTCTCACCAGTGATTTCGCTGACATGAGCACGTTTGGCGGCGCATGCACTGTGATTTTGGTGGTACTACAATGGCTGGTTTATAGCCGGTTATGAATTTTCCCATAGCCACATCGGAGAGAAGCCGGTAACTGCGGTCCAGGCCTGTTCTGGTTTTAGTTTTGGATCTTCTACGAGGGTGGAATGTTCAGGCAATCACATTGTTTCGACATAACGCCTACTTTCCCGCAACGTGAGCAAAATAGACGCGCTGTCCGGCTGCAGCTTTCTCTCCGGTGTCCTGGATATCCACATCGCCAACATAATTCCCACAACTGAACGGGTAGGTAGAGCGGTTCCAGGTGCGTCGGGGTTTTCCTAGCTTGAACTTGCTCGGATTCTGTCTCTTCCGGTTTCGGCGGAGATGATGAGGCATCCAACATGGTTGTTTTCGGTTGATCATCCAGATGTTCCGATGTGGGCGGTGAGGATCGGATTTCTAAAGTATCGGGACTTGGTGCGGAATCTATGGAAAGGACTGACATACTCCGGAGATACTCAAACGACGGATCCACCATATTTTGCAGTACTTCGTCTAGCACTATCTCAATGAAATCGGACGGTTCGTATGACATATTATTACCCTGTGAACATTGGATCATAATAAGTAATGATACTGCTACTGACATATTGTCCATTGGTATCTATATTTTTCGGTACCTCGATTCATTTCAACTTTCTGGAATGCCAGGAACATTATACGGCTTCAGATCTCTGATATGGACTCGTTTTACTTGCTTGCCATCTTTGCCTTTCAGGTCGTAAATGACCGGAGAAATTACTTTAATAACGGTAAACGGACTGGTATATTTCGGAGCCAATTTAGCGGCAAAATGTCGGACATCAGAAGACAGATGATGCTCTACCTTCATTACTTTATCACCCACGTGACAACGCCAATCTCGACGACGGAGATTGTAATAACGGCTCTGATGAGTAAAAGCACGGGATAACTGGATACGGACCAGTTATAAAGTTTCGGGTAATTTATCTAGTTCGGTGTTCTGAAATCTGTTCACGATTCGGATCGGTCGGAATATCTCCCTCGGTCTCCACCGGAGCGGTAAAGGAACGGACTATCGAATTTGGTACTTCAAGTTCTCGGCCAAAATTTGAAAAGGCAGGTGAAAATCCGGTGGTTTCATGTAGGGCGAAATTTAGGGCAAATAGGAAATCGGGTAGAAATGTATCCCATTTACGGTGGTTTTTAAAGTCCGGTTTGTTCTCTCCACGGGATTGCATTGTGGAGTATATGTAGGTGTGAGGCGGTGCTTAATTCCAAACTCCTTCAGGAGAGTCTTGAAATCTTTACTTCCGTACTGCGTCTCATTGTCGCTAATAACGGTTTCCGGACAACCTAAACGAGTTATAATCCCTTCGTAGAAGGCTTGAGTTACAGCCTGCGCGGTAGCTTTTCTCAACGGCTTACACTGTATCCACTTCGTAAAACGGTCCTGCATGACAAGAATGAAATTGTTTCCATTGGCGGATCTTGGTAACGGTCCCACCAAATCGGTGCTCACACATTTCCAAGGAAACTGATTCACGGTCGGCTGCATGAATCCAGGCTTCTGCTGTTGAGACACTTTGAATGCTTGAAACTGCTTACATCCACGCACGTACTTTGCTATATTGCGGAACATCCCCGGCCAATAATACTTGTGGGATATTCGCGCAATCTTCTTGGCAATACCTAAATGTCCTGCAGTCGGACTGTCTAGGTTCTCTTTCAGAACGTTCAACCAGAGCCGTTTCGGAACACATAGCTTCCACAGATCTCTCATTTCCGGTTCGGATAAGTCATTCGCGTCCCAGAAGTGGGGGTACAACCGATTATCTTTAACACAATAATCCGGATACGCTTCTGGACTCTTTTCAACTTCGGTTTTCTCTGAATTCTACCAATTACAATTCACGGGGTCATTCAGTACGAATAACTCTTGATTGTCATTTATTCCGTCAGGGCGTCAGCCACACGATTCAACACTCCTTTACGATATTTCATTTCAAAATCGTACTGATGTAGGAAAATGCTCCAACGAGCCAATCTCCCACTCGGACTCTCAATCGAGTGCAGCCATTTCAATGACTGATGGTCGCTCAATACGGTAAATCTATATCCTTCCAAATATGGTCTCATTTTATCAATGCCCCACACAATAGCCAAACGTTCCTTTTCGGTAACGGAGTAGTTATTTTCGGCGGCTGTTAATGTTCGGCTAGCGTAAGCAATGATTCGGTCAGCTCCCTCAATGTACAAAGGAAATGAAACAATTAATTGATGAGAAATTATCTGCAGTGAACAAAGATATCCAAAGTTTAACAATTGAAAATAACAAGTTGAAAAATAAAGTCGAATTTTTAGAACGACAATATAAAAAAAATAACATTATAATTTTTGGCATCAAACACGAAGTAATAACTGATCTACTTTCGTTAGTTCTATCTAAAATTGAGGAACACACAAACATAAAAATTGACCTGAAAGAAGTAAATAATATATTTCGCATTAGTAAAAACAAAACCAACTGCTCAATCATTGTGGAATTTACAACATTCTTAGGGAAGCTAAATGTCCTAAGGAATTGTTATAAATTAAAAGGGTTAAATATATCAATTAATAGCGACTTAACAATCAAACAGCGTGAGGATCAAAAAATCTTAAGAAAACATCTAAGTCTGGCAAAAGCAGACCAACGGAAAGCCGTCTTAAAAGGTGACAAATTAATTGTTGATGATAAAGTCTACACGGCTAGTGATTTACAAAACAACGATGAAGTAATTGCGTGGGCGAATTTACAAGTAAGTAAACCACAAAACGCACCATCAACGCCAGGGCCTACTAAACTGTCTACCTCAGAAGAAGAAGGTCCCAAACAGACTAAATATAAATCAAGGAATAACTCTGCAAGTACAGTCAACAAGACCAACGAAGACAAAATAACTATGAATAATTTTCAGGCTAATGCCACAAATATATATAAAAAAACTCGTCCCTAAGAAATGAGAATCATTTAAATGAATAACAACAAATTCTTACATTTAATCATATTCATAACACTACATAAATAATTCGCTATTCTAAATTGGTAAAAAATAATGGACAATTATATTAGAGACTTCCGCGTAAAATCTTTCTAATGCATATAACAATTTGGAAGATTTCGAAATTGATAAAATAAACTACCCTTATTCATTTCTAATATTACATAATAACATAAGGAGCATCAACAAAAATTTCACTGAATTTGTAATTTATGTACAGGAAATTTTTAATTATATAGATTGTATAGTGTTGACAGAAACATGGCATATAGAAGATCTGGATTTTTTTTAATTGGATAATTTTGACATAATTTATAATAATAGTCGAAAAAATCAAAGTGATGGGTTAGTTGTATATGTAAAAAATGAACTATGACATAAATTTGAAATAGTCAAAATATCAATAATATATTGAACATTGAGATAATCAAAAAAAAATAAAAAAATAGGTGTGAATACAATATATAGAAGTTCATCACAATGTCCAGAAATATTCAATACGGTCTTAAATGAGTATCTGAATCAAGAAACCAACAATTATGATTACAATTTTGTGATTGGTGATATTAATATTGACATCCTTAATGAATCAGAAATTTCTAATGAATATCTAAATACACTGCGGCACAAATAAAAATTAGTTCCGATCACAAAACAGTTACTAATACAAAAGCTTATAGGAAATCCATAGACTGGAATGAACTTAAGACAATCCTAGAACTGGAGAAATGGGAAACAATATACAATATGAATGATCCGGATAAAGCAACTATAGAATTTTACGAAATTCTACTTGTGCTACTTAAATATTCAAAGTGAAACATTCAAATATTCCTCGGAAAGAATGGATAACAAATTATATTATTAAGTCCATAAATACTAGAAATAAAATGTACCAAGATCTATTAAGAACAAGTCACGACGAAGAAAAACAAAAGAATTATAAAATCTATAGAAACAAACTGAATGAGATTATCAAGGCTGCGAAAACTAACTATCATAGAAAGATTATAGACTCTAATAAATACGCTAATAAAAAATATTGGGAGACAGTCACGATGATCACCAACAAAAAAAAAGTTAAACCAATCGTGAAAGAAATATTGAATGAAAATAATGAAATCGTAATAGATAAAATCGAGATTGCGAACACGTTCAACTCTTACTTTAAAAACGTGGGAGTAACATTAGCAAAAAAAAATTGAAAAACCTACTCAAACATTTCCTGAAAAAATCAACAATAAAAACATATTTCTCAAACCCACAACTTCAAATGAACTTAGAGACATTATTGTAAAACTGAAAAAACATTCAACACCGGGTATTGATAATATTACCGTACGAACGTTACAGATTGCATTGCACTACATAATTAACTCATTAGTATTTATATTCAACATGATTCTAGAAACAGGCATTTATCCGTCAATTTTCAAAGAATCCGTAATAATTCCCATACATAACGGAGGGGAAACACAAATCATGAAGAATTACCGGCCTATATCGTTAGTTACTAATTTTAATAAAATTTTAGAAAAAATAATCAACAACAGAATAAAGCACTTTATTAAAAAACATACATTAATATCATCTAAACAGTACGGATTTCAAGAAGCCAAATCTACTGAACATGCCATAGCGGCCTTAACAAAAAACATATATAACGCCATAGATGATAAGCTACCTTCTCTATGCATATTTGTTGATCTCCGAAAGGCTTTCGACACCATTTGCCATGAAGAACTCTTGAGAACCCTGGAAAAGATAGGAATTAGAGGAGTAGCGAACAATTTATTAAAATCTTACCTCACAAATCGCAACCAAACAGTTAAAATTGATGATATATACAGCACTCGTGAAGAAACAACATATGGTATACCCCAAGGCAGTGTGTTGGGTCCTACATTGTTCATTCTCTACATAAACGACATGTTTAACTTACAATTATTGGCTAAAATTATTGCTTTCGCAGATGATACCGACCTATTTTATTCTGCAAAAACATGGAAAGAACTAGAAGAAATTGTTGAAAACGAGTTAATATATATAAAAAAATGGTTCGACAAAAAAATGCTCACTATAAATTAAACAAAAACCACCTACTTACCGTTTACGTCATACCGCAGTCACTTACCGGAATTGAACATTACTATAAATACAGGGAATACAAATTTCAAAATAGAAAAAACGGAATATGTGAGATACTTAGGAATATTTATTGATTCACATCTGAAATGGAATTTCCACATTGAGAATTTAACAAAAAAAATTAGGAAAATAATATATAAATTCAAACAATTAAAATTGGTTTTAAACATCACTAAACTGAGAATACTCTATTATGCACTAGTGGAAAGTCACTTGAGCTATGGAATTATCGCATGGGGCGGAGTCTCCAAATCATATCTAAGGAAACTAGAATCTACACAAAAAAGGATAATAAAAATCATCTATAATAAAAACTTTCGATATCCTAGTAAGCCTTATTCACTGATGCTTCGTTACTTGATATAAAAATGATATTTGCAAGAAAAATATTAATTCAAAAAACAGACAAAAACTATATAGAACATGAGTATGACACTAGATTACAGAAACAGGAATCATCACAAATACCAAGAGTGAAAAAAACAATAGGCCAGCATTCGTGTAATTATATATATCCAAGATTACATAACCTGTTACCAACTGATTTGAAGACCATTACCAATAAATTTGTTCTAAACCGGAAACTCACAAATTGGTTAATAAGTGCAAATCAGAGTGAAGTGATACAAAATTTATTATAGTGATACATATATAATACCTATATGTTGTTAAGAGACAATAGTGATCGTTTGAAAGAAGAAACTAGAATTGTATATAATCAGTGTTTAAAGATTATAACGAGTTGTGAGACGAATAGATCCCAACCACCACAAAAGTCATAACATGTAGAGACTTATTAGAATAAATAATGGAATATGAAAGATTCCAAATTGTACTCAACATATAACAATCTTCATTGTATTCAATTTTATTATATTAATATCGTAGTAACAATATACTTAAATAATTTATAAATTATAGATATGTTCATGTATGAGTGTACAATGTAAATCTGTATGTATATATGTGTAGATGTGTGTATATATGTATATATATGTGGGTAAATATAAATCCTTTTTTAGATAATATTGGTGATAAGTAATGAATGATATCAAATAATAACGTTTACTGTACCACAAACAAGTTCCAACTATGGAACATAGGTGGTCTTTTTTAACTTTATTGTTGAATTTATCTTTCTATTTGTAATCATAACTATGTACTATTATCATTATTATATTTAATAAAGATTATTATTATTATTATTATAATGTTCTGGGTCAATGCCGCAGCAATTCTCACATCCGAAGCATCAGTTTGTAAAATAAACGGCCGGTTAAAATCTGGACAAGCCAACACTGGGGCACCGGTCAACATATCTTTCAATTTGTTGAACGCGACTTGCTGCTCTCCTCCCCAACTCCAACGTCGATGCTTCTTCAATAAGGTGGTTAACGAACTGATAATTTTTGGAAATGACGGTATGAAACGGCGGTACCACGAAGCTATTCCTAAGAAACGACGGAGTGCTCTCACTGTAGACGGACTTGGAATCTGCTGGATAGCTTCGATTTTCTCAGGGTCTGTATGAATACCCTCGGCGGTGACTACATGACCTAAATACTTTATTGACGTGCGGCAGAACTGGCATTTTTCCTGGTTTATCTTCAGTTTAGCTTTCCTTAATCGCCGGAAAACCTCTCTCAAATTCGTGAGATGTTCCCCGAAAGTTTCTCCCAGAACAATAATGTCCGATAATGGTATCCATCAGCCTCTGAAACGTGGCCGGTGCGGAATGTAAACCAAAGGCCATTACCTCAAACTGGAATAAGCCACGGCATGGTACAGTAAATGCTGTAATGGGTTTACTTTCCAGTGTCAGCGGTATTTGCCAATACCCTTGCTTCAGGTCAATGCTAGTAATATATCTAGCCCGCCGTAGTTTGTCCAAGATGGCCCTTATGTGAGGCAGTGGATATGCATCTTTCACGGAGACTTTATTTATCATCCGGAAATCAATACAAAATCTCGGTTTTCCATCTTCCTTCTTCACCATCACAACGGGTGGACTCCACGGACTACTTGACGGCTCGATGACTTCCTCTGCTAGCATTCGATCAACTTCCTTGTTGATGATTGCTTGCATCCTCGGATTCTGCGGTCGATAACGCTGCTTTATCGGATCGGTCTTTGTCAATTTTATTTCGTGTTGAACCAGCGGCGTGGTTCCTTGAATTTCTTCAAAATATTTTATTTCTGTTTCTAGAAATCGGTTCAGTCTATCCTGTCCAGTTTCCGACAATGTTGCTAGGTGTGTCTCCGCTTCATCACAGAAGCGCACACGTTTGACTGCCTTCGAACCGGAACTAGCTTCACTGAAAACTTTTTCACAATTTGTTCCAATCAAATTGTCCTTATAATACACCCCAGCGGATGGTAGGTGTATTGTAAAGAAACCGGAGCTCAGAATCTCCATTCCTATTATCATTTCCGATAATAACGACGGTAAATGCACAAACTCTGCTTCAATCTCACCACATCCAAAATGCAATGAGATTCGGTACGCGGTAGTACTAGGAACCAAACTACCATTGGCCATCCTAGTCCCTACGGCCCTAATGGGGACTGGCTGTAACCCGGAATTCTGACATAACCTAACAACTGCGTCATTGATGAAAGAACGGGTGGCTCCGGTGTCCACGAGAGCCGAAAAAGTTTTACCTAATACCCGGACTTTTATAAACGGTCGGTTTTCAGCTAAAGTTTGAGCAGCGCTATTTTTAAAAATAATTTTATCATCAGACGGGGCTAGAACACTTTCATTTTTCACTTTATTGTTCTTAGTCTCTATAGTAGTCACTACTTTGATTTCACTTTTACAGTTATTCGGTAGTTTCGGTTTATTATCGGTATCATCGGTATTGCAATTCACGGTATTTTCAACGGCGGTGAGTTTACATTTTGTAATATTACCGGCGGACTCCTTATTTGCGGTGCGGTTCACAACAGTGGTGAGGTGAGCGGTTTTTACCTTCTTCGTCGAGGCCTGTTCAACCGGGATCTGCTTCGGCCTCGCTACCTCGCAGTCCCGCGGACGTTTCCCTGTCCCGGACACGGACAATTACGCGACATTATCCCAGGGCGGCGGCATCTCGAGCAAAATGATTTCGGCGGATTCCGACAATTATTTTTGCCATGCCCCGTTTCCCCACATCTCCAACATGAGATGGGCTGTGTTGCGGTACTCGGCTTCAGCCTGGTAGGGCGTTCTGAAGTGGCCGCGGAGGCCACAATCCCAACAAGTCTGCTCAGGGACATTCGGTATCCCGGACTTGACTGGCGATGACGGTTCAGATGCAGGTGGCCTACCCGGCGGTGGCGACTCCATAGTCTTTACTGCTGGACTTGAAATTTGTGCCCTCACTGACACTGAAAATATCCTCTTCTGCATGAGTTTCTGCTCAGCCTGCAGTTTCTCAAATTCCTTGGCCTGTAACATTAACGGCAGCACGTCGTTAAAAGTCCCTTGTCTGATAAATTGCCTATACTCCGGCAATAAATTTCGGTGCAACCAGAACAATTCCCGTTCTGCGGTCATTGCACCATGTCTCCTGATCAGTCTTTGCATATCCACAACATATGCAGTGGCTGATTTATTCATGCGTTGATGCCTGCGGCTGATCTGTGATCAACATGAATGTGGTAGTTGGCATCCATGAAAAATAGGGTAAAGTCTCTTTGGAAATCGGCAAAAGTAGCCCAGCGGCTACGATTATTCCGATACCATAATAGGGCGGTTCCATCCAGAACTCCTGGTAATGATAACAATAAGGAATCTTTCGGTGTATTGAGCTGCATGGCTATTTCATCTAGCCGTTCCAGCAATGTAGCGGGATCTGACGTTCCAATGAATTAAATTCTGTATTGATTCAAATGCGGAGCACTACCCGGAGCTGAATAACTATATCCAGGCACCTGCTGCACAATTCAATTTTTTTACGAATGTGATTTTTTGAAGATTGTTCAAGTTTGTAAAAAAGGCTTAATAAAAATGAGCTTGTACATTGTACAAATAACCAAAATATTCAAGGTGGCGCATTCGAGCAACAAAATTGATTTTTGGCGAAAACGGTTCATCAAACTTATGTTTTTCATACACCGTTGTAAAGAGGCTTCCAAGACCTTTCAAATGACGTATCACTCAACCCCTCTCTTCTATTCAATTTTGAGGAGTTGAAGCGCCCCCTATTGGGAAGTTTCTCGTTCAAGCCTCAAATATACGTCAAAAGATGTCCCCCAGATAAAATCATTCGACCTGTTTCGAGAGATTTTTCTACTCACTATGGGAAAAGAAATATACGGGGTGGCTCGTCTGAGATGGAACATATATATATATATATATATATATATATATATATATATATATATATATATATATTCTTATTTTTTCTTCCTTTCTTGGAGATAAGGATCATTTAAAAAGCAGAGGTTGTTATTTCATATGGTTTAATAACTAACTCCAAACGTTTCGGCCGGGGTTTTGGCCATCAGCACAAATTAACATGTTAAAATAATAATTATACACATATTACATATGACACAACATATTTAAGACAAATACGTGATAGAGAGCTAAGATACGACAAGCCCTTTGATGGCTTGGAAATATTTACAATATTATAATGTAATAATTTAAAACAACATTAAATTATAACAGACGGTAGTTTGATATTATCCTGTAGAATAAAGCAAAAACGCAACGGTTGATTAATCATATCATTTCAGACTGAACTGTGAAAGGTGACAGTAGTGGTTATCCGATCTCTATAATATTATGTTATGTCAATTAGTGTTTGTAAATGTGTTTTATAGGTATGTACAAGTAATAATATTGCATGTTAGAATAATCATTGCTCATAGTTTATAATATATAATACATGTCTTTCACGATTCACAATTTTAAAATAATCACATAAGCTTCAATACTAGTCATTATTAAACAATATATATTTTTGTAGAGTGAATTATCTTCTGATGATGGGATCTGAATCCCGAAACTAGTAAAGATGTATAAATAATCTACGTGTTTCAATAAGCCGCTACTCCCAAGAAAAATAAACTAAATAAGTAATAAAACGGCAAAGAAAATATGAATGAATATATATATATATATATATATATATATTTGTATGTTTTCTTGGTATACTGGTTCGTATATATACTGATAATGAAATAAAAATTCATTATCAGTATATATACGAACCAATATACCAAGAAAACATACAAATATTACAAATGGTTCAAGAATATCAACAAAAGAATATATATATATATATATATATATATATATATATATATATATATATATATATATATATATATATATATATATATATATATATATATATATATATATGAGCTGTGTTGGGTTGCCGGGATATACTCCGCGTTGTCGTAGATTGGTGGTTCCGATAGAAACCGTTGATATGACGACGTTTCGGCACAATCTCATGTGCCATCTTCAGGTCTGCTTCGAGTTAACAACTTGAAACTGCAGCCCTGAAGAGAAGACCTGAAGATGCACATGGGATTGTGCCGAAATGTCGTCATATCAACGGTTCCTATCGAAACCAATCTACGACAACGCGGAGTATATCCCGGCAACCCAACACAGCATATAACGCCCGCGGAAACCTGAAGCAGAACATATATATATATATATATATATATATATATATATATATATATATATATATATATTCTTTTATTTATGTTCTTGAACCATTTGTAATATATGTATGTTTTCTTGGTATATTGGTTCGTAGATATACTGAAAATAAAATAAAAACTCTTTTTGACGTTTCGACAATGTTTATTAAATTACGACTATAAAGTATTAAATTACGACTATAAATTTTAAGAATAATACCAAAATTTTCAAAAATCAATGATAATCACATCATTCTCAATAGTGAGTACTTAGATAATGCTTATCTTCAATTCAAGGAAACACTTCAATTGAAAGTATCGAAACCTCTCAATATCTGACATTTGTAAATGTCTATTCAAAATTCAACCTAAAAAAGATGACGTATTGTTTAACTATGACACTATGAGTAACAATTTCGAGGTTAAATTCCATAGAGTTATCTTAAACTTCAATAGTTGATTATAATAGATGTGGATAGAGTGTTTATCATAGAATAACTAATTCATACAATAATCATAGATATTTATAATTGTACAATCTTAGAATGTCTTGTATTTAATCAAATTCAATCCATTTCAAATTGTAATTAGCGATACATTACTCTTTCACACACAACCGATCCAATGTTTCTGCAGTTTTAATTGGATCTTAAAACACAAGTCGGCTGCAGACGCATTTCATTAATCGAAATCATCTATTCTTTTCTAAATTACATGGAAACACTAATTCACATTTTGAAAAAGACAATAAACATTGTCGAAACGTCAAAAAGAATTTTTATTTCATTTTATTTTCAGTATATATACGAACCAATATACCAAGAAAGCATACAAATATTACAAATGGTTCAAGAATATCAATAAAAGAATATATATATATATATATATATATATATATATATAAATATATATATATAAATATATATATACATATATATATTTGTATGTTTTCTTGATATATTGGTTCTTATATATACTGAAAATGAAATAAAAATTATGTTTGACGTTTCGACAATGTTATTGTCTTTATCAAAATGTGAATTAGTGTTTCCATGTAATTTAGAAAAGAATAGATGATTTCGATTAATGAAATGCGTCTGCAGCCGACTTGTGTTTTAAGATCCAATTAAAGCTGCAGAAAACATTGGATCGGTTGTATGTGAAAGAGTAATGTATGGCTAATTACAATTTGAAATGGATTTAATTTGATTGAATACAAGATATTTTAAGATTGTACAATTATAAATATCTATGATTATTGTACGAATTAGTTATTCTATGATAAACACTTCCGATCTATCATAATCAACTATTCAAGTTTAAGATAATTCTATGGAATTTAACCTCAGAATTGTTACTCATAATGTCATAATTAAATAATACTTTATCTTTTTTAGGTTGAATCTTAAATAGACAAGTGGAAAGTGGCACTTCAAACTAATACAATTTCGTTAAGTTGGAATTAGATTATTATTAGTTTGAAGTGCCACTTTCCACTTGTCTATTTAAAATTCAAACTAAAAAAGATAAAGTATTATTTAATTATGACATTATGAGTAACAATTTCGAGGTTAAATTCCATAGAATTATCTTAAACTTGAATAGTTGATTATGATAGATCGGAAGTGTTTATCATAGAATAACTAATTCATACAATAATCCTAGATATTTATAATGGTACAATCTTAAAATATCTTGTATTTAATCAAATTCAATCCATTTTAAATTGTAATTAGCCATGCATTACTCTTTCACACACAACCGATCCAATATTTTCTGCAGTTTTAATTGGATCTTAAAACACAAGTCGGCTGCAGACGCATTTCATTAATCGAAATCATCTATTCTTTTCTAAATTACATGGAAACACTAATTCACATTTTGATAAAGACAATAAACATTGTCGAAACGTCAAACAGAATTTTTATTTCATTTTCAGTATATATAAGAACCAATATACCAAGAAAACATACAAATATACATATATATATATATATATATATATATATATATATATATACATATATATATATATATATATATATATATATATATATAATATGCTGACGGATGCAAATTTGAACACCTTGATGCTGAAGAGACCTATCGATACCTGGAAATTGAACTGCGTCCTAATTATGACGCTTCTCAGGTAAAGGTGGCTCTCGGCGGCAAATACAGAAACCTCGTTCGAAAGATTTGGTCTTTCGAACTTTCGAGTGGGAACAAGGTGTCTGCAACAAATATGCTTGCCGTTCCAGTCCTGCTCCACGCTTTTGGAGTGGTGAAATGAACGGTCGATGAGCTGCATAGACTCGACAAAGACACCCGGAATATGATGCATATCATCACAGTTTGCATCCTAAGTCGTCCGTTTCCCGCATTAATCTATTAATCTCCCACGTCATCGGGGAGGTAGGGGACTCCTCAGTCTGGAGGGTCTGCATCGGAGTGTGGTTCTGAGTATAGCTTGTAAAGTTCTTAATAGCTCGGACCCACTCCTGTGCCTTGTTAAAAGTCACGAATTGGCCGGAGTGGAGGCACTTATCGTTAAGGCAGCACAAAAAGCTGCGGAAGAACTTGGTCTCGAATTTCAGATTAGTCGAGAAGGCCGACTAGAGGGCAACCTCGAGTTCCTACCCTCTCGCCTGAAAGCCCAAATAAATACCGCGGAGCAAGATCTGATGCTCAGGCGGCATGTTGACAAGCCGTTACACGGTGTTTTCTATCGAAGCATCGGAACACTCGGCTTGTCAACTAGGCTGACCTTTGGCTACCTGAGGTCAGCCAAGCTTACATCCGAGACTGGAGGATTTACCGCAGCTTGCCAAGATGGCGCAATTAACACCTTGGTCTATCGTCGCAATGTGATGGGTGTGCAGGTCCCTGATGTCAGCTGCAGGGCCTGTCGAAAGGCGCCTGAGACGCTTTTCCACCTTCTGTCGGCATGTCCGGCATCGCCATAATGCGGTCCTACGGGTGCTGTATTACCATTTAAGGCACTCGTACGGAATAGACCAAGAGCCTGTGCTGCCTTACATGCCAGGAGATATTGAGTCCGTTGTCGGAAACGAAAAATGCCAGATCTTCTGGAATTACCCGTTTTTTCTTACCGTCAGGTCCATACAATCAAATAGTCCTGACGTTGTCCTCCTCGATAAACTAATCAAGACTATGTATGTCATCGAATTCTCCGCTCCGGCAGAGAAGAACATAGTCTTGAAAGAGGAGGAAAAATGGACAAAATATTAAGATCTCCTGTTCGAGCTCCGCACGCTATCCCCACGCCACAAGGTCGTATTAGTGGTTCTGATCATCGGTGTTTTGGGCGGAATTCGGTCTTCGCTGCGCTCAAACTTGAAGATCATTCCGGCCTGTAAGAACTCGGCGCAGATCTTGATAGACCGATATATATATATATACCTATGTCCAGCTGTTCAATCAGTTAAAAAAAAAAGTAATGGTAATGCTAGAAGTAAATAAGCCAAGAATCTCTACAAAGGATGCCAACACATAAATGTGATGGATGTTGCAAATACCTATGCAAAAATTGTGCAACATTAACTGCATCTGAAGTAAAAGTACTAAATCTCAAAGATATTCGAATTATGAAATTTTTTTGGATAGGTTACCTAAATTTAAATTTAGTGAAACTTTTACAAGAAACTAAAGAAGACAAAAATAACTTGTTCAACAGTAAGGATAAAATAATTCATATGCTTGAAGAATTAACAACACCCCTTAAAAAAAAAGCATTAACTTCATCTCAGTTGAAGAATCAGAATATAATACTCAATTCTACATATTCAGGTAAATTGAAATCAAAAAATTCTATATCACATCAAAAAAAACTTCATCTCAGTTGAAGAATCAGAATATAATACTCAATTCTACATATTCAGGTAAATTGAAATCAAAAAATTTTATATCACATCAAAAAAATATCCCTAATTTAATCTTCAAACCTAAAAAAACTCACTAAATACGATTTAGAACAACAAATTAACTCGGCTAACTTATTAAAAAGATATTACAAATCTGAAACAAATGTCTCACATTGTATTTTAGCTCGAAGCAAATTTCCTGCTAGTCTTAAAACAACTATCATTATTTCAATATAAGTACAAAATTAAATATAATTCCGCCAAATCTAATTATCAGCCTATATCTCGCATTATTTACAATATTATTGAGAAACACATTAAAGACAGGGTGATTAGTTTTCTTTGCCATTGTGATATTTTATCAAATTTCCAGTTTGGCTTCCTAAAAGGATGATGAACAGATGCCGCTATTAATAATTTTACTCAAACAATTGTTGAGGCACTAAATTCCAATAAAAAGGTTACAGGCTATTTCTTAGATTTGTGCTAAGCTTTTGAGACTGTCTCACATGAAACTTTACCAGATAAAATAGTATTAGAGGTAAGACTCACAATCTCATAAAATCATATCTGATTAATAGAAAGTGTGTTAAAATAAACTCAATGTTAAGCAATGCAGGACATGTAACACATGGAGTTCCTCAAGGGATTGTATTAGGTATAATTTGATTTATCATTTATATGAACGACTTGCTAAATATTAAAATTGATGCCAAAATCTTATGTTATGCTGATAGCTGGCATGATAGCTGGAATAGAAATAACCAAAATAGGCATCTGGCTAGACAGTTACTTTCTAACCCTGAATGCATCGAAGAGTAAGTTTATTACTTTCTCTCTTTACAATAATAAATCACCTGATTTAACTGAAATAAAAGTTCATAATACAAACTGCGATTCACAAAGGGAATGTGAACGTGAAGATATTATAAATGCTGCCGAAAGCGTAGAATATCTAAGTATATTTATTGATAAGAATATGAAATGGTCTAAACAAATTAAATATGTCAGAAGCAAATTGCGAAACTGCATTTCTATTCAGTACGGAATTATTAATCTATTAAAATATTTAACCTAGTTTATGCTAGCCTTATTGAATCTGTTTTGAATTATGGAATAGCGTCTGGGGCTCAGCTTGTAGCTATTTCCTTCTACCATTAATAATAATTCAGGAACACATTTTGGAGGTAATGCTTAACAAATCCAAAAGATTGTTCACTGAGTTAATATTCAAGGAAAATAAATATTCAAATATAAGACAGTTATTTCTTAAATTAAATATTAAATTTTTACGTAATAAAAACAAATAAAAGATTACCATAACACGAAACAGACAGTCAAGATACTTAGAAGTCCGATTTCACCTGCCTAAAATTACGAATAATTTGGCTAAACATATATCATACTTAGGACCCAAAATATTCAATTTCGTGAAAAATGAAATGAAATTCTTAAACCAAAAGTTATTCAACATGTCTCTAAATAATTGGGTAATTGATAATAACGACTTACTGATCAACTCTTTGACTAAAATGTAGGAAGTAATTTATAAAATCTTTTACCATTATCTGATTAATCAAAATAACGTTCGTAGAATTCATATAAATTTGCCCAATTCCTTTCTATAGTATTTTTGGCTGGTGTACCATTTTTGAGAACATCTACATTACCCCTCTTCCCATATTGCCCACACAAATTTTTGCTCTTTTTTGTATTTTATTTTGTTTATTCTTCTATTTTCTTTTTATATTTTGTTGTATCACTCATTTATGCATAAACAAAGATAATCAACCTTCTCTCAATTTATATTTGAATATTATTTTATTCATGGAAACAGTAAAATACATTGTAATTGAGAGATTTTTGAAGTGTGCAAAGAATCCTCTATGTTTGAAGGTGAAGAGAAGTGATAAATGTATATCACAACAACAGTAAGTGGGTTGTTTTTCTTGAAAATACCTCAAAAACTCTGTTTATACTCAAATTATTACACCAGAACTCAACAAATATGGAAATGGCCATGTTTTAGTTGGAATGTATGAAGAATGTTGATCTGGAAGAATTGATTGAATTATGAATTAGAAACATAAGTGTATTTAAAGCAAGGTAAATTGTTAATTGGAATTATATGAATTGAATTTGGTATAAATTGTTATGATGTTAAATTCTCCCTAATAATTGTCAAAATGCCGTAGATGATTTCTTCCGAAAAACGAGATACATTCTATGAAGAAAATGTACCAAATTTGAATGACATGATTAGTAAATTATATTTTGAGCAATGATGATAGCCATTATGGATAGGTAGATATTAAATATTGAATCAAATGTACCTACACCAGATAACAAAGGTGAATTATTCTATCGTTGAAATACTTGAAGGAATGATTGATAATTGATGAAGCTAATGAACATTATATTCTGAATTTAGGGTCTCTCAAATCAAAAAAGTAAGTAATTATATTGTATTTGGGATATTTAATCAATCCCGAAGAATTTTATTCCATTCACTCATGTATGTATATTTGAAAAATTGGATTAACTTTAATTTGTGGAAATATAAATCTAGTATGTTCTATCTGTATTCAATTCATATTTGTTTTTGAGAATTTATCCATTAGATATATTTTTTTGATATTGAAAATCACAAAGGCCTGCCACGATGCACGATGTTCCATTCCGTTGTGATTATAGAGGTCAGCTATAATCATTATAATATTCTCAAGATATTATATAACCAATCATTTGATTAACATTGTTACACAATTTACTGTTAATAACTGATTTATTTGTAAATTGTATGTTTCATATTGAAAAATGTAGCTCGTACATTGAATATAGTTATGATTTTAAACAAATGGTCGTATGACATGCATTCAGTGGTACACGAGTGTGTACTCTATACGTTTGGCATTGAGAGGATTTGTGGATGGAAGACGGGTTAAAATATTATATTCATTTAATTACATTCTATAAAGAAAATAAAATAAACATGTCATTCAGAAAGCTTTATTCCATGAAAATAGGAGGAAGGTAAAGAAAATAGAGTCAATTAGAAATAATAATAATAAATAAATTTATCCTAGAGCTCCGAATTCGTAAAACCAGAAAATATCTATATAAAACTTTTCAAGTTTCGAGCAAATTAATATAATTGAGACAATAAACTGAAGCGTAAGAATAGAATAAGTCAAGGAATTTAGTGTTAATGAAGTGAATGTGGGAACTAGAATTGGATCAACAACGCAGAAATTTTCTGGATAAATAAAATTATCACAGATGGAGAAGTTGTTATCAACGCTCTAGCAATTCCTGATTATCACAATTTTTGGTGACCATGTACAATCAACAATATGTATTGGGGTATAGTACCTGATGAATTGTTGAATATTATGACAATTGAAGAAGTGTTAAAGGCCCTACATCGGCCTATTTTTAGAGTGTACCAGGTCGGAGCATTTGAAGGAGTTCCATCGTTTAGTATCTGTTGATTTGTAAATCAATATGCATTCACAAAATTCAGCAATTTATTTTTCAAGATCATCAACCTTTTATATCTGCAAATATGAAAGAACTTACTAGGTATGACTGATTACGGCGTACCATCCCAAAATTAGGAAGAATCATTATGAATTCGAAACTTTAATTTTTATGACTTTATGTTCGGATATTAATTGGGATAAGAATAACTAATATTTCTAGGATTTGAATGAAAAGTTAAACTGACATTAGTACCTGTTAGCTGTTGTAGCTGAGGTAGGTATTTCTTCCAGAAGGCACACTGCTTTAATCTAGGACCTCGTCCGGTGGCGGTAGAATTGATGTCGAGAGTGAGATACTCCCTACCGTAAGCCGTGTGTAAAGGCCAGAAGGTGGGGGTCCACACGCCGTTGGGTGACAAACTAGGATTACCGGTTTTTGCAAAATTAGCCCAATATCTCATTATCCGCTTGCTTAGATCGACTTCTTGAGCTGTGTAGCTCTTTGTAGGATTGAGGGGCTCTCCAAATACATAGTTAATTTCGTCGGCATGCATTACCCCAGTCCAAGAAGGCCATGGGTTAGAAATAGTCCGATGTTTGTAATAATACATGTAAACGTTGTTACCAGTTTCTGCGTAGCGATGAGCAAATTCGTTTACGTTACAAGTAAAATGATAATCGCCAACTATTTTATCTAAAGCATCCCTATTACTGACAGGATCATCCGGATTCAACCAGTCCGTATATTCAAAAACTATCGCTTGCCTCGCAACTGCGTTGACATAAGGATTCAATTCATTTACGGCCCGTAAAAATTCTTGCCTATCTACGTACACATTTTCCTCTTTTCTGAATAGGTCCGTCAGATAGTAAATTATGAAATAAAAACCTTCATCTGTATTAGAACCCATTAGGATGTTTGTTTTTTTGAAATTCTTGTTGCTCATTGCACGGATAGGATGCTCGTCGAGAAAAGCTCCATCTATGATTGGTACAAACGGGAACTCGCAAATACCTAATGTTCCCCATTCGTTATTTACTAAATCTATGGGGTCCTTTTTCTTGAGACATTCGATAACTGCATTAAGATCACCTCGATTGTGTGGACACGAAACTGCTTCCGCAAGTCGAAGACCACGTAAGATACTTTCTTCTCGAGATATAACTGCCCAAGCGGCAGTAGCACTTCCCGATTCCATGATAGCTTGAGAGAATAGGTTCCTTGATAGCGGAGACAGAAGATGTAACGACACAGATACGGCACCTGCAGACTCCCCAAACAAAGTGATATTATTTGGGTTGCCACCAAATGCAGCTATGTTATCTTTAATCCACTGTAAAGCCATCAGTTGATCGAACATTCCCGAATTACCTGGAACATCAGAGGTTCCGAAATATAGAAAACCAAGAGATGCTACTCTATATTGCATTGACACTAGAATAATATTTTCCTCAGACACTAATATATTATGATCGTACACTTCCAGTGTGTTTGTGCCCGAGTAAAAACCGCCACCAAATATCCACACCATGACAGCGGCATTGGAAGGTCGCGGTTTTGGCACTACCACGTTTATATAAAGGCAGTCCTCATTGAGAGGAGTATTCGGATTCCACATGGTGGCACCCGGAAAATCACCGAAAACAGTGTCTATGATTTGAACACACGAATTTGGTTGCGTTGTCGTGTTTAAGACACCGTCCCATGCTTCCACTGGTCTCGGATGTCTAAATCGTAGATTACCTATGGGTTTTTGCGCATAAGGAATGCCCAGCCAAGCATCAACTTTTTTATTGGTAGCTGAAACTACGGTGATTCCACGAACTTTCCCCTTTTTAGTAAGTACTTCTAAAGGATCATCGGTTGAATTCCTCCTAGTGTCTCTTTTATCGTCTGGTGCATCTCTTCTGAACTCTTCTGAATCTCGATGTGGGTCGAAAGGATCTCGCGATTGGTGATAGGCCTCTGCTCGTGGTTCTGGTACCTGATGTCGATTTCGATGGGGCGTAGGGATACACGAAGGAAGTATAGAAATTACCAGAAGGCAGCTGGCCCACGATCTTGTCATTGCTTTTTCTTGAATCTGGAAAAAATATTACTCAATTATTGGTTTGATTTTCAACATTTAACTTCTTTCCATAGCAATGTTATTCATACTAATGACAAATCAAGATTGTGGCTATCTGAGAGTCTGGACAAACTCCTATACAGCTTGTTAGGAATGAAAATAGTAATTTACTCATATGTACAATCGATGAATTGAGTCGGCAGTGAAATGCCAATCAGTCACATACATACAGGGGTACGAGGAACCTCCATAGCTTCATTACTATTTGTGATACCGATTAGCACTTTCCTTCACAACAGTAGCTGGGTTGCTTCGTTGGGGAGGAGCCCCCTTGATTATTGTTTGAAATATTCTGATGATGATAGTCGAATTATGAACGGCCCAAGAAGAATTAAAATACTCCATATTTGGAAAATAATCGATATCTTACTGTTGGAAATAAATCAGAGTTTAGAGTATTCAAAGTTTCTCCATCGTTAGTATTTCTATAATATAAGTGATAAAAAACGAAGTAATGAGAGTTTTATTATATCAATATGATAAATTATCACGAAGTAACGGCTTCCACCATCGATTCTTTGAAAATATGAATATGTTCAAGTGAACAGACAACAACATAGGTACAGTCAAAATAATGGAGCTACAAACCAGATGCTTTGTCTGCCTAATCTTCAGTGTGAGAGACTATAGATGAACGGGAGAGTCGATTTGAAGTATGGATGGATCTGTGCACAAAACTGGAGCAGCCGTGAACAACTGTAGAAGTCGACACTCGAGGGGCTTTACCACCCCTCCTATGAAGCTCCGCTTCGGATGAACTGCTAGAGACATTAACTCTTGAAGGAATTCGCTACCAAGGTTATGCAGACGTTACAGTACAAATCTCTACAGGAAAATTTGAAAGCACATCATTCATGAAGGTCTTAAGACTACGTTCAGCTGAATGGAATGATCATCGAGCTGAAGAAGGACAAGGTCAAATATCTAGGTATTACACCAGGCAAGACTATCACCTATTAGTCCAAGAGCCAGGGATGGGAGAAGTCGTCTGTTGATAGACCCCTGAATCACGAATAGGCATCACCCTCACTATTATGAATATCATAGTCGCGAACCCTGGAATAGGAGCCTCCCCTCCAGGGCCAGCGCCAAAATTACGGAATTTGTGTTGACTCATTGACAACATGAAAACTGGTGGAAATTTGTCATTGGGGTACATAGAGATCATGATA
This sequence comes from Endomychus coccineus, assembly GCA_958510875.1. NCBI lineage: Eukaryota > Metazoa > Arthropoda > Insecta > Coleoptera > Endomychidae > Endomychus > Endomychus coccineus. The sequence continues at coordinate 85,703,326 of OY294069.1, read as the reverse complement.
ACTGGAGGTTTTTTTGATTAGCGCAAAATGCGTTGACGTATTGGCTCAGTGGCACTAGGGTGAATGTGTTCCTTGGGATGTACGAAGAACATGAATTACGTGGCTGTTTTCTTCATTGGCGTAAACGGGTTTTATAGGAGCCTTTTCTGTAGAAAAAAAGGTGAAATGTAAGATGGCCAAATGTTGATTAGCCAGAAAATTATTGGGGGAAACATTGATAGCAGCCTTTATTTGGGAACTTCAAGGGCCAGATTTGGGAAGGAAGTATAACATTTTGGAGAAGGGGATATAGGTGTTTTTAGGGTTGCTGATCACGAATTTGTTATTGAATTTTTGATTCCATGCTTGTTACTGCCAACGCATGCGTAATCAAATAAGAACTCATTTTGAAATTACTATATGCATATTTCAGTGCAGGATGAGGTCTGATTATTCAGCAGCGGAATCAATCCAATGGCATTTCGTCCCTCCGACAATAACATATTTCGATTGCCTGGGGGAAGCGGCTTACAAATCATTGTTTTTGGTAATGTTGTTCTCACCTATGAGGAGCTTGAAACTTTAATTGTGCAAGTAGGATGTTGTTTCAATTCCCGTCCATCAACATCCTTATCAGATGTTCCACATTACTGTACAACTGTCAAAAAACTCAACATTTTTGCATCCCTATCGATACGTGAGGCTTTTCCTATTTTTATCTTGAACAAAAGTAATTTTCTTACCGTGAAGCAGACTTTTCCTCACCGCAACAAACCATTTCAATCGTAATGACAAAACATGTTAACTGAATGCTGTGAAATTGTAGAGGGAGTATTCATTCATAACATAGAATTCTAGCTGATTAATTCAAAGTTGTACAACAAATTTTGTTAATATTTTGATTGTGAAATTCGTCTTTTAATGACACATTTGAGAGAAATTTCGACTTCGATTGGCGGTCTCGGATAAAAACTAACACTCATATGTCATCAAACAAACACTCATTTCACGCACTCAATATAGAAATAGTTATTATGCCTTGCCTCTTGGCCACACATACACTCAAATATTTGCTACAACCAGACCTTCTGCAGGAGAGTACCTCACTACATTATAACATAGGAGCAAGTGGAAGAATAACACTATAGACATTAATGTAAATACTATGATTCTAATCAAAGACGAAGACATACCACTCCTCCAATGGCAACGTAGACGTTCATTGAGGGTTTTCCGGGTGAAGACAATACTATGGGCGTGATGGACCTCAAAACCTCAAAGGTGTATTCAAAAATCGTGTTTTTGTATAGCGCAAGTCTTATTATACATTTATCATCCTGAGATTCTATTACAGAGATCATAGATCTTGCAACGCTTTTAGGTGTATGGATTGCATTACCAAACTCTCTAATGCCGTGAAACTAATCAAAAATAATATGTACACTGCATTCATAGCGTAGTTTTTCATTTAATCAGCGGCCCTTTGAATAATCAATACCTATTGCAAGGTATACACAGGTACTTCAGTGAATTTTGTTTACGCATGACGTCCATTAGAAATGAATAGAAAAAAGGATCCCGTGTAAAGCACAATCAACTTTGGTATTATTAATGAATTCAATAGTGAACATTGCCAACTCTCCAATATTATGAACAATAGCAGATTGCATTTTTTAGAAATATTTATCCACACGAGAGCTGATTTTGTATAATCATGTAATCAGACTAACATCGTACATGTATCCAGTTCATTTATTCCGAGCTCAAAATATTTGGGCATGGGCATGTGTATCAACAAATAAATTATTGTGGTCATTGTTATCACTTCCAAGTGATCATTACACAAGTCCAGAAGAAGGTTGTACAAGAAATTTGAATATATTTCATTCAGAACATTAGGTACATCATGATGCTCTATAATTAATAAACTATAAAAGAGTTCACACCTTGTAGCCGAAAGGTTATCAGTACGTTAACCGCATGCTTAGAGGATGAGGTTGATTGGTTTTTATTTCTAGTAATACTCTATAATTCAGATGATACAACCTATTCGTAATGTATGATGCATTCAAATGATTTGCTTTACCTATTACCCCTGTTGATTAAACTGCTGCATGCATTAGTAGAAAATATCAAATTTCCCAGTCCATGTTTTTTAACTAAACTTCTTAATAAAATGGAATAAAACAACGTTTTGCCTAATTTTCACAATTATCATGTGAATATATTCAGATTAAAAAGATACTTTACAGAATATTTGAAGTTAGAAGATTTAAAATTGCAAAAAGAATCCAAAGGTATAATAATTGTTCATAATTCACCGATTGAGTTGTTCTGTGATGTGAACTGAACATATTCAAATTCGAAGCAGATTCGCAAAGTAACGTTATCAGGTTGATGATATGTGGGGAAGGAACTCAAACAATGCCAGTAAATAATAAAACAAAATTTTTAATGAGAATCATTAATTTATTCTCCCTTTTCTGGAACCGATATAGCAGATAAATAAAACAGTCATGTCATGAGCAATTTTATAAACGTATTGACAATTCCTAAAAATTCCGTAACATCAATACCTAATTTTTCATAAATTTGCGTCTTTTGCTGATGAATTATTCAAAGAAGTACTTCACCAGATACTAAGTTCATTGTTGTTATATCGCGGTTGGCCTGTACATAATAATAAGTCTTGTCAATTTCGCATAGCTGATTTATTGTTAACCCGATACACATCATGAGAACAATATATTTGTTATATAGTATTTCTACGACTGGCGATGCACGTCATTCATATCTCGCATCGGCAGTCAATCATAAAAAATACATATAAAAGGGAAGGCACATATGTGTGTATAAAATCTAAACCTGAGGATAATCTTCAATCATGATAACTAATAATTGAATACATTACGATCTCCTGCTCGAATTGAAACACAACACCTTCAAGTTAGTTTAACAAGAAAAAAAAATGAATAAAAAAACTTTTGAATCATAACCTAATCGTTCCGGTGGACTAAGATTCTTTTTTGGCCTAATAGGAGTTTTGTTTGCAATATTGTAAACTGGCAGGTCTATTTTGTTACTGTCCGCGATTTCCGGTACACCTTCCAACTTCTCTAAAAGCTCGCTTTCGCCAGAACTGTTTGGAGAGCTTACTGGTAACGAACTCGGTACATGTGATTTGATGATTTGATTTGCATGCCTCTTACATAAACGATCAAGTTCAGGAATCTCTACCAAAAATGTGCATTTACCAATTATTTTTTCAATCTCTGCAGAAATCCATGCGGGCTTATTGACCCTTCCATAATCTTTAACCATGACTCTTTCCCCGATCTCAAATGTGCCAGCCCTATCTTTACCTCCAAAATTGTGTGTCTGCTTAACTTGTCCATTTCGAACTTTTTGTTGAATATTCAAGTTAGGTCTCAAAACATTTAATTTTTCTGAAATATCCTTACTTGAATTTTTACCTTATGCCTTTTTTACGCTATTTTCAGCAGCCCCGTTCGATTGTGGGAAAAATGGAGGTGAAGTTTTATTTTATAGGTTTCTAAATACTTATAAAATTCCTTACTGCCAAAATTTGTTGCATTGTCAGAAATCACTAGCCTTGGTACTATGTAGTGCCTTAATTGTAAGATTTGAAGTCATTGTTTTCATAGGGAAGACTTCTAACCATTTGGAATGCGTATCTAAAAGTATTAGATAGTAATGACCCAAAAATCTCGAAATAATCGATGTGAACACACGAAAATACTTCTGTCGGCCATTTCCAAGGATTTAGTTTGTTTTTCACTGGATTAGCTTGATTTTGTGTAGAATATTCACAAGATCTTGCTAAATCTTCAATATCTTTGTTCATTCCGGGCCAATAAAAATGTGCTCTAGCAATACCTTTCATTTTAATAACGCCTAAGTTCGACTTCTGCAATTGAACTAAAATGCGCTTCTCTAAATTATCTGGAATAATCAAACAATTGTTCCACGACATCTTCTATCGTTAGTTCATGCCTAATTGGGTAATATTGTTTAATCTTGTCCCTTTTCGTTCCTTTAGGCCAACCGTTTTTCACATAATTCATAGCTGTAGATAGGCAAGAATCAAACATTATATTTGGTTCAATATTATTATAGCCATAAGCTACTATGATTAGTTCTTGTTTATCTGATAAAATGTGTGATACCACACATCCTACTCCATAAGGACTGGCATCCGCAGTTATCTTCACTTCAGAGATTATAACGATCATAATTTAGAACCGTTGATAAGCTTCGAATAAATTTCCCGTAATAATTAATCATTCCCAACACAGATTTTGGTTGGGTAACTGACTTAGGCACCGGAGCGTTTTTAATAGCTAGTACATCATCTTGGGTAGTATGTAATCCATCTGCATTGATCATAAAACCTGAATATTGAACCTCCTTTTTATTGAAACTACAGTTTTCTACTGAAATTCGAAATCCTGTTTCTGGTAATCAGGTTAAAACTTTTCTAATCTTTCCAAGTGTTCTTTATCATTTGTACCACTTACTAAAATATCGTCTAAAAACCAAAATACACCATCAATGTCTTGCAATAAAGATTTCATGATCTTTTGAAATTTTGCGGGGGCACAAACTACCCCATATGGAAGTCTCTCTCTGATAGCGAAATGAACTTTTATGAGTAGAAATAGTAACAAGCACCTTTGATTTGTCATCTAAGCCAACTTGAGTGTCGGCCTGTGATAGGTCAATTTTAGAGAATATTTTATCATCATGTAACTTTGCAAAAAGATCCTCTATTCGGGGTAACGGAAAACTATCAACTTCTTAAGTTGGATTAATCGTTATTTTAAATAACCACATAACCTTCAAGTGTCATCTTTCTTTAGAACTGGAACTATAGGGGTAGCCCAAGGAGAATAATCAACTGGTGCAAGTACTTGTAAGTTCATCAGTCGGTTTATTTCTTTCTGAACCTTTTCTCTTAAACAATGAGGCAAGGGTCTAACACGGAAAAGTTTAGGTGTAACTGTTGCATCCTTCAACTTTAAAGATCAGTAGATACCCTTATTGAATAAGCCTAAGCCTGGTGAAAAAACATTATTAAACTTCACCTTAAGAGTTTCATACTCTGATGTGATATTGGAATAATTAATTTGATCTTCCTCAACTTGACAAGTCATATTTAGATTATATAAGTTCATAAAATTACGTCTCAAAATAGGTGGTCCTCCATTTTTTATTACAAAAAATTCAAAATTATGCGAAACATTGTTGTATGTAATATTCATATTGCATACTCCTAGCGGTAACATTTGTTGGCCATTGTAACAATGTAATGAAAGGTTCATACCCGCTAATTTATAGCTTCGTAAATTTTGCAACCAGAACTCCTCAGAAATGGCTGAAATACTTGCTCCGGAATCGAGTTGGAACGATAACCTTTCATTATCAATTAATATATCAATTAAAAATGAATTTTCATTTACATTTTGTGATTCAAAAATTGAAAATTTCATCTACCTCTAAGTAATTTTGAGTGCTGGTTTTATAATTTTCTAAATTTTGTTGTATATTATCTTTTCGATTTGGACAAACCGGAGCCAAATAACCTCTGACTTGGCACACATTACAAACTTAATCACTATAGCGACACTTATTTGTAGGATGATTATTCCTACCACACACTGCACATGCCTTCTTTATATAACCGCCTGATGATCCTACAGATTGTCCACTTTATCACTGCACGGAACGTGACGTATTCTGACGTTGATTTCAGCTGGTCACATGGTTAATTCCTGACTCCATTTTAACTTCTGCTTCTTGAACGACTGTATTTTGCCTTGCCTTTTTGCAGCCGCTATTTTAATAGCATCTTTGAAGGAACATGAAATTTTTTCTTCAAAAACTAATTTTTCATAAATTTGCGTCTTTTGCTGATGAATTATTCAAAGAAGTACTTCACCAGATACTAAGTTCATTGTTGTTATATCGCGGTTGGCCTGTACATAATAATAAGTCTTGTCAATTTCGCATAGCTGATTTATTGTTAACCCGATACACATCATGAGAACAATATATTTGTTATATAGTATTTCTACGACTGGCGATGCACGTCATTCATATCTCGCATCGGCAGTCAATCATAAAAAATACATATAAAAGGGAAGGCACATATGTGTGTATAAAATCTAAACCTGAGGATAATCTTCAATCATGATAACTAATAATTGAATACATTACGATCTCCTGCTCGAATTGAAACACAACACCTTCAAGTTAGTTTAACAAGAAAAAAAAATGAATAAAAAAACTTTTGAATCATAACCTAATCGTTCCGGTGGACTAAGATTCTTTTTTGGCCTAATAGGAGTTTTGTTTGCAATATTGTAAACTGGCAGGTCTATTTTGTTACTGTCCGCGATTTCCGGTACACCTTCCAACTTCTCTAAAAGCTCGCTTTCGCCAGAACTGTTTGGAGAGCTTACTGGTAACGAACTCGGTACATGTGATTTGATGATTTGATTTGCATGCCTCTTACATAAACGATCAAGTTCAGGAATCTCTACCAAAAATGTGCATTTACCAATTATTTTTTCAATCTCTGCAGAAATCCATGCGGGCTTATTGACCCTTCCATAATCTTTAACCATGACTCTTTCCCCGATCTCAAATGTGCCAGCCCTATCTTTACCTCCAAAATTGTGTGTCTGCTTAACTTGTCCATTTCGAACTTTTTGTTGAATATTCAAGTTAGGTCTCAAAACATTTAATTTTTCTGAAATATCCTTACTTGAATTTTTACCTTATGCCTTTTTTACGCTATTTTCAGCAGCCCCGTTCGATTGTGGGAAAAATGGAGGTGAAGTTTTATTTTATAGGTTTCTAAATACTTATAAAATTCCTTACTGCCAAAATTTGTTGCATTGTCAGAAATCACTAGCCTTGGTACTATGTAGTGCCTTAATTGTAAGATTTGAAGTCATTGTTTTCATAGGGAAGACTTCTAACCATTTGGAATGCGTATCTAAAAGTATTAGATAGTAATGACCCAAAAATCTCGAAATAATCGATGTGAACACACGAAAATACTTCTGTCGGCCATTTCCAAGGATTTAGTTTGTTTTTCACTGGATTAGCTTGATTTTGTGTAGAATATTCACAAGATCTTGCTAAATCTTCAATATCTTTGTTCATTCCGGGCCAATAAAAATGTGCTCTAGCAATACCTTTCATTTTAATAACGCCTAAGTTCGACTTCTGCAATTGAACTAAAATGCGCTTCTCTAAATTATCTGGAATAATCAAACAATTGTTCCACGACATCTTCTATCGTTAGTTCATGCCTAATTGGGTAATATTGTTTAATCTTGTCCCTTTTCGTTCCTTTAGGCCAACCGTTTTTCACATAATTCATAGCTGTAGATAGGCAAGAATCAAACATTATATTTGGTTCAATATTATTATAGCCATAAGCTACTATGATTAGTTCTTGTTTATCTGATAAAATGTGTGATACCACACATCCTACTCCATAAGGACTGGCATCCGCAGTTATCTTCACTTCAGAGATTATAACGATCATAATTTAGAACCGTTGATAAGCTTCGAATAAATTTCCCGTAATAATTAATCATTCCCAACACAGATTTTGGTTGGGTAACTGACTTAGGCACCGGAGCGTTTTTAATAGCTAGTACATCATCTTGGGTAGTATGTAATCCATCTGCATTGATCATAAAACCTGAATATTGAACCTCCTTTTTATTGAAACTACAGTTTTCTACTGAAATTCGAAATCCTGTTTCTGGTAATCAGGTTAAAACTTTTCTAATCTTTCCAAGTGTTCTTTATCATTTGTACCACTTACTAAAATATCGTCTAAAAACCAAAATACACCATCAATGTCTTGCAATAAAGATTTCATGATCTTTTGAAATTTTGCGGGGGCACAAACTACCCCATATGGAAGTCTCTCTCTGATAGCGAAATGAACTTTTATGAGTAGAAATAGTAACAAGCACCTTTGATTTGTCATCTAAGCCAACTTGAGTGTCGGCCTGTGATAGGTCAATTTTAGAGAATATTTTATCATCATGTAACTTTGCAAAAAGATCCTCTATTCGGGGTAACGGAAAACTATCAACTTCTTAAGTTGGATTAATCGTTATTTTAAATAACCACATAACCTTCAAGTGTCATCTTTCTTTAGAACTGGAACTATAGGGGTAGCCCAAGGAGAATAATCAACTGGTGCAAGTACTTGTAAGTTCATCAGTCGGTTTATTTCTTTCTGAACCTTTTCTCTTAAACAATGAGGCAAGGGTCTAACACGGAAAAGTTTAGGTGTAACTGTTGCATCCTTCAACTTTAAAGATCAGTAGATACCCTTATTGAATAAGCCTAAGCCTGGTGAAAAAACATTATTAAACTTCACCTTAAGAGTTTCATACTCTGATGTGATATTGGAATAATTAATTTGATCTTCCTCAACTTGACAAGTCATATTTAGATTATATAAGTTCATAAAATTACGTCTCAAAATAGGTGGTCCTCCATTTTTTATTACAAAAAATTCAAAATTATGCGAAACATTGTTGTATGTAATATTCATATTGCATACTCCTAGCGGTAACATTTGTTGGCCATTGTAACAATGTAATGAAAGGTTCATACCCGCTAATTTATAGCTTCGTAAATTTTGCAACCAGAACTCCTCAGAAATGGCTGAAATACTTGCTCCGGAATCGAGTTGGAACGATAACCTTTCATTATCAATTAATATATCAATTAAAAATGAATTTTCATTTACATTTTGTGATTCAAAAATTGAAAATTTCATCTACCTCTAAGTAATTTTGAGTGCTGGTTTTATAATTTTCTAAATTTTGTTGTATATTATCTTTTCGATTTGGACAAACCGGAGCCAAATAACCTCTGACTTGGCACACATTACAAACTTAATCACTATAGCGACACTTATTTGTAGGATGATTATTCCTACCACACACTGCACATGCCTTCTTTATATAACCGCCTGATGATCCTACAGATTGTCCACTTTATCACTGCACGGAACGTGACGTATTCTGACGTTGATTTCAGCTGGTCACATGGTTAATTCCTGACTCCATTTTAACTTCTGCTTCTTGAACGACTGTATTTTGCCTTGCCTTTTTGCAGCCGCTATTTTAATAGCATCTTTGAAGGAACATGAAATTTTTTCTTCAAAAAGTCCATCTTTTATTTGACTTCCTTCAAAACCTACTATAAAGCGATCTCTTAACAGCATGTCGATCAGATTTCCTCCAAATTCACAATTTCCAGCTAAATTGCGAACGCTTGCCGCCCATTCTGCAGCCGTTCCATGTGATTTCTTAACGCAATTGTAGAACTCATACCTTGCTGCAAATATAGATTCATTGGTTTTGAAATGTTCAATAAATATGGTGGTTAGCTGTGTAAATGATGTTGCTCCCGGTGTTATTGGTACACATAAATTATAAATTAACTTGTAACCTTCGTCGATAAGGGCACTCAGCTATATGACTCTTCTTTGTCTCATCAACGATGTTGTACACTGAAAAAATCATTGTCTAAACGACGACTATGAATGGTCTAATCACTGATTTGAGGATCGAAGTCGCGAATTTGTCCAAACGGAATTTCCGCCATTGCGGACACACTTTATTTTCTAGTTGGAAACTAAGTTTTTATAATTTTCCCGGATCTATCACGTTATTCTGCCGCCACTGTGATATCGCGGTGAAGTTGTATCACATGATTCATGCAAAACTTGTTACTTAACTTCGATATATAACTATTATAACTAGTTCTAATTATATAGTCATAATCGCAGCCTAGATATGTCATTTTACTAATATGAAAGCTGATTAAGTAATATAAATATATCTGATATTCCTCTTATCTTGACTATACGAAAGCGGAACAAATAATTTTCTTAGAACATCGTGTGAGCCATCAATTTAATGTTCGGAGAGAAGATAGACGTTGAAATTTTTCTTGAAAATTATAGGGTCAGAATATACCTAACAAGGCAAGGGAACTCCACAATTTGGCAGTTTGATTGAAGAATGAAGCCTGGTAGAAAGAAGTTCACAGGTCCCGAGGTTGGACATGCTGAAGTGACCAGCTTGAGCTTTTCTAGTCTGCCTACCTGGGAACTCTCTTGGTATCGAGACTTCTGATGAACATATTTCAGCATAGCTCTAAATATGTCGACAGTACTCCAGAGCAGGTCAAATCTGTATTTTGAATATTATGAGGAGCTGATGGAATGCAAAGCTGACAAAGTAAACAAAGCTTTTCTGGAGCGTTTTCCGGAATCGACCTCACATGATCGCAACAAGAGAGTTTCCTGGTATGTTGGTGGTAATACCGAGCATGAAAGTGGAGAACTTCACAGGATTAGTAGTTAACATCATCGTATATGGGAGTGTGGGATCTGCATTCTTGGATGAAATGCAAGCATGAGTTCAGGTTGTTTTGAACTATACTAGGTCCTCATTTATTGTACCGACCTGTCTCTGGCTTGCATCTCGGCTTCATTAGATGATCTATGAACTCCAGATAATGAAGCGGTAGGATGTGTACCACCGAAATAAATACTTAATTCGTGATATTACCATAGCCAAATAATCGATTGCCGGAAATATGTTCCATTTCGGAATCTGTTCAAGCTACTTTAGCCATTTTGAGTACTGAACAATCCGTAGTAGCTCAAATGCCGAATTTCGAAACACTGACCTATTATTGCCAAAAATATATAAAAATTTAACAAACTTACCTGCACAAAATTCAAGAAACGAACCTCCGACAACGTGGTCGTTTGGTGTTTCGAACCGAAATTTTGTAACGGAATGAACGTTTGCCGAAATATCTGTAGGTTTGGGAAAAGCAAATTGATCTGTTGGCAGAGTATGTGATTTGTCTTGCATACATAGGAATGGAACATATTTTCGGCAACTAGACTTTGCTCATATCATACATTGATTATTCATTTCGGCAGCATGTGAGTCTAGGATAAGGATGTATGTTTTCAGAATGGTTCTATAATATTATGGTCAGTTAATTTATCTCTCTCTATTCTTCAGATTTTATTCATACTGTTGAGGATATAAAGACACTAATATCTATTTAATATTACAATACTTACGGTATTTGCCGAATCCCGAATATGCACAGTGGTGTTGACCTGGGTCTTAATGGTCATGATATGATTCTTATTTGGTTTATACTTTGTTTGTTGGAATATTTCTTACCTCCCATAATCAGAAAGACCCGGTCAAGAACCCTTAGCATAATTGTAGTAATTTAAAATCAGATGGTATCAAGATGTTAGTGACGCATCTTTCCCAATACCTAACATTTATTAAGATCTTTTCTATTGGTGGATTCTGCATAAGGTTTCCACCCCCGAATGTTCAAGCAGTAGAAAGAAATTGTAAAATAATTCATTATATCCAAGTTTTTTCAATGTATTAACAAGTATCAATCTATCAATCAATCATATCATAATACCACAATTCAATCATTAGTTTATAATTTGAAGATCCATAGTTTCACTTTAGTATTTTAGTTAGTGTATAGTTAGGTCCAATAAACAATTAAATCACAAACATTTCGAGTTTACTTAACTTCGAGCAAAACAGTGTTTAATCAATATTCACGAATCTACTAACATAACATGGTCCTTCGATGCCGGATCAGACTAGGTGATACTAAAAATGAAGTGCTAAAGTTCCCATTGGATTCAAGAAGCGGAAGAAAATTCAATCCTCAATCATTTTCTCATCAAATCACAACGGAAACACATTGGGCGCAACAATCCAAGTAGCTGTCTACGTTAAATTATCAAAATAACAACGGAAACACATTGGTCGCAACAATCCAATTAACTGTGTACGTTAAATTATCAAAACCACAACGGAAACCTATTGGGCATAGCAAACCAAGTAGCGGTCTTCTGTACATTCAAGATCTGAAAATAGCAGGTTAGTTCCAATATTATCCTGAATTCATCTATTCCTATTTTTATATATTTCGATCTGAATTAACAAGGGAACTGCAATTAAAAATCATGACTCAAAATAAATCTATTTCATTAAGCAAATTAATTCAAAGTCGCACAAGTTTAAAGTCAAAATTTACGAGATTGCGTCATTTTATAGATTCACATTCAAATAATTTTGTTGAACTTGAAGAGCGTCTAAATGATTTCAGACCGTCAATCCATCAAAATCGTGATTTAGAAGCAGATATTTCAGATTTAGATTCATTAAAGGCCAATCTAGACGAAGCCGACTTATTTGAATAATATTAATTCAAATTAATAAATGTTATTAAACTAATATTATCATCATCTACAGATATGTCAAATAACATAATAATCAAAATAATAGGGTTGGGTTACCCGAAGTCAATTTACCACAATTTAATGGCTATTATGATAAGTGGTTGTCATTTCATGCAACCTTTAAAACGTTAATTCATGACAATATCAACATAAATAACGTAGAGAAATTCCGTTATTTAAAATCCGTCTTAAAGGGTGAAGCTTGTACTATCTTGGATTCACTAGAAATTAGTAGCGCTAATTATGAAGCTGCATGGAAGCTTCTTATCTACAGGTACGAGGACAGAACCTTTATAGGACATAAACATATGCAAGAACTCATTGATCTACTATCATTAATCTAAGTAAAACATACAGATTTGCGACAATTACTTGATGGTATTTTAAAACATACGAGGGCCCTGCAATTGTTGAATCAAAACATGTGGGATACTTTAGTAATATTTTTAATTTCTCGAAAATTAGACAATTCCACATTACGTGCTTGGAACGAAAACTCCTCGCGCATCCAACATTAGATGAATTTACTAACTTCCTTACAGAAAAAATGTAGATTACTAGATAAGAGTCATACTGATATACAACATTCACATACAAATTTTAAATTCAAAAAATCAGCATCGCACCTCTCCGTTAATAAAAATCATTTGCATTGGCCCTATTTGCAAACAATCTCATGTAATTTATTATTGAGATAAATTTCTCAAACTATCCATTTAATATAGAATAATATTAGTTAAATCGAAGGGCTTATGTTCCAATTCCCTTCGTGGTAATCATAGTACAAGTGAATGCAAAAATACTAATTGTAAAAAATGCGGTAAACGTAACTCCCTATTACATATAGAATCAGTTGCAAACACAGAAATTCAACCGCCTACATCTCAATTGACCAATGATCCTACAGTGTTAGTGAGTAATCAAAGTAATATTCAATCAAATTCAATAGAAACATTGTTATCAACAGCAGTAATTCATGTCCGTGATATAAACGGGGAATTTCAAAATTGTCGCGTTCTGTTAGACTCAAGATCTCAAGCTAATTTCAGTACTGAGAATTGTATTAACCGTTTGGGTATAGCAAAAAGAATGGTGAACATTTCGATAACAGGTATTAACCAAGCTAAGTATAACGTTAAAACTTGTTAATCAAATCAAAATTCAATGAATTTAAAAATAATTTGAAATGCTTGATTTTGCCTAAAATCACTCAAAATTTACCGCTAATATCAATCAATCGAAACTTATTTCAAATCCCAAAAAATGTCAATCTTGCCGATCCTGAATTTTATAAATCCAGCGAAATAAATATTTTAATTGGGGTTGAAATATTGTATGACCTTTTATGTGTTGGTCAAATTAAATTGAGCAAAAATCAACTGTCTCTGCAAAAGACACATTTAGGCTGGATAATGTCGGGTCAAGTCTCTGTACCTGAATACTCCGGCAATTCAAATTCTTTATGTAACTTACCGATTCAAAAAGTAGACGACAACATATCGAAATTTTGGGAATTAGAAAACATAAATGAGTCATCTTCCTTAACAAAGGAAGAAGACATTTGTGAAAATAATTTTATTGCGTTATTCAAAAGGGAAAATAACGGTAGATTTATGGTCTCATTACCATTGCAATCAAGCGTTTTTATTCGCTAGAAACAAAATCATGTAAAGATCCCTCTCTTAAATTAGAATATAGCAATTTCTTGAAAGAATATGAAGCACTAGGACATATGTCTTTACTCACTAATGATGATTCGAAGACCCAAGACTGTTTTTATCTACCTTATCATGGTGTGAGGAAAGAAACAAGAACAACCACCAAGCTAAGGGTAATACTCGATGGATCGGCGAAATCAGAAAACGGAAAATCACTAAATGACTTATTAATGGTTGGTCCAACTGTTCAACAAGATCTGTTCTCAATTATTGTTCGTTTTCGAACTCATAAAATAGCACTCATTAGCGATATTGAGAAAATGTATCGCCAGGTATTGATAGAGCCGAGCCAGAGAAAATTTCAGCGTATAGTATGGAGAGACAGTATAAATCAAGACATACGAACATATGAGCTAAATACAGTTACATATGGAACGGCATCGGCGTCGTTTCTAGCCATTCGATGCTTAAAACAACTAGCCAACGAAAATAACGAAACTTCTCCAGTGGCATCGAGTGTGGTTGAACGTGACTTCTAAGTGGATGACTTATTGTCGGGCACCGATTCTATAGAATCGGCAATTGTCCTTCAGAAACAATCATCAACTATATTAAATAATGGAGGCTTTGAACTAAAAAAATGGGCGTCAAACTCCTCGGAAATTTCTGAAATTTTAAGGGAAAACGTTATCGAGTTGAGTAAAGGTGAAAATCATAAAACTCTGGGCAGCAACTGGTCTACAGCCACAGATTCATTTTTTTACACATCACAATTGTCAAGTTTTAAAAAGGTAACGAAACGATCTATATTGTCAGAAATATCACAAACTTTCGATCCTTTAGGATTAATCGGTCCCGTTATAATAACAGCCAAAATAATGATGCGGAAATTATGGCAATTAAAATTGAATTGGGATGAAACAGTTCCGGTTTACCTTCATTCAGAATGGCAAAAATGTCGATCAGATTTGCCCTGAACTCCGCACTTTGGAGGATTGTGGGAGACAGCCATCAAATCATTAAAGAGTCATATTAACCGAATTGTGAAAAATGCACAATTAACTTTCATTGAATTGCATACTTTAGTCGTTCAGATCGAAGGTATATTAAATTGTCATCCCTTATTTCCTTTGTCCTCTGATCCTAATGATCAAGATTATTTAAGTCCTTCCCATTTCCTAATTGGAGACTTACTTTCGGCCAATATAGAACCTGATCTTCAGCAATTGAAGAATAATACATTATCAAGATGGCAGGGAGTAGAACAACTTCGTCAACATTTTTGAACGCGTTGGCACAAAGAATACCTTCATCATTTACAACAACGAACCAAGTGGAAAAAGGAAGTTCCACAAATGAATGTTGGACAATTAGTTATTGTGAAAGAAGACAATGTCCCACCAATGAAATGGATTTTAGGTCGGGTGCTTGATCTGCATCCTGGTAGTGACGGTGTTGTGCGAGCTGTTAGTGTAAAAACAAAAAATGGTGTTATTAAGCGCGGTGTTGTAAAAATTGTTGTCATGCCAATAGACGAATAGTTCTTCAGAAAGCAGGTTCTTCCAAGAGGCGCGTATTACATCGCCTACAAGTGATGAATCTCCGTAATACGATAGACTTTGCTGACTTGACTTTCATGCATAAACACATAATGTATTTTAATATAATAATTCATTCTATTTCTCTACTTCGCCTTGTGTAGATGTTTCAGTTTCACATTAATATTTTTGTATTAATTAAAATAGAGTTTTTTTAAAAATCTTTTCGTTATACCACGACATATAACTGGCGCATTCGTTGTAGGATTGTAAGACGGTTTTTCTGTGCATTTCTGGAACTTTTGCGTAAACGACAGTGAAATCGGTTTATTTTAATAATTTGCTTACAAGTTCGGAAACAAAGAGACTAGTACGTGCGATCATCCATACATCGTTTAGTGAACACGTAGTAGCACCAGGACAAACGAAAATTGTCACCAGGGCCTAGGACATTATCGCCGAAGCCGTAGAAGTGAGAACCACATCGTCGAAGCTTCTATAGTTAAGAGAAAACGCAAAAACAAGATGAAAACAACTCTACTAATGTGAGTAAATTTCTCATTGAATCCTATCTATTCAAATTCCTCCTATAATTAATAAATCCCATGAATTTATCAGATTCTGAATCTGAAGAGTTTAATTGTGTCATAAATAATTCACAAACATTTCGTGACAGGAGTCCTATCAGAACTAACAGAATAAATAGAAATTTTCATAATATCAATCAATCACTAATAATGACTGATTTACAAAATTATCATCTGAATGCTATCCCTAGTTACGATGATGGTGATAAAACCACCCTTGCAATATTCATATCTGCATGCAAAAATTTATTAACAACCTTTATAGATCGCAATAATGCTGCGAATCCACGTAATGAATGGTTACTTAGGGTAATCATAGGTAAACTTGAAGGAAGAGCTAAAATATTGGTTGTTAGTCGTGAAGACGGAACAAACTGGCCAAATATAAAAAAATTACTTTTACAATACTTTGCGGACCAGCGTAATGAGGACTGTTTAGTACGCGACTTAATGTGCTTAAAACCAGAACCTCGTGAACAACGCAATCAATTTGGAATGCGAGTGCAAGATGTTCGAAGCTTGCTGCAAACTAAGTTACGTTTGACTATCCCTGATGAAAATATCAGAAATGTAAAAAATGAAATTTATGATAATCTAGCATTACAAACTTTCCTACATGGATTATCAGGACAATTAGGTCTCGCAGTGCGGCTACAAAAACCCACAAACCTAGAACACGCTATGAGCATGGTCGTTGAAGAAGAGAACTTCTCTTATGCAGACAAACATTATAAACCTTCAACTAATGTTCCATTTAATAAAAATTGCAATAACTTTGAAAGAGCGAAACAACCACTTGCACCACCTAGACAATTCAATAATTTTGTACCCCATTTTGCTAATAACCAAGCAAGCAATATGCCACAATCCCGATCGTTAAATTACGTACCTACAAATCGATTTAACTCGAATAATCAACAACACAATTTTAACAGACTAGCCCCTCAAACCTCTATAGGCAAAATGTACGCAGGACAAGATAATTTCAATAATGGACCAAATAGAAACAGTTCGAAACTTTCACCAATCGAATAATAATTTCAGACCAAATTATAAACCAACTCCTATGCAAACGTCAACCCCTAATATGACACATATAACAAATACCGTACGTCCACAAACAAAATGGATTTCGGAAGAACTTTATCATCAGGAAGTTGAAGACGAAAACGAGACATACATGATACCATATTGCGAACAATGTTCGCAAGAAACTCAAATACCATCAGAAGACTCTCAATTTTATGACACTGACGGACATAATCTCGAAGTCGAATCGGAAAATTTACAATTAGACCTCAACCTACCCGATCAACTTTGATACATTTAAATAATGATAATAATCCCCGCTTACCGTTCATAATTATTCCAAATGTTAATCTTAAACTTATGATAGACACCGGATCTATGAAGTCTCTAATAAATAATAACGTTGTAGAAAAATTTTATAGTAATTATAAAAGACAAGAACTCTTTAAAATACAGTCGGTACATCAAGTTAGTAATCACGATACAACAGTAAATATTCCTTTACCGAAAATATTTAATACTGGCGATTTAAGACAAAAGTTTTACGTATTTGATGTAAACTCGCAATATCATGGACTCATTGGATTAGATACTACTACTAAAAAAATTAAAAGCAACACTCGATTTCGACAATAATTTGCTAATAACAGAAAGAACAAAAATTCCAATTCAGATTATAAAAGAATCAGAATCCGAAAATAACACCAAATCTTTGAAACTTACTCCTATTCAAAATCATAAGATAACTATCGAACCTCGTACAGAAAGAGTCATAAAAATTCCAGTCAATACAAACAACAAATACGGAGTATTAAATAAAATTACATTTCGACCAGGAGTAGAAGGACCTACCTCTTTAGTTAAAATAGATAATAGATTTGCGACAACTACGGTAACAACTTCTAATAGTAATCCTGTTGAAATAATAATACCAGAACCTTTAGAAATTGACGAATACAATGAAATTTCTTGTAATCATACAGAACATGCTGACAATTTTGAAGAACCAATGTATATTGAATATCCATCGGAAATCGAGAATATTCAAATCGAAAATCTTAACTCTTTACGTTTAGATCATATGAATGCCGAGGAAAAACAAGCAATACAAGAACTATGCGAAGAATATAAAGATATATTCTATTGTGAGAAAATACCTTCATCTTTTACCAACAAAGTAAAACACAAATTACGTTTAACTGACGAAAACCCCATATTTGTAAAATCATACAGGCTGCCTCACGTTCATCAAGCAGAAGTACGTAATCAAATCGATACGTTACTTAAACACGACATCATACAACCTTCATGCTCGCCATGGAGTTGCCCTGTATTGATAGTGCCAAAGAAGACAGACTCCAGCGGTAAAAAGAAATGGCGCATGGCCATTGACTATCGGAGAATTAATGAAAAACTCTTTGAAGATAAATACCCACTTCCAAATATCACAGATATACTGGACAAACTTGGCAAAAGTCAGTATTTCACTACTTTGGATCTTGCCTACCACCAGGTAGAAATGGCACCGGAAGACATCGAAAAAACAGCGTTTAGCACGGAAAATGGCCATTACGAGTTCAAACGTATGCCATTTGGGCTACGTAACGCACCAGCGACGTTTCAACGCATTATGGATAACATCCTCAGAGGAATCCAAAATGAGGAGTGTTTTGTCTATTAAGACGACATAATAATATTCTCAACCTCGTTACAGGAACATTTGACACGTTTGAAAGAAGTATTTGAACAACTACGGAACGCAAATCTAAAGATACAATAAGATAAAAGCAAATTCCTCAGCAAAGAAGTCGCTTATCTTGGACACGTTATAACATCGGATGGAGTCCAACCAAATCCAGAAAAAATTAAGACTGTAGTACAATATCCACTACCTAAGACCACAAAGGAAATTAAAGGCTTTCTTGGTTTAGTCGGATACTACCGAAAGTTCATAAAGGACTTCGCTAAACTCACAAAACCCATGACAAAATGCCTAAAGAAAAACGCAAAAATCGAGCAGACTCCAGAATTCATCGATGCATTTGAAAAATTAAACAGATTTTGACGAACTATCCAATTTTGCAATACCCGAACTTTGACCAACCGTTTATTCTTACAACGGATGCGTCAAATGTAGCATTATGTGCTGTGCTTTCCCAAGGAAACATAGGCAGCGATAAACCTGTGTGCTATGCATCGAGAACCCTTAACGAAACGGAACAACGTTATTCAACTATTGAAAAAGAACTCCTAGCAATAGTATGGGCAACGAAATATTTCGTCCCTATCTATTTGGCCGAAAGTTCTATGTTTATACCGATCACCGCCCGCTTGTGTGGCTGATGAAATTGAAAGAGCCCAATTCCAAGCTTGTGCGATGGCAACTAAAATTAGAAGAATTCAACTATGAGACAATATATAAGAAGGGTCGTTATAACACAAACGCTGATTCTCTTTCGCGAATATTAATAAATGCTATGACAAAATCTAACCCAAATGACAGTGACAAAGACTCAATTATGCCAAACCTCGATGAAGATGAAAATCTATTATCAGAGATACCAACACTTTCACCTGGTACATTAGACAGAATTCTAGAACAACCCGATTTTGTAATTGATGATTCAAATCTACCCAATGTTAGACACCATTTCCGATAGTTCTCATTCAAATATAAATATGGAACCAAAAAATGGTATCCCAATTTCGGAAGACGCAATTGAAATAAAACCAAACCAATATTTCATAACAACAGTTTCAATGAATCCTAGAGAGGTGAAACATGTCAAAGTAGGTAAAAACAATAAATACTTTATATATGTTTTCAAAGAATAATAATGAAGACGAAATTATAAAATTCTTAAAAAATTATACTGCGGCTAATAAGACTTATTATTTCAATTTCGATCTTGAGAAAATGTATAAAGATTTTAGTTCTATATACATAAGATTATTTAATAATAATACACCTAAAATTATTAGTTGTAAGAAGCATAAGATACCTCTTATAGATGACGAAGAAATAACAAATGTTATAAGCAACTATCATACTGGTAAAACAAATCACCGAGGTATCACTGAAACTGTCAAACAAATTATGAACAAATATTATTTTCCTGATATGAAAATTAAAATAGCCACCTTTATAAATAAATGCGAAAAATGCCAAAAAGCAAAATATGACAGGAATCCTCCAAAAATCCCTATAATGTTAACGGATACACCAAACAAACCTTTCCAAATTATACATGCTGATACATTCACTATCGAAGGACAAAACTATGTTACTTTAGTAGACTCATTCTCAAAGCTAGGACAAGCAATTCCTATGACTTCAAAAAATTCTATCGAGACAGTTAATTCATTTATTACTTACTTTACCTATTATGGCGTACCTGAAACCATAGTAATGGATAACGGATCTGAATTTGATTCCGAAACAGTTCAACAATTACTAGAGTTACATAAAATAAACATCCACTTCATTACCCCTCGAAATCCACCTTCGAATGGAATAGTTGAGAGATTCCATTGTACTATTATTGAACATATTAGATTAATGCGACAAGAAAAAGATTAAGATCCTATTAAGCAGCTAATAAGTTATGCTCTCATAGCATATAATAATACGATACACTCATCGGCAGGTTATACACCAATGGGACTTACAATCGGACATGCACAAAACAAAGACATTTATGACTTAGACGATCAAAAGAAATTATTACAAGAGAAAAACAGAAAAAAGATCGCATTAACTTATGACAAAGTCAAAGAGGAAATTGAACAAGAAAAAATTAGAATTCAAACTAAACGTAATGCTAATACGAATGAATCGCAGTTTACTAATGTAGTTCAAGTTTATTCTAAATAAGATCGCCGAGGTAAAACTACTCAAAGGTACGAAGGTCCTTTTGACGTGATTAATATAAACGATAAGAATATAGCTACTTGTTCAAAAGAAGCTAAAACCCGAAAAATTCATTTGAGAAATCTGAAACGACCTGTTCTTGTTCCAGATGGCTCGCCATCCTTACAACAGAACAAACCTACGGACAAGAAATCGAATTCTCCAAAATAACCGAAAATACGGGACTGCTACCTGTAAAATTAGGTAATGTCCAAAACACTATTGATTATTGGACTTTAATTAAGATAGTAGATTTAGAACCATTAGAGAATAGTTTTTTAATTATCTATATGAACAAACTCTTAGAGTAGAAAATATTATGAATGGAACGCAACATGGGCCAAGTTACAGAGAAGAAATAAATAATTATCAGCACCTATTAGAATATCAAGTAACGGAAACTAGCAAAAAGCTTACTGATCTAATTCCTTCAGATAATAAAAGAATTAAACGAGGACTCGTAAACGGTTTAGGATCAGTTTTCAAAGCAATTGCCGGCAATTTAGATCAAGAAGATGCAAGAAGGTATGACAACGCAATTGAACAACTTACAAATTCCCAAATTAAAATGAAAACACTAGTTGAAGAACAAATCAGCATCGCTCAAAGCGCTATGCAAAAATTTGACGAGGCTACAAATAAAATTATTATCAATCAGGTCAAATTAGACCAACAATTTCAGTATGTAACATCATGTATGGAACAGATGCAATTATAAGTAGATAAGCTCGAGGACGCACTAGTATTTCAAATGCTCATTATTCAAATGATATCTGCAATAAATGCTATTAATGACATATTAGAAACTATAGTGAATGCCGTAACATTTTCAAAACTTAAAACATTTCACCCTTCCATATTGGAAACGGAAGACTTACTTTATGAATTAATCGAAATCTCAAATTCACAACAAAAGCCTAAATTATCTTATGAAGTTAGTTCTTATACGATTCAATTGTATGAAAAAATTGTGACAGTAAAAAGTTACTATCAAGAATAACAAATCATCTTCATAATCGAGATACCGATTGTAGAAAACATTCCGTATAACTATTACCACCTCTACTCACTTCCTACGTAAACATCCTCACCTAATTATCATGTAATAATTCCTCAACATAAATACCTATCCATCAATGAGAAATATTACGCTTTATCTAATGAAAAATGCATTGAAGCTACCACGAATGAATTTCTGTGTGAAGCCCAAAATATCAACGAAATCGGCAGCCATAGCCCCTGTGAAATCCAACTACTGCAATTCACTAACCACTATAGCGATTGTAAACAACATGAGGTCGAGATAAATCAGGAAAAACTACGAAAAATTGGAACAAATCAATGGTTAGCAGTGTTTCCAAACGAAACTACAGTTGCCAGCCTGTGCAACCACAACAGAGACAAGAAGACCGTCCTGGGAAATTATATTATCAAAATAGCAGAAAACTGTCAATTACTAGTACGAGAGAGAATCTTCAAATTATACCAAAATACTATAAAAATTGTAAAACCAATAGAGTTGCCTAACATCGAAATTCCTGATCTTCGATTAAATCACGATCATCAAACAATACCACCACTTCGACTCGAATCCATCAATCTAGATGAAATACAACCATTAGTGTATCAATTGGAACATACCAAACAAAAACTGAAAGAAATGGAAATCCCACAATTCCATACTACCACCAGTGTCTGGACAATCATACTGTATATTATTCAATACATTCACATGCTGGAAATATAGATCCAAGATAAGAAGAAATTCAAAGAAATCCGCTACAGTAGAAATTCCGTTACTCGAGATAACATTGAAAAATTAGAAGCACCCAATTTTTCCACTTAAGATGGGAGGTGTTACATCGCCTACAAGTGATGAATCTCCGTAATACGATAGACTTTATCATTGCTGACTTGACTTTTATGCATAAACACATAATGTATTTTAATATAATAATTCAGTCTATTTCTCTACTTCGCCTTGTGTAGATGTTTTAGTTTCACATTAATATTTTTGTATTAATTCAAACAAAGTTTTTGTTAAAAAGCTTTTCGTTATACCACGACATATAACTCGCGGCATGTTGAGGATATAAAGAGACTAACATATATTTAATATTAAAATTTAGTTAGATGTAAGGGTAACAAATGAATTACCAGGAATCCATATTTTTAGGATAGAGATTTACGATATTTGCCTAATCCGAATATGCACAGTGGTGTTGACCTGGGTCTTGATGGTTATGATAGGATTCTTATTTGGTTTATTACTTTGTTTGTTGGAACATTTCTTACCTACCATAATCAGAAAGACCCGGTAAACAACCCTTATGTTATAAACCATCCGTACCGACGGGCTACCGACACCTCCCGAAGCAGTCCAAGCCCATCGTGCTCTCTGTTATCGAGATATATACGCATGTGGGAAGGGACATACGCATGCCTGTGGGTACATCATCGCTTCTCGAGCTATAGCCGGGGAAGTACTGAGCGATCCTCAATAGTTAATTACTAAATAATATAATCCATATAATTCTATTACTGTATCATTAATAAAGTATTCAAAAAGTGATTGTGAGTGCCTCAATCTAACATCAGAAGTGGTTAAGAACCTACAATGCCACGTACATCATCATCATCAAAGAAAAGACATAGGAAGAGGAACAGGTCTCCTAGTTCAAATTCAAGTACTTCGTCATCATTTTCTAGCGATGATAATTCTCGATATGTACATAATTCAAATGGAAGACGCAAAAAACGTTCGTATACACCTCCTATATTCAAAACAAATAGTTCAGCCGGGGTAAGTGAGTTATGTGATTCTAATACAAATTTCGTATCAAATGCATCCGTAGTCCCAGAATTTGATCCACTTATCGACGATGTTTATAAATGGTTAGAAATAATTGACCATTTATATGTAACTTACAAGTGGAATGAAAGATCTGTAATATTTCAAGCACTAAATAAATTACGTGGTACAGCTCAGATTTGGTATAATAACATTGTTAAAAACGAAATAGGTTGGTCACAATATTCATGGGATCAATGGAAGGTTTTGCTAAAAAGCACGTTCGTCAATAAACGAAACATGTTTGATTTACTAAATGACTTACTATGTCATAAGCCTACAGTCGGAGACAACTTATATGAGTTTTATTTCAAACATTTATGTAAAATTGCTAACCTCGGCTTAAACTTTACTAATAACGATAAAATTTCTATTATCGTTGGCGCAATAGACGACTCAAATATCGCTTCAGCTGTGGAAGCGGCAAATATAACCGATCTAAATGTTTTGTCTGGTTTTCTAAGAAATAAAATATACAACAATACGCAGGTTCGCGCTCAAAGTAATTTTGTTGCTCGTAAAACAATTCAAAATAATAATACAGGAAATTTCGGTGTTCATAAAACAGGTCAAAATAAATATATTCCAACGTTTCAAAAAAACTGTTCAAGGACGTAATCCTACAATTTTTAATACAACAAAGACACAAGGCCGCAATGACAATATTCCGAATACCTCCAAAGATCATAAACTCTGTTTTTCTTGTGGTAGTGCTGATCATTTTCGCAGAGACTGTCCTAGTAGACTGAAAGTATGTCGATACTGTAATAAAGCTGGCCATATACAGGCTGTTTGTGCAAAAAAAACAAATTCTCAATCAAATAACCAGGTGAATTTAGTTAACTCCGAAAATAATAATAAGTTTTACAAAAACATTTTTGTTAAAGGTAAACCTATCAAAGCATTTGTTGATTTAGGGAGCGACTGCTCTATTATACAGAAAAGTACAGCGCTATCTCTTGGTATGAAAATATTACCGCTAGAAAGTAAAATCAGTTTATCAGGTTTCTTGGGTTTCGGAACTTCAGTGTATGACTATATAGAAACTATTGTCAAAGTAGATGATGCCGAAGTACCTTGCAAATTGTACGTTATTGACGACTTCGCCTTTTCACACGACGTTGTTATTGGTCGAAACTTTTCAGAGAACACTTCGGTTATCTATTATAAAGTGGACGATCAGTTGAAA
The DNA here is from genome assembly GCA_958510875.1 of Endomychus coccineus. Lineage (NCBI taxonomy): Eukaryota > Metazoa > Arthropoda > Insecta > Coleoptera > Endomychidae > Endomychus > Endomychus coccineus. The sequence goes on along the minus strand of OY294069.1, from coordinate 85,678,215 downwards.
TTTAAACAAAAGCACATTGATAATGTGCTTGATTTTACGATTGATCACGGGACGTTAACAACTGATCAACAAGCCACCTTGTACGAATTAATTAATAAATTCAAATTGTGTATTTATCGAAAGCTTACGGATCTAGGAAAAGTTTCGACAGTTTCTTTACAAATTGAGCTAACAAATGACAAACCAATAGCATGTAGGCCTTACAGGGTGGCAGAAAAAGAAAAGGAAGTCTTGAGGGGTATGATTAAAGAGCTACTAGAAGCGAACATAATTAGAAGGAGTAAATCGCCATATGCAAGTCCCGTAATATTGGTTAATAAGAAGGGTGGTGAGAAAAGGATGGTCGTGAATTATATTGCACTCAATAAGATAACAGTCAAAAATAAATTTCCAATGCCCCTGATAGAAGATCTGATAGATCAACTTTCTGATTACACCTATTTCACTTCTCTCGATTTGGCTTCTAGCTACTATCAAATACCTGTTCATCCGAATTCAATAGAAAAAACTGCGATTGTCACTCCTGACGGAGTCTTTGAATTTCTTAGGACTCCCTTCGGTTTAACAAACGCCCCCTCTGAATTTCAAAGAATGATGACTCTCATTTTCGAACATCTCCGACATCTTGGAATCCTCATATATTTGGATGACATTTTAATTCCTTCTAAATCAATAGAAGAAGGGTTCCATAAACTTGAACTGGTATTGTCAGTATTGCAAGAATATGGTCTAACATTGAAAATTTCTAAATGCTCCTTCTTGCGTACTGAAATAACCTATTTGGGCTACAAAATTTTTAAGAATTGCATTTCTCCCAACGAATTAAAAACGGATGCTGTCAAAAATTTTCCGCTACCAAAATCAGTCCATCAGCTACGACAATTTATAGGCTTAGTAGGTTATTTCCGAAAATTTATCCCCAATTTTTCTAGAAAAACTGCACCCCTAACTGCACTTTTCAAAAGAGACCAACCTTGGATGTGGAGGGAAGAACACACTAAAGTTGTTGAGTACCTTAAAACCGTGATAACGTCTAGCCCTGTTCTATCTATATTCAATCCTGCACTGCAATGCATAATTTACACTGATGCGAGTAGAGATGGTGTGGCTGGTATACTGACACAAGTTACGAATGAAGGTGAAAAACCGATAGCTTATTACAGCAAAAGCACAACCAAAGAACAGAAAAATTACCATTCTTTTGAACTGGAATTATTAGCTGTGGTGTACACCCTGATGCGGTTTCGACATTATCTCATTGGGAAACACTTTGTGGTGGTAACTGACTGCAACGCAGTAAAGAGTTCTTTGTCCAATCAGACAACCGTACCAAGAGTAGCACGGTGGATTCTAGCGCTGCAAGATTTTCAATTCGAAACCAAACATCGTCCAGGTAGTAGTATGAAACACGTTGATGCTTTAAGTCGCAATTTCCCAAATGAAAGCGAACTTGTTGAAAACGTGTGCTTGATTTCCGAGAGTGACTGGCTACTTCATGCACAAGATCAGGATAATAAAATTAAAGAAATTAAAGAAATTCTTTTATCGGGCGATTCTGATAATAATAAAGAAATGTTTAATAAATATGATCTGAGGGGTAATAGAGTTTTTAAGTTAACAGAATACGGTAGAAGGTGGCTTGTTCCTAAGAACTGCCGCTGGCAAATTGTTAAGATCAATCATGATGATGTTGGTCACTTTGCTCTTGAAAAGACCCTATATCGCATTCGGGAAAAGTATTGGTTTCCAAAAATGCGTAGATTTGTACAGAAGTATGTTAAATGTTGCCTACCATGTTTACATCACAAGAATCCATCTGGTAGAAAGCCAGGGCTTTTATATTCCATACCTAAATACGCGAAACCTTTCCATACCCTACATATTGACCACCTAGGACCGTTTACAAAAACAACAAACGGAAATTCGTACTTATTAAATATTGTCGATGCTTTTACAAAGTTTACTTTTGTTCGAGCTGTACCCGATACAAAAGCTACTAGTGCTGTCAAAGTATTGCAAGACATATTTTCCACATTCGGAAATCCGCACCGAATAATCTCTGATGCAGGTAAAGCGTTCACGTCGAATGAATTTAACGACTTTTGTAATAAAAGATATATCAGATTATTCATAGCAGCAGTAGGCATGGCTCGCAGCAACGGCCAAGTCGAAAGAGCTAATAGAACTATTATAAGTTCCCTGTCATCTTGCAATTTCAATAAAAGTTCAAATTGTTGGGACGAGGAATTGATTAAAATTCAACAAGGGTTGAATAGTACCATACACAAAACTACTAAACAAACCCCGGCAGAGCTTATGTTCGGCGTGAAATTAAGAACGAACGCTGATATAAAAGATAGTGAGGTTGAAGATGATGATATTGAAGAACATCTTGTCGATGTAACCCGAATTCGAGCTGAGGCCTCTCGAAGTTTGGAAGAAAATCGTATAAAACAAAATGAATACTTCAACAAGAAACGATGTAGTGCAGGCACATTTTCTGTAGGAGACCTTGTTTTGACAAAAATAAATAGCCATCCTGCAAATAATGAAAGTAAGAAGTTACTTCCTAAGTTTAGAGGTCCTTTCAAGGTTGTGGAGGTGCTCTCCAATGACAGATACAGGGTTAAGGAAGATATACACACTACAAGATCACAAATTCCTTATGACGCTGTAGTCTGCTTCGAGAATATGAAACCTTTTGAGGTATTTAAGCAGTAGGTACGTTATAACGCAATTGTACTATTCTAGAGTAGATATACTATTACTTACACTGCAGAGGTATGTTCCACATTGCTGAACAAAGATATACTATTACTTACACTGCAGAGGTATGTTCCACATTGCTGAACAAAGATATAATATTACTTACACTGCAGAGGTATGTTCCACATTGCTGAACAAAGATATACTATTACTTACACTGCAGAGGTATGTTTCACATTGCTGAACAATGATATACTAATACAATTACTGCAGAGGTATGTTCCACATTGCTGAACAATGATATACTAATACAATTACTGCAGATGTATGTTCCACATTGCTGAACAAAGAAATACTAATACTTACAATTACTAGTGGTATGTTCCAAATTGCTGAACAATGATATACTAATACAATTACTGCAGATGTATGTTCCACATTGCTGAACAAAGAAATACTAATAATTACAATTACTGTAGTGGTATGTTCCAAATTGCTGAACAAAGATATACTAATACTCACAACTACTGCAGTGGTAACTTCCAAATTGCTGAACATGCTGAGTTAATTCCACTTTTTCTCTGTTTTTTTCCTTCAGACCGATTCGAGGGCGAATGGTGGTCAGGATGGCCGAGTGTTATAAACCATCCGTACCGACGGGCTACCGACACCTCCCGAAGCAGTCCAAGCCCATCGTGCTCTCTGTTATCGAGATATATACGCATGTGGGAAGGGACATACGCATGCCTGTGGGTACATCATCGCTTCTCGAGCTATAGCCGGGGAAGTACTGAGCGATCCTCAATAGTTAATTACTAAATAATATAATCCATATAATTCTATTACTGTATCATTAATAAAGTATTCAAAAAGTGATTGTGAGTGCCTCAATCTAACACTTAGCATAATTGTAGTAATCAAAAATCAGATGGTCTCAAGATGTTAGTTATTAAGATCATTTCTATTGGTGGATTCTGCATAAGGTTTCCATCCCCGAATGTTCAAGCAGTAGAATGTGATTGTAAAATAATTCATTATATCCAAGTTTTTCGACGTATCAACAAGTATCAATCTATCAATCAATCATATCATAATACTACAATTCAATCATTAGTTTATAATTTGAAGATTCATAGTTTTACTTTAGTATTTTAGTTAGTGTATAGTTAAGTCCAATGAACAATTGAATCACAAACATTCCGAGCTTACTTAACTTCGAGCAAAACAGTGTTTAATCAATATTCACGAATCCACTAGCATAACAAATACTTTACGGAATTTTCAGTTATATTACTACGAAACATTTTCGAAGAAACAATAAATTTGATCTAGTTCTTAGACGAACTATAATCAAATAGGCGTGTTTTATAAAATACCTGATTCACAATAATATTGAAACTATCTACAGACTTCAGTTAACTTTCAACAACGAACTGATTCGGTTCTGACAAATAATATTTGTATATGTATAGTGATTGATGTAATGTATATCGATGACAGGAATAATAACTTCCATGAAGAAACATGATAAATTGATTAAATGTTTTCACTTCGAAATTTATCTACATACATGTTTGCCAGTAGTTATTCATAAATTATAGTGGTAGAAGATAAATCTCAATGTGTCAGATAAGCAGCTATTGATATAATATAATCACCACATTATTAACAGGTCAATAAAAATATTCGAAACTCTTGTCTATGTTTCAACATTTCCATTACACCTTTCTGATGTTCTGGAAGAGGTATTAATGAGAGAAAAGATTATTGTCAGACATGAATTATCTCTCCATTTATTATGAAGATTGTTTATATTCCTGCAAGTGATGTTATATTAAATAGTCATAAGACTCTTAAGTCTAGGCCCTAATGCATTATCTATTATTCTCATAATTATTTAAACTCCAACTTTTCTTTTTAATATTAAGATTCACTATGTGCCAGGCAGAAAAACCTGTGTCAGTCAGAGAAAACCTCTCAAAATGACAACTTGAAATTTCTTGCAAATAAAATTGTAACTTTTTTAAAAGAGCTTCTTATCTTTCCGGAAGAGAATTCATTTGTAATTTGAATCAATTCAAATGCACCTGTTACATAAATGATCATAGACCGGAGATTCTGAAATGAAAGGAAAAATGATAATCTTCTTAAATGGAATTGAATGCTTTAAGTTTCGTTAGTTTAAACGTTTAAACAATGAAACGTTTAAGCAATGAAATTAATTTTTTCATTAGCCAAACTTTAAGATTTTTGAGAAATTATTCCTGAACTTTTCTGTTCGCAAACGTCCAATTTGTATTGTTCATTCACAAAAAGTTAATTGTTCTGAGAACGAGGAGTTAAATGAAGGCCAGAATTTCACAACAAACGAATCGATATCACGGTATATAGGAAAAAGTTTTCAACAGTCCAAATTACACCAAAAATCAACAAATCAATGATCATGCTGAATCAATAGTTTGTTTCAAACAGTTATCTTCTGATCTTTCATCTTGGGTATTTACTTTCCAATATTCTGTGTACATGGATTTTTCCATGTGAATTATTGAATTTTTTCCAACACATTCTCATCATGGTTTGTTAGAAATAAAGTAGCATAATGGATTCTGATCTGCTATGACAAGTAATGAAAGATTCCATAATTATGAATTTAAATAATCAAAATATGAATACAAATTAATCAGTGTAATCTTTCAGATACTGAAAAGTATGTGTTTGTCGATGAATACGCTGCTTATGAGATTCGTAGAGAATGCATATGCGCAGATAATGCAGCGGGTACCGAAGAGTCTTTTTCAACAATACCCCACACAAGGACATAATTACTTGGGAGCATTTGTATTTTGGTCCTCAAATAGACTGAAAATGAAATAAAAATTCTCTTTGACGTTTCGAAAACAGTTTATTATCTTTATCAAAAATTGTCAAGTGTTTCCATGTAATTTAGAAAAGAACAGATGATTTCGATTAATGAAATGCGTCTGAAGCGAACTTGTGTTTTTAAGATCCAATTAAAACTGCAGAAAGATTGAATCGGTTGTGTGTGAAAGAGTAACGTATGGCTAATTATCAATTTGAAATGGATTGGATCTAGTTGAACATAAGATATTTTAAGATTATGCAATTCTGAATATCTATGATTAACATTTCACATCTATTATTAACAACTAATCAAGTTTAAGAAAATTCTATGGAGTTTAACCTCGAAATTGTTACTCATAGTGTCATAGTTAAATAAAACGTTATCTTTTTTAGGTCGAATTTTAAATAGACAAGTGGAAAGTGGTACGTCAAAATAATAGAATTTTTTGAATTTTGAATTAGATTATTGTAAAGTTTCGAAAGACTGGAATCTACTTTGTCATTTACTCAATTGTTTTGTTTTAATTTAAATACATTCTAATATCAAACGTTTGTTGTCATTCGTTTCAATATTTAAATGTTTGCATTGTTGTAGTCGAATGAATGGTTAGTGTTTTTTACATGTTTATTAACCGCAGTGGATGAATTTTTTCTATATTTGTGCCCATTCAATCTTTTTTCGAGGTATTGGGAAGATCGGCCGATGTATACCTTTTCGCAATCTTTACAAGGGATGGAATAAACAGTATGGGATATATTTTTGGAAGGTACGCTGCTGTTCTGTTTAGTAAAGAGACTTTTCTGGTTTAAATAACTTTTATGACATATATGTAGGTCATGAAGTTTTACTATATTACATAATTTTTCAGAAAGACCCTTGATATATGGTAGTGATATGTAATGTTTATTTTTTGATTTCTCATTATTGGTATTTATTCTACCAGATGAGTTATAAAATTCATGAATTTCGTCTTTAGTTATGGAATTGACTAAATCAATGGGATAACCGTTTTTTATTATAGTTTCTTTCGTTTTTGTAATATATATAGTTCTCAGTTCAGGAGAACTCAGTTGGATAGCTCTATCTATCAGATTTATAATAACATTTCTTCTTACATTTTTTAGGTATATTAGAATTGAAATCAGTATACCTTCCTGATTTAGTCAATTCCATAACTAAGGACAAAATTCATAAATTTATAACTCATCTGGTAGAATCAATACCAAAAGATGAACACTACATATCACTACCATATATTGATGGTCTTTCTGAAAAATTATGTAATATAGTAGAACCTTATGACCTGCATATATGTCATAAAAGTTATTTATTCCAGAGAAGTCTCTTTACTAAACTAAAAAGCAGCGTACCTTCCAGAAAGATAACCCATACTGATTATTCCATCCCTTGTAAAGATTGCGAAAAGTTATACATCGGCCAATCTTCCCAATACCTCAAAAAAAATTGAATGGGTACAAATATACCAAAAATTCATCTACTGCGCGTAATAAACATGTAAAAGATACTAACCATCCATTTGACTACAACAATACGAAAATTTCAAATATTGGAACGGATGACAACAAACGTTTGATATTAGAATTTATTCAAATTAAACAAAAATTGTGTAAATGACAGAATAGATTCCAGTCTTTCGAAACTTCACAATAATCTAATTCAAACTTAAGAAAATTCTATTATTTTGAAGTACCACTTTCCACTTGTCTATTTAAAATTCAACCTAAAAAAATAACTATTATTATAATTATTTAACTATGACAACTATGAGTAACCATTTTGAGGTTAAATTCCATAGATTTATCTTAAACTTGATTAGTTGTTAATGATAGATGTGAAATGTTAATCATAGAATAACTAATTCATACAATAATCATAGATATGTAGAATTGCATAATCTTAAAATGTCTTATGTTCAACTAGATTCATTTCATTTCAAATTGATAATTAGCCATACATTAATTACTCTTTCACACACAACCGATTCAATGTTTTCTGCAGTTTTAATTGGATCTCAAAAACACAAGTCGGCTGCAGACGCATTTCATCAATCGAAATCATCTATTCTTTCCTAAATTACATGGAAACACTAGTTAACAATTTTTGATAGAGATAATAAACTGTTATGGAAACGTCAAAGAGAATTTTTGTTTTATTTTCAGTCTATTAAGAACCAAAATACCAAGAAAGCATAACATACATTCCAAATGGTTCAAGAATACAAATAAAAGAATATGTTCTTATGAAATTGTAGTGAAATATTCTCCGAATATGTATAAACCAACTCTGTAAATTTGGATATGGAACTCGGAGTTTAAGCAGCCACTATGTATCATACATTACATGCATGGTTTTGAGCGAGAACTAAACATTAACAAAAAAAATTTCAAACAATCATATACTTTCCTATACTCTTCATGATTTGTACAACAATTTCATCCTTGACTACAGAGATAAACTGGAAACTTTGACATAGTTTTCTTACTCTGCTTCTTTGAAACCAACTAAATGCATAATTGCTGGTGATCCTGGAAGTCATACGATTTGCGTATGTGCAGAACACGAGAATATCAAATTGGAGTTGAGTACTCATAATAATAGACTAAAATATCGAGATTTGCTAGAAATTGCTGTATGCGGTACAAATAGTAAAGAGGGTATGTTACACGAATATGATAATTGGAATAACCAAAATTAAAGAAGTTGCTGAACGTAATACTACATACGCAAATGAAACTGTATCGTACTAAAATTGAATCGAACAAGGAAGAGAGCATATCTTCAGACTGTCACAGTGTCTACAGAAAAATTCGAAAGTTATTTATTTGGCGATTTATGGAATCTCACTATTCACCATTATATAACAGATATGCAGAAAAATTACTTGAATCATTGTAAAGAACATTTACAAATGGATATTTGTATTATTGGAATGTATTTTCCAGAGAATTACCCATTCATTATACAAAACTCGGTACAAGCATTTAATTATAATAACTCCCAGTCATTATCATCGGATGGATTGTTGCCTGGGAGTTATTATAATAAAATGCCTGTACCGAGTTTTGCATAATGAATTAGTAATTTTCTGGAAAATCAATTCCAATAGTATAAGTATCCATTTGTAGATGTTCTTTACAATGATTCAATTAATTTTTCTGCATATCTGCTTTATAATGGTGAATAGTGAGATTCCATAAATCACTAAATGCATGATTTTTGAATTTTTCTGTAGATACTGTGACAGTACACAGAGATGCTCTACTTCCCTGTTCGATTTAATTCTTGTACGATACAGTTTCATTTGTATATGTAGTATTACGTTCAGCAACTTCTTTAATTTTGGCTATACCTGGTCAATTGTCACATTCGTGTAACATACTTTTTACTACTTGTATCGCATACAGCAATTTCTAGCAAATCTCGATATTTTAGTCAATCAATATAAGTACTCAATTCCAATTTGATATTCTCGTGTTCTGCACGTACGTAAATCGTATGACTTCCAGGATCACCAGCAATTATGCATTTAGTTGGTTTCAAAGAAGCAAAGTAAGGAAACTATGTCAAAATTTCCAGTTTAGCTCTGTAGTCAAAGATGAAATTGTTGTACATATCCATGGAGAGTATACGAAACCATGCATTTAATGTGTGAAACAGAAACGATTTCTTTTAATTTTTGGCCCTCATAATGACTGCTTTGAACTCCGAGTTTCATATCCAAATCCACAGAGTTTGTTTTTACATACATATAGAATATTCATCTACAATTTCAAGACGTTTCATTATGATAAAAAAATTTCGCGCCAGGTTAAAAATGTCAATTTTCACGTTTTTTGTCAGAAATGGCCAACTTTGTAGTGCTATATCTCCAAATCTACTGGAATGATCACGAAATATTTCAAAGTTCTGGAAAGAGTATTGAGGCAAAAGATTTGAGCTACAGTGGATCTGATTATGTTGCGATTTTGCAATTCGGCACCCCTTTGAATTCAGGTCGAATTTCATGAAATTGTATTTAAGCGGTCTACATCGATGTATTAACAAGGTAACTCAAAATCAAAAATCCCCAGATGGAAATACATAAAATCTCAAATTATTTGCCGCCATGTATGTGTCGATACCTGTTTCCAAGGCTGAGAAAACAATCTACCAAAAATGGGCTTTTTTTAGCCCTGTTTTGGCCCTTTCGAGGGCTCAAGGTGAGTTACAATGGGCCTAGAGGGAATCCCCATTTTTCGGTTCATACTTTCTTTCATGTTCTAAAATTTGGGGCCATTCTAAGATTCAAGTTTGAAATTGTACAAAGTAATGGAACTACCTATATATATATATATATATATATACATTCTAACCTGGTCGGGGCTGCTGCGAGCTCCGACGACATCGCAGCAGTCGCGCCAGAAAAAACCTAAAAGGCGGTTAACCGAAGCTACTCCTCCCCACCGGTCGGTAAGTAGCTTCAGGTTCCTAAGTCGTGTGCCCTAAGTATTCTAATTGAACCCAGAATGACTGCCTTTTGCATCCGGTCTATCAAGATCGGAATAATCTTCAAGTTTGAACGCAGCGAAGACCGAATTCCGTCCAAAACACCGATGATCAGAACCACTAATACGACCTTGTGGCCTGGGTATAGCGTGCGGAGCTCGAACAGGAGATCTTGATATTTTGTACATTTTTCCTCCTCTTTCAAAACTATGTTCTTCTCTGCCGGAGCGGAGAATTCGATGACATACATAGTCTTGATTAGTTTATCGAGGAGGACAACGTCAGGCCTATTTGCTTGTATGGACCTGACGGCCGGAAACGGATAATTCCAGAAGATCTGGCATTTTTCGTTTCCGACAACGGACTCAATATCTCCTGGCATTTTAGGCAGCACCGGCTCTTGGTCTATTCCGTACGAGTGCCTTAGATGGTAATACAGCACCCGTAGGCCCGCATTATGGCGATGGGTGTACGCCGACGCCGCTTTTGCCGGACATGCCGACAGAAGGTGGAAAAGCGTCTCAGGCGCCTTTCGACAGGCCCTGCAGCTGACATCAGGGACCTGCACACCCATCACATTGCGGCGATAGACCAAGGTGTTAATTACGCCATCTTGGCAAGCTGCGGTAAATCCCTCAGTCTCGGATGTAAGCCCAGCTGACCTTAGGTAGCCGAAGGTCAGCCTAGTTGACAAGCCGAGCGTTTCGATGTTTCGATAGAAAACACCGTGTATCGGCTTGTCAACATGCCGCCTGATCGTAAGATCTTGCTCCGCGGCATTTATCTGGGCTTTCAGGCGAGAAGGTAGGAGCTCGAGGTTGCCCTCTAGTCGGCCTTCTCGACTGATCTGAAATTCGAGACCAAGTTCTTCCGCAGCTTTTTGTGCTGCCTTAACGATAAATGCCCCCACTCCAGCCAATTCGTGACTTTTAACAAGGCACAGGAGGGGGTCCGAGCTCCTAAGAACTTTACAAGCTATACTCAGAACCACACTTCGATGCAGACCCTCCAGACTGAGGAGTCCCCTACCTTCTCGATGACGTGAGAGATAAATGCGGGAAACGGACGATCTAGGATGCAAACTGTGATGGATATGCATCATTTTCCGGGTGTCTTTATCGAGTCTATGTAGCTCATCGACCGTCCATTTCACCACTCCAAAAGAGTGGAGCAGGACTGGAACGGCAAGCATGTTTGTTGCAGACACCTTGTTCTCACTCGAAAGTTCGGAAGACCAAATCTTTCGAACAAGGTTTCTGTATTTGCCGCGGAGAGCCACCTTTACCTGGGAAGCGTCATAATTAGGACGCTGTTCAATTCCCAGGTATCGATAGGTCTCTCCAGCATCGAGGTGTTTAAAGATGCTTCCGTCGGCAAGCTGCATATTCTCGTACACTTCCGGAGATCGTCCTCTCCTCAAATGAAACACTGCGCATTTGTCCAATCCCAACTCCATGCCTACGGCTCGTGTATATTCCTGAACTACATTGAGAGATTGATGGAGGTTCTTCTCCCCAGAGGCATACAGTTTCAAATCATCCACGTAAAATAAATGGGTGATCTGATGCCTCCGGTCGTTCGGTGGTCCAGAGTAATATCCACGAGTCCGTCTTAAAGCATTGGAGAGCGGCAGCAGTGAGATATTGAACAAGAGGGGACTCATATATATATATATATATATATAAACAAGTTTAAAGTTTCTTTGCCTAATTGGCCACTATCGTGTATGTAACTTAAGAGATATAGAATTAAATTTTCTGAATTATGAAGATAACTTAGATAATTTAACATAGGATTATAAAGATGAATAAACGTAAAAGATTGAACCATAGGCGGGATTCGAACCCACATTTCTGGATTTCTAGTCCAGGGTGTTTATCAATTACACCACTTCGGTCCTGTTAGATTTTTATATTTTCGTAAATATAAACCTCTGAAAGGATAGTAGATCATTGATGAACACAATGCGATTCGATGCCCTACCATAGATCAACTATTCACGCACATTCATCTGAAGTTCAGTCGTTTTTTGAAGTAAGGATTGTAGGTTAGTACTGCTATGGTTGGCAGTTACTTGACAGTTCTTATTCAAATGACAGCATCCCGGTTCTTATATATTTCAATAGAACTGACTGAGAATTGTTCTGGTTAATTATAAACAAGTTTAAAGTTTCTTTGCCTAATTGGCCACTATCGTGTATGTAACTTAAGAGATATAGAATTAAATTTTCTGAATTATGAAGATAACTTAGATAATTTAACATAGGATTATAAAGATGAATAAACGTAAAAGATTGAACCATAGGCGGGATTCGAACCCACATTTCTGGATTTCTAGTCCAGGGTGTTTACCAATTACACCACTTCGGTCCTGTTAGATTTTTATATTTTTGTAAATATAAACCTCTGAAAGGATAGTAGATCATTGATGAACACAATGCGATTCGATGCCCTACCATAGATCAACTATTCACGCACATTCATCTGAAGTTCAGTCGTTTTTTTGAAGTAAGGATTGTAGGTTAGTACTGCTATGGTTGGCAGTTACTTGACAGTTCTTATTCAAATGACAGCATCCCGGTTCTTATATATTTCAATAGAACTGACTGAGAATTGTTCTGGTTAATTATAAACAAGTTTAAAGTTTCTTTGCCTAATTGACCACTATCGTGTATGTAACTTAAGAGATATAGAATTAAATTTTCTGAATTATGAAGATAACTTAGATAATTTAACATAGGATTATAAAGATGAATAAACGTAAAAGATTGAACCATAGGCGGGATTCGAACCCACATTGCTGTCATTTGAATAAGAACTGTCAAGTAACTGCCAACCATAGCAGTAATAACCTACAATCCTTACTTCAAAAAAACGACTGAACTTCAGATGAATGTGCGTGAATAGTTGATCTATGGTAGGGCATCGAATCGCATTGTGTTCATCAATGATCTACTAACCTTTCAGAGGTTTATATTTACAAAAATATAAAAATCTAACAGGACCGAAGTGGTGTAATTGGTAAACACCCTGGACTAGAAATCCAGAAATGTGGGTTCGAATCCCGCCTATGGTTCAATCTTTTACGTTTATTCATCTTTATAATCCTATTTTAAATTATCTAAGTTATCTTCATAATTCAGAAAATTTAATTCTATATCTCTTAAGTTACATACACGATAGTGGCCAATTAGGCAAAGAAACTTTAAACTTGTTTATAATTAACCAGAACAATTCTCAGTCAGTTCTATTGAAATATATAAGAACCGGGATGCTGTCATTTGAATAAGAACTGTCAAGTAACTGCCAACCATAGCAGTACTAACCTACAATCCTTACTTCAAAAAACGACTGAACTTCAGATGAATGTGCGTGAATAGTTGATCTATGGTAGGGCATCGAATCGCATTGTGTTCATCAATGATCTACTATCCTTCCAGAGGTTTATATTCACAAAAATATAAAAATCTAACAGGACCGAAGTGGTGTGATTGGTAAACACCCTGGACTAGAAATCCAGAAATGTGGGTTCGAACCCCGCTTATGGTTCAATCTTTTACGTTTATTCATCTTTATAATCCTATGTTAAATTATCTAAGTTATCTTCATAATTCAGAAAATTTAATTCTATATCTCTTAAGTTACATACACGATAGTGGCCAATTAGGCAAAGAAACTTTAAACTTGTTTATATATATATATATAGATATATATATATATATATATATATATATATATATATATATATATATATATATATAACTTAAGAGATATAGTATTAAATTTTCTGAATTATGAAGATAACTTAGATAATTTAACATAGGATTATAAAGATGAATAAACGTAAAAGATTGAACCATAGGCGGGATTCGAACCCACATTTCTGGATTTCTAGTCCAGGGTGTTTACCAATTACACCACTTCGGTCCTATTAGATTTTTATATTTTTGTAAATATAAACCTCTGAAAGGATAGTAGATCATTGATGAACACAATGCGATTCGATGCCCTACCATAGATCAACTATTCACGCACATTCATCTGAAGTTCAGTCGTTTTTTGAAGTAAGGATTGTAGGTTAGTACTGCTATGGTTGGCAGTTACTTGACAGTTCTTATTCAAATGACAGCATCCCGGTTCTTATATATTTCAATAGAACTGACTGAGAATTGTTCTGGTTAATTATAAACAAGTTTAAAGTTTCTTTGCCTAATTGGCCACTATCGTGTATGTAACTTAAGAGATATAGTATTAAATTTTCTGAATTATGAAGATAACTTAGATAATTTAACATAGGATTATAAAGATGAATAAACGTAAAAGATTGAACCATAGGCGGGATTCGAACCCACATTTCTGGATTTCTAGTCCAGGGTGTTTACCAATTACACCACTTCGGTCCTATTAGATTTTTATATTTTTGTAAATATAAACCTCTGAAAGGATAGTAGATCATTGATGAACACAATGCGATTCGATGCCCTACCATAGATCAACTATTCACGCACATTCATCTGAAGTTCAGTCGTTTTTTGAAGTAAGGATTGTAGGTTAGTACTGCTATGGTTGGCAGTTACTTGACAGTTCTTATTCAAATGACAGCATCCCGGTTCTTATATATTTCAATAGAACTGACTGAGAATTGTTCTGGTTAATTATAAACAAGTTTAAAGTTTCTTTGCCTAATTGGCCACTATCGTGTATGTAACTTAAGAGATATAGTATTAAATTTTCTGAATTATGAAGATAACTTAGATAATTTAACATAGGATTATAAAGATGAATAAACGTAAAAGATTGAACCATAGGCGGGATTCGAACCCACATTTCTGGATTTCTAGTCCAGGGTGTTTACCAATTACACCACTTCGGTCCTATTAGATTTTTATATTTTTGTAAATATAAACCTCTGAAAGGATAGTAGATCATTGATGAACACAATGCGATTCGATGCCCTACCATAGATCAACTATTCACGCACATTCATCTGAAGTTCAGTCGTTTTTTGAAGTAAGGATTGTAGGTTAGTACTGCTATGGTTGGCAGTTACTTGACAGTTCTTATTCAAATGACAGCATCCCGGTTCTTATATATTTCAATAGAACTGACTGAGAATTGTTCTGGTTAATTATAAACAAGTTTAAAGTTTCTTTGCCTAATTGGCCACTATCGTGTATGTAACTTAAGAGATATAGTATTAAATTTTCTGAATTATGAAGATAACTTAGATAATTTAACATAGGATTATAAAGATGAATAAACGTAAAAGATTGAACCATAGG
The DNA here is from genome assembly GCA_958510875.1 of Endomychus coccineus. Taxonomy (NCBI): domain Eukaryota; kingdom Metazoa; phylum Arthropoda; class Insecta; order Coleoptera; family Endomychidae; genus Endomychus; species Endomychus coccineus. Next base: position 85,662,858 of record OY294069.1, on the reverse strand, counting down.
CGGGATTCGAACCCACATTTCTGGATTTCTAGTCAGAGGTTTATATTTACAAAAATATAAAAATCTAATAGGACCGAAGTGGTGTAATTGGTAAACACCCTGGACTAGAAATCCAGAAATGTGGGTTCGAATCCCGCCTATGGTTCAATCTTTTACGTTTATTCATCTTTATAATCCTATGTTAAATTATCTAAGTTATCTTCATAATTCAGAAAATTTAATACTATATCTCTTAAGTTACATACACGATAGTGGCCAATTAGGCAAAGAAACTTTAAACTTGTTTATAATTAACCAGAACAATTCTCAGTCAGTTCTATTGAAATATATAAGAACCGGGATGCTGTCATTTGAATAAGAACTGTCAAGTAACTGCCAACCATAGCAGTACTAACCTACAATCCTTACTTCAAAAAACGACTGAACTTCAGATGAATGTGCGTGAATAGTTGATCTATGGTAGGGCATCGAATCGCATTGTGTTCATCAATGATCTACTATCCTTTCAGAGGTTTATATTTACAAAAATATAAAAATCTAATAGGACCGAAGTGGTGTAATTGGTAAACACCCTGGACTAGAAATCCAGAAATGTGGGTTCGAATCCCGCCTATGGTTCAATCTTTTACGTTTATTCATCTTTATAATCCTATGTTAAATTATCTAAGTTATCTTCATAATTCAGAAAATTTAATACTATATCTCTTAAGTTACATACACGATAGTGGCCAATTAGGCAAAGAAACTTTAAACTTGTTTATAATTAACCAGAACAATTCTCAGTCAGTTCTATTGAAATATATAAGAACCGGGATGCTGTCATTTGAATAAGAACTGTCAAGTAACTGCCAACCATAGCAGTACTAACCTACAATCCTTACTTCAAAAAACGACTGAACTTCAGATGAATGTGCGTGAATAGTTGATCTATGGTAGGGCATCGAATCGCATTGTGTTCATCAATGATCTACTATCCTTTCAGAGGTTTATATTTACAAAAATATAAAAATCTAATAGGACCGAAGTGGTGTAATTGGTAAACACCCTGGACTAGAAATCCAGAAATGTGGGTTCGAATCCCGCCTATGGTTCAATCTTTTACGTTTATTCATCTTTATAATCCTATGTTAAATTATCTAAGTTATCTTCATAATTCAGAAAATTTAATACTATATCTCTTAAGTTACATACACGATAGTGGCCAATTAGGCAAAGAAACTTTAAACTTGTTTATATATATATATATATATATATATATATATATATATATATATATATATATATATATATTCTTTTGTTGATATTCTTGAACCATTTGTAATATTTGTATGTTTTCTTGGTATATTGGTTCGTATATATACTGATAATGAAATAAAAATTCTGTTTTGACGTTTCGACAACGTTTATTGCCTTTATCAAAATTGTTGATTGAAATTAGTGTTTCCATGTAATTTAGAAAAGAAACAAACGACAACAAACGTTTGATATTAGAATCTATTCAAATTAAAAAGAACAATTGTGTAAATGACAAAATAGATTCCAATCTTTCGAAACTGTATAATAATCTAATTCAAACTTAACAAAATTTTATTAATTTGAAGTGCCACTTTCCATTGTCTATTTAAAATTCAACCTAAAAAAGATAAAGTATTATTTAACTATGACACTATAGAATAACAATTTTGAGGTTAAATTCCATAGAATTATCTTAAACTTGAATAGTTATGATAGAAATACTCATCATAGAGTAACTAATTCATACAATAATTCATAGATATTTATAATTGTACAATATTGGAATGTCTTGTATTTAATCAAATTCAATCTATTTCAAATTGTAGTTAGCCATACATTACTCTTTCACACACAACCGATCCAATGTTTTCTGCAGTTTTAATTGGATCTTAAAACACAAGTCGGCTGCAGACGCATTTCATTAATCGAAATCATCTATTCTTTTCTAAATTACATGGAAACACTAATTTCAATCAACAATTTTGATAAAGGCAATAAACGTTGTCGAAACGTCAAAACAGAATTTTTATTTCATTATCAGTATATATACGAACCAATATACCAAGAAAACATACAAATATATATATATATATATATATATATATATATATATATATATATATATATATATATATATATATATATATATATACATATATATATATATATTCTTTTATTGATATTCTTGAACCATTTGTAATATTTGTATGTTTTCTTGGTATATTGGTTCGTATATATACTGACTATCGCAACGCATTTAATTCAACATCACATAAGCTATTATTATACTTGCTCCAATGCCTTGCGGTATCAACCCCACTAGTGAGATGCATAGAACATCTGTTGCCACTCTGGAAGACCCGTTTTGCCATCACATCAGGCACACGACGAGTCTTGACAGAGTTGGTAACATTCTAGAGGGGAGTTTTCCAAGGAGACTCCTTCAGTGCCCTCTTGTTCAACATCTCACTGCTGCCGCTGTCCATTGCTTTAAGACGGACTCGTGGATATTACTCTGGACCACCGAACGACCGGAGGCATCAGATCACCCATTTATTCTACGTGGATCATTTGAAACTGTATGCCTGTGGGGAGAAGAACCTCCATAAATCTCTCAATGTGGTTCAGGAATATACACGAGCTGTAGGCATGGAGTTGAGATTGGACAGATGCGCAGTGTTTCAGTTGAGGATAGGAAGATCTCCGGAAGTGTACGAGAATATGCAGCTTGCCGAAGGGAGCATCTTCGAACACCTTGATACTGGAGAGACCTTCGATAACTGGTAATTGAACAGCGTCCTAATTATGACACTTCCCAGGTAAAGGTGGCTCTCCGCGGCAAATACAGAAACTTTGTTCGGAAGATTTGGTCTTCCGAACTTTCGAGTGGGAACAAGGTGTCTGCAACAAATATGCTTGCCGTTCCAGTCCTGCTCCACACTTTTGGAGTGGTGAAATGGACGGTCGATGAGCTGCAGAGACTCGACAAAGACACCCGGAAAATGATGCATATCCATCACAGTTTGCATCCTGGGTCGTCCGTTTCTCGCATTTATCTCTCACGTCATCGGGGAGGTAGGGGACTCCTCAGTCTGGAGGGTCTGCATCGAAGTGTGGTTCTGAGTATAGCTTGTAAAGTTCTTAGGAGCTCGGACCCCCTCCTGTGCCTTGTTAAAAGTCACGAATTGGCCGGAGTGGGGGTATTTATAGTTAAGGCAGCGCAAAAAGCTGCGGAAGAACATGGTCTCGAATTTCAGATCAGTCGAAAAGGCCGACTAGAGGGCAAACTCCAGTTCCTACCTTCTCGCCTGGAAGCCCAGATAAAAGCCGCGAAGCAAGATCTTATGCTCTAGCGGCATGTTGAAAAGCCGATACACGGTGTTTTCTATCGAAACATCGAAATGCTCGGCTTGTCAACTAGGCTGACCTTCGGCTACCTAAGGTCAGCCGGGCTTACATCCGAGACTGAGGGATTTACCGCAGTTTGCCAAGATGGTTTTATCAACACCTTGGTCTATCGCCTCAATGTGATGGGTGTGCAGGTCCCTGATGTCAGCTGCAGGGCCTGTCGAAAGGCGCCTGAGACGCTTTTCCACCTTCTGTCGGCATCTCCGGCAAAAGCTGCCTCGGCGTACACCCATCACCATAATGCGGCCCTACGGGTGCTGTATTACCATCTAAGACACTCGTACGGAATAGACCAAGAGCCGGTGCTGCCTTACATGCCAGGAGATATTGAGTCCGTTGTCGGATGTCGGAAACGAGATGTGCCAGATCTTTTGGAATTACCCGTTTCCGACCGTCAGGTCGATACAAGCAAATAGGCCTGACGTTGTCCTCCTCGATAAACTAATCAAGACTATGTGTGTCGGTCTGAATGTAAAAATAAAAAAAAAAAAAGTATATATATATATATATATACATATATGTTTCTTCTTAGGTTCTCGCGGACGTAATGTGTAGAACTGGATTCTCGGGATTCTTGATCCGCGTTGTGTGGTTTCGGTCCTCAAAAGAACCAATTTCACGACGTTTCGGCAAAGTCGCATTTGCCATCTTCAGGTGATTCGACCGTAGAGTCTGGAAAAAGTTCGCCTAGATTTTCCAGACTCTACGGTCGAATCACCTGAAGATGGCAAATGCGACTCTGCCGAAACGTCGTGAAATTGGTCCTTTTGAGGACCGAAACCACACAACGCGGATCAATACCCGAGAATCCAGTTCTACATATACATATATATATATATATATATATATTTGTATGTTTTCTTGGTATATTGGTTCGTATATATACTGATAATGAAATAAAAATTCTGTTTTGACGTTTCGACAACGTTTATTGCCTTTATCAAAATTGTTAATTGAATTAGTGTTTCCATGTAATTTAGAAAAGAATAGATGATTTCGATTAATGAAATGCGTCTGCAGCCGACTTGTGTTTTAAGATCCAATTAAAACTGCAGAAAACATTGGATCGGTTGTGAGTGAAAGAGTAATGTATGGCTAACTACAATTTGAAATAGATTGAATTTGATTAAATACAAGACATTCCAATATTGTACAATTATAAATATCTATGAATTATTGTATGAATTAGTTACTCTATGATAAGTATTTCTATCATAACTATTCAAGTTTAAGATAATTCTATGGAATTTAACCTCAAAATTGTTACTCTATAGTGTCATAGTTAAATAATACTTCATCTTTTTTAGGTTGAATTTTAAATAGACAATGGAAAGTGGCACTTCAAATTAATAAAATTTTGTTAAGTTTGAATTAGATTATTGTACAGTTTCGAAAGATTGGAATCTATTTTGTCATTTACACAATTGTTCTTTTTAATTTGAATAGATTCTGATATCAAACGTTTGTTGTCGTTTGTTTCAATATTTAAAATTTTTGTATTGTTGTAGTCGAAAGTATGGTTAGTGTCTTTCACATGTTTATTGAGCGCAGTTGATGAATTTTTGGTATATTTGTGGCCATTTAATCTTTTTTCGAGGTATTGTGAAGATTGGCCAATATATACCTTTTCGCAATCTTTGCAAGGGATGGAATAAACAGTATGGGTTATTTTTTTGAGAGGTACGCTGCTTTTTAATTTTGTAAAGAGACTTTTCTGATTTAAATAACTCTTATGACATATATGTAGGTCATAAGGTTTCACTATATTACAAATTTTCTCTGAAAGTCCACTGATATATGGTAGTGATATGTAATGCCTATCATTAGTTTTCTCATTATTGGTATTGATTCCACCAAATGAGTTATAAAATTTATGAATTTTGTCTTTAGTTATCGAATTTACTGAATCAATGGGATAACCATTTCTTATTAAAGTTTCTTTTGTTTTTGTAATAGATATAGTTCTCAGTTCAGGAGAACTTAGTCGAATAGCTCTATCTATTAGATTTATAATAACATTTTTCTTATATTTTTTAGGTATGTTAGAATTGAAATTAGTATACCTTCCTGACCAAGTAGGTTTGGTATACCATTTTGTTAGAATTTTTTTATCATTTGATTTTCTTACTAAAGTTAAATCTAAAAAATTTATTTCGTTATGATTTTCTAATTCAATCGTAAATTGTAACTTATGGTGAAAGGAATTGAAAGAATTCAAAAATTCATTACATTTGTTTTCAGGGATTGCAGCAATACAATCATCAACATATCTTTTGAAGAAGGCTATATTATAATTTAGTTGAGATACTACTCTTTCTTCAAGGAATTCCATTACTATTTGGGCTATGATACTTGATATTGGAGAGCCCATTGCACAACCATCTAATTGTTTATAACAATCATCTTTATATTGTAAAAAATTAGCGGTGAATGTATATTCTATAGCTGTTAAGAACTCATTCATAGGTAAATTTGTATATAGTTTTATTTCATCCCATTTATTTTGAATTATTTGTTTAGCTAATTCTAAAGGGATATTTGTATATAAAGATGTGACATCTAGTGATACTAAGATATAGTTTTTAGGTATTGTAATTTTGTTAATGAATTCCTTGAAATCCCATGAATCTTTGATGTAAAACTCATTTTTGTAAGCTATGTTTTTTAGTATGTTGGATAAGTATTTAGCCATTTCATAAAAAGGTGATTGAATGCTGCATACTACAGGTCGCATCGGTATATTAGGTTTATGAATTTTGGGTAAACCATATATTTTTGGAGGATGAGCATTATGTATCGTTAATTGTCTATGAATGTATTTTGAAATATATTTCTTTTCAAACCATTTTTTTACTAAGTTATTATTTTTAGTTTGGTAAATATATATATATATATATTTCGCGATTGCTGCGATGTCGTCGGAGCTCGCAGCAGCCCCGACCAGGTTTGAATGTAAAAAAAAAAAAAAAAAAAAAAAAATATATATATATATATATCTATATACACATATATATATATATATTAACCAATGTTTTCTGCAGTTTTAATTGGATCTTAAAACACAAGTCGGCTGCAGACGCATTTCATTAACCGAAATCATCTTGTAACGAAGCTTAAATTTCGAAAAATTATTTAATTCAGATCAGGCAATAAATACGGATCTTACATGTAATTTCAGTTTGAACAGTTCATTATTTCAATAGATATGAATGAATTCCGAATGTGTATTCCGTGATTGTCACTTTTCTAAATCTCCGTAATTTCAAATAAGTATAATTATTCAAATAGATGAATCAAATTCATGCCCGTTCAAAATTGCATTTCATTCCGATAAAAATATGTTGCAAAAACAGGGGCTGGCCAGTTAAGACACCAAACTTTGTGCAGCCTTATGTATAAAAAGGGCGAACAACCTAAAAACTCCGATAACACTTGTTTACTCCGCTGGGAAGAACTGGTGTGATATCATGAGCGCGAATTTGAGATCTAAAAAGTAGCGTCACTTTTAACCATTGTTCGGGGCATAAGTAAAAACTATTGGCACAAAAATAAGGATTTGGTGGAGCAGACCTGTCCAGAACCTCGGAAAACATATAAAAGCCGTGACAGCCGAAAAATCGCTCTATTGTGTGTTTTGATTTTCGATCAGTGTAGTCTCTCTTGTGTTTTTGATTTTCAATCAGTGTAGTAGCTCTTGTGTGTTTTTGATTTTGATCAGTAAAGTAGCTCTCTTGTGTTTTTGAATTTATTAGAGTGAGTCAGAGATTTAAAAGCTATGAAGTAACAATAGTGTTTTGTTTGTGTGTGTGAATTTTACAAAAATACCTTTTGATAGCAAATAGTTTATATTTTTGAGCATTACGATATATTAATTCCCGTAATTTATGATTATTATTGTAATTGGTATCCTAAGACGACCAAACCACCAACGGCTTGTGCACACTGTGTCACTCCAGAAGTATAAGCTGAGGGTGGTTGTGTGGTTGTGTGATTGAGAATCGTAATAATTCCCTTAATACTATGAGAAGTCCTCGGCCGTGGATATAGGGGTTATTGCAGATGTGATAGTTAGGGTTTGTGCACACTGTGTCACCCCGGAAGTATAAACCCTAATTGTCTAGGTTCCGAATCTGTGAAGTGTATAAAATCTAACACTGTCACACAATTACCGGGTACTCCGTGAAAGTTAGTACAAGGGTGGGTGAGATGACAGAATAAACTCAATTAGAGTAATTAACCGAAACATAGTAAAATCTGATATCGTACAATCGGAAAACTAGTGCAAACAATATTTTCCGAGGCAACCGAATCAATAACCGAATATATCGTAGTGTGATTTGAACATTTCATTTATTAGTGCTGCTATCTAAAATTTACCGCATACCGCTCATTACGCTGAGACCTGTTTGATTCGTACTTTTCCGCAAATTGATCATTCTGAATCATTCAGCAACCGATCCCTTAGCCCTGAATTAAATTTAGTGACCGGACTTATTGTAGAGTTGACTTCTTGAAAGAGTTTTCATTTACCGTTTGAGCTTCATTACATTTTCCGTCTGGGTGTAATTTTGTGAAATAATACCGTTCCATTGCATTTAAATTGATTATTCTGAAAGTGTAATTGTCAAAATCATTATATATTTTAATATTTGGAATTCCCTGTTTTATTAAATTATTTCTGCTTCATCTTTAACAAGCTAAGTTATAACTAGGTATCAATTGTAATTAAAGCCAACAATTTCGATACTGTTTTCTGCCCATTGGACTCTGGTTATACTTCACTGTAGCTACCCTAGGGACAAGGCTATCTTTAGATAGCATAGTAACAAGCCTTGTGGTGAAGACCCTAGCAGAAGTCTTCAAAAAGGAGTTAACCTTTGGGAAAAATCTGGCGCCCGAGGATTCGAAGCTTACGCAGTAAGCAATATACCGAAAAGCGAGAAGGTCCCGTTATAATCTATTCTTTTCTAAATTACATGGATTCACATTTTGATAAAGACAATAAACATTGTCGAAACGTCAAACAGAATTTTTATTTTATTTTCAGTATATATACGAACCAATATACCAAGAAAACATACAAATATATATATATATATATATATATATATACATATATCTATATATATATATATATATATATATATATATATATATATATATATATATATATATATATATATATATATATATATATATCTATCTATATATATATATATATATATATATATATATATATATTCGTATATATACTGAAAATGAAATAAAAATTCTGTTTGACGTTTCGACAATGTTTATTGTCTATCAAAATGTGAGTTAGTGTTTCCATGTAATTTAGAAAAGAACAGATGATTTCGATTAATGAAATGCGTCTGCAGCCGACTTGTGTTTTAAGATCCACTTAAAACTGCAGAAAACATTGGATCGGTTGTGTGTGAAAGAGTAATGTATGGCTAATCACAATTTGCAATGGATTGAATTTGATTAAATACAAGATATTTTAAGATTGTACAATTATAAATATCTATGATTATTGTATGAATCAGTTATTCTATGATAAACACTTCCGATCTATCATAATCAACTATTCAAGTTTGAGATAATTCTATGGAATTTAACCTCAAAATTGTTACTCATAATGTCATAATTAAATAATACTTTATCTTTTTTAGGTTGAATTTTAAATAGACAAGTGGAAAGTGGCACTTCAAACTAATAAAATTTTGTTAAGTTTGAATTAGATTATTATAAAGTTTCGAAAGATTGGAATCTATTCTGTCATTTACAAAATTGTTCTTTTTAATTTGAATAGATTCCAATATCAAACGTTTGTTGTCGTTTGTTTCAATATTTGAAATTTTTGTACTGTTGTAGTCGAATGTATGGTTAGTGTCTTTTACATGTTTATTGAGCGTAGTTGATGAATTTTTGGTATATTTGTGACCATTCAACCTTTTTTCGAGGTATTGTGAAAATTGGCCAATGTATACCTTCTCGCAATCTTTGCAAGGGATGGAATAAACAGTATGGGTTATTTTTTTGAAAGGTACGCTGCTTTTCAATTTTGTAAATAGACTTTTCTGATTCAAATAACTCTCATGACATATATGTAGGTCATAAGGTTTCACTATATTACAAATTTTTTCTGACAGACCATTAATATATGGTAGTGATATGTAATGCTTATTATTTGATTTCTCATTATTGGTATTGATTTCACCAGATGAGTTATAAAATTTATGAATTTTGTCTTTAGTTATCGAATTTACTAAATCAATGGGATAACCATTTCTTATTAAAGTTTCTTTTGTTTTTGTAATAGATATAGTTCTCAGTTCAGGAGAACTTAGTCGAATAGCTCTATCTATCATATTTATGATAACATTTTTCTTATATTTTTTAGGTATATTAGAATTGAAATTAGTATACCTTCCTGACCAAGTAGGTTTGGTATACCATTTTGTTAGAATTTTGTTATCATTTGATTTTCTCACTAAAGTTAAATCTAAAGAATTTATTTCATTATTATTTTCTAATTCGATCGTGAACTGTAACTTATGGTGAAAGGAATTGAAAGAATTCGAAAATTCATTACATTTGTTTTCAGGGATTGTAGCAATACAATCATCAACATATCTTTTGAAGAATGCTATATTATAATTTAGTTGAGATACTACTTCTTCTTCAAGGAATTCCATTACTATTTGCGCTATGATACTTGATATTGGAGAGCCCATTGCACAACCATCCAATTGTTTATAACAATCATCTTTATATTGTAAAAAATTAGGGAAGAATGTATATTCTATAGCTGTTAAGAACTCATTCATAGGTAAATTTGTATATAGTTTCATTTCATCCCATTTATTTTGAATTATTTGTTTAGCTAATTCTATAGGGATATTTGTATATGAAGATGTGACATCTAGTGATACTAAGATATATGTACGAACCAATATACCAAGAAAACATACAAATATTACAAATGGTTCAAGAATATCAATAAAAGAATATACATATATATATATATATATATATATATATATATATATATATATATATATATATATATATATATTAGTATATATATATATATATATATATATATATATATATATATACATATATATATAAGTTTAAAGTTTCTTTGCCTAATTGGCCACAATTTCATGTATGTAACTTAAGAGATATAGAATTAAATTTTCTGAATTATGAAGATAACTTAGATAATTTAACATAGGATTATAAAGATGAATATACGTAAAAGATTGAACCATAGGCAAGATTTGAACCCACATTTCTGGATTTCTAGTCCAGGGTGTTTACCAATTACACCACTTTGGTCATGCTAGATTTCCATATTTTTGTTAATATAAACCTCTGAAAGGATGGTAGATCATTGATGAATACAATGCGATTCGATGCCCTACCATAGATCAATTATTCACGCACATTCATCTAAAGTTCAGTCGTTTTTGAAGTAAGGATTGTAGGTTAAAGTACTGCTATGGTTGGCAGTTACTTGACAGTTCTTATTCAAATGACAGCATCCCGGTTCTTATATATTCCAATAGAATTGACTGAGTATTGTTCTGGTTAAGTACAAACAAGTTTGAAGTTCCTTCGCCTAATCGGCCACAATTTCGTGTATGTAACTTAATGGATATATAATTAAATTTTCTGAATTATGGCGATAACTTAGATAATTTAGCATAGGATTATAATTATTATTAAGTTATATATATAAATATATATCTGGAATGTGTTATGCTTTCTTGGTATTTTGGTTCTTAGATAGACTGAAAATAAAATAGAAATTCTCTTTTGACGTTTCGATAACTGTTCACTATCTTTATAAGGAAGCATAACACACACAAACATATATATATATATATAGATATATATATATATATATATATATATATATATATATATATATATATATATATATATATATATATATATATATATATATATATATATATATATATATATATATATATATATATATATATATATATATATATATATATATATATATATATATATATATATAAATTGGTATCACACAAGTGTGAGTTCATGTTATACATTTGTAAAAGAAGTTTATGAAATCTCACAATCCAAATTTTAGATATTTACTACTTGTTCCGAGGTCAATCACTTACACCTCATTTTCAAGTTATAAGAAAAGGCTGAAAGAAAAGTATATTATGAAATTTTGATAATAAATACTTGTATGATATTTAAAATTGTATATATATGATTGTATTAATTGAATTGTGATAAATAAATATTAAAATTGTAAGTATATAATTTAAAATAGTAAAATATGATCTATAAATTATTATATTGAAGAAATAAAATATTGGAGCATCTAATTGAAGTTGTTAAATTGTTTTAAAACAATTAATACAATCATATATATACAATTTTAAATATCATACAAGTATATATTATCAAAATTTTATAATATACCTTTCTTTCAGCCTTTTCTTATGATACTTGAAAATGAGGTGTAAGTGATTGACCTCGAAACATGTAGTAAATATCTATATACAAATGTGTATATATATACTTTTTTTTTTTTTTTTACAAACCTGGTTGGGGCTGGAGCTCCGACGACATCGCAGCAGTCGCGCCAGAAAAACTTAAAAGGTGGTTAACCGAAGCTACTCCTCCCGGTCGATAAGTAGCTTCCTAAATCGTGTGCCCTCAGTATCCTTATTGAACCCAGAATGACTGCCTCTTGCATCCGGTCTATTATATATATATATAACTTGTTTATATATATATATATATATATATATATATATATATATATATATATATATATATATAAGACCCATCTATTATGGCATCTTCTAAAATCATTATTCAATAGAAATGCTCCCAAGTAATTATGTGCTGGTGTGGGGTATTGTTGAAAAACTCTTTATCTTGCATATGCATTCTCTACGAATCTTATAAGCAGCGGATTCATCGACAAACACTTTCTCTTCGATATCCGGAAGATTACACCCGCCCTTCTCTTTCTGTGACATCACTTGGAAATGAAACGTTCTCTATGTGTTGCCGTAGAATTAACAAAAACATTCGGTTCATTATTTGTAGCACTTTTTTCTATACCTGCTGAAGACTCAGATCCGTTCTCGAATATATTATCTAGAATTGCATCATCCTCAGTTTTATCTAACTGCAGGGCCATATATTTTTTCCCCACTACGTTTGCTAACTCCCACACTTTGTCTCCAATTGTTGGCTTTTGTAACTGATAAGACCATTGCAGCAAAATTCTTTGTTCATATCATTATCTGTGTTTATCATATGTAATCCATATTTATTTTCTCACCATACGGTACATCTCTATACATTTTTTCAATGGCACATCATTTTTTTACATCGCCGTCGTATATATGTCTCAAATTTATTCCGTCTCGATTTTAACATGATTAGATAATTGGTATTATGTCGCAAACTCGTGTTTCGAACAATTAGCAACAAAAAAAAGATAGACAATCAAGTTGTGTCTCCATCCTGAAAAATATGCCCAATTTTCATTTGCTTTCAACCCATACATTGAGTTCTATGGTGAGACAGTTGCATTAACAAAGAATATGCGCGCGCATCTTTCGGTCGGTAGGTACTATTTTTACTAAACTTAACAGCCGCACAAAGAAAATAGAGGATGATGGTGATGGAAATGGGTTCGGAAAGAAATGATAGAAATTGGCAGGGAGCTTACTCACTAAGCTCTGTAATGACTCAATCAGGATTAGAACCCCACAGATCCATCTGGCATGCTAAGTGAGTTTATCCGAAATAACTCTAGACCATCAATGTTATTGTGAGTAGTCAAATATATGCAGAAATCTTATTTTAATTCAATTTCGTTAAAGCCCGGAATCTCTGCTTTACCAACTGAACCAGGAATAGTTTCTCTAGTTGATATCAGATTAATTAAAACTTATGTTTTGGTTAATCAAATTAATGATCAAGTACAGTGATGCAGAACATCGAGCAACATTGAGCGTATAGGATTCGAGCCATGGACATGGTACGGAGAAATCTGACCAGACGGGTTAGGCGCATGAGGGAAAATTCCTTGTTTCGCGATAGTCCGTCTCCGCTTTTTGGATCTCCACCGCCCAGAATTTCTGCCCCCGACTGTGGAGGAGATCGAACGGTTCTGGAATGGAGTGTACGAGTCAACACGTCCAATGCACCTAGACACTCCAGCCGTAGCACACTTCGAAGTGTTTTGCGCTGAACATCAATATCCGCGAACAGAAGCGTGTGAGGCAGTCAGCGAGGATGAGGTCCGACAAGCTCTTGTAGGTACCGAAAACTTTGCTGCTCCCGGCCCTGCCAGCATCAACATATGGTGGTGGAAGAAATTTCCTTCCACTCACCGCCGTCTGGCTAGAGTCTGACTCTTGCTTGAAGAGGAGGCTTTTGGTGTTAATTGGATTGTTCCACTTCCATGACTCCTATTACTGAACTCGTAAAAGTAAAAAGCACTCTTGAACTTTTGAACCTGAATCTGCATTTATCGAATTTTGAGACGACGTTCAACGTCGGTACCAATGCTCAGAAGCCCAGCTCTGTCAATGTCATTTTCTATCCAAAGCGACGCTAGTGAATTCATGAAAAGTAAGAAAAATCACCAACTGATGAAATAGACTTCTGAAACTGAGTCTACATTCAACGAATTAAGCTGCTCAGATTTTTTCAAGATCATTTTCTCTCTAGAGCGACGCTAGTGATGTCAGATTAGGGTGTATGGTTTTTCAGGAACATAACGGTTTACAACATCCGGTAGTTTATGCTATTCAAACACTTGGTAAACCAGAAAGAAAATACACAGTTATTGAAAGGGAGTTAATGGCTATTCTTTTTGCATTATCTGAATTTCGTTGTTTCATTAAAGGTACAAGATTAATATGTTACACTGATCATGCCAATCTAGCTTGGATACATAAAGTGAATGGTGTTCAAAATTGTCACAGTTCGATTCAGATATTCGTCATCATCCAGGTTCACAAATGATGTGTCGGACTACCTGTTTAGATATGTATCTAATGTTGATTAGTGAGCATGAGATCATTCCGGATATAAGTTATAAGGGAATGTTTAAAAGGATAACTTATAGGCTTGATCAATATCCAGCTTCAAAAGTAACAGCAAATGCTATGTATAAACATGTGAAACTTCGTACTACTGTATCTTCTAACTTGATAAAATGGGAATTATTTGTTCCTAATATATTGAAGAATGAATAATTTCATTGTGTTCATACACCAGTGCAATTTGGGGTGTCTAAAACACTCTTCCGCATATCTGAATAGTATTATATTACTGCCCTCGAATGCGGCAAGAGACGATTCCGTTGTGAAAAATTTTGAAATCAGCGCACACAATGCAATTGTAGAGTATTGATTATTTAGGTCCTTTACCTCGTTCAAAATTAGCATATTTCGGAAAAATCATGTTCTTCTCACCTTTATTCTGTGCCATATTTTATCATCCGAAAATGCAAGTCAATTCATATGTAGACAATTTTTGCAATTTTTATCAAAGTTTCTTTCAAAGTTCAGAAATATTATTTGAAAGCTCGTTATAATCGACAAGTCAACAAAAGTGAGAAAGTAAATCGGGCTTTCATTACCGTCATTCCGTCTTTCATTCAAGAAAATCATAGAGATTGGGACTTAAACATTCCTCAATTAATGGAAGCGTTACCCCTAACGAAGCATAATTCGACACGATTTAGTCCTGCATTTTTGATGCTTGCGCGTCAAATTCTTATTTCTGGCGATTTTTACGGCAAAGTGAGATTTAACGAATCCTAAATGTTTCTAATAAAATAGACAATCTCTCATTGAATCACTACCCAATGTACTCAATGATGTAAGACAGAAAATCGAGGCTGCATGTAATGGGTATAAAAAGCATTATGATCTGAGAAAACGAACTGTGTGATAAAGCGTGGAAAAGAACTTATGTCTAGTCAAATGTTTAATATACATCTTGTACCGTAACCAGAATATTTTCTCATTTGGTCTATGAATTACAGGATGAAGACAATCAAAATCTAGCGAACTGGCATGTAAAGGTTATTAAAGCTTTGTGGTGGAAGTTGAAGTTCGCATTTATGACTGCTCAGTTTTCAGAAGTTCACGTTCCTAGATTGCCACAGTAGCTGAATACTGCAACAGAAACTGTAAAATGTTTGTGGTCTGCAGATGCCCCATTGTTGCGTTCATTATCAGTGGCCATCAACGTCCTTATTACCTTTTATACCTAGCATCATCGACATATAGTGATTTTAAGCAGGGATCAAGGTGCGGATCTCTGAACACGGAACAAGGTTAAGCCAAGTATTATTTTTAAGAAGGATAAGTCATGTGTGTGATATGTATGGATGAAGAAAATTCGTGGCACGCAGACAAGTTGTTGAATTATTTAAATTCCAAAAAGTTTATCCTAGAGCAGAATTCGAGTCTTCGACCTTTAGATTTCTGGCAGTGCTCTACCAACTGAGGCTATCGAGAACACATGTTCGCAACTGAATTACAAGATACTGCTCTTTCTACAAATCAATGTTAATATTACACCTACAAACTCTGACGTTTACAAGGTTTCGGATGAGTTTGTACTACTGATAACCTTCCCTACATATTCTAACCTATAAACTTACCCAACATCTTGCAAACGCTGGAGTTTGTTGAAGTGAGTTGGTACTACTAATAATGAACGAGTTCTCCTATACCTTCTAACCTACCAGTTTACTCAACACCTTGCATACGCCAGAGCTTGTGTATGTAATATTAACATTGATTTCTATAAAAATCGGTAACTCGTAATGCAGTTGCGAACATGTGTTCTCGGTAGCTCAGTAGGTAGAACACTGAACGACTTCCAAGATATCGCAGGTTCTAATCCTGTTCGAGGATAAGCTGTTTCGGGAAATTGGATAACTTAACAACTTCTCTGCACGCCACGAAATTTCTACATAAAAACATATCACAGACATGATAATCTTGAAAAATATTGTTTGGCTTAACTTTGTTCAACGGTCGGAGATCCTCACCTTGATCCCTGTTCAAAATCGCTATATGTTGATGATGCTAGATATAATTAATACTTTGATGACCACTGATAATGAATGAGCTCTCCTCCACCTTCTAACCTACTAAACTCACCAAATACCTTGCAAGCGCCGAAGTTTGTAGGTATAATATCAACATTGATTTCTAGAAAAAGCAGTATCCTGTAATTCAGTTGCGAACATGTGTTCTCGGTAGCCTCACTGACCGGAAATCTGAAGGTCGAAGGTTCGAATCGTACTCTAGGATAAACTTTTTCTGGAATTTGAATAACTTAATAACTTTTCTGCACGCCACGAATTACTTCATTAGAATTATCGTATCCTGTCTTATATCGAGTCAAATTCTTAGTTATTCCAAAATAAATTTGGGAATCGATGGTTCATATGATACAAGACCTGAGAATTTATAGTTGAGGAGCTATTGTCCGACGAATGGAAATATAATTTAGGATCTCATGGTCCGTTTCTTACAAAATTCAAAAATAAACTCAGTTAACGTTTCTAAGTGATTTGATTCTTAATAATCAGAAATCAGGATTTTATTCAAGCCTTATGAGAAGTGAAATTTAAAGAGTGCTAAATCCGCAAAAAGTGTAGCCTGTTTCTTTATATGCTAATATTGTCTGATTACATTTTGCTCCACTAAACAGATAAGACAGATTTAACATATACAAAATAAATCTGGAATTTGTCTAAAACATGAATACAGTATGTTCTAAATGTTTTGCTTCAAGCAGCAAAGAATCACCTATAGTTGAATGTGATGGATGTAAGAAAAATATTTGTAAAATATGCTCAGCACTTACTTCTTCAGAAATAAAAGTTCTAGCTCTCAAAGAGAGGCTAATGAAATATTTCTGTGAGGAATGCTCAAAATTTCAAACATTTGTGTTACTCCAAACTATCATTGAAGACAAAAGTAAACTTATAGAGAGCAAAGATAAAATAATTGAGCTTTTACAAAAGCAACTTGAAGAAGTCACTAATCAAAATAAATTACATATTACTCATTGTCAAGATAAAAGCAAGACTTTAACTTATGCTGAAGCCGCTACTAAGCCACCAGTTAGGTGAGTGTACCTTGTCTGATTATAAAGCCTAGTAGAAACCAAACTTGTCAGCAAACAAAACGAGATCTTGAGCAAAATATAGATCCTAGCAAAATATCTGTAGGGGTAGAATTAGTTAGGAACAGAAAAGATGGCTCAGTTTAAATAAAATGTAAGGCACGTGCTGCTACTGAAAAGATGAAACCGAATTAAACAAGAATCTAGGATCTAATCATGAAGTGGAAGAAACTAAGTTAAGAAAACCTAGCCTTATGATTTCAAACATCAGTGTAGAGATGAAAAAAGAAAATATTGTTGATGCCATCATCAATCAAAATGAATACCTAACTGACCATGATTTTATAGAAGTGAAAGTGTTCAACATGACAAGAAAGGGTGACAGCAAGTATGTAGTTGTATAATGTGATGCATCAGCTTATAAAAAAATTCTAGAATTAAAAGAAGTTTGTATAGGCTGTACCATCTGTCGTGTATATGAAAATCTGCATCTAGTACGATGTACCAAATGCATGGGGTACAATCACAAATCACTTGAATGTAAAAATACGACTATTATCTATGTAAAATGTTCAGAACCTTATGATGCACGAGATTGTACGAATCAAATTTTAAAATGTAATATTTGCTCACTTAACAATATTAAATATAAAACAAATTTCAGCACCAATCATGAGGCATTTAATATCGAATGCCCGATATATATATATATATATATATAAAGCACATCCAAATCTTAAAAGAAAGAACAGATTATTCAACCTAATTTATGTATTTTGGTATAATTACTTATTTTATAAAAAACTAAATTTTTATTTTTTGCATAATAACATAAGAAATAGAACATTATGAATGAATAACTACTTGTATAGAATTACCAAGGATTCTGTTTTGAATTGTAGTACAATCTTTGCTATTTTTCTTGTTACTAATTTGAGTTAAATTAAGATATGAAAATATCGCATATCAATACCCGATCACTTTTATCAGGATTTAATCATTTTACTGAGATTATAGGAAGTAACGATTTTGATGTTATAGCAGTTACAGAGACATGACTTAATGAGGAAATCTCGTCCAATGATGTGGGTTTGCCTGGGTATCAGTTTATTCGTAAAGATCGGCTAAACAGTAGAGGTGGTGGTGTCGGTGTTTACTTGAGACAGAGTCTTCAAACAGAAATAATTGTATTTGATACCAATTTCAAAAGTAACCTAGAACACATATGGGTGGAATGTAAATTATCTCAAAATATCTTATTTTTTGGAATATTTTATAGACCCTCTAACAGGAAAAATAAACCTTCTAGCTTGAGTTTATTTACTGAAGATATTGAATCTATTCTTTCTTATTTGGCACCGCAAGCAGATATTTTAATTTGCCTAGGTGATATGAATGTCAATTTACTTAATGAGAATAATCCAATATCACACTGTTTTGAATCCTATGGTTTTACTCAAGTTATTGAAGAACCAACGAGAATTGGACAAAACAGTAGTTCTCTACTTGATCCAATTTTTATCAAATGTCCTCTAGATTTCATTAAACGCTCTGGTACTATCAATGCTGACTTACTTAGTGATCATATGTGGGTATACTCTGAAATTAATATTGATTCTAAAAAACTTGAACCTGAGCTTGCTACTTACAGAGACTTCAAATATTTTAATGAATTTGTGTTCTGAGATGATCTCCAAAGGAAACCTTGGCATAATATATTTTATACTCTTGATATCAATGCTAAAGATTTCATTAAAAATTTAATGAAGAGACGTAATAAAGCACTTTCAGTTTTTAAAAGTACAAGAAATATGGAAGATTGGCAAAATTATAAAAAACTTCGAAACCTCACTTTGTCTGAAATTCGAAAATAGAAAAAGACATACTTGAATAACGTTGCAAATCAAAATAATATTAGATCGACCTGGTCTGCATTAAAAACATTAAATATAAAGAATAATAAAGTCAACACAATACCTAAAGATTTTTCATGTCCAAGCGCAATTAATGATTACTTTACATCTTTTTATAAAGAAAATGATAAAATTTGTCTCAACAAAATTAATTTTTATGGAAATAACATCTACTTTGACAAAAACAATATTTTTAACTTTCAGTTAGTTACTATTGAGGAAGTACACAAGATATTGTATAACATAAAATCTAATGCCCATGGTAATGATGGTATATCCCTAAATATGTTGAATTACTCAAGTTCAGTCGTTATACCTTATATTACTCATATCATAAATAGTTGTATTGAGAAAGGAGTTTTTCCTTATCTCTGGAAGGAGGTTATTGGCTGTCCGATCCCTAAAGTATCAAAACCAGAATCATTAGCAGATGTTCGCATCATTAGCATCTTACCTACAATATTAGAAGTTTTGGAGAGGATAATCTTTAACCAAGTGTATGAATTTGTAAATGAGTTTAATTTAATACCTGATTGTCAAACCGGTTTTCGTAAACATTTTAGTACAGCTACAGCTCTAGCTAATGTAACTGATGATATTCTTAGTGCCCTAGATAAACATCTTGTTAGTGTTCTGGTATTGTTAGACTTCTCAAAAGCATTTGACACTATTAATAACAGATTACTCTGTGCGAAATTAAAATATTATGGTTTTTCGTCTGAAGCACAGGAATTTATTAAATCGTATCTGACTGAGCGCCGCCAAAAGATTAAAGTTAGGAATGATTTTTCAAATAGCACACTTATTAAATCCGGAGTACCGCAGGTATCTATCTTGGGCCCATTATTGTTTATTATTTATACATCCGATATACTGAAAGCTGTGAAACATTGTACTATACAAGCTTATGCCGATAACTCTCAAGCATATTCCAGCTTCCAAAAAAAGGACATTCAACATGCTCAACAATTAATCAATAATGATCTTCAGCTTATTTATAATTTATACTCTAGAACATAACCTTCTCTTAAACCCTGCCAAATGTAAAGTTATATTACTTTGTGCCAGGGGAACCTATCAAGATGTGAGTTCGAACATTAATATTCATATTAACAATTGCACTTTACCAGTGGTTAATTTGGTTAACAATTTGGGAACACCACTGGATAATGAACTAAGATTCAAGGATTATGTATCCAAATTGTTGCAGAAATCATATGCATTGTAACGAAGCTTAAATTTTGAAAGATTATTTAATTTAGATCAGGCAATAAATACGGATGTTACATGTAATCTCAGTTAGAACAGTTCATTATTTCAATAGATATGAATTAATTCAGAATGTGTATTCCGTGATTGTCACTTGTATAAATCTCCGTAATTTCGAATAAGTATAATTATTCAAATAGATGAATCAAATTCATGTCCGTTCAAAATTGCATTTCATTCCGATAAAATATGTTGCAAAAACAGGGGTCTGGCCAGTTGAGACACCAAACTTTGAACAGCCTTATGTATAAAAAAGGCGAACAACCAAAAAACTCCGATAACACTTGCTTAGTCCGCCGAGAGAAACTACCGGAGCGTCATGTGAGCGAATTTTAGATCTAAAAAGTAGCGTCACTTTTATACATTGTTCGGGGCATAAGTAAAAAACCCTGGGCACAAAATAAGGGATTGGTGGAGCGGACCTGTCCAGAACCTCGGAAAACATATAAAAGCCGTAACAGCCAAAAGATCGCTGTCTTGTGATTTCGATTTAGAATCAGTACCGTTGCCTTCTTTTGTGATTTCGATTTTCAATCGGTACCGTTAAAGTGTGATTATCATATTAGAATCAAAGTGAAATAATTATTATCCGAGTTCAAGTCAGATTTGAAAAAGTGAATTACCAATAGTGTTCCGTTTAAGTGAAATTTTGTATAAGGTAAATGGCTTAATATTTCATATCCTGGCATTACGATATATCTTCCGAATCCGAACCGACCGTATTTAAAATGTTTGATATATCGTAGTGCGTTTTAACAACATTTCAAGTAATATGGCTATCTGAATATTTACCGAATACCCCTATTACGCTAGGACCTGTTTTTTATTCGTACTTTTCCGCAAATTGATCATTCTGAATCATTCATCAACCGATCCCGTACCGCTGAATTGAATTTAGTGACCGAACTTATCGTAGAGTTGATATCTTGAAAGAGTTTTCATTTACCGTTTGAGCTTCATTACATTTTCCGTCTGTGTGTAATTTTGTGAAATAATACCGTTCAATTGCATTTAAATTGATTATTCTGAAAGTGTACTTGTTATATTTATTACATATTTTATTATTTGGAATTCCCCGTTTTATTGAATTATTTCTGCTCCATCTTCAAACGAGCTAAGTTATAACCAGGTATCAATTGTAATTAAAGCCTACAATTTCGATACTGTTTTCTGCCCATTGGACTCTGGTTATACTTCACTGTAGCTACAGGGACAAGGCTATCTATAGATAGCATAGTGACACGCCTTGTGGAGAAGACCCTAGCAGAAGTCTTCAAAAAGGAGTAAACCTTTAGAAAATCTGGCGCCCGAGGATTCGAAGCTTATCGCAGTAAGCAATTCACCGAAAAGTCGCAAAGAACACGTCATAGCATCCTTAAGAATGCTCTATTATTCTCGGCATTATCTCAAGTTTTCTTTGAAGAGATACTTAGTGGAAACACTTGTTCTCTCACATTTTAATTATTGTGATTTCATATATGGACCATGTCTTGACAATCTTAATAAAAGACGATTGCAACTTGTGCATAACTACTGCTGTAAATTTATTTTTGGATTACCAAAATATGATCACATATCAGTGAAAATGAGACAGCTAGGATGGTTAATGATGGAGGAATGTAGAAAATTACATTCAGGCTGTTTCATTTGTAATTTATTCAAATACCCTCCTTCTGTTCAACTAAAAACTGATCCCAAGATACAATGTTCATCACGTTAATATAAGGCACAATTATTTATTGACTATGCCTCAACACTCAATGGCTATTTTTCAAAGGAGCTTCTCCCATAATGCAGTGAAACTTTATAACACACTGAATATTAACATGGATAACATTAGTTTTATTAGTACAAGTACAAACTTAAATCATTACTCTCTAATGATCGAACTAATTTAATTAATTAATCGGAATTACTCATTTTTTTTTCTTCTCTTCTATTCTAACTTGAGAGGGGTTAAGTGTAAGAATAGCAATTATGGTAAACTTCGACACTTTCACGTTCGGATTATTGTTTACATTATATTGATTTTTTTATAAGTACATTTTATTGTATAATACATTTATTGTAATCATTCACTTATTTTCAATAAAGACGATTATTATTATTATTATTATTATTACTTGGTCACCTTATCTTTGAGAATAATAATTTTTATTCCATGTCTTCTGACTATCGTATTTTGGGGATACATGATATTGTACCTCATCAATTATATTCGTGATATAAGTGGAAGGTATTACTTCACCATTTCGACGAACCTATTTTAGTGATAATGCTTCAGTATTGTGGGAATCTATATTCGCGCTTGGGATATACGGTTGATATTAACAGCTAGACAGCAAGAGGTACCTACTCGAACTTAGCAGTTTCGAGCTGGATCTCTCTGTTGCTGGGATGGTCGCTACTGACCTCCTTTGTCGTTGATATGGCTGCCTTGGCCATCTTGCCATTTCAGTTGTTCTAGAAGTGGCATCCCTCTAGCTCTTCCGTTTCTAGTTCTTCATCGCCTCTTGGTTCTTGGATTCAAATATTTTTCCCTTTTTTCAGATCATTCCAACAGAAAAATAATAAGATTGAGAAGCATGGGGCCACGACAAGGATGAATTATGGACAGGGGTGTACAATGCCTGTGATATTAATAAAAGTTTTTCATGTTTTCTATCTACTTTTTTATATTATTCTAACAAATATTTCCCAAAGTTTCAAGTAAAAGAAAAAAATTCAAAAACATACTCATTCAATAGTCCAGAACTAATGGAAGTTAAACGACAGCTTATTATCTATCAATCTTTATCAAATCACAATAAAGTTTACAAAATTCCATTTAATAAACTCAAATCTAGATACAATATCTTATTACAGGAAATAAAGAAAACATATTTCAGTAACAAACTCAGTAATTCAAGTAACAAATCCAAATCAATGTGGCAGGTCATAAGAGAAGTAACAAACACAAATACAAACAAAGAATATGTTTCAGAAAATCCTCATAAAAGAGCAGAAGATTTTAATTTACTTTTTGTTAATAGTGCTACTTGTCTCTGCAGTCGTACTGTACTAAAGTTTCAAGTAATAAAAATACGTTTCATAATAAGTCTATGTTTTTGAGCCCTGTCACAGTGGATGAAATTTTATCAGTTATCAAAAATATGAAAAATAAAAAAAGTACTGGCATTGACGACATACCTATTAATATTTTAAAACAATGTATTCATCACATTGTTAATCCACTGTCTTTCCTAATTAATAAATCGTTCGAAACAGGAAGCTAAAAGTAGCTATTGTTAAACCGCTATTAAAAAAGGGTGATCCAAGCGACCTCACAAATTATCGGCCAATTAGTTTATTAACATGATTTTCCAAACTTTATGAATATCTCATGGCTAACAGATTAGTTTATTTTTTTGATAAATACAGTTTATTCTCGGAAAACCAGCATGGATATTTAAAAAACAAATCTGTCAATACAGCTTTGTTTGATTTTGTTAATGTAATGTTTGAAGCTCTGGAGTCTGGAGATGTAACCTGTGGTATTTTCATGGACTTGTCCAAGGCTTTCGATTGTGTAGATCACGAAATTCTATTGAACAAATTATGCGTCTATGGTGTACGTCAGGGGTCTTCACCCTTTCTTAGTTAAAGGGCCAATATTTTATTTCACATCGTTCGAAGGGCCGCAATGCCCCACTTCACTTTACCACCTCACCGATAATATAAATAACAGACATGTTAATTAAGATTTTCTTTATTCATTAGAAAATAATCAGGATACAGATCAGTGGGATGATTGACACTGTTTATTTTTAACGAGATTGTCGATATTTGCTTTAATTTTTGAGGTTGCGATCCGCAGACTACCTTCCAGATGTGCATCCGTAATTCTTGTTCTAGTTTTGGACTTGACATTTTTCATACGCGAAAATAACTGCTCGCATACATATGTGCTGCTGAGAAGTGACATCATCTTCAGGGCGTGATTTCGAGTCTCAGGAAATGAATTCTCATCGACGTATTTAGAATAGAAATCAAAAAGGTCCGTGTTGTTGTATTTCTCTTTAAGTTCGGTATTGCACTGCAAATCTATTAATTCCATTTGAAAATTTCCGGGCATGTCTTCAACAGATACACTTAATGGCCGGGCAAACAAATTAATATCATTTTCATGGCTTCTGAAGTCAGCAAACCTTGATGTGAACTCTGTTTTGAGCATTTGTAATGCTGTGGCATACCTGTCCACGTTTACACATCCACAACTTGACAATTTGGGAGAGTGCGTGAAATCTTTTTTCAGTAACTGATATCTCCATAAATCCAGTTTTGACTCAAATGCTTTCAACGTGTCAAATAAGTTATTAATAAGATTATTTTTCCCTTGTAATCTTGTATTCAGATCATTCAGATGCTGTGTGATATCAGTAAGAAATCCGAAGTCGCGCAACCAGTCGGGGTCACTGAATTGCGGAATTGGTTTTCCTTTATTTTCCATAAATGTTGCAATTTCATTCTTGAGATCAAACACGCGTTTCAGCATTTTGCCTCTGCTTAGCCACCGAACATTTTTATGTCGAACTTTTGGAAACTGATTTAATTTTGTTTTAAGGAGGTTTCAAGTCCGCTTAGAATAGTATAAGCCATAAAATGGGAGTGGATTGCACATTGCACATCCACTAGTTTGTTCATAGTAGTTCTGAATGTGCTTTTATATGATTTATTTGGATATTCAAAAATTTTCTTCCACTTATTACAAATCCTGGAAGTTGAGAGACCATGTACAGAAGTGTGCAAGGCAGTCAGCAAGGATGAGGTCCGACAAGATCTTGTCGGTTCCAAAAACTTTGCTGCTCCCGGCCCTGACGGCATTAACATATGGTGGTGGAAGAAATTTCCTTCCACTCACCGTGAGTCTTTGCCTCATGGCTCAGAGAGAAGCGGCATATTCCAAGCTGGGCTGTTGAGGAGTACACTGTGCTACTTCCAAAGAGTGGAGATTTGTCGGATCCCAAGAACTACCGGCCGATCACTTGTCTCAACACCTGCTACAAGTTATTTACACGTATCTTGTATGCTAGGTTGTTGAAATCGATCGGTCCGGTGATTAATAACATCAGCGAGCAGCGTGGGGCAAAGAAAGACATGGAGGGTTGCCGGGAAAACCCGTGATAGATAGATCTATCACTCAGGACTCCATACTCTACAAGCGCAACCTTTTCATGGCCTGGATTGACTACCGCAAGGCATTTGATACAACATCACATGAGCTACTATTATACTTGCTCCAATGCCTTGCGGTACCAACCCCACTGGTGAGATGCATAGAACATCTGTTTCCACTCTGGGAAACCCGTTTTGCTATTACATCAGGCACACGACGAGTCTTGACAGAGTTGGTAACATTCAAGAGGGGAGTTTTCCAAGGAGACTCCTTGAGTCCCCTCTTGTTCAACATATCACTGCTGCCGCTCTCCATTGCTTTAAGACGGACTCGTGGATATTACTCTGGACCACCGAACGACCGGATGCATCAAATCGCCCATTTATTTTACGTGGATGATTTGAAACTGTATGCCTCTGGGGAGAAGAACCTCCATCAATCTCTCAATGTGGTTCAGAAATATACACGAGCCGTAGGCATGGAGTTGGAATTGAACAAATGCGCAGTGTTTCATTTGAGGAGATGACGATCTCCGGAAGTGTACGAGAATATGCTGCTTGCCGACGGAAGCATCTTCAAACACCTTGATGCTGGAGAGACCTATCGATGCCTGGGAATTGAACAGCGTCCTAATTATGACGCTTCCCGGGTAAAGGTGGCTCTCCGCGGCAAATACAGAAACCTTGTTCAGAAGATTTGGTCTTCCGAACTTCCGAGTGAGAACAAGGTGTCTGCAACAAATATGCTTGCCGTTCCAGTCCTGCTCCACTCTTTTGGAGTGGTGCAATGGACGGTCGATGAGCTGCATAGACTCGACAAAGACACCCGGAAAATGATGCATATCCATCACAGTTTGCATCCTAGGTCGTCCGTTCTCCGCATTTATCTCCCACGTCATCGGTGAAGAAGGGGACTTCTCAGTCTGGAGGGTCAGCATCGAAGTGTGGTTCTGAGTATAGCTTGTAGAGTTCTCAGGAGCACGGACCCCTTCCTGTGCCTTGTTAAAAGTCACGAATTGGCCGGAGTGATGGCACTTATCGTTAAGGCAGCAAAAAAAGCTGCGGAAGAACTTGGTCTCGAATTTCTCACCTGAAAGCCCAGATAAATGCCGCGGAGCAAGATCTTATGCTCAGGCGACATGTTGACAAGCCGATACATGATGTTTTCTATCGAAACATCGAAACGCTCGGCTTGTCAACTAGGCTGACCTTCGGCTACCTAAGGTCAGCCGGGCTTACATTCAAAACTGAGGGATTTACCGCAGCTTGCCAAGATGGCGTAATTAACACCTTGGTCTATCGCCGTGATGCGATGGTAGTGCAGGTCCCTGATGTCAGCTGCAGGGCCTGTCGAAAGGCGCCTGGGACGGTTTCCCACCTTCTGTCGGCATGTCCGGCCAAAGCGGCCTCGGCGTACACCCATCGCCATAATGCGGCTTTACGGGTGCTGTATTACCAACTAAGGCACTCGTACGGAATAGACCAAGAGACGGTGCTACCTTACATGTCAGGAGATATTGAGTCCGTTGTCGGAAACGAAAAATGCCAGATCTTCTGGAATTATCCGTTTCCGACCGTCAGGTCCATACAAGCAAATAGGCCTGACGTTGTCCTCCTCGATGAACTAATCAAGACTATGTATGTCATCGAATTCTCCGCTCCGGCAGAGAAGAACATAGTCTTGAAAGAGGAGGAAAAATGGGCAAAATATCAAGATCTCCTGTTCGAGCTCCGCGCACGCTATACCCAGGCCACAAGGTCGTATTAGTGGTTCTGATCATCGGTGCTTTGGGCGAAATTCGGTCTTCGCTGCGTTCAAACTTGAAGATCATTCCGGCCTGTAGGAACTCGGCGCAGATCTTGATAGACCGGATGCAAAAGGCAGTCATTCTGGGTTCAAGAATACTTAGGGCACACGATTTAGGAACCTGAAGCTACTTACCGACCGGTGGGAAGGAGTAGCTTCGGTTTACCGCCTCTTAGGTTTTTTCTGTGGCGCGACTGCTGCGATGTCGTCGGAGCTCGCAGCAGCCCCGACCAGGTTTGAATGTAAGAAAAAGAGGTATATATATATATATATATATATATATATATATATATATATATATATATACGCCTAGATCTTCCAGACTCCACGGTCGAATCACCTGAAGATGGCAAATGCGACTTTGCCGAAACGTCGTGAAATTGGTCCTTTTGAGTACATTGATCCACACAACGCGGATCAATACCCGAGAATCCAGTTCTATATATATATATATATATATATATATATATATATATATATATATATATATATATATATATGTTTCTTCTTAGGTTCTCGCGGACGTAATGTGTAGAACTGGATTCTCGGGTATTGATCCGCGTTGTGTGGTTTCGGTCCTTTTGAGGACATATATATATATATATATATATATATATATATATATATATATATATATATATATATATATATATAGGGCATCGAATCGCATTGTGTTCATCAATGATCTACTATCCTTTCAGAGGTTTATATTTACAAAAATATAAAAATCTAATAGGACCGAAGTGGTGTAATTGGTAAACACCTTGGACTAGAAATCCAGAAATGTGGGTTCGAATCCCGCCTATGGTTTAATCTTTCACGTTTATTCATCTTTATAATCCTATGTTAAATTATCTAAGTTATCTTCATATTTCAGAAAATTTAATTCCATATCTCTTAAGTTACATATATATATATATATGTATATATATATATATATATATATATATATATATATATATATATATATATATATATATATGTAGAACTGGATTCTCGGTTATTGATCCGCGTTGTGTTCGCCTAGATTTTCCAGACTCTACGGTCGAATCACCTGAAGATGGCAAATGCGACTTTGCCGAAACGTCGTGAAATTGGTCCTTTTGAGGACCGAAACCACACAACGCGGATCAATACCCGAGAATCCAGTTCTACACATTACGTCCGCGAGAACCTAAGAAGAAACATATATATATATATATTCTCGCATTTTAGGGGTCGACAATGAATATCCATGAGTTATGACATTGTCAAGAGAATTTCGGTTATCATTGAAAATATGATACATCGATTTCATTGTTGCTCTAATGCTGTTGGAAGATTTAACTCGCCTGAGCTCATCTCAACATGTCAAATGGTGGAGATATTTCATTTTTGAGTTATTATTCGAGAAACGTATTTAAGACTTACGTGATAATTGTCAACAGGACCATGTGTATGGCGGCATATTGGCAAATTTGAAAAGAACCTCTATTTCTAGAAGTTCAGTTTCCTGAAACAAAAAATAAATGTTGAAGTTGGTAGAGGGGTTTCAGTACATCAACACACGGACGAATTCAGAATAATCATAGAAAAATGATGAAACCACCACTCTGACTAGAAATATGTAACAATATCCAGATTGCTGGAATCCAAAATTCGAAATATATTCTTATCTTATCCGACAAGCTTATTCAGTCTTTATGATCCTGTATATGATGGAGCGTGTACAGTTAGTCAATTGCTTCTGAAAAAAGGGATAAATTATGATTTTACATCTTTGACAATTATTATTATTGCATGAATGGATCCTCTTGTTTTATAGTCAATGATAGTGATTGTTATTATTGTATTAAAATGGAATATTGTGATAGATGGTCACGCATACAGTCTTAAAGTTAATGTTCCACCATCGGAGATTATAGTCACTTCTATATCATAGTTCAGTAAACATGAATCAAAGAGTGAATTCATAAATATTCATGATGTAATCTCAATGAACACATATGCAAGCTTGACTAGATTGTTAAATCTACGATCTCCGAAAAAAAATGGGAAACTTGATTCTGAAAAGTCGGCACATAACATTGTCTGGTGAATATGATATGGATTAGGAATAAACATAGAAACTGTTGCATCGGCATGTTGTAGCCGATACGAATACGAAACGATGTTCTCATTCACACACATGACTACATTATAATAATTTAGTAATATGGATATCTTATGTTGACAGCATTATTATCACTTGGTCTCAGGAAAGGCTGCTATATAATTCCTCCCTCCCTAGAACGAAGCTTCCTCTGGAAGTTGGACTTTATTTCCTTGTAGTGGGAGTTGAATGGTAGGAGTTTTCTTTGGACTTCGATCTTTTCTCCATAATTTTGCTATAGCGGAAATTGCTATTATTGTTAATCCTATGTATACGATAATTGTCCAGATGCTTGGGATGTGGTATTTGAAGGATTCTTCTATAATAGGTATAATATTGTTTGATGGAAGGTCTTTCAAATTAAAATCCTTTAAATCTACTCTGAATTTGGTGACATAATTTTGTCTGTGTTCCAATTTTAATTCATTAATCACAAGAGGTTGTATAGGAACGTCATCACATGATTGTGGAAATACGTTTCACATGTGTGAATCAGGTAGATTCACGTTAGTTGCCTGGTTTCTGTTCCTTCTTGACATTGAATTTTGATTTCTCCTTTGTGAGGGAATATTCCAAGATATTGATTAATTTCAGGGATAATTTCCATAAGGTTTTCTGGAATATTCAATTGAATATTGTCTTGAATTTCCATTTAGTAATATTTCCTTCTCGCATAATGCGTTATGGTTAATTTGGATGTAATTAGGACAATTTCATATTTTGCCTTTCGTACAAATATCGTTTAGAAGTTTAATAATGTTGTCTCCAGATATCAATAGATATTTTATATCGGGAATTATCGTAATAAGTTTTATTATTCGTATTTAGTTGGAATTAGGTGTAAATAGTAGATTTCGAACTCTTTTGTCAAAATCAATTGGGACTGACAAGAAATAATTAATTGAGGAAGATTCGATTTTACAATAATTTTTATCATCGATTCGAAATCTAATTTGTTTCCGTATTTTAATCCAAAAGGTGGACTTTCATCGTAGAGTGAAGATATTTTTTGTAATGCAAAGAACAGATCTCTAGATTTCATTAATCATTATACTGGGATGTAGAGTATTCAATTTGCAGAATGTGATGGAGTTGTCAACATCTTGTAAGATGTTCAAAATAGTATTATAAAGTATCAACAATTGATTATATAAGTCTTTTGCGAATAGGATATCTCCAGTTATAGCTACACGTTTCACTAATATACCCAATCGAAGAATATTTGATTTTAGCACCATTTCGTTATGATGTATGTCCTATACAGTATTATTAAAATTTTCGATAATTCTTTGATTGAGAGAGTATTGCAGTTTTAATTGTTTTGTATATTATGTTGATTGGTTCGCATATATTCCAAAATTTTATTGAACTTTTCGTCTTCTTGTGCGTCTAGGTTGCTAGTAAACATTTTGATAACAGAACCTAGTCCGTTGATTGTACCTTTTATGTTTCTGACTTTACCAGAATGTATATCGATATTCTTTGTTTTTTCTTTGATAATAATTTGACTGTATGTTACCATTTTGTTGTAGTTATCTGGTTCGTGAGAGTAAAGTGTATTGTTTACAGTGGTTGACTTAAGATTTTCGTACTGGGTGCTTAAAGTATTATATTTATCGTATAAGGGCTGCAGATTGTAGTTTTGGATGAATAATGTTCAGTTGTTGCAGCTTGGCCGGCCCTAGATTAATTGATAGAAGCCCCAAGTTCAAAGTTATATTTTTCATGTCTGCTCCTCGTCCAACTGAGACGGACCTGGAATATAAGTTTTGTGGTAAGGTCATTTAATATTAGATGGGTGAATATTTTTCGTTGTGTTACCATGTTTGGATATTATCTTGGCGGTTTGAAATTTTTGTCAATACGTTTTATTCAGGTTCGAATTTATTATTGGTTTTGCGTTGCTCCTGTTTATTTCGTACATACACCTGTTCGTGAATATCTCGTAGAGTTTCTCGATGCTTATTCGTTTTATTAATTACTCGTTACTGTAGTTCGAAATATAATTATTTGCCAATTGTTTAATCTGGTTCAATGTTAAAAGGAGATTCAGTTTGTAAGTGATCGGTTGTAACTTCGTAAGGGCATAGATTACAGGGTGTATTGAATTATTGTAGACTAGTAAAGCATGATTGATTTTTGTTTCTGTATGTTTATTTCGATATTCTCTTTGATTATTCAACGTCGGTTCTCATAATAAATGTGTTTTGGTGCCATTACTGCAGACTTATTTCATACTCAGAATTTGAATTAATGATTGATTTGAACGGGTGTCTTTAACCTTAATTCATACTTCCACATTCGAATTTACTACAGAAAATAAGCGAACGAGCTACGGGTTATAACGTCTGATTCGCAGATGTGGAAGGATCCCAGAAGAAGATCAGAGCTAACGGCTCCCACTAACCTAGCAACATTGTAGGGTGCCATAATAGCAAATTTTCACATTGGAATTATACAAAGGGATGCCACATTTACACAAAAAGCGTAGATGCATTTTGTCTTTTCTTCATATAATTTTTATATATAACAAAATTAAAAATAAAATAAAATATGACGCTGTTCAAAATGAGTGCGGCAAATTTGTTGATACATAGATGGATTGATGAAACACAATGATGAATAATTTCAAAATTAGTTGAGTTTTTTTAAAAGACATAAAAATAAATAGTTTTGAAATCAGTTCAAATGAATCATTAATTCTCCATTACATGTGAATGAATAAACGTCACTTACATTATTCAGATGGATGCATACATACACACTCGAGAAGAAAGTTTAAATATCTCACTTTTCTTCTGTCGGTGGCTTATATACACTTTAATGATGAGATTCAGCAGTTCAGGATTCACATGATAAACTTGTTAAATAATCTTCTGAATTGTTAACCGGTCAATAATCACCCCCAAGAAAACACAATTTTCAAATTTAGTGAGAGAGTTATTAATTACTCCAAAATCATATTCTCAAAAGAAGAACTTTGTTTACTCAGTAAGGGACCAATGTATTCTCCACATATTCAAAGTAACACTTTTTTAGAAACTAGTATTGCTGAGGTAGAATTAGCCTTAAAAAATATTAGCTCGAATAATTCTAAATTAACAAAATTAGAAATAGGAAATCACTTTTATCAACTAAAAACAATTAAATCATACAGATACATCTGAAATCAAATCAATTAATCAAAAACTGAAAGAAAACAATTTAACCCTTACAAAGGCAGATAAAAAGAATGCAATAATAATCATCCCTAAACGAGATTATGAGGATAAAATGTCAGTACGTAAAGACCCAACTAACCTTTTCCAATTGAAAACAAAACAATTCCTACAAAATAGTGAAATTTTATTTGACAGTGGTTTCGAAAAATATGAATTCATTAATAGCAATCCTTGCTCTCCTAAACTATAGGGACTCAAAAATCATAAAGAAAATGCCCCCATACGACCTGTAGTGTCTTACATCAATAGTCCAACAAGGGACCTTGCAATGAATTAAATCAGAAATTCAAGAAATTCACTAATTTTAAACCTGAATTTACTGTTAAAAGCTCTTTAGAATTGTCCGAATTAGTCAAAACACACCATATACCAACCAATGGTTTTTTAGTTTCCTTTGATGTTTCAAACATATTTTCAAATATTCCAACTTCAGAATGTAAGTCTCTAATCAGAAGCATTTTAGATAGATCACATATTAGCCCTTTAATACAAAATGAAATAGTACTCGCGTTTGACCTATGCTTGAGTCAAAACTATTGTCAATTTGATAATAAGTTTTATGTACAGAATTCAGGTCTCTCTATGGGTAACCCATTGAGTCCACTATTAGCAGACATTTTCAAGTCTGATCTGGAAGACAAAATTATGAACTGCACACTAGCAAAAAAACATATTCAATTTTGGTATAGGTACGTAGATGATGTACTTGCCTTCTTCAAAGGCACATTCAGTCAATTAAATTCCTTTCTTTCATTTATTGACCAACTTCACCCAAAAATTGAATTCACGTTAGAAACAGAAAAAGATAGAACAATAAACTTTTTGGATTTAACACTAATACGTGACCATAATAAAATAAACTTCAATATCTACAGGAAACCCACAGACATCACTATTCCGAACTCATCGTTTAGCCCTCGTAGCCATAAATTAGCAGCATATCACTCAATGATCCATAGAGCATTTTCGATACCATTGTCAATAGAACACCTCTCTATTGAGTTGAACACGATCGAACGAATAGCCATCAATAATGGTTTTCCGGTAAACAATAACAATTAACTTTCTATAAAATTTATCCGCGTATAAAACGCATAGATATAACCACTAAATTCATCTCTTTGACATATTTTGGTACAGTAAGCGAACATATTGCTAACATTTTATCACGCCATAATTTTAAAATCAGTTTCAAACCTTTCAAAGACAAAATCAATAAATATAGAAAACCTGGAGTTTGTAAGATGATTTGCCCAGACTATGATGACTTTTATATGGGTAGAACTTGTCGGAATTTCAAATTAAGATACGAAGAACCTTTTCGCTCGTTTAGACTCAACAAAACTGACTCAACCTTTGCTAATCATTTTTTACAAACTGGTCATACTTTCCCTAATTTAGATAGCCTAAGCATTTTACATAACCAAATTGGAGGTTTTAAATTGAATACATTAGAATCAATAGAGATTTATGATGGTGTCAAAAACTCTAATAATATAATAATAATAATAATAATAATATTCATTCATTTGCTAATAAATACATTGAATAGGTACATGTTGTTATAACAAATGAATATAATGATCCACTTAAGCATTGCATTCAATTCTTGAATGTGGTATATACATATTAAATATAATTAATGCACTTGTTTATATAATAATTTGATAGCTACCTAATGTTAAATACTTAAATCTAAATACATACAATCTACAATAAAATACTAAACTAAATAAGATTTTAAATAATAAAATGTATGTAACAATTTTTTAAAGCAAAAGGTAATTCTCTGAATTCTAAAGCTTCTGTGGTAAGTATTAAAATATCGTTTTGGAAAATTCATGTAAGTATTTTATCTCTGTTTTGCAACGAGTACCATTTACATCCTTTTTCATATTTCTTAATGTTATTAATCTTTTTTATTATTTCAGGAAGGAAATTATATGCTTTAGGACAGAGAAAAGAAAGCGTCCGTTGACCAATGGCTTGATTTGGCTTAGTAGATACTAATTCCTGTCTTCTGCGCGTTTGATATCTATGAGTTAGCGTATTTTTGATATCGAAGTATTGTTTAATGCATAACGCATGGAACAATAGTTGTTTAATATCCATAACTTGTGAGTCAGTGAACAATTGTTCACTAGAGTAAGTATTACTTTCACCATAAATTACTTTTAAGATCCTTTTTTGTATAATTTCAATTTTTTGCAGGTATATTTTGGATGACCTTCCTCAATGATCAGTTACACCTTTATCAAAGTGATCTTTTCATTCGTCTTTCAAACCGCTCTTAAAATAATTCTTAGAATATTAAATTATAATCACACTAATTCACAAATTGTTACCTTGTTTACTATGTAATACTGTACTGTCTTTCAAACCGCTCTTCAAATAATTCTTAGAATATTAAATTATAATCACACTAATTCACAAATTGTTGCTATGTTCACTATGTAATACTGAAATTTCCTAGGATCTACCTGTTTTTGAAATTTACGTTGATCCCTTAATCTCAACCCTACTTTACTCTACTCTATTTATACTTGAACTGTTTCGTTGATTTCTTCATAATTTTCTAATTGTTTGATAATGGCACTTCGGTGTTGAAACTATAGTTACGTTTTCACGTTATTATTAATAAAAGTGGTATAAAAACAAAGTAGTTATTCTTTCATATAATTAATAGTATCTCACAAAAAAATTAACATCGATTGACAGGAAATGGTTTGAAGTAAGTTTTGTAATCAGATAAAACATTAAAATAGAATATCTGGAAGATTATAATAGGAATAAAAGGCTTTATAATATTGAAGGAAAATATAGATTGGTAATAATTGAATTTGGTACAAATGGAAACGTATCAATATAATAGGAAGGACCTAGGAACCTGAATCTGCTTCCCAAGCATATTTACATCGGTCTAGATCAAATTTTGGGAGTTGAAATAAGTATGTATATGAAAATACATTTATCACTGTTGTCTGTAGATGTAAAAACACTACCTCACTATAAGAACTCGGATGATTACTCTTTTCTTATTTATAATACATAAGAAAACGTGATTTGACGATTGTTATTTATTTCCGACAGAACTGGATTTTTACCCAATGAGGTTAGAAATATGCGAATAAAAGGCGAAATGGATTGAAAAATTTAATTTACTGGTGTAAATTGGCAGGTGAGAGAAATTCACCTGACGCGGGAATGTAGATGCACGAAACCCACCAATAAATCAAGTGAATTTCAGTTCTTGTCCTACCACTCTCAATGAAGTTGATGTGGCTTGTGAGAGAACGATGTAAGCCAACGAGTGACGAGGTTGCTCCATAACATAAATTCAATCTTCGACTGAGATCCTTATATATGTGTCACAATGCATCTGCACCAGTGATAAGTCGTGTAGTATTCATGTTTATTCTAAAGTAAATTATCTTCTATTATCAACTCAGTTCACATCAAATAACATAGTAATATCATTATTCTCACTAAGAAGCATTTCTCTGTTCACAAATACAAAGGGAAAAGAAAATAAGTTAAGAATGTAATTTCATAATGAGTTTATTAATATTACTTCATCGTCATTGAACTTATTCTCTAGTTCACAGATCATTAAAATTAACATAATGCTCTCCATAGTGTCTGTTAGCAGTTTCGATATGAATAATCGTGTCTTGAAAGTTCTAGACTCTCATACCAGTTGCTGAGAGCTCATCAGCCTAGAATGAAGCACATCCATCCTGAATCGAAATAGATAACTTACAATACCTATCCAATCATCATTCTCATCTAAATCTTAGGAATTGTAGACCAGGTCCGACAAAAAAAATATTGAACGGTGTACATAGCAGGGGCCCATCAAACAGTCAATTTTCCGTTGAGCTATCTTTATCCACAAACCACTTCATTACATAGTATTCAATCATGAATACGTGCATCATGAAGGGGTTATGTAAACTGGCCAGTTATGGGTATATTATTAATTTTTATCGAATAGTTGATTTTTTGTTCGTGAGATAGATAATTGACATTTATAACGAGTACACTAATCAGAATTATTCTATTCAACAATTTCAACAATTGTTTCAATACGATTATATGGAGAATTATATTAGTGCCATCTCTAAATTGCATTCAAGGCACATGATAGGTTGATTATCGTAGCTCTTTCAATACTAAGAGAAGTTGGAATGAAACAAAGCTTAAATAAAATGAATATTCTCAATAGATCACATGATAATCATCTAAATACGAAGTTTAATTAAATCGAACAAAACTGAAATTATATTATTACATGAAATGAAAAAATCAAATTACTGCTCTGTTCCCTCTTAGTGAAAGGTAAACTATAAAATAGCTGCATCTGCACACAAAAGATGCCTGATGATGAAGCACAGATTATTTATCTCTGCTGAAAAATTATAAATCAACCTTGGACGAAAACTTGTGTCTAAGATAAAAGAATCTAAGTACATTTAATCGGAAATGAGAAGAAATTATTGAGAAATAAGTTGAAAACAATCGAACAAGGATCTAGGGAGGAGCTTATATTTGGGTTCAAAAAAGAAGATTAGGCCCAAACAATTCCCGTTGAATTCATAGCAGCGAAAATCAAAACCCTACCTATTTTCTCATGATCTTTCATAGGGAAAAAGACAACAGCAGACTATACAAAGTAAAAATTTAAAACTCACCAGTTATGTTAATGGTTATATACGCTATATATTTATGACAACATGTACACAGTGGAAGTAGAAACTGAAGGGAAATCCTTTGAAGCAACAAAATCGGGAAATGTTCCTCCGCCACCAAATATACGGGAAAAAGAAAAAGAAATGTTCAATGCAGAAGATATTGAAACTAAAAAAGATGAACAGACAAAATTATTTTCTAATATCAACTCAAATGAGAAAAAATTGAGAAGCAATACACATTCTGATACAAGACACAAAATACCAAAAACGGTTCTACATCAACTAACATCAGCAAGAAAACAAAAGGTGGTTGAAGAAAGCAAATAAGATTATAAAATAGTAAGTCAGTCATCAAATATATGAAATTGAACTTCAAGTACCTACCTACTCATTGTATATTTTAACTTGTCATGCAATTACAAACTCACAACTATTATCCTAAAATCACATTCAAATGGATCCTTTTCTTTAATAGGTGAATTCCAAATGAATTATTACTACGCTGAAAAGTGCCGAATATGTCTATGACGGTAACAATAGAAATAAAAACTAGTACATTTGAATATACATGAGTAGGTTTTTAAGTTTTAGTAAGTAGGTTTTTTTAAGTTTAGTTATTAAGTTCATTTGTAAACTATTATTGTTAACAATAGATCCAAATTAATTCATGAACAAAATTT
Organism: Endomychus coccineus; assembly: GCA_958510875.1. NCBI lineage: Eukaryota > Metazoa > Arthropoda > Insecta > Coleoptera > Endomychidae > Endomychus > Endomychus coccineus. The sequence continues at coordinate 85,624,391 of OY294069.1, read as the reverse complement.
ATAAAAATCAAATACTCGCATCAAATTTCAAAAAAAGACTTGTACATAAAATTTGATGCAAAATCTATAAGTACATTGGATTTTAATTACATGTACACACTATATTTAAATTAATAATATTCATTTGGTGACCTTATTCCTGTTTTTTCATTATTATTATTCAAAATGAAGTATGAAAAATCAATAATAAGATGAAATAATTTCGTGGCAATGCTATTGTTCAAATATAATTATAAAAGGATGACAAGTTAGTGTTAAGTAAATAAAATCGTAATTTCTTGCTGAATGACTTTTTATTTTTTGTTATTCTAATGGTATCCGGCAATATATTGAGAAATCGTGGCCCTAAGTGAGTACAGCATCTTTGACCTATAGTGTTCTTAGCTATTGGCATTAATAAATCTGATTTTAATATTTTTCTGGTGGAATATAGAAGAGATAATGTATTCAAGCTATTTTTATTTTGAAATATTCTTACTAGTATCGATTTCATATATAACTATTTTATTTTATGTATTTTTGTATCAGAGTGTAGTTGTTTCGTATAAAAGTGTTTTTTTCTTGAAAATAATTTCAATTACTCCATTTTGGGTTCTACACTAGGGCATATACACCATCGCGTCTTATTATCCCATACTGCCATACTGTATTAAAGATTGTGCGAGAACAAAGTAAATGGTTTAAGATCACTCAAATCTAAGAATAGTTTGAGTTCCCGGAAGATGTAGAATAATTCACGTAATTTTATTACAAGTACATTCGTATGAGCACTCCATTTCTTGTTACAGTCAGTTATCAATCCTGGGTATTTAGTTCCATAAGAAACTCAGTTTTTCACGTTTGCAATCTGTAGTTTTCAAACAATCATCTACATGTAGGTGTACTTCATTTTATGCATGTTATTTTCATAAGAAGTGAAAGAGAACGAGATTAATCTTCACTCAATGTGAGAACAACGGTGTCGTCTGCATAAGATATTATTAAACAGTTATCATCAAGAGACAATTGGATATTTATGTAAGAAAAGTACCGGAGCTAAGACCGTTCCTTGCGGAACACCAAAATACTTGGGATACCCTCCCACTCTACCTTCAGGCTCCGCCTCTTTCCCACCTAGAATAATCCAATCAGAAGGCTTCGCGCTTACTACGCGTCTACTTGTTGTTATTGGCTATCTTTTTGAAAGGTACGTTGCTTTTTGATTTAGTAGAAAGACTTTTTTGATTTACATAACTTTGATTACATAATTTTTCAGAAAAACCATCAATACATGGTAGTGACATGTAATGTTCATCTTTTGATTTCTCATTATTGTATTGATTTTACTAGATGAGTTATGAAATTTATGAATGTTGTCGTTAGTTACGGAATCGACTAAATCAATGGGATAACCATTCTTTATTGAATTTTGTTTTGTTTTTTTTATAGATATAGTTCTTAGTTGGACAGAATTTAGTTGAATAGCTCTATCTATGAGATTTATAATAACATTCCTTTTATATTTTTTAGGTATATTAGAATTGAAATTGGTATATCTTCCTGACAAGTAGGTTTGGTATACAATTTTGCTAGAACTTTGTTATCATTTGATTTTCGTACTGAAGTTGAATCTAAGAAAATTATTCCATTATTATTTCCAATTTCAATTGTGAATTCTAACTTATGGTGGAAGGAACTGAAAGAACTCAAAAATTCATCACGTTGATCCACTGGGATGGTAGCGATACAACCATCATCAGATCGTTCGAAGAAAGCTTCATTATGATTTAGTCGAGCAAGTACTCTTTCTTCAAGGAAGTCCATCACTATCTGGGCTGTTTCACTTGATATTGGAGAGCCCATTGCACAACCATTTAATGGTTAATAACAATCATCTTTATGTTGTGAAAACATAGCTGTGAATGTATGTATATTCTATAGCTGTTGAGAATTCATTCATAGGTAAATTTGTGTATAGTTTCATTTCATACCATTTATTTTGAATTATTTTTGTAGCTAATTCTAGGGGGATATTTGTATATGAAGATATGACATCTAATGATACTAAGACATAGTTTCTTGGTATCGTGATTTTGTCAATAAGTTTGAAAACTCAAGAATCTTTGATGGAAGTCATTTTTGTAACCTATGTTTTCAATATTTAGTTAGTTAAGCACTTCGCCATTTCATAAAAAGGAGATTGAATGCTGCATAGTACTGGTTGCATTGCTACAATAGGTTTATGAATTTTGGGTAAACCATATATTTTTAGAGGATGAGCATTATGTATAGTTAATTGTTTATGAATGTATTTTGAAGTAGATTTCTTTTCGAACCATCTTTTTAGTAAGTTATTAATTTTAGAAATTCAATTGTGGAAGCCGTTATTTTGTGATAGTTTATCATTTTAACGGAATAATAAATAAAACTACTTTGTTATACTATCACTGATATTTAATATGGTCGATACTATAGTAGTTTTATTTATTATTCTATTAATTTTAGTTTGATAAATATTAGTTGGATTATTATTCAGTTTTTTACATACTTCAGGATCATTCAACATTTTTGACATTTCATTCTCATGTTCATTTGTATCCATGGTAACAGTTTTATTACCTTTGTCCGCTTTGAAGACATCGATTTGTGGGTTAGATTTGATGAATTGTTTGGTTTCTTTGAATTGCTTCTTGATTTGTTATTCTTATTGTTAAATTTATTATTTTTAACTTTCTGTTTGAAATTAGTTATTGTGCTGATACATTTTGTTCTTATTTCATTTGCTATTTGAGCAGGTTTTTTTGCAATTTCTGTTCCAATTGAAGAAATTATATTAGTAATAGGTATTTGCTTTTCGTTAGTATTACTAAATTTCTCACCGTAAGCTAAAGGTTCTATTATATTTTTTTGAATATGGGTTTGGGATGAATTCATTAGCCAATTATTATCAACTACGAGATTTCTTTGGTTATTGATATTTAATTTATTTATTTTCTCAATATTTATATTCCTAATTTTTTTCAAATTTTGTAGTCTCTAATTCTAAATATGTATTGTGAATTTGTGTAGGTAGAATATTTTCCATTGTAGATTCAATTTTGTTATTTTCAGTTTGTTTTATATTTTTACAAGTGTCCCCTCCCCATATTAAGAGGTTTAATACTTTTAATTGAAAATTTTCTTTGAATTGAAGATAAGTATTATCTGAGTACTCACTATCGAGAATGATGTTATTATCTTTGCTTTTCAAAACATTTGGTATACTAAAACTACTTGGTTAGTAAGATATACCAATTTTGATTCTAATATACCTAAAAAATATTAAAAGAATGCTATTATAAATCTCATAGATAGAGCTATTTAACTAAGTTCTCCTGAACTGAGGTATCTTTAAAAAAACAAAAGAAAATCAATAAAGAATGCTTATCCCATGGATTAAGTCAATTCCATAACTGAGGACATAATTCATAAATTTTAAAATTCATCTAGTAAAATCAATACCAATAATGAGGAATTGGAAGATAAGCATTAGATATCAGTAGGTACCATATATGAATGGTCTTCCTGAAGAATTATGTTATGTAGTGAAACCTTATGACCTACATATATGCCATAGAAGTTATTCAAACCAAAAAAGTCTTTTTACTAATTCAAAAACCACGTATCTTTTGAAAAGATAACTCATTATGTTTATACCATCCCTTGTAAAGATAGCGAAAAGGTATACATCGGCCAATGTTCCCAATATCTCAATTAAAGATTGAATGGGCATAAATATACCAAAAATTCATCCACTGCACTTAGTATACATGTAAAAGACACTAACCATTCATTTGACTACAACAATACAAAAATTTTAAATATTGAAAAGAATAATAATAAACGTTTGATATTAGAGAGTATACAAATTGAAAGAAACAATAGTGTTAATGACAAAATAGATTCCAATCTTTCAAAACTTTTTAATAATCTAATTGAAGATTAACCAAGTTATTTTAAAGTTCCACTTCCCATTGTCTATTTAATTCAACCTAAAGAAGATTATGTACCTATTATCTGACATTTATGAACGACAGTTTTGAGGTTAGATTTCATAGAATTATCTTAAACTTGATCAGTTGTCAGTAATAGAAATGGAATGTGAATCATAGAATAACTAATTCATAAAATAGTCGTAGATATTTAGAATAGTATAATCTTAAAACCATGTCTTATGTATTTAATTAACTGTATTCCATGCATTTCAAATTGATGATTAACCATACAATACTCTTTCACACACAACCAATACTTTTTTTTTAACATTAAAACCTGAATAATTATGAAGATAACTTAGATAATTTAACTTAGGATTATAATGATGAATAAACGTAAAACATTGAATGATGGGCGGGATTCGACCCCACATTTCTGGAGGTCTAGTGCAGGGTATTTACCAATAACACCACTTTGGTCCTGTCAGATTCTTATATTTTTGTAAATACAAACTTCTCAAAGGATAGTAGATCATTGATGAACACAACGCGATTCGATGCCCTACCATAGATCAACTATTCACGCACATTCATCTGAAGTTCAGTAGTTTTGAAGTAAGTATTGTGGGTTAGAATATTACTATTAGTCCAGGCTATGAACCGGAAAAAAATGTAAGTTCAAATAATTTTTTTTTTGCATCAGCTCCAGGAGGTTCTCGGGATCATTCATACACCTTAAAACCTTTTGGAAACCTCAACCTCACCCTTTGGGGGCGAAAATGGCCCGAAATCTCTTGAATTGTATTCCCTACAAAAAAAGGTATTTTGGCATTTCGAGAGCACCTAGGGGGTTTTTTGGGTCGCTGAACACGAATCCGTAACCAGATTCACTTGCAATCTATCGAAGGGGTGGTCAAATCAACAAAATTGGCCAATTTCGCACCCCTAATATGTTATTCTGCAATTTGCGTGTTTTAGGCATTTCGAATGCACCAAGGAGGTTTTTTGGGTCGCTGATTACGATTCCGAAGCCAGATTTACTCCGAAGTAATTTTAAAATGCAAAAATAATAAAAATTTAGAAGCGTGTCAGATTAGCCATTTTTGTAAATTTCTCACCCCTACGATGATATTCGAGTAAATCTGGCTTCGGAATCGTATTCAGCAACCCAAAAAACCTCCTTGGTGCATCCGAAACGCCCAAAACACGTAAATTGCAAAATAACATATGAGGGTGCAAAATTGGCCAATTACGTCGATTTTACCACCCCTACGATGGATTGCAAGTAAATGTGGCTACGGATTCGTGATCAGCGACCCAAAAAACTTCCTAGGTGCACTCGAAATGCCAAAATACCTTTTTTTGTAGAAAATACACTCTAAGACTTTGAGATTTCGAGCCATTTCCGCCCCCAATGGTGGGGTTGGGGTTCCCAAGAGATTTCAAGGTGTATGAATGATCCTGAGAACCTCCTAAAGCTAATGCAAACCAAATTTTTTGATTCGAACTCACATCTGTTTTTTTTATTATAGCTGAAATCCCGGTTCACAGCCTGGACTATGTGGTTGGTAATTAATTAATCTGATAGTACTTATTAAGTGACGCCATCCCGTCGACAATTCGTTGAGTTCACGATATACACCATAAAACTGAGCAGACAGCATTTGTTCTGGCTGGAGCAATTGTCCAGTCACAGAGTAGTATTTGTATACCGAATTCAAAATGCGTAGAATATCCCGTCTATGTTGGAATTCCCCTTGCAAGTGAATAAACTATCATTGTTGCAATTTTATTGCTTGGTTGCAGACAGCTACAGTGGATGCGGTCGTGCGGTGATGAATTGATGTTGATTCGATCACCAGGGTATTTATAACTAAAAAAATATACTATTCCTTAATTCGAATACCTAAATTCCCCTGGTCGGAGTTACCTCAAATATCCCACTCCAGAATTGTTTGAAATTTACTAGTTTGTCGGAAGACAAATTTACTTATATTGAGGAGCTGATGAACATAAAATTCATTGTAGATAAGTTATCTGTAACACATGTTTATTATTTTCGTCTTTACGTAGGTTTCGGTCTAGCGATCATCATCAGAAGGCGTATCAATATCTTAAACGGTATTTCTTAGAACTAATTCTATCAAGCATAAAGCGTCCTCAGCTCACAAATTTCAATTTGAAATGCCCACGTAGCAGAAACGAACACAAACACGAGTAATCGAAATTTTAACGCAATAATGTTTTGAATATATGATCTCAATCGGAATATATCAATATGTATATATTCTTTTATTCATATTCTAGAACCATTTCGGAATGTAAATCGATTTAGCTTTAGTTGAACTCCCACCTTTGAGAAGAATTTGTCAGCAATAATTATAAATTGAATGTTTCAAGTTTTTTGAAATTCTCCAACTTCCGAAAGTTGAAACTTCGACTATTTTCCTTGTAAAGTTCTTCACTTTTTGAACTACTGTTATAATACCACCAATGCAACAACACTCAGACTTTACGTTTTCATATTCTGTAATAATCCGTCGAATTATCACATTTTGGGGCCTTTGAATAGTTCGATTTGATTCTTGATAGAACATACGATATGTCTAGCGACGTATGTAATTCAAGCCCTCTTTCCTGTAGCATTGACTTCTAGGCCAGTCATGTACCCATGCTTAGCAAACGTAGCACAGTACGAGGTCAATGGTACTTGTTTTTCCCTGAGTCAGGAGAAGTCCACGTGGAGTTGAGAAGAACCGTTACTTACGATTAAAGGGCGGAATATATGCACGTCAATTCAGTTAAAATATGCGCATATATGTGCATAGTTTTTCTTTGAAATATGCAACAATATGCATTTATTTGTCAAAATATGCAATTATATGCCTTGAATATAACATGGAAAAATGGAAATAAAGAAACGCCGACTCTTACAAAAATTATTTATTTTAAGTAAAATTAAAAGAAAAATATAATAGGTTAAATTTTTAACCTGAAATAGTATAAAATGCATTTATAACGATATATTTTTCAAAATTTTCCAATTTAAGTGTTTGCCTTCTGTCTGTCAAAATATGTTTGTATAAAGAAAAAGATCTTCCAACATCTACCGATGTTATCTGGCAATATTTTAATTTGGGTAGTAAGGTATTACTTCGTTGGATGGTATAGTATCAAAAATATTTTTGACTTCCATTAAATACTTAAAGCCTTCATTCTTTCCCACAATAACTTCGAGTTTACTTTTTACTTGATTTCCTACATCACCGGGAACTTTTTTGCATTTGTTGGAAAAAGTTTCAACAATATTAATTGATTCTCTTAAACTCATATTCCTATTTTCTAACGAAGTTATTATATCTGGTATGAAACTAAAATTAACCTTAATAAGAACAAGTTCCTTAGCTAAATTTACATTTTTGAATACTGCTTGAATTTGCACTACACACTGTGAATGGTCTTCTAAATCTAAAACTATGTCTTTAATGGCTTCAAAATGGTCTGCGTAGAATATCGCGGCCTTAATCCATGTTCCCCATCGTGTAATTACGGGCTCTGGAGGTAAACTAACTCCTGGCAATTTCTCTTTATAGATCTGCATTCTTAGAGGTGCTTTCAAAAACACTTTCTTTACATTTGAAATCAATTTGTTCACCAAGGGATATGCTGTTCTAATAGTTTCTGCAACTATGTTCATCCCGTGTGAAAGGCAAGTGACATGTACCATATTGGGATAAAATATTTTTCAGTTTTGGGCTACTTTAACCATATACGGCGCTGGGTCAGGGATGTTTTGATTACAATATTTTTGCAAAAAATCACTGAATTGTGTATTTTGCAGTTTCTTCAAAGGTATATTTGCCGCGACTAAAGCTTTGCATAAGTCTTGATGCACACATTGCTGAACAGGCACAGATTTATTTTTCTGCAACTCAGCTTTATGCATAGCTGTTTTCAAGTGTTGATCAATTTGGAACTTCTTTTCACAAACAATGATTTTGGCACAAACTTTGCAAAACACTTTATCCCCACTAAACTCCAACTCAGGAAAATTTTTAATCCACGAAGCGGCTTTCGGCATTTTAGGCGATTGAAATAGATATTTTCGAAATCACTCTTTTCACACTGGAATCTATCGACAAAATAAACTATACAATATAAATACAAAAGGAGAGACCACATTTTTGCTCTCCAATTAGGCACCGAAAAGAAACAACACAAGAAGGTTCACTTGGCGTCGGTATTTTGAAGTCTGAAAACTAGAACTATAAAAGCTAGCCGCCGCATTCTAACTAGACCCCCGCGCACCAAACAGAAGTTTCTGTTCGGTGACAATACTTAGTACCACCGAACACGACTTGGCACCACCAGGGATTATTTAAGTGTGCCAGCGAAATAGACAACATTAGGGGTGGAGCTTCAAGTGAACCTTCTTGTCTTGTTTCTGTTCGGTGAATTAGGCAAGCTGATTACTTGGAAATTCCTAAACATCCAATAAATGCCGGCAGTAAACCATATAATAATAAAACCTACCCACCTTTTAAATTATTTCAGTTATCTGCAAGGGTCGCACTTAATCTTTTGATAAAACGAAAAACATAAAAATATGCACACAAATTTTATTTTTGCCAAAATATGCAATTTTTTATGAAATTTGTAAAAATATGCAAAATATGCAAATATATGCACTTTGAATATATTCCGCCCTTGCGATAGGTGGTTTTTATAACTTATGCGCGGGATCTGCTCCCGGTATTCTAAATCAAACATGTTTTCTGAGCTCTGCGCGTGGGCCGGCTCCCGCTTCAGTGATTTCATGAAAACTGATTACTTTGGTAAAAAAGGAGAGTTCTTCACTATCTACTCACTCGGTAAGTCTAGCCAGCTTTATTTCTACAGAGATGCTTCATTGTAGCATTAATTCAAGTCATATATCTTATTTTGATTCCACACTCAAAATAATCAGAATATTTGTAAATTCTTTCTATTGTTGTTGAGATAATGTCTCTATAAAGTAATGAAGTAATTTTCCAGTCAAGTCATGTAGAACCGTGATCCAGATTAATTTGTGTTACAAGATCATTTTTTTAAAGCAATTAATATCTTGTTTGTCAAGATTTCAACAAACTCAATTTAAGGAATTTATAGAGATTAAATTAATTTATCAATTTGTGTTCATATAAATCTACAAAGGAATTCAGCCTACGTTAAACTTTGCTTGTAGTATTGTGAAGGAAAGAGCATTGAATTGGCTCATAGTAAGAACTCAGTTGTGTAGCAAAATTAAACGCGCTGAAGCAGCGCTGAACTCGTTCACGTCTTTCGCGGAAAGTGTTTGTTCCTCTAAAATCATTTTGTGATAATTCCATAACATCCATATTTTAATCCGACGTAGAACTCGATTGCGTTTATTTTCTGTGCCTTATTCCTACATGGGATTCGGGAGGGAATTGTGATATTAGACCAACAGGGTAAGTGCATTTTGATTGCCAAAGAAAAACTGTATATTGACTCCCAACCTCTGAATCGGCGATATAATACAATGTGGTTATTTAACCTTCAGATCACGCTTCGCCTGCCAATGATCATTTCGTTCATATATGTTTTTTTTCAGTCATTCAGACTACGCAGTGATCAATTTTGATTCCACTTATCAGAGATCAGTTAGGGGATATGATAGGATATTAGGGCGTTAGGCTTACCCCAGGTTACCAGGAAGAGAAGAATATTTTTTTAATTCTAAATCTACTATCAATCATCGGCGTGATCGAGTGCGAAATCGATCACTGTTCCGTGTGTGCTAATTAGTTTTCACTGATTTCAACTCTCTTAAGACAACTTGAACACGAACTTGCTCGCTGGCGAAAGGGGTAGAACTGGCGACATTGATAGTAGTTTCCCAGGTTCACACTTAGGGTGAACCTGGATAAGACGCTTTTAAATCTATGCTATCATTCCCATAACGAGATTTCGGACCAATTTTCTAATCCTTTGTTGTGTTGATATGTACTAAATTTTGTCACTTCTTTATCCAATATATATTCATCATTAAATTTGATTATCGAGTTTAACTGGTAATTCCTAATCACCTCTTAGCGAATTCGACCTTCAGAATTTACGCTCGAATATATCAGTGGCGGCTCGTGAATTTTTGAGAGAGGAGGCTGGACATAAAACGTTTTGTTAAAATATACTCTATTCACAGCCTTTTAACCTTTGCACAGTGACCGTACCAGCTACTTCAGTGACAAAATGTTTCGGAATTTTCCATATTTTGTTTTTTTTAATTAATTTTATTAACTTTTTTATATATTAACGGAATTCTACGGTCTTTAGTTTGCGAAAAATGATCAATAATATTATCAAAAAATGTATCATTTTGTTTTAAGTGTTTTACTAAATCTTTTTCAATAGATATTAAACTAACATTGTATAAACGATTTTGGCCCATTGTATTTGGCATGTAAGTTTTAATTCGTTTGAGAGTAGAAAATGATCTCTCCACCGATGCCGACGTGAAAGAAATGGTGACTGTCAAACAAAGTAGTTTATAAAACTGAGGTAAAACTTGTTGCAAATCATTGTCTATCATATATTTTATCATATCGGCGTGACTGTCATACTGTCCTAAAATATCTTTATCCGAGTATATAACGCATAATTCATTGTGCCGTGCTATTTTATCAAGAAATTTATATTTTAGAACTAAATTATCTTAAAGTGTATTGGGTAACTCTTTTGAAAAAGATTCGAAAAATCTTCTATTCGTCAAGTCAAAAAACTTCAATTCATGTAAATCGGAAAATCGAATCTCAATTTGACCTTTAATAGTATCTAAAATGTCATAAAAAACTTGTTTATAATGTAGTTTCTTGTCTACCAAATTATATATTTTCCTATTTTTCGCGGGAGGAGCCTCATCAGTTGGAAAATTTTCAAATAATATATTAAAATGAAATTCTGTATTACGGAAACTTGAAATTTATCCAATGAGATGTTTCAAACGATCTCTTGAATAAATTATATCAGTGAATTTATGTTGTAATATTTGAAAAATAAGATCAGTTTGTTCAAATATTAATCTAAAATTATCAAGAAAAAACAAAAATTCTTCATTTTCTAAATAAGACTTTAAACCAACAGCAGCATTCAATGAAACCTGATCTGTTGAAAAATCATATCTGTTTAATACAAAATCAAATGTTTCAATTAATTTGTCTTTATTTTTATGGATGGTAAATACTGCACGTGATGTGAAATTCCATCGAGTTGGAGCATTACAGGGGAATCAATGATTTTTTTTTTAACTTCGTCTTGTCAATACTACTATTAGTATCAACAATGATCGATTTTGATAGTTACCTGACATTACTAATCCTTTCAAATCCGGTAAAGGCCGTTTATTCATTAAAAGAAACACTTCTATCATATGTTTATTCAGAAAATGGATTCTCTAAAAGGCAGCAACTAACTCACCAACACTCATTTCAAATTTACAACAGACAACAATCTAACCTTACTTCGCGTGACGTGACAACACATAAACAAGCACTGACTGACCTACTCAGCAGTCGGCAGAACGCACGTCTCGTATTTCATAGATTGCTAGCGGCTGCCGTAGGCTAGCCTCCAGAGGGTGTTGCCATTTTCGCTGATTTACCCAGTTGGCGTTCGGACTGGTCGGAAAAACGGCAACTGCGTTGAACAACACATGCTCAGCGTTTGAGATATATAGAGAGTCTAGCCTCAGGGCACTGTTGCCAGATTAAAAATAACTACTGAAAACGGGGAATTATTTGTAAAATTTTAAATTATCACAGAAACAGGAAATAAAATGGAGAATGATCATTAAGATAAATTGGTGAGGAGGCTGAGCCTCCTTAGCCTCCTTCGAGGAGCCGCCACTGGAATAGATATGAAAATGTAATTGTACGAGGCGGTCCTTTGGAAGGGATCGCGGCATCGTGATCAAAAACAGCTTCTAGGTAAACTAAACTATACACCTAGTGGTGACAGTTTAAAAGAACCTTAAGGGTACACGGATCAACTAAGATCTTTGATACCCGAGTGGGTCAGCGGTGATTTAGGTTTCCAAACCTATTCACTCACCCGAAATATCAAATATGGAGTAATTTCAGATTCATAAATCATACGCTCGGCGCACTGTTACAATTCTAACCCAATGGAATACCATTTCAAGAATAGAATCATTATAACTGTGAGCAACTATCACTTGTATATTATCATGATTGATACGAAATACAAAATAGAATACTGAAATGAATTATTTAGGTCTTTACGATTCAGATCCAATCATAAGGAGCTATATTATAATATTATGTTTCAGGTTGGAAGTTGACGACTTCAGTCAAAGTTTAATCTTCCGCATGAGTTGACAGTTTACATCCACAATTCGTTCAATTTTGAAAGTATCTTGAGCACACTTTTAAAAATATGTAGCTTCCATACAATCTGGCTTCCAGCTTCACCACTTGTGATTTTAGTACCTACAGCATTTAAGGAAAGTTCTGATGAAAAACCGCGTTTGCATTCAAATTATCAGTAAACGTGGAGAAAACTGTAGATAAAGTATCAGTAAACCAATTTTTGTGTCTGCGTTAGTCGTTAAGGAAAGTAATGTTCAGTAATTTCATTTATTCTCGAATGTTGGGAGCCAATCCTCTTACGCAAACTTATAATCATTAAAATGTGACTTTCGCATATTATATTATAGAGTAGCTTAAACGTGCACTTGTAATAAGGAACATTATTATTGATAATATAGCGAATCCTTTAAGAATGTGACTTCTCTTAAACTCCATCAGATAAGGATTTATCATATAAAAAATTCTCGGGAATTAGGTCACATTAACACTCTGTTATAAATGTTCGTCTTTACGTACGTTTCGGTCTCACGACCATCATCAGAAGACTTATTTTGTCAAAAAGGGGTTAACTAAAACTAATTAGCACAAGCGTCCATATTGCACAATTTTCAATCAAAAAGCTCACGCCGTCGAAACGAACAGAACCACGAATAATCGAAAATTGTATCGTAAATATTAAAGTACAGATTTTTTTGTAACAAGAAACCACTGTTAAGTAATATTCTCATAATGTACAAATGCATATTGCTATGGTCTCAAAGCAACTGGAGTTCGAAGCAATATGCGTTTGTACATTATGAGAATATTACTTAACAGTGGTTTCTTGTTACAAAAAAATCTATACTTTAATATTAACGATACAATTTTCGATTATTCGTGGTTCTGTTCGTTTCGACGGCGTGAGCTTTTTGATTGAAAATTGTGCGATTTGGACGCTTGTGCTAATTAGTTTTAGTTAACCCCCTTTTTGACAAAATAAGTATTCTGATGATGGTCGTGAGACCGAAACGTACGTAAAGACGAACATTTATAACAGAGTGTTAATGTGACCTAATTCCCGAGAATTTTTTATGTAATTCATACTGTGTCAAGAATCTTATTATATTATAAGGATTTATTATATTCATTGATGCCAATGGCAATATAATATAATATGCACATGTTGCATAACAAACAAATCAATAGTTATTCGAACTTGAGCCATTCTTATATAATAAGAAATAAGTTATATTACAGACAGCTAATTGAATCTATAATGAGATGATATTTGAAACAATAATCAAATTTCAATACATAATATGTTTATGATACAAACAGTGACACGGAAATGTTACGTGGAGATCGTAACTGGTCTGATTGGTAGTAACGCCATGACCACTAATGGTATTCTCTCCTCCTCCTCCGGTACTTGTTATACATGTCATACCAGCACCGAGCGAGCATAGAGCATTGTAGGTATATGTTGCCAGACATGAGAGTTAGGCAGTACGGCAAGGGCGAGGTAATAGTCGCATATTAGAATATTGCAGCGGTCGTATTAAAAAATTACTACAACAGAGTCTTTGGAAGAATGTTCACTGTTTGACAGACATCAGAGTATCATAAACTAGACTCACATTCTTCTGCTAGTCGATCTCCAATATACCGAACTATATATTGATTTATTCACAGAAGGCAGTCTACAGATAACATAATACTATGTTATCTGTTTTTATAAAGTGCCACGAGCCAGTTTTTTGGTAGAGCTGAATGTTCTTAAGGGAATTTCGGTTTGGGGGTGAGAGACATGGCGTATCACACAGGATTCTTATTTGAGATGAGTGAAATGTAATTTGGAAGAACCAACATTGATATAACTAACTTAATTAAAATAAAACAAATCAGCAAATAAAATAAAAATGATAACAAATAATCAAAAATTAGTTCGATTTGAATTGATGGTTCGGAATGAAGCTATTAAAAGTGAGTACGGCAAATTTGGTAATACATAGATCGATTAATAAAACACGATGATAATAATTCGAAATTATTCCAGTTAATTAAAAGACGTAAACAGATTTTAATCAGCACAATTAATTCATTATTTCTCCTTTAAGTGTGGATAAAAACCATTACTCACATTATTTACATCGATGCGTACACACGTGAGAAGAAAATTAGAATATACCCCTTTCCCTCTGTCGGTCGCTTATATAGACTTTATTGTTATTATTTATTCATTATTATTATATTATTTATCTTCCAACTTCATATTCACAAAGGGAATGAACTGTTCCCGCAGAATAATGAACCCTAATGACATCACATTTTACTTATTATATGCAATATAAAAGTATCTGAGAATGAAATTAACACCAAATTTTTTGAAGTAAGTTTTGTAATCAGAAAATACTTTGAAATGAAATGTCTAGAAGATTGAATGAAAATGATTTACAATAACGAAGAAAAATATAGATTGGTCATGATTGAATTTGGTAAAAACTAGAACGTGACTTCTTTTTTTAATATTCATGAACACATAATCCTATTTCCAAACTCATAACATTACTTTCAGTTTCATTGGTAGAATTCATATCTACACTGAAGAATACATGAGTTGATTGATTTTTTCATAGTAATATGCTATAACATAAGAACTGTGGCAACGAAGGATGAGAAGGAGGAGTTCGGACGAGACCCTGAAGTTCGAAGCACATGCCCACTCTTTGCAACTTTGTGGTTCGGGGTTCACTGACTTACTATTTGTAATATTTTTTTCCATTCATGAACATGTTATTTGTATCTCAATACGTGAAGGTATTCACAGCTTCTATGTTATCACAGTTTGGTAGCTCAAGTGATCTAGCTCACGTTTTTATATAATCTTTGTTGTCTCCCAATAGTGAACTTCGAATTCTCTAGCACCCTAATGAATAACTCAATCAATATTAGGAATTCACGCTATCGAAACTGGTATTGTCAAGAGCTATAGCTAATTTTTCTTTATTACTATTCTCAATACGCTGAAAATTTTGTTTTATATTTTACATATTCTCCTCCTATTTTTTTTTGCTGTGAAATTATCTGAAAGCTATGAATGTAGGTGTATATAACATAATGGATGCAGATGTCACACTACAAAATAATAATCTTCATAGATAATAATAAGAATAATAATTCTCAATTGAAAAAAGTTACAGAATGAGTCATAACATAAGCAACGTGAGGTGAATGACACATTTTCTCCACGATTTATATAGAAGAAATGTTAACAATATAGCTTAGCTTAGACAAACACTCCACTATGTAAATTCAAAAATAAATAAGAATTGACGTTCGACAAGTAAAATAAATCACAACATATTAGGAGGTTTTTTGGTGTTAAGTTGAAGTATATAATACCAATGAATCAAGAGGATGGTGAAAAACTGAAATAACATTTATCATGCAGAAAAGCAATACATGATGATCTGAAATGTTTTCCACTCTGAATGTTCTTGATTTCGCATAGTAAGAAATTAAAATCTTCAATCACTAGATTATAAAAGATATAAATATTCATTTCATATTGGCTTTTACCAAGTAACAATGATAAATCTAGAATTGATCGATCAGTAACATTACAAACTGATATTTCTTGACAGGTTTTTCACTATTCTCATACCTACTACCTACCTATAGATGGTATTATTTGGTCTCTTCAGTATACTCGTACCTTCGAGATCGAGGATCGTTCAATAACGTTACAAACTTTTTTGTTCTATTGAGAAGAGCAAAACTGCTGTCGAGAACTAGAGTTCGTAATTTTACTGATTGTTTTAGACTAGAAACACTTCTTCGAAGTCCTTTTTCATTAATTGAAGAGATATGATGTGGGATTGACAATCCAGATGTATACGAGTCACTATTGAAAGTAAATATGAGATGGTATTGCGAAGGAAAACTTAATAATCCTACTTTTTCACAGTAATTCTTGCCGGACGTTCTGGAACATAGTGTTAGGATACATCTAATAATCCTTTTTTGCGATGAAAAAAGATTCCCCGGAAGATTTTCGAATATGATTTCATAATAAATAATGGATAAAAAGTATAACTCCGCACGCGATGTTCAGTCCAGATCTTAATTAAGATATGTGATAACTCGAACTAGGAGATGAGTCAAAAGTAATTCCATAGACTTTAAGATTGTCTCTATTCTGAATTCACATTTTCTCATGCTTCACGTGGAGTGATTTAAACCAAGTTTGTGTTATACTGAATATCAGAAGTTCATTACATCAATTGAGGATCAACGAATTGGCTTAAGACCAAGACTACTTTTTCTACTAATATAGTCTTATGGGAATGTTGTCGCTGATATTAATGGAAACATACCCACAAAAAAGTGGGAAGAATTATTTAGATTCAAGTGATATGTTAAATCGTTAACCGAGATGAGATAGAGAATGTGTCCCACAATTAGGATTGGTGGAACATCCTGCGGGAATTCAGTTCAATTGGAGTTAGAATATAATCTTTCACAACACGTGAAGTTTGTGTTCTTTGAGACATATCCATGTGGGTCCCCGGAGACAGTGGATTTGTAGGACATGGAATGGCCAACTCTCTGGCCAGGCGAGAGTCGTCTAGAGCCCCCATCGGGCCGGAGCCAATGGTCGCTCTATCAAATTGCGGGACCCTCCCTCCTCTAGGCCAACTGAATGAAGAGTAGTCTGAACTGTGGCGAGAATCACCACGCATGAGGCAGACCAAGCTCTCAAAGAAACTGCTTCCTCTGAACAGAAAAGTCATAAGAGAGATGACTGGAATCCTAACCGGTCACTGTCGTCTTAACAAACACCTACACAATATGGGCATCACAGATGACTCAATATGTGGGAAATAAATGTATAGAGGCAGAAGAAACTGCCTTTCACATCCTGTTGGAATGTCCAGCATTGGCGTCCCTCAGGCACCGACACTTCGGAAAATCAAGACTGCTCCCACAAGAACTTATTGAAGCCCGCACTGGCAATATTCTGGATTTCTGGAGAGCCACAAACCTGCTAGGATAGAATAGGCTTTTGACCACGGGGCTCACAATGGGCCTAACTAAGTGGCCTGAGTGCATTTCGAGGCTAAGCCCCGTCCCCTCAAGTGATGATGAATGAGACAAATCTGAGTTGAAAATATTCGAGCACCCGCCTCTATACAGTAGGGATCCAGTTTTTTCATCAGTAAACTGTGATTAATGGTGTCAAAAGCTCTCGAGAAATTGGAATATAGACTACTCATTTTATTATAATTATCTAGTTGCTTGGTGATAGTAGATAAAGATGAACATGGTGAATTCAGTCGATATTCCTGGTCTAAAGCTATGTTGTTGTTCTACTAAGATTTCATTTTGTTATCGAAATTCTACCAATTTATTATAAATGACCTTTTCTAGAACTTTTGAGAAGGTGGATAATGAGGAAACTCGTTTAAAAGGAATTCAGAATTCTTATTGGAGATAGGTATTATGTTGACCCTTTTCAAATCATTTGGGAAGATTCCTGTAGGAAAACAATTATTCGCAATGTCTGTTAATGGTTCACAGACAGCATCATGATAAATGGTGATATTTCATCTAATCCAAAACATAGATAGCATTACTAATTTCGAATGAAATAGTTGGATTCAAGAAAAATGGAATATGAATAACCCCTGGCTATAATGGGACATTTGAAATATCTACCACTCATGTCAACTTTGAAGTATTTTCTGAACGAATCAGCTATTCTTGTTGAATGATCAACGATATTATTATTTTCTATCAGTTTATAGAATCTACCGAATTGCTCTCAGAGTGACATTGGACATAGGCCAAACTGTATTTGATTTGTCCCTTGAAGGAAGGATTTTACTATTATTCACTGATTTTTGGTATTCTGATAGTATACGCTTTTTTTGCTTATATTTTCTAAGAATTTCTTGTGATTTGTTTCCTTATAGAATGATATATAATAATCCGCAACACACGTTGAATAGTTAATATGTCTTGAGAATCCTAAGTTTATAATTTTTGAGTTTACACATCGTTAAAGGAAAAGCTTCATCGAAATATATAAAAAATATACTATAAAATGTTCTGTATTTCCATTCCATAACAATACTCTCGATAATGAGAGATTGAGCAGGAAAATTCAAAGTTTTTTTCCACTGACTGGACGTTTGTGAGTTCAAAGGTTATTAGCACTTATGAGATAAATCTGATAAAATCTAATATGACATTGTAGTATAAGAATCTTTCATCCCTATACGAGATTACCTAAAATCCCTCAATTACAGAATACAACCTTATTTCTATTATTAAATAAATGTAATCCATATGTTTGTAAATGCATAGGTGATACACAAACATATGGTATTTAATAATAGAAATAAGGTTGTATCATGTAATTGAGGGATTTAAGGTCAGCTCATATATATAGGGATGAAAGATTTATATACTACAACATATCCAATTTCTTTAAAAACACTTATGCAAAATGAATAACACAATATTTGCAGTTCATATTGACTTTATAGTAGAGATACTATATTCAGTGAATGAGCTTGTGGAGACAGGTCAGTACCATTATATTATTATGTATAATTAGATAATTATATTCAAAAAGGGAAATACATAGACGGATACCCCGTAGAAAACATAGCTTCCATTCGTAAGCTATGGAAGATGTTCTTATATTATCAGAAAACATCTGTAATTATGATTTTATTTGTTTTATATCTATAGCAAGAATCATAATGATAGCTGAGCTCTGCATGCAGAATCTATAGATTAGTAGGTTTCACATATTCAAGTTTGCTATAGAAATTTTTGAAAGTTATTCATGGATAGTGAAACTAGACATACTGCCAACGAGAATGTTAGTATCTACCTGAACAAAACTTAGTCCAAAACAATATAATACAATATCATGGAATCAGTCAATATGGAAGTTGATATAGCAGCAATAGAAGGTAGCGGAATATAGCTATGCTCGTTCCAAACCATACACTTCAAATTAAGATTTTGATTTCAATTCAAGATACCCAAGGGCAATCATGTTGAGGGTGAACCTCATATCCGGTAATTACTTAGAATGATCTATCAGCATGAACAAATAATACAGTTTGTATGAGAGTAAAAAACAAGTTATCAAGGAATTTTAAACTGTTTGTATGAAAATCAATTTAAAACTATTCCATTTTCAAAAATTTGAGTATGTGTACTTCTGAATTAAACATTGTGTTGATGATATTTTTCGAATCTGATGGACGAAGTTGAGGAGAAACATTGCTGAGTTTCAATTGAAATTGAAATTGAAATTTATTTGCACCTCATATACATACACAAAAGTAAAATTAAGGTAAGTCATAATATCACAATAATACAATAAAAATAAATATACAATAGAATACAAATACACTAGTAAAAAGTTGACGACATAAATGATAAAATCAAGGTTTAAATATTATATCCTGATAAAATCAAAGAAATTGAAGGTAACTTGCAAAGTTCAGTATTTATTATTATCAAGAACATACTGGAATTCTTCAATGTAGTAACAAGAATTTATACTCGGTGATTTTTTTAGTCATTTTATAAAAATACGTTTATCACTAGTATCTTTTATTTCAGATGGTAGAGCATTGAAAAGCTTATAGCCACGGTACATTGAACTTTTTTTGAAGGCCATATATTGAAAAGCGGGCAGATATAGATTGTTCAATGATCTTGTCGAATATGTATGAGTTTGAGATACTTTAGTACTATTGTCTTTATTATTAAAAATGCAAGTGAGTAGTTTCAGTATATATAGGCTGGCGAAAGTCAAAATTTTATGTGTTTTGAAAATATACCTGCAGGATTGATCGGGTTTTAAATTAAAAATAATTCTTAAAATACGCTTTTGGCATATGAAAACACGCTTCCACCCCCTTGACTGACCCCCATGCAATTATTTTAATAGATTAAGAAAACTAATTATAGACTATAATCCTGTGTGCGGCTATAGGAATGAGCCTGTGCCTTTTGTTCCAGCTGATTATCTTGGTGGTATAGATCTCGAAAACTAATTATAGACTCATAACTCATTAATAGATATATTTATTTGACATAGTCGTTATTGTTTTCAGGTTACAGCGTGGAGGACGGCTGGATATTTTTGCTCATCTGTTCACTGGTCGGATCTGATACCTACACGAAAATCTCTGAGAACAGGTGAAACTAAAACGGCACAAATTAAATGATTCGATAAACAAAAAGGGATGATTATTGTTACGAAACTATGCATTGTGGAATACAGGCGTAAATAGCCATTATTTCCTGTTCTCTGCTCGCGAAAGCCATATCGCCTGTCTACACGACTTTGGAGCTCTCTAGTTATTGGATGAGCTCGATGTTGCTTGCTTTCTCTATTACTTCAGAAAACATAGATAGTAGTGTAATGTGTCTATAAATTTTCGGCGGGGGTCTTCCTCCTTTCCTTTTATTGGTATTGGTATGACTCTAGCGCTCAGACCAAGTTCACAAGAACAGGTGTACAACCTGCAAATAACTGGTATTAATATTGAGGCATATTGGTATTTAGGTCAAATAGAATGCGCCTAATTGAGAGATGACGAAAGACAATATCCGGCACATAGTTATTGATGTCAGCCGTAATAGGTGTTTTTTCCATCGTTGACCCAAAGTGCTGCAAAAATTCCGGCAAAAGGTTGAGCTTGATATGAAATTTCTGGCCAGAATTGTCGGCTCGTCATATATGTTGGTTGTTCCAAAACTCATGTCTAGGTGGCTTCTCCTGCTTTCAATTTCAACTTCATTCTTTGAGTTGTTGAGTTTTTCAGGGAAACCATCATGAGTTGTTAGGAGGATTGATAACATACTACGTGTAAAAATCTTTGTTGAGATTGTCTGATATGATGTTGAAGGTAAATTCATGTACAAAATGGCATTTCACTGAGAAGGTGTGAAATTATTCAATATTTAAAATTATTTGAAATTGAGACGACACACATATATGATCAGTTTTCCACTAAAGATTGAAATTTCATATTCATATGTTTATCGCCATGTGGTTTGGCTTACAGTTACAGGTTACGTAATTGATTCAGGAAGTTTTTCACTAATATTTGTTGTCGCATGACAGGTTTCGCGTTGTACTGCAAAACATGGTGCCAACAGTTCATGTGTGACATTGAGTTCATAGATTATTGTTATATTATCAATGACCAGGGTTGACTCACTTTAATTTATCTGGAAATTCAATCAATTTGTATTATGATTGATTAACTTTATTCTGGTTTTTTTGTTTTGTATCATTAATCGAAATCATCTATTCTTTTCTAAATAACATGGAAACACTAATTCACAATTTTGATAAAGGCAATAAACATTGTCGAAACGTCAAACAGAATTTTTATTTCATTTTCAGTATATATACGAACCAATATACCAAATGTGAATTAGTGTTTCCATGTAATTTAGAAAAGAATAGATGATTTCGATTAATGAAATGCGTTTGCAGCCGACTTGTGTTTTAAGATCCAATTAAAACTGCTGAAAACATTGGATCGGTTGTGTGTGAAAGAGTAATGTATGGCTAATTACAATTTAAAATGGATTGAATTTGATTAAATACAAGATATTTTAAGATTGTACAATTATAAATATCTATGATTATTGTATGAATTAGTTATTCTATGATAAACACTCCCGATCTATCATAATCAACTATTCAAGTTCAAGATGATTCTATGGAATTTAACCTCAAAATTGTTACTCATAATGTCATAATTAAATAATACTTTATCTTTTTTAGGTTTAATTTTAAATAGACAAGTGGAAAGTGGCACTTCAAACTGATAAAATTTTGTTAAGTTTGAATTAGATTATTATAAAGTTTCGAAAGATTGGAATCTATTTTGTCATTTACACAATTGTTCTTTATATTTTGAATAGATTCCAATATCAAACGTGTCCGTTTGTTTCAATACAAAAATTTTGAATATTCGCCTAGATTTTCCAGACTCTATGGTCGAATCACCTGAAGATGGCAAATGCGACTTTGCCGAAACGTCGTAAAATTGGTCCTTTTGAGGACCGAAACCACACAACGCGGATCAATACCCGAGAATTCAGTTCTACATATATATATATATATATATATATATATATATATATATATATATATATATATATATGTAGAACTGGATTCTCGGGTATTGATCCGCGTTGTGTGATTTCGGTCCTCAAAAGGACGGTCGATGAGCTGCATAGACTCGATAAAGACACCCGGAAAATGATGCATATCCATCACAGTTTGCATCCTAGGTCGTCCGTTTCCCGCATTTATCTCCCACGTCTTCGGGGAGGTAGGAGACTCCGCAGTCTGGAAGGTCTGCATCGAAGTGTGGTTCTGAGTATAGCTTGTGAAGTTCTCAGGAGCTCGGACCCCCTCCTGTGCCTTGTTAAAAGTCACGAATTGGCTGGAGTGGGGGCATTTATCGTTAAGGCAGTACTAAAAGCTACGGAACTTGATTTCGAATTTCAGATCAGTCGAGAAGGCCGACTAGAGGGCAGCCTCGAGGTCCTACCTTCTCGCCTGAAAGCCCAGATAAATACCGCGGAGCAAGATCTTATGCTCAGGCGGCATGTCGACAAGCCGATACACGGTGTTTTCTATCGAAACATCGAAACGCTCGGCTTGTCAACTAGGCTGACCTTCGGCTACCTAAGGTCAGCCGGGTTTACACCCGAAACTGAGGGATTTACCGCAAATTGCCAAGATGGCGTAATTAACACCTTGGTCTATCGTCGCAATGTGATGGGTGTGCAGGTCCCTGATGTCAGCTGCAGGGCCTGTCGAAAGGCGCCTGAGACGCTTTTCCACCTTCTTTCAGCATGTCCGGCAAAAGCGGCCTCGGCGTACGCCCATCGCCATAATGCGGCACTACACGTGCTGAATTACCTTCTAAGGCACTCGTACGGAATAGACGAAGAGCCGGTGCTGCCTCACATGCCAGGAGATATTGTGTCCGTTGTCGGAAACGAAAAATGCCAGATCTTCTGGAATTACCCGTTTCCGACCGTCAGGTCCATACAAGCGAATAGGCCTGACGTTGTCCTCCTCGATAAACTCATCAAGACTGTATGTCATCTAATTCTCCGCTCCGGCAGAGAAGAACATAGTTTTGAAAGAGGAGGAAAAATGGACAAAATATCAAGATCTCCTGTTCGAGCTCCGCACGCTATACCCAGGCCACAAGGTCGTATTAGTGGTTCTGATCATCGGTGTTTTGGGCGGAATTCGGTCTTCGCTGCGTTCAAACTTGAAGATCATTCCGGCCTGTAGGAACTCGGCGCAGATCTTGATAGACCGGATGCAAAAGGCAGTCATTCTGGGTTCAATTAGAATACTTAGGGCACACGATTTAGGAACCTGAAGCTACTTACCGACCGGTGGGGAGGAGTAGCTTCGGTTAACCGCCTTTTAGTTTTTTTCTGGCGCGACTGCTGCGATGTCGTCGGAGCCCGCAGCAGCCCCGACCAGGTTTGAATGTAAAAAAAAAAAAGTATATATATGTATATATATATATATATATGGGGCATTATTTGTGAAACCGGCCACCCCCCGCGTACATTTCAATTTTCGACATAGAAGGTCTCTAAAGGGCTCAAAATTTTCCTTGAACTATCTATTTTTTGATGCCGTGTGGTGTTTTTCGAAATTCCAGAATGGCGGCCTAAAAATGGCCCATGTATCAGGAGTAGACATAAAAAAATTCACGAATGTCCCAAAAAAAATTCCCAAATAAGGAAGGGAAATTGGCTTCAAACTTATCGCTTGGGAGTTTTTGGGTCACTCATTACGAATCTGTTATCAAAATTTCAGAATTTCAAAATGGCAGTTACAAAATGGCGACTACAAAATTGAAAATACTTGAAAACTACGGAATTTATCTTAAAATTTTCCTTGAACTATCTATTTTTTGATGCCGTGTGGTGTTTTTTGAAATTTCTGGATGGCGGCCTAAAAATTGCCCATGTATCAGGAAAAGACATAAAAAAATTCACGAATGTCCCAAAAAAATTCGCAAATAAGATGGGAAATTGGCTTCAAACTTATTGCATGAGAGTTTTTGGGTCACTAATTACGAATCTGTTATCAACATTTCAGAATTTCAAAATGGCAGTTACAAAATGGCGACTACAAATTTGAAAATACTTGAAAACTACAGAATTTATCTCAAAATTTTCCTTGAACTATCTATTTTTTGATGTAGTGTGGTGTTTTTTGAAATTCCAGAATGGCGGCCTGAAAATGGCCCATGTATCAGGAGTAGACATAAAAAAATTCACGAATGTCCCAAAAAAATTCGCAAATAAGATGGGAAATTGGCTTCAAACTTATTGCTTAAGAGCTTTAGGGTCACTAATTACGATTCTGTTATCAAATTTTCAGAATTTGAAAATGGCAGTTACAAAATGGCGACTACAAATTCAAAAATACTTGAAAACTACAGAATTGATCTAAAATTTGTTACTTAGGGGTTTTTGGGCCTCCGGGGTCAAATGTAATAACTACTTTGGGGTCAAATATACCATAGAAAATCCTATCTGAAAAAATTCGGGTTTTATAAATCAATTTTTAGACCAAAAATAACTATTTGTGTGAGTAGCTAATCCAAAAATTATTATTTTTGACCTTGTAAAACTCGATATACATTGTAAAAAAGACAGTTTGTAGAACAAGTACTTGAATTTAATCAAAAACTCAGATGCTGCTTACTTTTCTCAAAAAACGAACCTTTGACAAACGAAAAAGGCTGTATGTACATACGGCTTTTAGTTACCATACCTACGTATGTGAATTCGACTGTTTTATTCGTCACACCGGCAGCCATAGTTGTTTGTTTACAAACAAAAAGAGACGTATGTGACACATACGTCTCTCTTTATTTGTATCTAGTTGGTAAACGTCAAAAAGTAGTCTATTGCCAGAAATGAAGTTTTGATGAGAAGAAATCGTTGTTAAAAGTATTATGATGAATCTGAATAATTTTTTGTCAAAATTATTTTTGTACTGCCAAGAAGATGGAAAATATTTATCGGTCGGATAGATGCGTTAATTTATTCAGAAAACCAGGTGAGAAAGGTCACATAGGTAAAGGTCTACGAACTATTCCAAAAGATATATCTGACAATTTTCCTGGTTTGCCACATGATTCTAAAGATTGTTATGCCTGTACGAAAAGATGGAAGTCAGACTTTGCAAATGCCGTTGAGATGGCAGATGGAAATGGTGCTGTGGATAATACAAACATGCATTATCACGAAATATCATCGGACATGGATACGGATCATAGTTTTGCAGATGATCAAACTGTGGAAAGTCACGAAATATCATCGGAAATGGATATTGATCATCCAGAAAACTTACCAGCTAGTGGTAATGAAAATAAATCACCCAGAGAAATTGAACTGGAAGAAATGTTGAATGAACTGAAAATGAAATTTTCTAGCCTCAAGCGTACGGACCCATTAAGAGTACGAATTTTGACTATTGCGCCATCATCTTGGAGTGTAAGGAATGTAGCGAAAGAATTTGGTGCATCCAGATTCTTATCAAAGAAATCTAAGGAACTGAAGGGTTATTAGCGGAGACAACTGCAAAACAAGGAAAAATTTTGCCCCAAGCTACTGTTGATAAAGTCATTAAATTCTATACCAATGACACGAATAGTAGAGTAATGCCAGGAATGAAGGATACCGTTTCGTTGAGGGTTGACGGTGAGCGAATATTAATGCAAAAACGTCTAATATTATTAAGTCTAAAAGAATTATATGTTTCATTCAAAGAAGCTGAGCCAGAATTAACAATTAGCTATGACAAATTTGCTCAGCTTAGACCAAAATATTGCATGCATCCAGGAGCTTCAGCTACACACTCTGTTTGTGTGTGTACAATTCATCAAAATGTGAAGCTTATGTTGGATGCAATTAATATTAAAACACTTACTGAGGATACGGACATGCTGATTGCAAATCATAAAGATTGCTTAAGTCAAATCATTTGTGAAAATCCTGGCCCTGATTGCTATCTTGATAAATGTCAGAAATGCCCTGGGACAACTAAGTTTTCCGAAGACTAATTTAAACTTTTAGAGGATTCATCAATTTTTCACGTACAATGTTGTATGTGATCTTCAACTGATCAGTCAACGCTGGTGAACCAGAAAATGAATATTGATGAATTTGTAAATGAACTATGTCGTAAATTAGAAATTTTGAAACCTCACTCTTTCATCGCCAAACTACAAACAGATTTCATCACAGAGAAAAAAAAAGAATTTAAAAGACGGCGAAGCAATTGTAATGTTTGAATTTTCAGAAAATTATGATTACGTATGTCAAGATGCCTCACAAGCATTTCACTTCAACAATGACGAATGTACTGTTTTTTCTGTAATTTACTATTATAAAGAGAATGGTGAGCTGACGCATAAAACAATTGTATTTTTAACAGAAAGTTTAAAACACGATACTGCAGCTGTTTTCTCGGTGCAAACATTATTGATTCCGGAAATCAAGAAACACGTGAAGAATCTTTCCAAAATAATTTACATGACAGACGGAGCAAAGCAGCACTTTAAAAACAAGTAGGTATCAAATTTCCAATCTTATCGAACATAAAAAGGATTTTGATATTATTGCTGAATGGCATTTCAGTGCAACTCCTCATGGAAAAAGTACTTATTATGGTACGTTCAAAAAAGAGGCTTATAAAGAAAGTCTCATCGTGAAACCAGAAAATGCATTATTGACTCCAACAGTTTTTTAAGTAAGCAGAAAAACATTTTAAAAATATGAAGATTTGGTACTTTAATAAAGTGTACCATGACAAGATGAGAAGAGAATTGAACTAAAGATTTGAAAAGGCTCAACCTGTAACCCAAATACTGAAAAACCATGCGATTATTGTTGAAACTAGCGATAAACTGTTGATCAAAAGGTATTCAAATGATCCTACTGAAATGGTTTGGATTCCCAATTGAACTTACACAATTAATTACAGTATGTCTTAGCAAAGTTGAGGGGAAACGTTACTTGCTTTCGAAACTGCAAAGAAGAAACTGCCTTTCTAAAGGCAAAATGATGTGCAAGGTCCGATCGCGCAACCTCTTCGTGGTGCACATTGGGTAATGCTAATGCCGGCGGCAAAATTTCTGTTATTTTAGGATGTATCTTAAAGCTACATCGTTTCTGTTATAAATGGTTTGTGTGATTAATAGCAATATTTTTTGACTTATTTGAAAAAATTGATTGTAAACACGTAATTTTGATGTCAAAAATTCAATTTTCCAAGCTTAATAACTTAATAAAGAGATGAAATATTTTAGGATTTCGATTATTACCTTTTTATTTTAAGATATGATTGTCTATTCACTTAAATTTTTTTTTTTTCAATTTTTTACTCCCACCTCCTCCTGAAAAGGGTGCCTCCTTCCTTCCTGAACATACTCTCACTCAATTTTGGTTCACTCTGATAATGAATTCATAATCAGCGACTCCAAAAACCCCTGAGTAACAAATTTTAGATAAATTCTGTAGTTTTCAAGTATTTTTATACTTGTAGTCGCCATTTTGTAACTGCCATTTTGAAATTCTGAAATTTTGATAACAGATTCGTAATTAGTGACCCAAAAACTGTTAAGCAATAAGTTTGAAGCCAATTAACCATCTTATTTGCGAATTTTTTTGGGAAATTTTTTTATGTCTACTCGTGATACATGGGCCATTTTTAGGCCGTCATTCTGGAATTTCAAAAAACACCACACGGCATCAAAAAATAGATAGTTCAAGGAAAATTTTGAGATAAATTCTGTAGTTTTCAAGTATTTTTAAATTTTTAGTCGCCATTTTGTAACTGCCATTTTTAAATTCTGAAATTTTGATAACAGATTCGTGATTAGTGACCCAAAAACTCTTGAGCAATAAGTTTGCAGCCAATTACCCATCTTATTTGCGAATTTTTTTGGGAAATTCGTGAATTTTTTTATGTCTACTCCTGATACATGGTCCATTTTCAGGCCGTCATTCTGGAATTTCAAAAAACACCACACGGCATCAAAAATAGATAGTTCAAGGAAAATTTTGAGCCCTTTTGAGACCTTCTATGTCGAAAATTGAAATGTACGCGGGGGTGGCCGGTTTCACAAATAATGCCCCTTATATATATATATATATATATATATATATATATATATATATATATATATATATATATATATATATATATATGTATATATATATATTATATATATTTGTATGTTTTCTTGGTATATTGGTTCGTATATAATGAAATAAAAATTCTGTTTTGACGTTTCGACAATGTTTATTGCCTTCATCAAAATTATTAATTGAATTAGTGTTTCCATGTAATTTAGAAAAGAATAGATGATTTCGATTAATGAAATGCGTCTGCAGCCGACTTGTGTTTTAAGATCCAATTAAAACTGCAGAAAACATTGGATCGGTTGTGTGTGAAAGAGTAATGTATGGCTAATTACAATTTGAAATAGATTGAATTTGATTAAATACAAGACATTTTAATTAGCCATACATTACTCTTTCACACACAACCGATCCAATGTTTTCTGCAGTTTTAATTGGATCTTAAAACACAAGTCGGCTGCAGACGCATTTCATTAATCGAAATCATCTATCCCTTTCTAAATTACATGGAATCACTAATTCAATTAACAATTTTGATAAGGGCAATAAACATTGTCGAAACGTCAAAACAGAATTTTTATTTCATTATCAGTATATATACGAACCAATATACCAAGAAAACATACAAATATTACAAATGGTTCAAGAATATCAACAAAAGTATATATATATATATATATATATTTTTTTTTTAATTTATTTCCAATATATCTACGAACCAATATACCAAGAACGCATACATATATATATATGCGGGAGTGGCCGGCGTGGGGGCATTTATCGTTAAGGCAGCACAAAAAGCTGCGGAAGAACTGGGTCTCGAATTTCAGATCAGTCGAGAAGGCCGACTAGAGGGCAACCTCGAGGTCCTACCTTCTCGCCTGAAAGCCCAGATAAATGCCGTGGAGCAAGATCTTATGTTCAGGCGGCATGTTGAGAAGCCGATACACGGTGTTCTCTATCGAAACATCGAAACGCTCGGCCTGTCAACTAGGCTGACCTTCGGCTACCTAAGGTAAGCCGGGTTCACATCCGACACTGAGGGATTTACCGCAGCTTGCCAAGATGGCGTAATTAACACCTTGGTCCATCGTCGCAATGTGATGGGTGTGCAGGTCCCTGGTGTCAGCTGCAGGGCCTGTCGAAAGGCGCCTGAGACGCTTTTCCACTTTCTGTCGGTATGTCCGACAAAAGCGGCCTCGGCGTATACCCATTGCCATAATGCAGCCCTACGGGTGCTGTATTACCATCTGAGGCACTCGTACGGAATAGACCAAGAGCCGGTGCTGCCTTACATGCCAGGAGATATTGAGTCCGTTGTCGGAAACGAAAAATGCCAGATCTTCTGGAATTACCCGTTTCCGACCGTCAGGTCCATACAAGCAAATAGGCCTGACGTTGTCCTCCTCGATAAACTAATCAAAACTATGTATTTCATCGAATTCTCCGCTCCGGCAGAGAAGAACATAGTCTTGAAAGAGGAGGAGAAATGGAAAAAATATCAAGATCTCCTGTTCGAGCTCCGCACGCTATACCCAGGCCACAAGGTCGTATTAGTGGTTCTGATCATCGGTGTTTTGAGCGGAATTCGGTCTTCGCTGCGTTCAATATTGAAGATCATTCCGGCCTGTAAGAACTCGGCGCAGATATTGATAGACCTGATGCAAAAGGCAGTCATTCTGGGTTCAATTAGAATACTGAGGGCACACGATTTAGGAACCTGAATGTAGTATACATATATATATGTATATATATATATATATATATATATATATATATATATATATATATATATATATATATATATATATATATATATATAAGAGATATAGAATTAAATTTTCTGAATTATGAAGATAACTTAGATAATTTAACATAGGATTATAAAGATGAATAAACGTATTACGTTTATTCATCTTTATAATCCTATGTTAAATTATCTAAGTTATCTTCATAATTCAGAAAATTTAATTCTATATCTCTTAAGTTACATACACGATAGTGGCCAATTAGGCAAAGAAACTTTAAACTTTTATATATATATATATATATATATATATATATATATATGCTCTAGCGGCATGTTGAAAAGCCGATACACGGTGTTTTCTATCGAAACATCGAAATGCTCGGCTTGTCAACTAGGCTGACCTTCGGCTACCTAAGGTCAGCCGGGCTTACATCCGAGACTGAGGGATTTACCGCAGCTTGCCAAGATGGTGTTATCAACACCTTGGTCTATCGCCTCAATGTGATGGGTGTGCAGGTCCCTGATGTCAGCTGCAGGGCCTGTCGAAAGGCGCCTGAGACGCTTTTCCACCTTCTGTCGGCATCTCCGGCAAAAGCTGCCTCGGCGTACACCCATCACCATAATGCGGCCCTACGGGTGCTGTATTACCATCTAAGACACTCGTACGGAATAGACCAAGAGCCGGTGCTGCCTTACATGCCAGGAGATATTGAGTCCGTTGTCGGATGTCGGAAACGAGATGTGCCAGATCTTTTGGAATTACCCGTTTCCGACCGTCAGGTCGATACAAGCAAATAGGCCTGACGTTGTCCTCCTCGATAAACTAATCAAGACTATGTGTGTCGGTCTGAATGTAAAAATAAAAAAAAAAAAAAGTATATATATATATATATATACATATATGTTTCTTCTTAGGTTCTCGCGGACGTAATGTGTAGAACTGGATTCTCGGGTATTGATCCGCGTTGTGTGGTTTCGGTCCTCAAAAGGACCAATTTCACGACGTTTCGGCAAAGTCGCATTTGCCATCTTCAGGTGATTCGACCGTAGAGTCTGGAATTCGCCTAGATTTTCCAGACTCTACGGTCGAATCACCTGAAGATGGCAAATGCGACTTTGCCGAAACGTCGTGAAATTGGTCCTTTTGAGGACCGAAACCACACAACGCGGATCAATACCCGAGAATCCAGTTCTACATATATATATATATATATATATATATATATATATATATATATATATATATATATATATAAATTCGCTGTGGTTTTCTTTTGCTGGTTTATCTAAAGTAAGTTGTGGGTTCTCTTAGGTTTTTCAGCAATTTTAAATGAATTATCTCAATGAAACAATCTTTTCATTCGACGCGTTTCGGCTTTCGCCTTCTTCAGGAATTTATTCATTGTTTACATTATGAACTGAAATTTAACAAAATATTTTTATATTAATTAGCTGTATGCACAATCTGTATTTATGACAAAGTTTTTCAGTTTGTTATGAGCATTGACTTTAGTTTCATATTTAAAATTTATGTGTATAATAACATAATAACTAACTTAGTTCGGTGATTATGTACAAAATAAATTAATTTTTCATGAATTATTTGAATTTTGAATATACTTATTACGTGATAGAATACCAACAGATTTCGTTTGCGTATGTTGGGGTTTGAGATCTTTCTGATATTGGTGACTAGTATGTTTAATTTACTTACGTGAGTTGATTTTACGGAAGCACACACTCATCATGGCTTTGAAATTCAGACTGAACACAGTTTGCAGAATGGGTTTTTGTTCTGAATGTAAGGGTAAGATACCCTGCTGGTTGACCGTTTGTTACACTTGTTAGATATCACTGCCTGTTTGCATTAAAATTTAATTGCTAACATGTGGCTCTTGTATCATATGTCTGTTTGACTGGACTATTTCAATTTAGTTACTTTAAAGAATTATATTATATATTTGCGAAAGATTATTCATATCGGTCTTATCGTTTACGCAGTTTTGATTTTTTTTGATGTGTACCATTTCTAAAAATATTCGACTCTTCTCATTTTGTTCTTTTTCTATTATGTCGAAATGCTCAAAATTGAATTTATGTTTAGTATTTGTCTCGTGTTTTTTTAACGCTGTTGAGTTTTTTTGATATTTATGACCTTTGATTCGTTCTTCTATGTTTTGTTTTGTTTGTCCGATGTATATTTTGTCACAGTCTGTACACGGAATTTTATAAATACAATGTGAAATTTTATTTTTGGGAATTTTGCTTTTAAGTTTAGAATATAAATGTTTTAGATTATTATCATTTTTATGTGCTATTGTAAAATTGTATTCTTTTAGAATAATATTGAGTTTTTCTGAGAGATGTTGAACGTATGGGAGTCTTATATATTTTTTAGTTTCTGTGTCTTCGTGGTTTATGGTTTTATTGTTTTCGTTGTAGTATTTGTGAATTCGGTTTTTAAAAATTTTGTTTATGAATTTTTGTGGATAATTATTGTCTGTAAGAATAGCTTTTGCTTTAGTTATTGCAGAATTGCGATATTCGGGATCGCTTAAAATGATTGCTCGATCAGCTAAACCTGTAACAACATTTCTTTTATGATTGTTCGGGACTATTGCTTCATAATTCAAATATCGGCCCGACCAGGTCGGTTTTGTATACCATGATGTGGAAATTTTGTTGTTATTATTTATTAGAGTGAGGTCAAGGAAGTTAATTTGTTTGTTGTTTTCTGTTTCTATAGTAAATTGTAATTTCGAATGGTAGTTATTGAACGCGTTAAGTAAATTCTTGAACTGTGTTTGTGGTATAGCTGTGAGGCAGTCATCGACGTACCTTTTGAAGAAAGGTAGTTCAAAATTCAAATTTTTGATGACATTCATTTCAAGCTCTTCCATCACTAATTGGGCTATTACTGACGATATGGGTTGGCCCATTGCACATCCAAATACTTGAGAATAAAAGTTGTCTTTGTACTGAAAGTATGTGGATGTGAGTGTTAAATTAATTGCATTTATGAATTCGTTTAATGGTAGCGGCGTGTGGATTTCTATTTCTTTCCATTTTTTAACTATGATTTGTTCAGCAATGTCCATAGGTATGTTGGTGTATAGTGATTGTACGTCTAACGAAATTAGTTTTTGATTATTACCTAATGTAATGGTATTGATGAATTTTTTAAACTCCCATGAGTCTTTGATGTAGTGTTCGGTTTTTCCTAGAATCGGTGATAAACAATTGGCTAAATATTTAGATAAGTTGTAAAATGGACTTTGTATACATGAAATGATCGGTCTAAGTGGTATGTTCGGTTTGTGTAGTTTGGGTAAACCATAAATTTTGGGTGGTAAGGCGTTATTTATTTTTAATTTGTAAGTCATGTTTTTTGGCAAAATATTAGAGTCTTCCCATTTCTTGATTAAATCGTTATTCATTTTTTGGAAAATTTTGGTGGGATCTTTTTTCAATTTTTTGTATGTGGAGATGTCATCTAATAGTTGAGTCATTTTGTTTTCGTAGTCAATGGTATTGATGATTAAGGTTTTGTTACTTTTGTCTGGTTTCAATATTGTTATTTGTGGGTTGATTTTGATGAATTGTTTTGCTTTATTTATATTGTTTTTAATTTTTTTATCATTCGTGTTAATTTCGGAACTTTGTGATTTTTTAAAATTATAAATGCATTGTGTGACTTTCGATCGAATTTCTTGTTTTGAGCTATTAGAATGGTCATTTATTTGTGCCTCAATGTTAGCAATTATATTTTTCACAGGGATATCTTGTCGGTCATATTGTATTGCGAAATTTGTGCCTAAATTTAGAATATTCAATACGTTGTCTGGAATTTCGGTATCAGATAGATTTTCAACCCATTTATTTTGACTGTTTGAATTTATGGTCGAGTTATTTTTACAGCTTAATTTCTTAATTTTATTCACTTGCTTTTCTTTAATTTTTATGAACAGTTTTTCATTCATTTGACTGAAATAATTCATGAAGGGTTGTAAATGTTGTTCATTAGTGTTGGTTTTCAAGTGTAATTTAATTTTCTGGATTTCCTTTTCTATTCTGCAAATTGTTTTAGTCGTATCGGTGATGAGTAAATTTAAAGTTTTAAATTGAAATTTTTCGGTATATTTTGTAAAACTGTCCTGTAGATTCTTTGATAGAAATTGAATGTGTGTTGTTTTAAATTGGATAAATTTAGGTTTGAATTTCTGATTTTTACATTGTAATAGGTATATTCTTCTATTTTTTTGTTTGATTAATTTATTTTGTAGTTTATTCATATGTGATATTTGTTGATGTATAGCATTGCCAAATTTGTGTTTTATTTCTTCGATAATTTGTTGGTATGAAGAAGACTGGTGATTGAGATGTGTTCCTTCCATTTTCACCTGGGAAGTTTCTATAAATTCGCTGTGGTTTTCTTTTGCTGGTTTATCTAAAGTAAGTTGTGGGTTCTCTTAGGTTTTTCAGCAATTTTAAATGAATTATCTCAATGAAACAATCTTTTCATTCGACGCGTTTCGGCTTTCGCCTTCTTCAGGAATTTATTCATTGTTTACATTATGAACTGAAATTTAACAAAATATTTTTATATTAATTAGCTGTATGCACAATCTGTATTTATGACAAAGTTTTTCAGTTTGTTATGAGCATTGACTTTAGTTTCATATTTAAAATTTATGTGTATAATAACATAATAACTAACTTAGTTCGGTGATTATGTACAAAATAAATTAATTTTTCATGAATTATTTGAATTTTGAATATACTTATTACGTGATAGAATTTTGAGCATTTCGACATAATAGAAAAAGAACAAAATGAGAAGAGTCGAATATTTTTAGAAATGGTACACATCAAAAAAAATCAAAACTGCGTAAACGATAAGACCGATATGAATAATCTTTCGCAAATATATAATATAATTCTTTAAAGTAACTAAATTGAAATAGTCCAGTCAAACAGACATATGATACAAGAGCCACATGTTAGCAATTAAATTTTAATGCAAACAGGCAGTGATATCTAACAAGTGTAACAAACGGTCAACCAGCAGGGTATCTTACCCTTACATTCAGAACAAAAACCCATTCTGCAAACTGTGTTCAGTCTGAATTTCAAAGCCATGATGAGTGTGTGCTTCCGTAAAATCAACTCACGTAAGTAAATTAAACATACTAGTCACCAATATCAGAAAGATCTCAAACCCCAACATACGCAAACGAAATCTGTTGGTATTCTATCACGTAATAAGTATATTCAAAATTCAAATAATTCATGAAAAATTAATTTATTTTGTACATAATCACCGAACTAAGTTAGTTATTATGTTATTATACACATAAATTTTAAATATGAAACTAAAGTCAATGCTCATAACAAACTGAAAAACTTTGTCATAAATACAGATTGTGCATACAGCTAATTAATATAAAAATATTTTGTTAAATTTCAGTTCATAATGTAAACAATGAATAAATTCCTGAAGAAGGCGAAAGCCGAAACGCGTCGAATGAAAAGATTGTTTCATTGAGATAATTCATTTAAAATTGCTGAAAAACCTAAGAGAACCCACAACTTACTTTAGATAAACCAGCAAAAGAAAACCACAGCGAATTTATAGAAACTTCCCAGGTGAAAATGGAAGGAACACATCTCAATCACCAGTCTTCTTCATACCAACAAATTATCGAAGAAATAAAACACAAATTTGGCAATGCTATACATCAACAAATATCACATATGAATAAACTACAAAATAAATTAATCAAACAAAAAAATAGAAGAATATACCTATTACAATGTAAAAATCAGAAATTCAAACCTAAATTTATCCAATTTAAAACAACACACATTCAATTTCTATCAAAGAATCTACAGGACAGTTTTACAAAATATACCGAAAAATTTCAATTTAAAACTTTAAATTTACTCATCACCGATACGACTAAAACAATTTGCAGAATAGAAAAGGAAATCCAGAAAATTAAATTACACTTGAAAACCAACACTAATGAACAACATTTACAACCCTTCATGAATTATTTCAGTCAAATGAATGAAAAACTGTTCATAAAAATTAAAGAAAAGCAAGTGAATAAAATTAAGAAATTAAGCTGTAAAAATAACTCGACCATAAATTCAAACAGTCAAAATAAATGGGTTGAAAATCTATCTGATACCGAAATTCCAGACAACGTATTGAATATTCTAAATTTAGGCACAAATTTCGCAATACAATATGACCGACAAGATATCCCTGTGAAAAATATAATTGCTAACATTGAGGCACAAATAAATGACCATTCTAATAGCTCAAAACAAGAAATTCGATCGAAAGTCACACAATGCATTTATAATTTTAAAAAATCACAAAGTTCCGAAATTAACACGAATGATAAAAAAATTAAAAACAATATAAATAAAGCAAAACAATTCATCAAAATCAACCCACAAATAACAATATTGAAACCAGACAAAAGTAACAAAACCTTAATCATCAATACCATTGACTACGAAAACAAAATGACTCAACTATTAGATGACATCTCCACATACAAAAAATTGAAAAAAGATCCCACCAAAATTTTCCAAAAAATGAATAACGATTTAATCAAGAAATGGGAAGACTCTAATATTTTGCCAAAAAACATGACTTACAAATTAAAAATAAATAACGCCTTACCACCCAAAATTTATGGTTTACCCAAACTACACAAACCGAACATACCACTTAGACCGATCATTTCATGTATACAAAGTCCATTTTACAACTTATCTAAATATTTAGCCAATTGTTTATCACCGATTCTAGGAAAAACCGAACACTACATCAAAGACTCATGGGAGTTTAAAAAATTCATCAATACCATTACATTAGGTAATAATCAAAAACTAATTTCGTTAGACGTACAATCACTATACACCAACATACCTATGGACATTGCTGAACAAATCATAGTTAAAAAATGGAAAGAAATAGAAATCCACACGCCGCTACCATTAAACGAATTCATAAATGCAATTAATTTAACACTCACATCCACATACTTTCAGTACAAAGACAACTTTTATTCTCAAGTATTTGGATGTGCAATGGGCCAACCCATATCGTCAGTAATAGCCCAATTAGTGATGGAAGAGCTTGAAATGAATGTCATCAAAAATTTGAATTTTGAACTACCTTTCTTCAAAAGGTACGTCGATGACTGCCTCACAGCTATACCACAAACACAGTTCAAGAATTTACTTAACGCGTTCAATAACTACCATTCGAAATTACAATTTACTATAGAAACAGAAAACAACAAACAAATTAACTTCCTTGACCTCACTCTAATAAATAATAACAACAAAATTTCCACATCATGGTATACAAAACCGACCTGGTCGGGCCGATATTTGAATTATGAAGCAATAGTCCCGAACAATCATAAAAGAAATGTTGTTACAGGTTTAGCTGATCGAGCAATCATTTTAAGCGATCCCGAATATCGCAATTCTGCAATAACTAAAGCAAAAGCTATTCTTACAGACAATAATTATCCACAAAAATTCATAAACAAAATTTTTAAAAACCGAATTCACAAATACTACAACGAAAACAATAAAACCATAAACCACGAAGACACAGAAACTAAAAAATATATAAGACTCCCATACGTTCAACATCTCTCAGAAAAACTCAATATTATTCTAAAAGAATACAATTTTACAATAGCACATAAAAATGATAATAATCTAAAACATTTATATTCTAAACTTAAAAGCAAAATTCCCAAAAATAAAATTTCACATTGTATTTATAAAATTCCGTGTACAGACTGTGACAAAATATACATCGGACAAACAAAACAAAACATAGAAGAACGAATCAAAGGTCATAAATATCAAAAAAACTCAACAGCGTTAAAAAAACACGAGACAAATACTAAACATAAATTCAATTTTGAGCATTTCGACATAATAGAAAAAGAACAAAATGAGAAGAGTCGAATATTTTTAGAAATGGTACACATCAAAAAAAATCAAAACTGCGTAAACGATAAGACCGATATGAATAATCTTTCGCAAATATATAATATAATTCTTTAAAGTAACTAAATTGAAATAGTCCAGTCAAACAGACATATGATACAAGAGCCACATGTTAGCAATTAAATTTTAATGCAAACAGGCAGTGATATCTAACAAGTGTAACAAACGGTCAACCAGCAGGGTATCTTACCCTTACATTCAGAACAAAAACCCATTCTGCAAACTGTGTTCAGTCTGAATTTCAAAGCCATGATGAGTGTGTGCTTCCGTAAAATCAACTCACGTAAGTAAATTAAACATACTAGTCACCAATATCAGAAAGATCTCAAACCCCAACATACGCAAACGAAATCTGTTGGTATTCTATCACGTAATAAGTATATTCAAAATTCAAATAATTCATGAAAAATTAATTTATTTTGTACATAATCACCGAACTAAGTTAGTTATTATGTTATTATACACATAAATTTTAAATATGAAACTAAAGTCAATGCTCATAACAAACTGAAAAACTTTGTCATAAATACAGATTGTGCATACAGCTAATTAATATAAAAATATTTTGTTAAATTTCAGTTCATAATGTAAACAATGAATAAATTCCTGAAGAAGGCGAAAGCCGAAACGCGTCGAATGAAAAGATTGTTTCATTGAGATAATTCATTTAAAATTGCTGAAAAACCTAAGAGAACCCACAACTTACTTTATATATATATATATATATATACCGGAAATGAAACAAAAATTCTGTTTGACGTTTCGACAATGTTTATTATCTTTATCAAAATCGTGAATTAGTGTTTCCATATAATTAAGAAAAGGATAGATGATTTCGATTAATGAAATGCTTCTGCAGCCGACTTGTGTTTCCAAGATCCAATTAAAACTGCAGAAGACATTGGTTCGGTTGTGTGTGAAAGAGTAATGTATGGCTACTTATCACAATTTGAAATGGATTGAATCTAGTTAAACATAAGACATTTTAAGATTATACGATTCTAAATATCTATGATTATTGTATGAATTAGTTATTCTATGATAAACACTTCACATCTATCACAAACAATTAATCAAGTTCAAGATAATTCTATGAAATTTAAACTTAAAATTGTTACTCATAGTGTCATAGTTAAGTAATACGTTATCTTTTTGAGGTTGAATTTTAAATAGACAAGTGGAAAGTGGCACTTCAAACTAAAAGAATTTTGTTAAGTTTGAATTAGATTATTGTAAAGTTTCGAAAGTTTGGAATCTATTTTGTCATTTACACAATAGTTCTTTTTAATTTGAATACATTCTAATATCAAACGTTTCTTGTCATTCGTTTCAATATTTGAAATTTTTGTATTGTTGTAGGCGAATGTAAGGTTAGTGTCTTTTACATTTTCATTAAGCGCAGTTGATGAATTTTGATATATTTGTGCCCATTCAATCTCTTTCCGAGGTATTGTGAAGATTGGCCAATGTATACCTTTTTGCAATCTTTGCTAGAGATGGAATAAACCATATGAGTTATCTTTTTGGAAGGTACGCGGCTTTTTAGTTAAGTGAAGAGACTTTTCTGGTTCAAATAACTCTTATGACATATATGTGGGTTCGAAAGATTTGGTCTTCCATACTTTCGAGTGAGAACAAGGCGTTTGCAACAAATATACTTGCCGTTCTAGTCCTGCTCCACTCTTTCATCCTAGGTGCATTTTCCACATTTATCTTTCACGTTACCGAGAAAGTAGGAGACTCCTCAGTCTGGAGTGTCTGCATCGGAGTGTGGTACTGGATATAGCTTGTGAAGTTCTTAGAAGCTCGGACCCCCTCCTGTTCCTTGTCAAAAGTC
Organism: Endomychus coccineus; assembly: GCA_958510875.1. NCBI lineage: Eukaryota > Metazoa > Arthropoda > Insecta > Coleoptera > Endomychidae > Endomychus > Endomychus coccineus. Next base: position 85,584,188 of record OY294069.1, on the reverse strand, counting down.
ACGGATTGGCCGGAGTGGGGACATGTACCGTTAAGGCAGCACGAAAAGCTGCGGAAGAACTTGATCTCGGATTTCCCATCAGTTGAGAAGGCTGACTAGTGGGCAACCTCGAGTTTCAACCTCCTCGCCTGAAAGCCTCAATAAATGCCGCGGAGCAAGATCTTATGCTCAGGCGGCATGTTGACAAGCCGAAATACGGTGTCTCCTACCGAAACATCGACATGGACTTGTCAACCAGACTGACCTTCGGCTACCTAAGAACATCCGAGACCGAAGGATTTACCACAGCTTGCCAAGATGGCGTCATCAACACCTTGGTCTATCACCGCAACGTGATGGGTGTGCAGGTTTCTGATGTCATGTGCAGAGCCTGTCGAAACGCGACTGAGACGCTTTCCCACCTTCTGTCGGCATGCTCGGCAAAAGCGCCGTTGGCGTACAGTTCTAGTTGGATTTCAAAACACAGGTCAGCTGCAGCAGCATAACATCTCTGAAAGCCATCTATCTTTTTCTAAATTATATGGAAACAATAATTAACACAGCAATTTCCGATAAAGATAAAATTAAATCACCGAAACGTCAGAAAGAGAAGTCTTACTTTATGTTTAGTTATAATAAAGAACTGTAATACCAAGAAAACAAAACGTACATCTATAAATAGTTCAAGAATATACGTATACGAACGCTCTATAGGAACCGTAGTAAATCAATCATACTCGTTCACAGATCCCTTTACCTAAAAATTTGTCTGGATGCTCAGATGCTAGTAACATATTATATTTCCATGTATTAGTGAAAAACCGAATATCCGGTTACGTTATCAAGAGGTGGCTATTGAGAAAACCCTATTTCTAAATTCCGCAAAAGTAAACTTCTCCGCAATTTGGAGGTGTGCGTAAACAGAGATTCAGATAAGTAATAATCTTATCATTAGATTGAGATTATAAGATTTGATTACCTTAGGGATACATGTCGGGTTCTTTTCGAGAGTTCTAATCAGAAAAAGGTTGCGACATAGATGTTGGATTAATATGATGAAAATTTTGTTGTGGAAGCTATTAAATTAGGTGCCTTCGATCTTCTGAATTTGAAATGATATATGAGTTTGAACCGGTGATAGCCAAATTGCTTTGTAAAATTATTGTATTTTAGTATTAGATTTATGAAAATTTATAAAAGAATAATATGTTATTTTGTCCGATTCGCATAGCAGATTTAGAATCTGTAAGTAGATTTATTCATGAATGATATTTGAAGATATAATTTCAAAATTAATTTCTGGTTTAATTTTAATTATTTGTATTCTAGAGTTGCGTTTCTTCATTTATAGAAAAGTATTTGGGTTATATCCATATTTGAAAAGAACCTAATAAGATGGGATTTATATGGTCATTACAATCATTCAGAGATGCTTCAAAAGTATTTTTGATAGAACGTTTTTTCCCAAATAAAGGAAGTTCAATAATTCGTTATGTTTCTCCAGTTATTATTTGATTTTTATAAAATATTTCCTTATATATTGCCATCACCATCACTTATTGTATACATCCCAACTGATTTATTGATGTATATTATCCTTCACTTTATTGGAACTGTTGTAAATTCAGACAGCAGCTATAATTCTAGGAAAGAAAATTTCGCAAGTAGGAAATTCCCCAGTTATTCAAAGAACGGTTATCCGAGGAGTTTATCATGTGTCCGCTTCCTTCCCTTCACTTCCTTCAGATAATGATAATGAGGTCTATAGAAATCAATTCATCACTGATTATGTTTCCTCTTATGTGAAAGGTGATCGTCAACTACTTCAGGAGGTGATAGAACAGAAAAAATAAGAACAAAATTTCATATCAATAGATGTCCGGAAATGCTTCAATAAAGAGCTACGGTGCTTTAGAGATGAGGACCGAAAGATGGCTTCTGTTTTATATATCAGGAACCATAATATGACAATCTTCCAATTCTGGTGTATTAACTGCTATCGATGCAAGAATTTTTTTATACGGTACCGGTCGACGAATTTTTTAGTAGAGACGGTGCACCTGCTTTATTTTCAATCGCATCATTTTTGTTTACTTCATTAATTTTCATATTTTTTTCGTTAATTTTGCTTCAAAAAGGCGTTTTCTCAGGCGAACAATTTTAGAGGAAATCTGATTTGAAAATGGTGGCATTGGATCTTTCATAAAGTCTTGTCGCTCTAGTGGTAAAACGTATTTGAATATTTTGGAAAACGACCCTTCAAATCTCTTAGATAATGTGCCACACGCAATCAGATTAGCAAGGTGGTTTATGCAACCTCCTCACTTTAGTCTTCGAGTTTGAAATCACTTAGATTTAATTTAACATCAGAAGTAACAGGGCGTAATGGTCCTCGTTCGCTTAACTTAAAACCTCTTCTATGGAGTTATTTGAAATTAATAGTCTACTAGTTTCAAATTGGAAACGAATGCATCTTGCAAAAAGGGTAATAGAGCAATGCAAGGTAGTTCGAAATAAGGAAGGCTTTGTTGAACGAGTACGAACATTTATGAGGAATCAGCTAGAAAGTTGTATTGAGATGAATGGCAGACATTTACAGCACATGTTATATTTAGTTGTCTATTTACGTTATTTAATATTCATTTGATGATTCGTTTGCTAATTAAAAAAGCGCCGTAGCTCTTTATTCAAGCATTTGATGGCATATGTTGAAAAAAAAATTTCTTATTTTTTGTGTATCAACTTCTGAAATTCCAGAAATTATTTTTATGGAAAAACACTATCAGCACCATAAATAGCTTCTCAACCAGAACAATTTTAAAACTGCTAGAATGAGAGCTCATCCCTCGCCACAGCGAGTTTGTCAGAGTGTATCGTTGCAATGATGAACGCCGCAAAGTCTTAGTTGGAAGACGATGTTATTGATGCATCTTAGGCGTCGATTTTTGGATAACAATAATAGAAATTATTTTCAATCTCTATTCTGGAGAATGGGCATAATGATAGGGAATGTTATTGTGAATAAGAGTTCAAATACATTTTTTGTACAAATATTGGTAAATTTTTTTCTTCCTTGTCGCAAATATGAAATCCAAAGATAGCTTGATTGATTTCATGCGAATAACGTTCCGATTTTGTATCGTTACAAAAAGCATTCATCCAGATTTTGACGATAGTTATCGAATCCAAATAAAAGCAGGAGCTTCAACTTCCTTCGGATTAGATTTTGTAGATCAATAACATTATGTGTTAAACTTATCTTTCCGCCACCTTCAATTCCATAATTCACCTATTTATACTATATACTTTCAGTTCAGTATTCTAAGAACATAGGAATGATAAAATTGATGGTATCAATGAATGCGTCATCTCTAATAGGCAACTTTATCCCATATACGAAGATTGTATTATGAAAGTTTTATTTCATAACCTCCAGAGGGAAATCTAACGAAAAAGATTTTAATTGGTCATCGAGATAAAGCACACTTTATAACAGCTGGAGCGTGACTTTACTGAAATTTCACTGCTTTCAACATTTCCAGTTTCTCTCTTCATTGATATCAATTTTCGAATGTTTCATTCAAGATCTTAAATATAATCTGTAAGCCCGAATAACAGAAGACTCATCTAACAGTAAGAACAGTAAGTTGTACTTCCGGAAGCCCATGGATACCATTGACGAATATTTCCTATTTAGGTTATAAAATAAGATAATATGAGATGTTTCATAACACCTTTATTCCTAACAAATTGCTTGGGAATTGACGAAATATTCGTCAATAGTATCCATGGGCTTCCAAAAGTACAACTTACTGTTAGATGAGTCTTCTGTTATTCGGGCTTACAGATTCTATCTATGAAACCAAACGAAAAGTATGAAAGAAGTGTAAGTCTTAGCGAAACTCATTAGCCTTAAAATCGCATACTTCTCCGTATCTGTGGAAAGTTTCAAAAGTAGTACCGGCTCTTGAAGAAGGTGATATATGAGGGTACTAATTATCGCCCAATTGCCATCATCAATAACTTATTCAAAATATTTGAATATATCTTATATGATGCGACTTTCAATCATGTAAAACTGCAGATATCTCCAGAGCAGCATGGGTTCATGCCTGGCAGATCAACTGTTACTAACATAGGTTGCTACAGTCAATCTTTGACTGATGTTATTGATGAGGATGGCCAGGTTGATTCTATCTACCTCGATTTTGCTAACGCATTTGATAAAATGGATTACAGTATTTTATTGAATAAAATGTTCAGCTTTGGATATACAAATCATTTGATTGAATTTTGGAATTCTTACCTAAATGATAGATATCAATATGTAGAGTATAGAGGTTTTGAATCGTATTCATTTCATTTCACCTCAGGTGTACCTCAAGGGTCAGTATTTGGAGTACTCCTATTCAATTTATTTATCAATGACATTTCTCCTTTATTTGTCTGTTATTTTCTCCTTTACGCAGACGATTTGAAACTTTACTCGACAATAAAGCATTCTTCATGTTGTATCTCACTGCAGCATGACTTGGATGCACTCAGTACTCGGTGTGTAATAAATCATCGGGAGCTTAGTATTAGTAAGTGCACTGTAATGACTTTCACTAAAAAAATTACGCCTATTATTTACAATTACAAACTTGTTGACACAGCTCTTGCTCGTTCCTATAGTTTTAGAGACTTGAGAATTTTGTTTGACGTGAAACTGTCATTTGCGTCTCACATTGAATCAATTGTTTCTAGTGCCTACAGAATGCTGAGCTTCATCATCCGGAATTGCCGCTCATTTAACAATAGTGATTCGATAACAATATCATACAATTCATTTGTTCGTACTAAGCTCGGATAAGCTTCAATTGTGTGGAACCCTCATTATAAAATCTATATAAACAAAATAGAGCGAGCTCTGTAATTGTATTATATGTACCCCTAAGCTCTCGAAGGGATTTCTCCCGTTGGGATAGTGTAATTAAGCGAATGAATAAATGAATAAATGAATGAATAAATGAATGAATAAACTATAGAAACAAGGAACACAACTTGAATAAACGAGGAACTCGCATGAGTTTTTGGGCAGATTGTAACTATCTATATTATCATCAAAATCAATGGTGATGCTGGTGGTCATGCTCATGATTATCTGGCAGGAGATGCATGTTACCTTAGCCTGGGTCAGGATTGCCACACTAGCTTGGGAAGAAGAAACATTTCAACATTTTGTTGCTAAATGTTCAAACTGTACATTACATCTTCGTCGATTTATTTTGAATTATGATAGGAGGAAAACTGACATGAATGTTGACTCCGTATCCCATTCGAGTATAAAGATCGATAGGACCATCTTTTGGATGTGACGAATATGCCATTTTCATTGTTACCCAAAAAGTTAATTTAACTTGTTCATTAATTTCAGTTCTCATTTAGAAAAAAATACTTATAATGACTTATTCCGATGATTCATTGCGATTGGAGCAAGTATGTCCAGCATTGATGAATGATACAAAAATAGAAACTGTCTCAAGACAATACTAGATTGCTTGACATTCTGCAATCCTTCCGAAGTAACTTGAAACTTGATTGACTTTTCTAAAAATTATACGAACGATCTAGAATTCGAAACTTTGAAGCATTTCTTAAGCCATCTGGGAATTTCCGAACGTCCGGAATAATTACAACAATTCGAATATTTTAGAATCTTTTAAGAAGTTTCCTAACCTCTTAGAAGGCCCTTCAGAAATCTAGAATACTCTAGAACCATTTGGAATCTTCTACAACATTTCAAAATTATAAAAACTGTAAAGAATCTGAAGAATTTTAATCTAATCTAATATAATTATTGTTCAAACTCGTTCTTATACTAACTTATGACAAAAGAGCTAATCAGATAAATTGCATTAATGATAATCTTAGGATAGATGGTTACTGGAATTTCATCTAATTTCGATTCAATACATCAAGGGATTGAATGATGAAGTGGTAGCAAAGGGTAAATCAAAATATACAGATTTAACAGGGAAAATTATTGAGAACTTGTATCATTCAGCAGAATATCGGAAGTTATTACTTCCTAAGAATTTCAGCAAATTCAATTTATAACCCATATTCTAAATGTGTAAACTCCTGAAATTATCATTAAACGAATACTTTCCCATAATTAAATGTTCCGCGAGAGTTGAATCAGTTTTATTAATGATAATACTGCTCTACGTTACGATTCGTTCCTGTCCGACCAATGTATATCTCAAAGCGAAACCCACATGTCACCTTGTAAACCACACATTTGTCATGATTTATCTTTATTATTTTTGATAAACGTAACTGGATTATCATTCGTTTTACGCTACATGAATACCAAGATTACCTACAAAATTTGAAATTCTAGTATGTAGTAGTAAAAACTAGCTCTTCAATAGTTTCATACACAGTCTACTCAAAGTAGCGATGTCATAACTTTATGTATAATTTTTAGATCTTACACATTCAGAAAGGAGTAATGAATTAAGTTTGCTGGGATCCAAAGAAATTAATGAGTATAAGAATTCTGGACTGCTGCTGAATCATCAAATGTTAATTTTTTTCTTTTGTTTGCTACCAGTTTATCATTCAATCCGTTCATGCGTTAAACCGAAATTAGATAAGAATCTTTCCAAAGATTATCCCTCAATGTTGAATATGAGATTATCTCTCCTGTGATAAATTATTATTCTGTAATATATATTTGAAAAAGCTGTTAGTTGTTAGTCACATATAATGATTTAAATTACTGATAACAAACTTGCTTTCTGTTCTATTTAAGAATACATAATAGCATATAGGTGGAAGAGCAACATTTACAAAATGTATATGGTTTTCGGGATAACAACCTAACTCCATGTAGAAATCTTCAATAAAATTGAAATATGTGTGTCAGATATAAATTTTTTCATTCATTCATTTTTCCTGACATGAAATTGATACACTTGACTGCTAACTATCAAATTTATCACGACTACGGGCGTCATAAAGCCAACAAAAATTATTTGATGACACAATCAAATTCAAGGAAAAATACATTGTTATCCATATGCTCCAATCTATAACAATTACATCCATTACGAAATAAAAACTCCAAAGATGTTTCTAACATTCATGCAATATTTGTATAATTGCGTTGCTGGAATTGTAATTCTTTGATAGAACTCATGTGTGAGCTTTGTAGGCACTGTAATATAAAGTAATCTGTGGCGGAATGTGAGATATTAGGTTGAATATTAATCCGGGAAGTACTTGTTCATTGCAGATTATTGTCAAGATCATTCATTAAAACTGAAACTGAAAACGATCCTGACATGTTAGCAGTTGTACATTATCTAGAACATATCCGTTTCTAATGAATATAAAAATAAGATAATTAGTAGCACTACACTGAACGAAACTTTGAGTGAAGTAGAAAAATACACTATGTTAGTTTGACCAGATAATATAGACTTTATTCAAAATTTAAAAACTTTGGAGAATAAGAAATCAGATACTATATTGTAAGTACAATGTTTTATTTCTAAATGAAAAATTAATTTTACTCTATGAACTCAGCATTGTAATTTCCAACACATCATATGTTGCACATATAGAAATATAAAAAACGAAAATGAGAGCTAAGAAAGTATTTTATTAGCCGGGGATTAACAATGATATTTTGTTGATGGTACGCAAATATAAGAAATGTGAGAAATTCGATAGAGCTAAATATAAAGAACCCTTAATTATTTGAGAAAAACCAAAGGTACCATACGAAGTAATCGCTGCTTGAATTTGAAGGTAAGCCGTCCATTTCTATCGTTGATTGTTATGTTAACTGGATAGATTTGAACGATATTGATCGAATAACTCAAAGTCATTCATATCCAAATTCCAACGGATCAACGACAAAAGCAGATGGAATTTGCAAAAAAAGATTTTTAAATGCTCCGAACACAATGTAGATATAAGAATTGAACTAATGGAGTATAGAGCTACATTTCCAGTAGGAATTCAACTCTCTCCATTTCAATGGGTGATGAGTAGACTAATTAAGATTTTCTAACCGAATAAGTATTCAAATTTGTTCGAAACAACAAAAATAATGTTGTTAGACAGATTTCAAACTTTATCAAAGGGTTACCCAACTCACACACTCGAATGTTCCCTACAAACATGAACTAAAGTCGCAAACTTTCCAATGTTAGTGATAATGAAAATAATAGTAGTGAAGGGAGAGGAAAAAGTGTCAACAGCAGTGAGAATAGACAGGAACAAAAATAAGTTTGACAAGTGACGATACTTCAGTTACGAGAAGTGGTAGACAAATGCTCAAGCCGTCGAAGCAGTCAGATTTCCAAGTTTAAAATAATTTAGATGGTAAAACTTTCAGAAAAAAATTAGGAGATGTAACATAATGTACTCTGTATTAACCTGGGGTCGACAGCTACAAGTAGGGAACCAGAAAAATAAGAAATGTCTGTTGGTATCACGTTGATCAATCGGTATAGGAGAATAAAACACTTTTTCACTTCTAACTCTATTAATAATACGAAATATTTTTGACAATCTGCTTTTATTAAATTTAAAATTTACTTTCATCTTTTTTCCGTTTCTCACCAACCATGTCCGCTACACTACTTCCCCACCAGTAACAAAGAAGACTGACGATACATATTATACAGATTACCATCAATAATAACAAATAAAATCAAATTAACATATTCTAACTGATATGAGACATAAAATATCAATTTAGTGAAATTAAGCACTTTAAATTATAACATTAAATATACACATCGCTCGTAACAAGGTATCGAGTTGGAAACTCTTCATTATCTATAGTCGTTGCTGAGTCGTTATTAATATTTTGATTAGAAGTTGAGTCTTGCTTCTGTTCTTGCGGTCTTTAAATATTATAATCTGGAAGTAAATAAGCAGGTTTCATCCTATCAACTGAAACATTTGAAATTCTGCCTTCAATGCCTATTGTAAAATATTTATATGATCGCTTAATCACCCGGGAAGGTCCTTCATAAGGCGGTTCCAGAGATTTCTTAACACGATCAAGTCGTAAAAATACATGCGAATAAGAACTGAGATCCTTATGTCCAAAAACAGATCTAAAATTATTCGTGCAAGTTTCATGTGGTCTGAGTTCCCCCAAAATTTGTCGAAGTTCTGAAATGAAATTCTCTGAATTTAATGGATATTCAGGTGCATCAAAGAATTCACCAGGTAATCTGATAGTTGTGCCGTATACAATTTCAGCAATTGAATGTTGTGAGTCGTCTCTCAAGGCTGTACGTAATCCCAGCAGTACAGAAGGAAGGGCATCAGTCCATGTTATTCTATTGTGAGCCCGAAGTGGTGATTCCAGAGTCCTGTGTAGTCTCTCGATTTTTCCATTCGATTGTGGATGATACAAAGTTGTGTGCTGGATTTTCACTCCACACAATGCAGCGAGAGATTTAAATAGTTCACTCTTGAACTGTCGACCCTGGTCTGTCATTATTGTATGAAGTGCTCCAAATCTGGCAATCCAATGGTTATAGAATGACTTTGCTACTGTATCGGCAGTTATTCTCGTCATAGGAATAACTTTCATTCAATTGGTATACCTGTGAGGAAGCGTCGTTACTAATTAATATTATTGCCCAAGTAAGTCACCTCTACCGAAATAAAGGAATCAAACTTTGGTACACTATGTGTATAAAAACACGACAGCAGAGTGTAGCTACGGATAAGCGAGTCCGCGTTCCGGCGACATTCTCAATGACATGACGTGTCAACTTCAGAGTATAAAAGGCGGCCGGTCTCCCATATAGAGATCACTTGCTAGGAGACCGCCGTAGCTGGAGCAGTAAACCCGATATACCGAAAGTAGAGTTTTTCCATTTAATCCGATAAATGGAGAGTAAGTATATTCTCGACTTTGCTAAATAATAATTTTTCCGTAAAGATTCAATTGCTGAATTTACATTTCAATAATTCTAGAAAACAGTCAAGTGTTGACGATTGTTTTTCCTGAATATATTGGGAAGTGCCTTACTGTTCATAGTTATTTATTATTTTCCGTCACTAGTTGAATCTGAGTTTATTTCAATTATTCTAGAAAACAATAAAGTGTTGACGATTGTTTTCCTGAATATATAGGGAAGCGCCGTACTGTTCATAATTATTTATTATTTTCCGTCACTATTTGAATCTGAGGTTATTTCAATGATTCTAGAAAACAATAAAGTGTTGACGATTGTTTTCCTGATTATATTGGGAAGCGCCGTACTGTTCATAATTATTCATTATTTTCCGCCACTATTTGAATCTGAGTTTATTTTCGATAATTCTAGAAAACAGTCAAGTGTTGACGATTGTTTTCCTGAATATATTGAGAAGTGCTGTTCCGTTCATAATTTAATAATATTTTCCGTGAAGAATCAATTTTTGTTTTAATTTTCAATCAAATTCTACAAGACGATTCAATGTTGACAGTCGTTTCATATCAATGCAATGATGAATACCAGTTTAGTTAACAATTAAGAATTTCCATAGAGAAATTGAGTTCCATTTCAAGTTAGAGATTCCCCGTGAACAATTTAATAGTAATTTGTTCTTCCGAACACTGATTCCGTTTTTCTATTAAACCAAAATATAAATTGTCATAAGGAGAGACACAGTAGTACACGGGTGCCTGGTCACCTCTCAAGTAAACAGATTTCCGAGTCGAATTCAGGAAGACGTGTACAATCTGATATTCTCATTTCTTACATCGTGTTAGGATATATTGACCTAATCGAGATACCAGCTGTTAGTGAGCCTGATAAAAAACTTTCGCGGAATCATTTGTATTTGATAATCGAATAGCGTATATCATATAGGGATGACCGAATATCACTGTCTTATAAATGTTGTCATTTCCAGCGAAAACTCTGTATAGATATTTTGATTGTTGATAATTGTATATAATATTGTAAATAGTTAATGATTTATTTCTGTTAATAAATAGCTACAAAGGTTTGCCATCATTTTATTCAAGGCAAAGACATTATTCTTCTGTAGGAAGAGCATTTCTCAAATACCAACCACAAAACTAAACTAGAAGAACTCTGACCTTCTTACTTGTAAGAAACCCAGGCAGGTCTGCTAAGGTACATGACCGTACCGTAACCTTAGGGGACAACTAATCTTTCACCAAAATTAGTCGTTTGGGCGGAGGTTGGTTACAAAATGGCGCCCGAGCAGGGACCGTAAGTTTCCCTAAAAGGGGACTTTGAAAAAAAAAAAACGAACAAAACTTGAAAAAAAAAATCTGGAAATTTTATTTTTGTGTCTTTGCCTTGTAAAATGAGTGTGGAAGAAGGTGTTTCTAGATCCGTAGGGGATAGTAAAGTATCTTGGATCTACACAAAAAGAAGGAGGAACTGGAAGTAGAACTGTTCAAAGTTGGACTCAGCGTGATGGGAACAGTAGATGACATGAGAAAGCGATTGGTGGAGTACTACCGAACTCATCTCAGAACAGCAGATGAAGAAAGAGATCTCACGTCGGGAGGAGAATTTTCTCAAATCCCTCCATCCCCCCCTGATAATAGGGATCGATCTAAGCTCATGGACCAGGTGCAAAAATGGGGTTTGCATTTTGAAGGAAAGAAGGATAGTTTAGCATTCCTGGAACGATTTTCCGAATTGAAAGAATCGTACGGAATTGAGGATACAGACTGTCTTCATGTATTACCGGAAGTGCTGAAAGGGCAAGCTTTATTGTGGTACCGGAATAATAACCGACAATGGGTCACGTGGGATGACTTCATTGCCGATTTCGAACTGTATTTTCTACCGACAAACTATCGCCGAGACATCCTGGATTCCATTATAAAAAGGGTTCAGGCTCCGAAAGAGTCCTCTAAGGACTACGTGATTGCTCTGAAAACTTTATGCAGGCGTGAACAAGTATTGTCGAAAACCGAAGAATCATCAAGGATTTATAAAAATCTCCGCCCGGATGTGAGACAATAAGTAATAATAATAATAATAATAATAATATAGCTTTATTTTTGAAATTGTTACTTGTAGTAAATTTACATAAATCTACTTACGAAACCAGAGCAGAAAAATAAGAAATAATAACAAGAAAGAATAAGAATGTATACAATTCAAAAATCTCAAGGTGAAGTTCAAGCAGATAGTTTCCTATCCCTCGTTCTACCACTTAAACCTTGTGTTACATACTACATATATAAATAGTAAAAGGTTGCCTAAGTTAAGCTTAATCTAAATTCTATAACATATTAACTGTAACATAATAAGTGTTTTATTTTCAAAATTTTTAATCTTTTATCCTTTTTCTGCGCCAAAAAGAAGAGAGGAAAATTGTTGAAAGTTGTTGTTTAAAGGAATGCTCGAAGATTTGTTTTTTAAAATGGGGATATGTACAATTTTTAATCTGAATGGGAAGTTCATTATAAAATTTGGAAATGCAGTAAGTGAAAGATTGCTGGTATAGTGAAGTATAATGTAGAGGTGGAGTAATAGTACTTTTATGTCTTAGATTAAGATGATGCACGTCAGTTCTGAAGCAAATTTTTTTAAATAAATACGGTGGTGTTTTATTTAGAATAATATTATGATATAAACAATTAGACTGCAATAAGAAACGATTCTTCATATTAAGCCAGCCTAGCTCTTTCAATTTGTGAGTTACATGTTGATATTTTCTTATTCCGAACACATACCTTATGCATGAGTTTTGTATTTTTTGAATTCTATTATGATTAACACTATCTAAGCCATGTGAATAAACCGGAGAACAGTAATTGAAATGTGACAAGACCAAACTTTCACAGAGCATAGTTTTGATATTGATTGGAAAATAATTTCTATGCGGATATAGCAATTTTAAAGCCATTACTGAATTTCTAACGTAATGTGATACTTGTAATTTATATCTAAAAGTATTATCTAAAATTAAACCAAGATTTTTTGAGTGTTCTACTATGGGGATTTCTATATTATTAATGTGTATATTAAATTGTTGCGCTTTTAAATTGTTTACATCTGGTTTTCGACCGAATATTATAATTTTAGATTTGGAAGGATTTAAAAATAAGCTGTGTTTTCTTGCCATAGAGTCGACGGAAGCCAGGTCAGAGTTGATATTAGAAATTGCTGAATTCAGTTGCTTAAGGTAGAAAGAAAGGTACATTTGCGTGTCTTCTGCGTATCTGTGTGATTTGCAGTGTTCTATGTAGCTCTGAAACATGCAGGTATATATGTTGAAAAGCATTGGCCCTATAATAGATCCTTGAGGAACTCCTGCGGCAACGCTTTGTGATGTAGAGATTTGATCATCGAGCTTAACTTTTTGAGTTCTTCCCGTTAAATAATTCTTAACCAATTCAACCGAGTTTTCATCAAGTCCTATGTGATGGAGTATGGCACATAATAGTTCATGGCAGATGGTATCGAAAGCCTTGGTGAAATCCAACAAAACTAATACAGTTACCATACCACGATCTCTAGCTTCCAAAATGTCATCCACAACGTTTAGAAGTGCCGATGTGCAGCTAAAATTTTTTCGAAAACCTGATTGATTAGTTGGAAGTATATCATATTTAATCAAATGGGTGCTAAGCTGCATACTTATAATTTTTCCCAGAACCTTAGATAAGGTCGGAAGTATACTAATAGGCCTCAAATCTTTGAAAGTTTTTGGCTCTGATACTTTCGGAAATGGCGTTATCAGTGCTTGTTTCCATATATCAGGGACCGTATTTGTTAAAATGCAACTGTTCACTACGTGTGTAATAAATGGGATAATACTAGAACCACAATATTTTAACATAACGATATTTATGCCATCGACTCCCTCAGCATTAGATTTCATATCATTTAAGATATTACCTACAGTTTCACAGTCTACCAGCTCGAAATGGAATTTAGTATTGAATTCTTTTATAGTGTCATTTTTATAAAAATGTAGCAGTTCAGTATTATTAATTTGCTGGTTTGGTATACAATTTACAAAAAAATTATTTATTTCATTCAAGTTTCTTAAGGAGTTTGGTAATGTGAATTTTCTAACTTTTGTTATATGAAGAGATTTTAAATTCTTCCAAATTTGTTTGGAACACTTAGAGCGGGATATAAATTGAAAGTAGGCTCGTTTTTCATTTTTGATGGCTATTTCAGTGTAATTTCGCAACTGTTTAAAGTATTCCCAATGTCTAGGATTTTTTGAAATTTTGTATTTTATTTTGGCTTTATTTCTGAGTTTAATTAATAGTTTTACTGTATCAGTGATCCAGGGTGATAACGATTTGAGGGTATTAAAGGATGTACTCCTTTGATAAAACATCAAATTAAATTAAAGAACATAACTCCGATTAAACAACGATACCGACCTCAAAATCCTGCTATGCAAAAAGTTCTGGATGAGGAAGTGGACAAAATGTTGAAAGAAGGGATCATTGAACCATCCAGTAGTCCGTGGAGCTCGCCAGTCGTTCTGGTCAAAAAGAACGAAGGAAAATACCGTTTATGCATAGACTTTAGGAAAGTCAATGACCTATCTGAAAAAGATGCATATCCCTTGCCGTTTATTACGACAACATTGGAGAAACTGAAAGAGGCTCGATATGTATCCACTTTAGACTTGAAACAGGGTTATTGGCAAGTACCGCTCACTCCAGATAGTAAACCGGTTACAGCTTTTACCGTATCAGGCTGAGGGTTATATCAATTCACGGTGATGCCCTTCGGCTTACATTCAGCACCAGCGATATTCCAAAGACTTTTAGATGAAGTCATTGGACCCGATATGGAGCCTAACGCCTACCCCTATATCGATGACATAATCGTCGTGAGCAAGACCTTCGAGGAACATCTGACCCATTTGGGAAAGGTCTTTTCTAGATCGTGACTGGCTAATTTGCAGATTAACCCCGACAAATGCCATTTCTGCAAACCAGAATTGAAATATCTGGGGCATCTGGTAGGCCAAGAAGGCATAAAGACTGACCCCGATAAAATAAAGGCCATCTTGCAGATGAAACCTCCTGAACATATAAGAGGACTGCGGAGGTTTTTAGGGTAGCCTCTTGGTATAGAAGATTTATACCCTCTTTTTCTAAGATTGTGGCTACACTGACCAGCCTGTTAAAGAAGAAAATGAAGTTTGTTTGGTTAGGTGAACAGGAGGAAGCTTTCCAGAAAATTAAAGAGAAACTTACACAGGCTCCAGTGCTAACCTGCCCTGACTTCTCGCAACCATTTATCCTTCAGACTGACGCCTCCGATCATGATTTGGGAGTGGCCCTTACTCAGAAAATAAGTGGTCAGGAGCAGATAATCGCGTTCGCCAGCAGAACTTTGAGTCCATCGGAGAAAAACTATTCTGTCACCGAGAAGGAGTGTCTGGCCATCCTTTTCGGAATACGAAAGATGAGAATGTATTTAGAGGGTTATCGGTTCACCGTTATCTCCGATCACCGGGAGTTAACGTGGTTACGCAATTTGAAAAACCCTTCTCAGAGATTGGCTCGGTGGGTGATCCAACAATACGATTTCGATATAGTATATCGAGAAGGTGTGCTCAACCGATTGGCCGATACCTTATCTAGAGCACCCCTAGACGCAGAAGAAGAGCAAGCCGAAATTGCGGTTGTTCAGAAGTAAAGTGTCGATCCGTGGTTGAACAAGAAAATGAAAGAAGTTTCGGAAAAACCCGAACAATGGTCAGATTACCGTATAGAGAATAATCGTTTGTACCGATATTTTTATGAGGCAAATGATTATACCGAAGGAGCTCAATCCGAACCGTGGAAATTATGCATTTCCAAACAAGAGCGGCCTAGAATTTTAAATGAATGTCATGACGAAAGCACCGCGAGACATATGGGCATTACGAAAACAATTGCCCGAGTGGCCCGAAAATATTTCTGGCCAGGGATGTTTAGAGAAATCTCGCAATATGTTCGTAATTGTCCCCAATGTTTGGAACATAAAGCCTCGCAACAACAACCGGCAGGACTAATGCAGCAAAGTCAAGTCTCACAGCCCTGGGAAGTCGTGAGTGTAGACTTGGTGGGACCCTTACCACGCTCATCGAAGGCTAATAATTATTTACTAGTGTTTCAGGACGAAATGGCGAAATGGGTAGAATGTCAAGCCATTCGGGAAGCCAATACCGCAACGGTTCTTCGAATTTTCCAGGAAAGAATATTGATGCGATTTGGATGTCCTCGAGTTCTGATCAGTGATACTGGCTCTCAGTTTATAGCCAACCAATTCAAAAGTTTTCTAACGGAAATTGACATACGGCACAAACTGACCCCTCCGTATACACCGCAAGCGAATCCCGTAGAGAGGGTTAATAAAGTTATCAAAACTATGGTCGCTCAAATGTGCGAAGTCGATCACCGAAAATGGGATGTGAGTCTACCCGAATTGATGTTTGCCCTCAATATCGCCCGTCTTGACTCCACTGGTTTCACCCCGGCCTTCTTAAATTATGGGAGAGAGCTAGAACAACCACGCACGCTGTTTCGAGAAGCTCAAGGACAACCCGACGCTTGCAATGGAAATTTCGAACCCGCCGTATATGCAGAGTATTTGACTGGCTTACAAGACGTGATGAGTTTTGTGAAACTTAAGTTGAATAGGGCCTATAATGTCCAGAGCCATCACTATAATTTGAGACGTAGGGATTGGATACCGCGAGTAGGAGATGAGGTCATGAAGAGGGAACATCCACTGTCGTCAGGGGTGCAAGGATTTGCGGCAAAACTGGCTTCCAAGTTCGCAGGCCCATACCGTGTGAAGAAGATCCTGTCTCCGGTAGTAGTCCTCCTTGACAATGGAAGAGGGCGTCCACCTCTTCGAGTCCATGTCAAGGATGTGAAGACAATAACAGTAGATGTAATGGACTACTTCTGGGGCGGAAGTACATCCGGTCTGAGTATAGGGAATTGCGTGAGTATGAGAGAGGTGTATATGTTTGATGTGATTCTGTGTTCTGAGGGTAATGGACCATAGAGTTGGATGTTGTGTGTAGAATAGAATAGAAGTGTGTTGTGGACCATAGAGTTGGATGTTGTGTGTTGTGTTCGAGACCTGTCATGGCGTCTGTAGGTATGACGTGTGTAATGGTGGTTGTAACTGTCAGGGCGTCTGTAGGTATTGTGATATGACGTGTGTAATGTTGGTTGTAACTGTCATGGCGTCTGTGTACAGTGTGGTCGTGAACCATAGAGTTGGATGTTGTGTGTGGAATAGAAATGTGTTGTGTTCGAGACCTGTCATGGCGTCTGTAGGTATGACGTGTGTAATGTTGGTTGTAACTGTCATGGCGTCTGTAGGTATTGTGCTATGACGTGTTTTATGTTGGTTGCAGTTGTGAACCGTAGAGTTGGATGGTATTTCAGGTACCTATAGTCCCAGAAATTTGTATCCGATGCAACTTCGCGCCTCTATATGATGTACAGCAACATTAAAGTGGAAGATATTGGCGCCAAATGTATAAAAGCAAATGTGTATCGTATTCCACAATACAGGCTATTGCATACCAATATATAACCTGAACTGTGGATTCCTCTGTAAAAACGCGCCATCTACAATACACACGCCCAATTGAAATGAACTAAACGACGGTCAACGGCAGCAATAAAGTTTCTTCAACATCTTAGTAGGGTATATTCAGGTAGATTTGTCTCCAACGATTCGTACAGAGTCTTCCAATATATAATTTAGGTACATTTTGAAATCAATAATGTTGAAGTTTAAATTAGAAATATTAAAATACAAAACTTACTAGAAAAACCAAAACAAAGAATAGCAAACGAATTAAATATTACTCTACTAATATGGCATATGTATTAACAAAGTCAGAAAAATCGCAATATCAATTACAAACCTGAAAGTCAGAAATGTTTAATCGGGACTATCTCAAATTTTTGATAAAAATTGGCTTCTTCAATTTTTACAGGTTTAATTGAAAGTTTGAAATAAATAATGTAAATAAATAAATGATGTTAGTGAATACAACTTTATTCAATCGAAAAAATTTTCACCTTTATCGTTATTTAGATGAAATTATATAGGTATATTTTGACTATTCTTCATTTTTATTTGTTATAAGAAATTTTATTGATGAAATTATTGAATTTTTATGGTTTTTGAATATAAAAAAGTTATTTATATTCATAATTAAGAATAAGAAATTTGGGTCGATTTCGACAATGCATTACCGAATAATGAATTTTTTATTTGCTTCAAAAATTGCACATGAAAAAATGCATTTTTTCAATGCAGAAATGCAGTTTCTCATTTGTATGAGACTCAGAAAGTGGGCAAATGGAGTAAATGCATCAAGGAATCGGATGCAAAAAACCGCATCTCGATCCGTCTTACTGCACAGGTTTTCGGACCTTTGGCCTATTTTTGTGTTAATTTTCCTCGACTATATCTCCGGACTCCGACAAGGTTCATCAGCGGTTTAGCATATATTTGTTGTGTGATGTTTTGATAAACAAGTAACTGAAGTACCGAATAGATTTTTCAACGACTATGCGTTACTCCGATTTTCATAGAGTAACGGGTACCCGAGTAACGAATAGTTACTTTTCTGACAGAACTAGTTCAAAGTAAAAACAGTACGTTTTGTGTACGTTTAGAAGTTGTGGAAACCGACGAACTTCATCGAAAAAACATCATCAAAGTGATATGAGCATGTTTTCAAGTAATATTTTGATACTACTTCATATCATATTACCATATATGTTAGCCTATGTTGAAGGTCATCGGCGCACTCACTTTCTCATTATGAAGAGGTACCTTGAAAATTTTAATTTTTCAAGGTAAAATAGCTTAAACATATATTGAAGATATATGAAGAAGTTTCATAACAGTACTTGAAAGTTTTTTTGATTTTAGATTTTATAACCTGTATATCACTAAATAGAAACCTTTTGCACTAATCTTCACATTCTGAGTCAAATATTTAGTCCAGTAAATGAAGGTATTAATATTTAAATTTTTTTTGTTATGAGCCGATTTTGATCAGTAAGGGCTGAATGATGTCTAGAACAAAGTGCGGGGGTTTATTTTCCTGACTAATTGTTCATATTGTTAATAAACAATAATTAGTATTAAACAAATGCGTGTCTCAGAGCATTATAAGAAAAAATTAAAAAGTACAGGTTTTAAGTAATCGAATATTTTCAAGGGTTAAAGTAATAAACAAAGGTTCACAAAACGTTGATTAACAATTTAACAAAAAAATTAAACCCGCTTGCGTGATATTAGACTCGATTTCGGATATTTTTAACTCGATGAATTCATGTTCATCGAGTCAAAAATATCCGAAATTGAGTCCAATATCCCATAATCACCTAATTTCATTTTTTCGTTTATTTGTTAATTAACAAATTGTTTATCAACAAATGAAATAAACAATTTATTGCAATTATTAAATCACCAAATTCGTGTTCATCAAGATCAAAATGTCCGAAATCGAGTCCAATATCGCATAACCAGACCTAATTTCATTTTTTCGTTTAATTTATCAACCAATGAAATAAACAATTTATTGCAATTATATTACCGAATTCGTGTTCATCGAGTTAAAAATATCCGAAGTCGAGGCCAATATCCCATAACCATCTAATTTCATTTTTTCGTTTATTTTTCGATTAACAAATTGTTTATTAACAAATGAAATAAACAATTTATTGCAATTATACCGAATTCGTGTTCATCGAGTTAAAAATATCCGAAATCGAGTCCAATATCCCATAACCACCTAATTTCATTTTTTGTTTATTAACAAATGAAATAAACAATTTATTGCAATTATTAAATCACCAAATTCCTGTTCATCAAGTTGAAATTGTCCGAAATCGAGCCCAATATCGCATAACCAGACCTTATTTCATTTTTTCGTCTATTTTATTAACAAATGAAATAAACAATCTATTGCAATTATATAACCGAATTCGTGTTCATCGAGTTAAAAATATCCGAAATCGAGTCCAATATCACATAACCACCTAATTTCATTGTTTTGTTTATTTGTTAATTAACAAATTGTTCATTAACAAAGGAAATAAACAATTTATTGCAATTATATCACCGAATTCAGGTTCATCGAGTCAAAAATATTCGAAATCGAGTCCAATATCGCATAACCAGACCTAATTTCATTTTTTCGTTTATTTGTTAATTAACAAATTGTTTATGAACATTGAGTAATCTTTGTTAACCTTTGTTCATTACTTCAACACTTGAAAATATTCAATTACTTGCTTAAAACCTGTACTTTTTAATTTTTTCTTATAATACTCCTGAGACACGCATTTGTTTAACACTAATTATTGTTTATTAACAATATAAACAATTAAACTGGTCAGATACATGAGTTTGAATTGAACAAATGATGCTATAATACCAAGAAGACTTTAGAAGAATTTTGAGAGATCAACAGATCAAATATACAAATCAAAATGGTTCTGATTGAAAGGGAATAATTAGGAGAAATAGGTAATACATCAATAGGATGGCTAATATCAATGAGTGCACTGATTCCGAAATCGGTGTTGAATCGTTGCTTATCCGAATTCCATTGTTTCACTTTTTTTATTTTTCATATGACCTAAGTAGCGTGTATTTGTAAACTTCTTCCAAATTAATTGTAGATGTATGAAAATTTAGCGAATAATTCAAAATTAAGGTAAACTTCCTCATTGCTATTCCTGTCTTCCGAAGTTCTTTTGAAGATATAAATGGTTCTGAAAAATTGATAGAAATTGGTGACATATGATCAATTAGTATCGTGAATAATGAAAATTAATTATTCAATTGATTTTGAATTATAATTCAGAATTGGATTAATTTTATTTGCGAGTTATGTTCGAATCTCAGTTTCTAATTTTCATTCATCTCTCCAAAATTGTGAAAGACAGGTGAAGGAGTGTTTAAATTTATCGTTTTATAGAGAATTCTTATTGTGGAAATAATTGAACTAGACCTGAAATTTAACCAAATTAAAAATATGTAGATGTTCCAGTTGAGAATATCGATTTCCCGTTATTTTACCAGGCCTGATTCATCAAGTAGTTTTTGATAACGACTTGTGCAATTCAGAATAAGCGTAGGCAAATAAGTAAATATTCCACTTCCTACTATAACTTATTCATAATTTATATTCTTATTGCCAAATATTGCCATTCAGTTGAGGGTACAAACTACCTGGAGATTCTCTAGTCAGTTTATTACTATCACTAGTTAGAGAAATGCGTTGAAGAAAATAATAAATTGCGGCTATTGAACTATCACTCCTGGATCGTCGAAAATATATTAATTTAATTTTATAGGTACTATTTTATTATTCCAGCTCTAATAACAGTACCTACTTACTCACTTCCTTATAACAATATACAAGGTGTTGCATTATTAATTGCACATTCATACTAACTGAATTATACTAGACTTAACAAGTGAAGAAAAAAATTATGAGCATGTATTCAAGTAATATTTTTATTCTACTAAATACTATATCTCCGGACTCCGACA
Organism: Endomychus coccineus; assembly: GCA_958510875.1. Lineage (NCBI taxonomy): Eukaryota > Metazoa > Arthropoda > Insecta > Coleoptera > Endomychidae > Endomychus > Endomychus coccineus. Next base: position 85,562,646 of record OY294069.1, on the reverse strand, counting down.
AGGTTTATCAGCGGTGTAGCATATATTTGTTGTGTGATGTTTTGATAAACAAGAAACTGAAGTACCGAATAGATTTTTCAACGAATATGCGTTACTCCGATTCTCATAGAGTAACGGGTACCCGAGGAACGAATAGTTACTTTTCTGACAGCACTAGTGCAAAGTAAAAACAGTACGTTTTATGTACGTTTAGAAGTTGTGAAAACCGACGAATTTCATCGAAAAAACATCATCAAAGTGATATGAGCATGTTTTCAAGTAATATTTTGATACTACTTCATATCATATTACCATAGATGTTAGCCTATGATGAAGGTCACCGGCGCACTTACTTTCTCATAGCTTAAACATATATTGAAGATACCTATATGAAGTAGTTTCAAAATAGTGCTTGAAAGTTTTTTGATTTTTGATTTAATAACCTGTATATCACTAAATAGACCTTTTGCACTAAATCTTCACATTCTGAGTCAAATATTTAGTCCAGTGAATGAAGGTATTAATATTTAAATTTTTTTGTTATGAGCCGATTTTGATCAGTGAGGGCTCATTTTCTTCGTAATGATGTCTAGAACAAAGTGCGGGGTTTATTTTTCTGACTAATTGTTTATATTGTTGATATACAATAATTAGTATTAAACAAATGCGTGTCTCAGAGCATTATAAGAAAAAATTAAAAAGTACAGGTTTAAGCAAGTAATTGAAGATTTTCAAATGTTAAAGTGATAAAAAAAGGTTCACAAAGCTTACTCAGTGTTCATAAACAATTTGTTAATTAACAAATTAACGAACAAATGAAATTTAGCCCGCTTGCGCGATATCAGACTCCATTTCGGATATTTCTAACTCGATGAACACGAATTTGTTGATATAATTGCAATAAATTGTTTATTTCGTTTGTTAATAAACAATTTATCAGTTAACAAATAAACGAAAAAATTAAATTAGGTCTGGTTATGTGATTTTGGACTCGATTTTGGATATTTTCAACTCTATGAACACGAATTAGTTGATATAATTGCAACAAATTGTTTATTTCATTTGTTAATAAACAATTTGTTAGTTAACAAATAAACAAAAAATTAAATTAGGTGGTTATGGGATATTGGACTCGATTTCGGATATTTTTAACTCGATGAACACGAATTCGTTAATATAATTTCAATAAATTGTTTATCTCATTTGTTAATAAACAATTTGTTAATTAACAATTAACAATTATTAAATCATCAAATTCGTGTTCATCAAGTTGAAAATGTCCGAAATCGAGTCCAATATAGCATAACCAGACCTGATTTCATTTTTTCGTTTATTTTATTAACAAATGGAATAAACAATTTATTGCAATTATTAAATCACCAAATTCGTGTTCATCAAGTTGAAAACGTCCGAAATCGAGTCCAATATAGCATAACCAGACCTGATTTCATTTTCTCGTTTATTTTAATAACAAATGAAATAAACAATTTATTGCAATTATATTACCGAATTCGTGTTCATCGAGTTAAAAATATCCGAAATCGAGTCCAATATCCCATCGCCACCTAATTTCATTTTTTCGTTTATTTGTTAATTAAGAAATTGTTTATTAACAAATGAAACAAACAATTTATTGCAATCATTAAATCACCAAATTCGTGTTCATCAAGTTGAAAATGTCCGAAATCGAGTCCAACATCCCATAACCAGACCTAATTTAATTTTTTCGTTTATTTGTTAATTAACAAATTCTTTATTAACAAATGAAATAAACAATTTTTTGCATTTATATTACCGAATTCGTGTTCATCGAGTTGAAAATATCCGAAATCGAGTCCAAAATCACATAACCTGTCCTAATTTCATTTTTTCGTTCATTAGTTAATTAACAAATTGTTTATTGACAAATGAAATGAACAATTTTTTGCAATTATATTACCGAATTCGTGTTCATCGAGTTGAAAATATCCGAAATCGAGTCCAAAATCACATAACCAGACCTAATTTCATTTTTTCGTTTATTTGTTAATTAACAAATTGTTTATTGACAAATGAAGTAAACAATTTATTGCAATTATATTACCGAATTCGTGTTCATCGAGTTAAAAATATCCGAAATCGAGTCCAATATCTCATAACCACCTAATTTCATTGTTTCGTTCATTTGTTAATTAACAAATTATTTATCAAAAAATGAAACAAACAATTTATTGCAATTATTAAATCACCAAATTCGTGTTCATCAAGTTGAAAATGTCCGAAATCGAGTCCAATATCGCATAACCAGACCAAATTTAATTTTTTCGTTTATTTGTTAATTAACAAATGAAATAAACAATTTATTGCAATTCATTATTACCGAATTCGTGTTCATCGAGTTAAAAATATCCGAAATCGAGTCCAATATCCCATAACCACCTAATTCCATTTTTTCGTTTGTTAATTAACAAATTGCTTATTAACAAATGAAATAAACAATTCATCGCAATTACATTACCGAATTCGGGTTCATCGAGTTAAAAATATTCGAAATCGAGTCAAATATCGCATAACCAGACCTAATTTCATTCTTTCGTTCATTTATTAATTAACAAATTGTTTATGAACATTGAGTAAGCCTTGCGAACCTTTGCTCATTACTTTAACACTTGATAATATTCAATTACTTGCTTAAAACCTGTATTTTTTAATTTTTTCTTATAATACTCTGAGACACGCATTTGTTTAACACTAATTATTGTTTATTAACAGCTGGCGTTATGTTCAATTATTAATGATATTTTCCCCAAAGTACGAAATGAAGTGAATTTTCATTATGACCCCAGGCCTCATGAATTTCACCTCCATGTACTTGTTCTGTACGTAAGATACACCTTCATACACGTATTAACCACATAATTTCAACGACACAGTAGGTTTTCTAATATTCAATTTAGTAACAGTGAAGAACTGCAATATATATAATTGATAACTAAATATACACACGTGAAATAAAAACTACATTTGCAGTGACATCCATATTTACACTGCAATTATTGTACATTTCTTGTGACTTCTTTTATACACATCCGATTTGTTGTGGCAACGATGCCACAATTTAGGAAAATAAGGGGTACGTATCTTCCCTGAAATGGAGTGTATCGTGACGCGAGTCGGTGTGCAGTGTTGCTAAATTCAATTGGCACTCCGCTACAGCTAGTATTTCCATGTGTCCACAATCGATGTTATAGTCTGGATGCCACAGTAAATACGGGGACGTGTGTGTGTGTGTGTGTGTGTGTGTGTGTGTGTGTGTGTGTGTGTGTGTGTGTGTGTGTGTGTGTGTGTGTGTGTGTGTGTGTGTGTGTGTGTGTGTGTGTGTGTGTGTGTGTGTGTGTGTGTGTGTGTGTGTGTGTGTGTGTGTGTGTGTGTGTGTGTGTGTGTGTGTGTGTGTGTGTGTGTGTGTGTGTGTGTGTGTGTGTGTGTGTGTGTGTGTGTGTGTGTGTGTGTGTGTGTGTGTGTGTGTGTGTGTGTGTGTGTGTGTGTGTGTGTGTGTGTGTGTGTGTGTGTGTGTGTGTGTGTGTGTGTGTGTGTGTGTGTGTGTGTGTGTGTGTGTGTGTGTGTGTGTGTGTGTGTGTGTGTGTGTGTGTGTGTGTGTGTGTGTGTGTGTGTGTGTGTGTGTGTGTGTGTGTGTGTGTGTGTGTGTGTGTGTGTGTGTGTGTGTGTGTGTGTGTGTGTGTGTGTGTGTGTGTGTGTGTGTGTGTGTGTGTGTGTGTGTGTGTGTGTGTGTGTGTGTGTGTGTGTGTGTGTGTGTGTGTGTGTGTGTGTGTGTGTGTGTGTGTGTGTGTGTGTGTGTGTGTGTGTGTGTGTGTGTGTGTGTGTGTGTGTGTGTGTGTGTGTGTGTGTGTGTGTGTGTGTGTGTGTGTGTGTGTGTGTGTGTGTGTGTGTGTGTGTGTGTGTGTGTGTGTGTGTGTGTGTGTGTGTGTGTGTGTGTGTGTGTGTGTGTGTGTGTGTGTGTGTGTGTGTGTGTGTGTGTGTGTGTGTGTGTGTGTGTGTGTGTGTGTGTGTGTGTGTGTGTGTGTGTGTGTGTGTGTGTGTGTGTGTGTGTGTGTGTGTGTGTGTGTGTGTGTGTGTGTGTGTGTGTGTGTGTGTGTGTGTGTGTGTGTGTGTGTGTGTGTGTGTGTGTGTGTGTGTGTGTGTGTGTGTGTGTGTGTGTGTGTGTGTGTGTGTGTGTGTGTGTGTGTGTGTGTGTGTGTGTGTGTGTGTGTGTGTGTGTGTGTGTGTGTGTGTGTGTGTGTGTGTGTGTGTGTGTGTGTGTGTGTGTGTGTGTGTGTGTGTGTGTGTGTGTGTGTGTGTGTGTGTGTGTGTGTGTGTGTGTGTGTGTGTGTGTGTGTGTGTGTGTGTGTGTGTGTGTGTGTGTGTGTGTGTGTGTGTGTGTGTGTGTGTGTGTGTGTGTGTGTGTGTGTGTGTGTGTGTGTGTGTGTGTGTGTGTGTGTGTGTGTGTGTGTGTGTGTGTGTGTGTGTGTGTGTGTGTGTGTGTGTGTGTGTGTGTGTGTGTGTGTGTGTGTGTGTGTGTGTGTGTGTGTGTGTGTGTGTGTGTGTGTGTGTGTGTGTGTCAGATCAATTTGTTTGTTTGTTAAAAATTCCCTGTTTCACATTGAGTGTTATCAAATCTACAAACATCTACGATGTGTGGGAAAATATCCAATTCTTCACACTTTTTTCTCAAAAATTCAGCTTTTTGAGAGCCACGAATATAAATATAGTCGACTGCACACAGAAGAATCGATTTAAGAATATTATTTAGTTCTTCATATTCCACATTTCCCGATGCATATTCCAGTCCATGATAAAATTTTTCTAAATACCATACCGATTTTCGCTCCTTTGCATTAAGCGATGAATATGGTACAGCTGGTTTGAACAACGAATAATGACGTTTGAATCCTATCTGTATAGACATTTCTTTCGGGTGGCAGACATCATCGATGATGAATCCCTGAATATCAACCAATGCTACTCTCATGATGTTTGATACTTAAATGAGACTCTTTACAATTTCGGTGAGGGGTGTGTACTCCATCAAACAATAATGAATGATGATGCAATATGCTTTCGTATTGGCGGGAAATCCCTTATCTGCTTCAATTTCCAGCCGTACATCAACAGTTGCAGATTTCAACGCTTCTTCCTGTTTCGAGCAATCTATTACGTAGAGCGCACGTTTTTTGAAATTAACATAACTCAATATAGGATGTTTTGATGCAGAATTCGTATAGCTTGAATAGAATTCGGTATAGTTGTGGTGGGCGAGAACGTAATCGTTTTTAGCATAGTCCAAGTTCATTCGCTCGTTAGGATGATATTCGCCGTTCAGAGATAAGCGAATACTTGAAATATCCATATGATCGAAAATCGTAGGATTGGCATTTACATTGTTTCGTTTATCTGTTTGGAAGAATACAATGACGTGACGAGGTTTCTCGACTGCTGCACTCGTCTTAACAGCCCAAATTTCTCTTTCCGCATTAGTTGTTATGGCAGAAAGTTCATGGCATTCCCATTTCCTGAACGGGATTAGGATTGGCGAATCACTCTTGATCGCTCGTAATAGCTTCTCTCTAATTATATCATTGGGTTAGATATATTTTACCCTCAATTCCATACTATCAATCGAAAATTTAACTGTGATAGCAGCGTTTTCTGTAATGATACAATCGTTATCGTTTCGAGCACGTACTAATCGAATAGTCTGCCGTCCGAATGAAATCATTGAGTAATCGTTAAAAATGTTGAATATATGCTTCAGCGGAATCAGTAAGCTGAATGACTTAGTCTCATCCAAGACTACGCTTTCTTCTGGGAAAGTCCAACCAGCAATAGACATATGCGTAGAATCTGTTGGTGTATAGCAAGTAAATGCTCGAACAGCACTGACTATACCAGGATCTCGAACGGTTTCGATATCCCGGCCACTCTCACTATATGAGCATGACTCGAAAAGAAAGGCTCCATAATTAGGCACCAATACAACATTCCCAGCTCCAGTTATCTCTATTTTACCTTTAATCGATAACAGAGTATCCTTCATGGAAAAGAACGCATCCACTTGATTTATTCCAAATTCTATGATATCGCTGTTATTGAAGGCTTTAACGAAAGGTGTAATCGATCTATATTCAGTTTTACGAATTTACTCATCGAATTTTGGTTGTTGGTATAAATTGAAAATTGGTGCGATAATGTTGTTGCTCACATCACCATCGTTGCGTACATACTTTCGTTTAGACATATTTTCTTATTTAAGATGAAAACCTGAGGATTGTAGAACTGAACTGTTCGCTTTAGTAAGCAGCTCTCGCAGCCTAGGTGTGTTGTTGAAGACTGATGAATATTGATCGGAGGAAGTTCTTTTATTGTTATTAACAACAACTAAACCCATTCTTCAGACTTCTTGTAAATGTAAATGTAGAATACTTTCTTCACCACGATAATTTACTGGTTTCGAATGTTGATCCAAAGCGAGTACGGTGATGTTGGTAATCTCCCCGATATCAGAAACCGGTAAATAAAGAGGATTTTTTGGTCGCTCTACAATTCTATAGCCTGGGTCGTCAGTGATGGGGAAATCGTAGATCGTATGCGCAGGTCTATCTCGGTAGAAGGCTCCTACGGTAATGTTCGACTCAAAGCGGATGTTGGTTACTTTTATAATGTTAACAGGTAAATCGGACACGTGCACCACACCTTTTTTCAATACTTTATGGGAAAATCCTAATATTTTTGCTGGACTATCATTTTTTTCGAATGATATGGTATGATTTTTATGAAATATTTCACACTTCAAAGTGTTGTTATTTGGTTTTAGGGAGAAAATATCTTCTTTCACTTTCAATTTTTTCCTAATTAGTTCTTCGATGTCGGCTATTTCATAGTTACCTGAAGGTATTTCGATTGCTTCCAAAGTTTTATTCACATAATAATAGAATTTCTCATTCTCAATATTCGGTATAGAGTTGTATGAAGTAAATCCCAACAAAGCTAAATAGTATCGCTTATCAGGCTTCAACTCTATAGAATTCTGGGGAGTGAAGGAAAAAATGTGATTGGTACTTGTTAACGTGAATAATTGCGACATGATACTGATGAAAATTTATTTATGCAACTTCATTTTATAGCGTAACATTAGTGAAGTATAAAAATACGACTTCATAAAATAAGGGTCTGCTTCACACACTTTAACAATTAGATCATGCTTATCACTATCACATATTCCTTCACACTTCAAAATATCCTCAATTTTCTCGTATAAACAGTGTGGACATTGATTCCTAGGTGGTGGTGGACCATCGCAATGTGTTATTTGCCCAGGTTGATTGTCATGTTTCTCACAAGGCATAAAAGGATATAGACGTTCTTTCAGGTATTCGGGCACCTCACTCCATCTGAGACCAAATGTACTAACATGCTTCAACACATACTCTATCGGGAGAAATAATAAGTCTCTTCTGGTCAGCTCGCTTGGAGGTTTTTCCATCGCCTTTATCAGATTATTATATACGTATCTGATGATTGACTGCATTCCGGCCCTCGGAATATCAACAGAAAGTTGTTTCATTATCTTTGGAACAAATGCTTCATAGTAGTGATCGACCATGACTGTCAGCTTCAGATGTTTACGTAGAACTGAGAAATTTAAAACATAAATGTCCACAAATCACCTGATCATATTTTTGATAAGAATCGTTATTATAGAAAATTCTAACCCCACCACCCAGATATCGAACTAGTTCCTTTGGTGGTTTCAAATTTCCAAAAGAGTCAAAGTATTCTACATCGTTATTTATTTTCCTGAATGCCACCCAATGAGTGCCGTTGTTTTTGATTGAATCCAAATTGAGAATGATACATTCTCTATGCCATGGTTTTCTAGGTAATGTGTCTCGCATAAAAACCCCTCGAAAATGTCGAATCCTCATTTTTTTGGCGAAACGCACCAAATCTATATCATACAACGGTCTATCAGGTAGCTTTATAGCGAGTTTTTTTGCTGCTTCTTCAAATACAACCCAAATCCACCTTTCACGTTTTTCCTCAAGTATAAACCCTTTCCCAACGATTCCATAGCTTTATGATGACGCTGGTCTTCTTCAAGTTTCTTTTTAGCGTTTTTAGCATTGACTACTGTATTAGCGATCACACTCGCACCTCCAGCGACTGAACCAAGGGCTCCTAACGCCCCCAAAATTGGTAGTAATAGCGGTAGGAATCCACCAGACTTTGGTAGCGGTATAATGCGAGGTACCCTGATGCGTTTCCTACCTCCAGCACGCTTGATTGCTATTCGTGCAGCCTTCAATGCGTTCATAGCGAACTTTCTCAATGAGGAAGATAGTTCCATTGACTTAGAAATACTTCCTACAATATCTTTTCGAAAACAACATCCTGCACGACGTTTTTTATGGCCCATTCCTAGTTTACGTTTAACCTTCATCCCACCGGTAACTAATAGACTAGCGAGTCTTTCACCTGCTTTAGCGTCTTTAGATTTGACACGTACCCAGGCAGAGTCCTCTGATATTTTATCGGCCTTATGATGCTCCTCTAGAGATTTATGTTGTGAATAAGCTATATCGTGTTGACGACAGGCTGAATCCAGCAGATTTATCTCCACGTGCAAGCCGTTTCTCAAGCTTAGTACCGGGTCCACAAAATTGATATGATGGAATATGTACTTCGAAAGGGAGGTTGTTTATGGCAGTGTTCAGCAAACCTTCACCTTGATAGATCAACATTGATACTGAGCTTACGATCTATAAAGTTTCTATTTATATACATTCGCCTGGTTAAACTATCTCACAACATGGAGACTGTTCAACAAGAGCAGACACTACCAATCGAGAATTTAGATTTGAAATTTAAGTCTAATGGTGTTGGTAAACATGGTAAATTGTTACCAGACTCTTTTCGCGCCATAATTTGTGGTCCGAGTGGGTGTGGTAAGACGAACGTGATGTTATCACTATTATTCAATCCGAATGGTGCGAAGTTTAGAAATGTTTACATATACTCGAAATCATTATATCAACCCAAGTATAAGCTATTGCAGGAAGTTTTGGATCAAGTTAAAGGAGTTGGTTATTTCCCTTATAAAGATAATGAAGGAATTATAAGTCCAAACAAGGCTAAACATGATTCTATCTTTCTCTTTGATGACATAGCTTGCGAGGGGCAACATAAAATTCGAGAATATTTTTCGATGTGTAGACATAAGAATATAGATGCAGCGTATTTATGTCAAACGTACTCGAAAATACCTGAACAATTGATTCGCGATAATTGTAATCTGATTGTTTTATTTAAACAGGATGAAATAAATCTAAAGCATGTTTTCGATGAACACGTATCTCCCGATATCGATTTCAATCAATTCAAAAAGATGTGTTGCATGTGTTGGTCAAAGAATTTCGGTACTTCGGTAATTGCGAAAGATTTTGATTTAAATAACGGCAGATATCGCAACGGCTTTGATATTTAAAACATAAAATATGTGAATGAATTACATATACAAAATGGACGTGGCGCAGTTAACACGTAAACGAAAAATCGCGGAATTGAGTAAGTCTATTAGAAAAAAATATCTAGCCTTGAAATTGGGTAAATCTGAAGAAGATGAATCGATAGAACAACTATTTAAACCTATAGCCGAACCTCTGAAGGAAATTGTTAAATCTTAAAAAAAATCGAGTCCTGTACATGTAAAAAAGGAGGAGGTGGAGGAAGAAGTGAAAGAAGAATCAGCCGATGAAACCTTCGATGAGGAGGATGTGTTTGAGGAGCCATCGATTTCTCATTATCCACAAGTTGCTCGAAAATATATTGCAGATCATTGGGGTGAGAGTGAAAAAATCGATAAATTATATGGACTTGTTTTTGATGCTAGCTCTGCTGGGTGGAGACTAGGTCAAAAGGAAATAGAATTCGGCGAAAATATCAAAACAGAGGGGTATATCACGAAGGGAACACCTGGATTATATGAACCCATATTCTACGATTCACCTACAAACTATACAAATAAAGATAAAGCTGCATACAAAGAAATTTTGGTATTAACTAGTGCACATAAAAATATTAGCGGATATCTAAAAGGTAGTACGAGACTGAAATATAGAAATATCATCAAACCTTTGGTTACAAGTGGTGGTGTTGGTTCCACCTCTGGTAAAGGGATGCATTTGAAGTATAACGATGATGCTATAGAGTATATCTTTTGGGATAATCCTAACGAGCTCGTGGAGCGGTTGAAACTTTTGATAGCATCACAACAAGCTGGGAATACATCGCATGATAATGAGATTGTTGCTATCATAAATGAACTTAGAGAAGCAGATATCATATATTAGTAATGGTTATTTCCATTTTCAATCATTTACATAATAAGTCTTGATAAGTAGGTGTAGATCGATGTTTATGAACATTCTGAAACATACACCTGATGGTGACGTAGATATGGAAAATTTTAAAATTTGCAACGTGAAAATACCTGTCTCTGATAATGATGTTACGAACAAAGCATATGTAGATGACGCTATCACTAGAGTGAATGCGAATTTAAACGAAGTTCTTGTAAAGTATGCATTCATTCATATAAACGTTAATAATATCATGAATTCCTCAATTCCAAGTTTAACACGATTAATAGATGCACTCCTCGAAGATTTGAAGATCCTTTATACCGAAATACAGTCATACAAAAATCAAAGTGATGTTAACTCTACAGCTATAAAACAGGGTATACATAATGAAGGAGGTTACCTTCACATCGAAAATAAAAGATTCACAGACTCTATGATTGCTTCTACAGCGCAAAATAGAATTAAAATTGAAAAACTTGTAGATGGTATGATAGCATCATTCAAAACTAATGAAGCAAATGAGACAAATCTTGAAAAATTATTGAAGAAAATACGTGAAGACTATAAAACACTCGTTAGTTATGATCAAGAAAACAATTCGAAGTATGACAACCTATTCGATAGTATACAGAACATCAATAGTAAACTGATAACTATAGAATTAGACTATAAAACGCGTAGTACTAATGATCAGACCATGACCACACGTATACAGACCATCGAAAGCAAAGTGTTCCAAATAGAACAAGCGATTGATGTAATCATCAGTTTGACAACGGGTGCTACGCTGAAGATACCAAAAAAAGCAAAAGGTGAAGCCACCTCATCTCATCATCCTTATAAAAGAGCTCCTACCACCTCACCACCACCACAAAAGTTATTAGCTTTATCAACGTCGATCGACCCAAAAAATGATGAAGGGTAAGGCGCATGTGGTTGACGAGCTTCATAAGCCTGTTAGAAAGAATTTTAAACGTCGCAGAACAATTATAAAAGGGTTAGATGACTTGTTGCAAATGGATCTTGCCGAAATGGGTAATTATGCGCACGAAAATCGTGGATTCAAATACATTTTGGTGGTGATTGATTGCTTCTCGAAATTTCTATGGACACGCCCGCTGAAAACCAAATCGGCTGAAGAGGTTCGGAAAGTTGTCAGTTCCATATTGCTGGAAGGGCATCGTAAACCTAGGAATCTACAAAGCGATCAGGGTAAAGAATTCTTCAATAAACACTTTGATGAGTTAATGAAGAAACATAAAATCAATCATTATAATACGTATTCTATGAAAAAAGCTGCTATTGCCGAACGTGTTATTCGAACGTTGAAAGAAGCGATCTACAAACAATTCAGTCTGAGCGGGAAATACAAATGGTTGGATATACTTAAAGAAGTCACTGAAAAATATAATAAACGTAAGCATAGAACTATAAAGATGGCTCCGTTTAAGGTTACAAAACAGAATGAGAGTCTGATATTGAAGCAATCCTACTCACACATCAAGTTGGCTCTGCCTCACAAATACAACGTTGGGGATGTTGTGCGAATAAGTAAGGCTAAACATGTTTTTGAGAAGGGGTATACCCCTAATTGGAGTGCGGAATTATTTAAAATTACTGCTGTGAGGATTACCAACCCTATCACTTATCTGTTGGAAGATATGAACAGCTCACCAATCAGCGGTTGTTTCTATGAAGAAGAATTGCAGAAAACCAAACAGTCTATTTGATAGAGAAGGTGCTCCGAAAAAAGGGAGATAAAATTTATGTGAAATGGTACGGTATAAAAGAGAAAAATTGGATCGGAAATTCTGATGTTGTATAATCTGCGCATGTCTCAATAAAATATTTGAGGGTCCAACAAGTCTGAGTCGAACAATCACTCAGTTTTTGAAAATGTCTTCGCAATTATACAACAGTTTTGTTCATAATGTGTTAGCCACCGTGTACGATGCAAAAAAATTTATAAGTGTGTGTCCGAGTTTGATGAAAATCCTCGAAGAATTACAATTATCATCTTAAAATTGGATAATCGCAGGAGAATTTGTAACGTTCATTATTGGAGCCGTCAAGGAATACGCGTATGTGGATATTTTCTATTTTGGGGGAGATTTCAATCCACCCGAAAACGATTGGGAGATAATTGATATGAATGTTGAAGGCTACTTTATATACGAAAATAGATGGAAGAAATTCATATTACATCAAATTCCTGGTATAATCCAAAAACCGGGGTCCTATATACTTGATTGTTACAGAGTGCTACATGAAATTGATGTTGATTTTTATCGGATCGCGCTTCTGCCTTACCGCTGTGAAATAATGGATCTACGGGGGATTCGTAGAGGAACTTCTAATAAAACTTTCTTCTTCTTCGACTCATACATAGTCGATGGGGAACGCAACCAACACCACAAATTTTCTCTTCCCCCCAAACTTCAAGTTTTATGCTTTGATGTTCCCATCCAAACTTCCAATCAAATCAAAGAAATATGCTGCCGATGATGAATGATCTGCGCATGTGTGAATGAATATTTGTGAGTGTAGCTTCAACTATATCAAAAGAATCAATCAGTTGCTAAAAAATGTTCTCTCAAGATAGTGGTTATGAGAGCGTATCTGCTGCTGCTACAACAAATGGTGACGTTGGTGATGATGACGTAAACGCCTCTAGGGAGTTGGATGAAATTTTGGATGCGTTCGAGCGAGCTACCAAAGATGAGAAATTTCTATTAATGAATTCAATTCATTCTGTGGGATATAATAATTTGGAAATAAGATGTGGTTCAAGTCCTGCACGAACTCTAAGTCCTACAATCACACTAAACAGCTGTTCTAATCAGCACACAAAACCTACCTTTGGAGTTGAGGAATGGAACCAATTTATATTCTTTCTACAAACGAAAATCGACGACTTCTTCGAGTCTACATGCAGATTTTGATTCTACACCTGTAGCGTGTGGTGATTTTTGTCTAATATCACAGCTGGTTTATGTGAACAATGTTAAAGTGCTTCAAGTTATTAAGAATCATGTTCACTTTTGGTTGGGTGAGGAAGATGTTCGAGAAATTATCGAAATCAACGATAAAGTGCTAGCACATAGAGTATCTTTTCTAGAACAATTAGGGTTCCGTGCTTACTATTACAACGTGATTGACCTAATAAAAAAATCATCCATGAGGTATGAGGAACTTTTACAAAGTTTTATCGATGCCTCACCACCTGATAGTTTATTAAGTATGACACTTAGAGAATATGTATTTTATTCTATGAATAAAGTTATGTATGATTTTCTCGAATAAATCATTAATTGAATATACTAGTCTTTTATTTAATTCCTGATGATTCTGGGAAAGTGTATGAGCAATCCTCACCTCCTCCACCACCACTACTTTCCTCTCACGCTCTCTGTTTAAGGAAATAAAACACAACATAGTGATGAGATTGTTTTTATTTTCAAATATTTCATAAAATTTGTAACACTATACATAGTTGAAATGCACCTCTCTCTGTCTCTGTTTGAGAGAGTTAGTAAATATAAAACTTATAGAAGAACATTTAAAATCCTATATTATTATTCAAATTGGATAATGACCATAAGGTAGAGTGGTTGTACTATTTTTTAATAGGAATCTCTTGGTATCGAACGGACTCAAAACTATTTTATTCCGTTCGATTGTATATAATTTAAAGTCGAAAGATCGGATTGATTTTTGAACTCTATACATTTCAACCTCTTCTTCTAGACACCTAACATAGTCCTCGAATGTGATTGAATTCTTAAGGACGTATTCTCGAACACCTTTAGCTTTTTTCGTAGGGTTGAGGTCTTTATCTTGTACTGTATAACTGTACATTTTCGAACGTAACCCCACAAACTTTGTCATAACTTCTCCTTTATTTTCATCTTTCATTAGGCCGACTACTTTTTTGTTTGACTGTGGAATCTTAAAGATGTTATCGAGAGGATAATCACTAGTATCAAATTTGTGTATATATTTATTTATAATACAATTATAGATATCATCATCAGTTATTATGTGATAAACAAGGCTGTCTGTATCTGTATAACACAGTCTTATCACCTCAGGATCTTTATACAATTTGAGCATGAACCCATAGTGAAAGTCTTATACGCAAACTTTTGAAATATCTAAAATTGCCATACCTACATAAATAGGTTTATCAAACATTATCTCTAATTTATTTTGATCGATAGCTACTAAATTCTCATCAAATATTTTGCTGCTATTAAAATTTGGTTGTGAAATATAGTAGCGTGCTCCGAATGGGCCATACAATTTATTGACTGATTTAACCAGTCTATGTTTTCGCACGTTTTGCATTGATTTTCCAAAAATTGCATTTATAAGGAGTTCAAATAAGGCAATTTCGAAGGCATTCTTAGATGCAGCACGTAATTTTGTGTTTAAATCGATGTAGGCTTTCAGCCAGGGTGACTGTATGAAATTAAGGACTCTATGTATTTTTTTCAAAATTATATCGAATGATAAACACTGTTTTGAATTTCTATAGTGTATGATATACTTGTTTTTATTGTGAAGTGTTGTTTATAATTTAGGTAATTTAGAACCTGGTGGGGCCTCATGAGTTGGACATAAAGGTGTATCTTTATGTAAGTCATGCAATCCCACAGGATATTCCAAATCAACCTCTAATATATAACCGATAGGACTGTCATCTGGTATATTTACAACGTTAAAGTTATTCTCTACGTTTTCGATCCATTCAAAATCACCATAAGGTAGATATTGGGTCATAGCCCACCCATATAGATTGCACACATCGAAATACATCAAATAACTGTTTTCTTCTTGTGGATCATAAGTGTGCATATATTTGTTGTTTGCTTTGGCAAATCTATTGCTGCATTGGCTTACACCCCCTCGAATCTCCTTTTTACAAAACATAACCATATCGATATCTTTCAAAAATTGTAAAGACACGTTCGTATATTTGAGCATACAATCCCAGGTGAAGCCTGGTAAAGTGAAATAATTCGAAGGGTCTAATTTAAATTGGTTTAGACATTTTACACGGAAATTTTCAAATACATCTGCTAGCAGTAAAACATCTGTTTTCAAATATAAGTCTGAATAGTCTCCTAAATTTTGGCAATTAAATTCATTCCAAACGTTCTGCGCGTGTTTATAATCATATTCACTGATGGCTTCATCTTTTAATTTATTAAAGAATTTTTGTATCGGAGGGAGATTTTGCACATTTAATTTATCCCACGCATCCATATGTTCATATGGAAATACCCCTTTACGTGTTAATAATTTAAAATTTTCATCTGATAAATGATTGAATTCTCGTTTTAAAATTTTCAACTCATCAATTTCCAAATAGGATGACAACTTATCCAATGATGAAGCTAAAAATCTACATGAATCTATAAATCTAAATTTAACTGCAGAGTTTGCTGATGATCTAGTGAAACTAATATATTTTTCCTTATTCAACGGAAGAATGCTGATATTCTGTTTCGAAGATTTTGCCAAATCCCTAATCACCAAAAACATGTCATAAGAACTTGAGTTATGAGCAACAACAGGCACAACAAATTTATTTTGATAATTCAAGTTGCAATCTTGATGAGCCAAACCCCGATATTTACCTGTAAAATGACACTGATCCTTTACTCGAACATCATCCTCTTTAAATTGTTGTTCGCAAATATGACATTTGATTTCAGCCATTATTGATAATAAACTTATACCGCTAAAATCTATGGGTATAACTGTTCGTAATTTTGTATCGATAAATTCAGAGATTTTATCCAGTTGGCTTGTTAACCATTTAGCTGGATCCTGACCCCTAAAACTTTGATATTGAGATAATGAATCATCATAATGACATTTTGAATAAAATCCTACACTATATGCTTCATGTAATTGTGTTCGGTTTGTATAAGAAGCAGCATTAGATTGAGAACAACGTTGAATTGGTAACAGAAGGGCTTCAAAATCAAAATAAATTACAAATGGAACAGGTAATTTGTTTGAATGATTTTTGAATACCAAACGGTCATCTTGTGGGAAAATAATTTAACATTTATTACTTTGTACACACATCTCTGAATGTTTATTATATTTAATTTTACTTTTAAAATTATTCAAGCAACGCTCACATAAATAAACCTTATTCTTAGTCGTAATTTGTGAATTTACAAGTCTTCCTGAATTTTTTATCAAGCAATAATGAAATTTCACTATGGGATCAACCATTTTTGTAGATTTTCGAGACTCTTCATCAGGATAGTATTTATCCTGAATAAGTAGTAAATTAAAATGCTTTTCTAATTTATTTATGGTAAGATATGCGGGGAGAACCTTGAATTTCCCCGCTTCCACTCCATCCTCACCATTTTTACCACTCAATTTTAAAACGAAAACATGAACGCTAATGTTATTATTCTTTTCGAAAATGGGAATTTGAGAAACGGTTAGTGCAAAAGTTAATTTTTCTAAATTTAAAACTGTACTGAAATGAGGATATGAACTAACTCTATTTGATTTGTTTGTAGCAGGATGTAACCCCGCTGTTATAGACCAGGCGAAGCAGAACTCATCATAATTTTTTATATTGATGACTGCGTGTTTGTCCTCGATTTCTTTCGGTAAAGGAATATATGATGAGCCAGAATTAATAGTTTCATGTTTATTAATAATTATCTCTAAGCTGATAATCTCTTTAAGACTCCACCCTGACCCCATTTCCTGGAAATCATCAAGTTTCACCTGAATCTTTTCGATGACATTTTCCTTGAACCAGTCTAACAAATTTATTGTTTGATCTATCGAAGCAGACTTTGTGTGGAAATATTTGAAATCAAACTGAGAAAGTTCATTATCTACGTTCATTTTCATGTACTCACAACAAAGGGTTCTGGAGACTTTTATAAAATTATTTGTATGTGAAATTTTAATAATTCTTGATTTAAAAAGATTGAAAGCGTCAAATAAAAAATTTATAGGGTCCAAATGTGAAATATTTATTATAAGACCAGTCCGAATCCTACAATTAAAAGCTGTTTTACCTTCCTCCCATCGAATTCTATCACTTCGATTCTTATTTGTTGGTTTAAAGGATTTATTACGAATTTGAAGTAGAATTTTAAAACGTTTAATATGACCTAAATTCGTTGGTAATTGGTTTTTCTCACCTATATTGAGAGAATCTTCTGTTAAATGTCTAGAAAAGAGGCGCTGATATTTAATACAAAATTCCACCCATTTATTTGTCTCCTGAGGGGAGAATTTTGATGTTAGCAAATTTTTTTGTGCTTCGTTTATAATTTTAACAATATCACAACTAATTTTAGACAAGGATTCCATGTTAAAAAATAGAATAAAAACCCTACCTTATTTTTCTGCTATGACTCGTTCCTAGGTCCTTAATGTCACGTGTAGCTTGAGAGCTTCTCGTGGTGGGAGATCTTCCAGTCGGAAAAATTCTATTTTCGAGCAAGGATTTGCCTTTTTCACGTTCTCCGCACCTTGATAGATCAACCCCAAAGAAGGTTTTTCATTTATTTGATCTATAATCGGGGATAGTGCTGGAGTCAACCGTTTTGGTGAGAAAACGTTGAAGTCACCTAAATCCACCAATACGCAGGACCCAAATTTGGTATTCACTATTTTCGCATCAATAATAAGAAAGCGTTGCCCCAGCTCCAATTCCTCCACTTTTTTTGTAGGTTTCCCCTGTAATAGAGAAATCTGGTTCAGTGAAGTGATATCCATTATTTAAGTCTGTAACACAGAGAGAATCACCGTAATCAATTGAAAAACTAAAATATGAAATTGAATTGTTTTCAAAAGACTGTAGGATAAGTATGATGTTTATCAAGGTAGAAACTACGGTAATAATAATTATGAAAATTGAAATGAAATATAAAAAGAAATCAAAATAATCATATTATGAGAATTGAATCTAAACGAAACTCTCAATGATTTGAAATTAATAAAATAAAAATTATAAACACAAGAAAAATAAAATTAAAACAATACAGAATTATAGAAAATTGAAACAAAATGTAAAAGTAAAATTAAAAATAAGAATAAAAGAGTTAAACAAAAATAAAATAATAATGAATAATATTAATAATAATAAAATGAAAATAGACTCACCTTGTTTTAAAACACAAACACACACACAAAGACTAGGTGAATTAGTATGATGTTACTCTAGGTGGAGTAGATAGTCAACTGTTGAAGTTGAAGTTGTTAGAGGAGAAGGGAGTAATGTTTGTTAATACCATTAACCGCAAACTTTGTATGTTCCGACATGAATTTTCCTTATCAATTTACATCGAAAGTATTTTTTCCTGCTTTGAAACCACATTATCGACGGTTCTGCGATATTTATGTGTTATCAGTTTCAGTTCTAAGAAGTTTGCTTTGTGTTGCAACTGATATCAACGCTTATGTATATCACTTTCCGTTCTAATTAATTATTTTTACTATCTTAAAACAGCATAGACCGTTAATTTTATATAAGACAGTTTCTTTGACTTTTTCTAATCTAACCACTTTCCGTTTTAATTAATTAATTTAATTTTGTTTATCTTGAAACCACAATGCTAGCACTATCAGTTTACGGTTTAATTTTATTTCAAACCGATTTTCTTACTCGTTTTAAATTCAGTTTCACCCTTCTTAAAATCTTATAATTTATTTCTAAGTTCAGTTTATCCAAAGTTTTCTTTGTATACATACCATGAGTGCCTATTTTGAGAGGATTGCCAAACTCACCAATAGGTGTGATTTAGACGGTGAGAATATTGAAGCATGGCTGTTAGAAAAGTAAGTATAAACATTTTTTGTCGTTGATATGTTATGGTTAAAGTATATGTTATTTTTAGTGGATATTCGGAAGGTGAGGTTGATGTGGAGATGGCATATCTTGCTTATTTACAAACGTTTGGAGATATAGCAATGTATATTTATCAGTAAATAATATTGGGCAACATAATAATTTGTAATCTTTCCAGTATCAACCAAGTTTCGGATTCGGAAGAGCAGACCCCTCGTCCAGATCTTGGTGATTTTGAAATGCATGTTTTATTCATGAATAATCTTGATTTAAATGATAATTTTTTAAACTTTTTAGCAATAACGAAGTTTCCAAATCAGAAGAGGTGACCCCTCCTCGTTCACATATAAGGTAAGATATTTCAGATTTTTTGTAAATTCATACAATAATTATTTCATTTTCAATAGATGTTACGAGATATTATCTCCGTCTCCAGGGACATCGATGTAGCTACCACCATCTCCACCTCCTGTGGCAGTGTCTACAGCTATGATTTCAGCACCACCACCATCACCCCCTCAAGTTACAGGGGTGGCTATACAAGGTGATCCGGAGAGTATAATTCCACTCCTCCCAAGATCGATAATTTTAACACCACCACCCCCTCATGTTACAGAGATGACCATACATGGGAGTCGGGAGGATATAAATCATCTCATTAATGAAGTAAGTCTTATGTTGTTTCTATATATTGAATATTGAAATTGTTTTTGTTTAATTACAGATCATCATCCTGCAGCGTGAGAGAGGATTGCGCTATCTTATTGAACTACATTAGGAAGCCATGTTATTTTATTTTTGTCATTAATTAAGTTCGTGTAGATTATATTTTATATTTTAATTATAATATATTAAATAGTTTATCTTTTATGTTTTTATTCTTAAAAAAGTCCTTTTCATATATCCTCACAACAACTTAGTCAATTTTATAAAATTTAAATATCATATTTGTGTCATAGCCATGTTGTATACTTTAAGATTCATGAAATTCAATACCTATCTGAATGACATTCTTTAGCACATGTGTATAAAGAGGTTGTTTGATCAGGTAAGTATAAACTAAAACTATATATCATATCTCTAATATTTGATGTGTAATGCATAGTATTGATCAGGGTTCGAATCCCTCTATCATACACATAGTTAGAAAATGTCATTTTCTTTTTTTAATTTGATCGATAAGTTTGATTTCTACATAACAATTGTATAACGTTCCCTCTGCTCAGAGTAGTAAAAACGATGAAAACGATCGTTTCGACCGTTTGAATCGTTTCGATCGTTTTCTAATCGTTTTTCAATCTCAAACTTAAAGGCCGGTAATGCTGTGACCTACATCTAATCAGACTGTCTGTTCACAAGTGGCTCCCCCACACTGTCTACAGACACCATCACAGTTACAACCAACATAACACACGTCATAGTACAATACCTACAGACGCCATGACAGTTACAACCAACATTACACACGTCATACCTACAGACGCCATGATAGGTCTCGAACACAACACACTTCTATTCCACACACACACACACACACACACACAACATCCAACTCTATGGTTCACAACTGCAACCAACATAAAACACGTCATAGCACAATACCTACAGACGCCATGACAGTTACAACCAACATTACACACGTCATACCTACAGACGCCATGACAGGTCTCGAACACAACACATTTCTATTCCACACACAACATCCAACTCTATGGTTCACAACCACACTGTACACAGACGCCATGACAGTTACAACCAACATTACACACGTCATATCACAATACCTACAGACGCCATGACAGTTACAACCACCATTACACACGTCATACCTACAGACGCCATGACAGGTCTCGAACACAACACACAACATCCAACTCTATGGTCCACAACACACTTCTATTCTATTCTACACACAACATCCAACTCTATGGTCCATTATCCTCAGAACACAGAATCACATCAAACATATACACCTCTCTCTCATACTCACACAATTCCCTATACTCAGACCGGATGTACTTCCGCCCCAGAAGTAGTCCATTACATCTACTGATAACTAAGAACTAATTTTTTTTTATTCCCTCAGGTATGACGTCCAGCCCGCAGATTCGTACCCCTGAGGTTCCCCGTACTCCCGGAGACGATGCCGAGGCCGCTCTTCAGCTGGGTCGGAAGAATCTGGAGCTATTCGGACATACACCAGACACGAGCCCGATTCTCCAATTGCATTATTCTTCGTTGCCCAGCGAGACGCCTCCAACCCCCGGCCGTCTTCTCTTCAACATCAGCCCCTCCCCGAAGGCAGAGACTTCTATTCCCAGTGTAAATAACCCAGTGCCCCAGAGTGACAGAGACACCATTAGTGGCATAATTAGGATAAGTAATATTAAGACTAGCGTTGAGAATATTTGTAAACGTCCGCGCCGAAAGAAATTCCGCTATTATCGGGTTAGGGATCCTTCTGGTAAAGTAGTAGTCCGCGTAGAGCTGCCCTGGGACAGCACAGAGACGCCAACTTACCAGGAGTATTTGGATGGAAAATTTTAATAAAATTAAAAATTTTCCGAAGAAAGGGAGGTGTGTAACGAAGCATCGTTACTAATTAATATTATTGCCCAAGTAAGTCACCTCTACCAAAATAAAGGAGACAAACTTTGGTACACTATGTGTATTAAAACACGACAGCAGAGTGTAGCTACGGATGAGCGAGTCCGCGTTCCGGCGACATTCTCAATGACATGACGTGTCAATTTCAGAGTATAAAAGGCGGCCGGTCTCCCATATAGAGATCACTTGCTAGGAGACCGCCGTAGCTGAAGCAGTAAACCCGATATACCGAAAGTAGAGTTTTCCATTTAATCCGATAAATGGAGAGTAAGTATATTCTCGACTTTGCTAACTAATAATTTTTCCGTAAAGATTCAATTGCTGAATTTACATTTCAATAATTCTAGAAAACAGTCAAGTGTTGACGATTGTTTTTCCTGAATATATTGGGAAGTGCCGTACTGTTCATAATTATTTATTATTTTCCGGCGCTATTTGAATCTGAGTTTATTTCAATAATTCTAGAAAACAATAAAGTGTTGACGATTGTTTTCCTGAATATATTGAGAAGAGTTGTTCCGTTCATAATTTAATAATATTTTCCGTGAAGAATCAATTTTTGTTTTAATTTTCAATCAAATTCTACGAGACGATTCAGTGTTGACAGTCGTTCCATATGAATGCAATGATGAATACCAGTTTAGTTAACAATTAAGAATTTCCGTAAAGATATTGAGTTCTATTTCAAGTTAGAGATTCCCCGTGAACAATTTAATAGTAATTTGTTCTTCCGAACACTGATTCCGTATTTCTATTAAACCAAAATATAAACCGAGGCGTAATAAATTGTCATAAGGAGAGACACAGTAGTACACGGGTGCCTGGTCACCTCTCAAGTAAACAGATTTCCGAGTCGAATTCAGGAAGACGTGTACAATCTGATATTCTCATTTCTTACATTGTGTTAGGGTATATAGACCTAATCGAGATACCAGCTGTTAGTGAGCCTGATAAAAAACTCTCACGGAATCATTTGTATTTAATAATCGAATAGCGTATATCATATAGGGATGACCGAATATCACTGTCTTATAAATGTTGTCATTTCCAGTGAAAACTCTGTATAGATATTTTGATTGTTGATAATTGTATATAATATTGTAAATAGTTAATGATTTATTTCTGTTAATAAATAGCTACAAAGGTTTGTCATCATTTTATTCAAGGCAAAGACATTATTCTTCTGTAGGAAGAGCATTTCTCAAATACCAACCACAAAACTAAACTAGAAGAACTCTGACCTTCTTACTTGTAAGAAACTCAGGCAGGTCTGCTAAGGTACATGACCGTACCGTAACCTTAGGGGACAACTAATCTTCCACCAAAATCAGTCATTTTGGCGGAAGTTGGTTACAACCTATCAATACACTTAAGATCAATACACTTAAGATAGTAAATATCATTCTGCGAGGGTGTTAAAGGTCCACTAATATCCACATGTATCATACTAAATATTCCATCTGGCACTATGAAATTCTCCAGCCGCGATTTTGTGTGTCTAGACACTTTATTGCGCTGGCAGCTAAGACAAGATTGAGCTCATTTACGTACATCATTTCTGAGTCCAGGCCAAATAAATTTACAAGACACTTGTCTTACAGTAGACTTCACTCCAGGATGAGCAAAATTATGAATCTGTTGAAACACCAGGAAACGATATTTGCGAGGTATATATGGACGACAGTTTTGAGTGGATACATCACACCAAAGTGACTTTCCCGACAATAATTGTATCTTCTTAAGTTTAAGATTCGTTCCATTAGATAAAGTTGGTAATTCATTATAACATTCCTGCTCCCGCGCAATGTCATCATAATCGAGAACAGATATTTCTTCAAGTCTTGACAGAGTGTCGGCTAAGACATTATCTTTGCCTTTAATATACCTAATATCCGTAGTGAATTGAGATATGTATTGAAGATGTCTTGTCATTTATCTGTTGGAACGCAAATGTTATTGGCTTATGATCGGTAAAAATAGTAAAAAATCTTGCTTGAGCGTTTAAACGTCAATAATCTCCGCAGGGACGAAACGTACCATGTTTTTTATTCACTATATGTATTGGCTAGACCATTCGGAGTGTGATGAACGAATCATTCCATGGTCCAACATGAACTGAAACTCAAGCTTCACCTGTTTCATTTTTTTACAATCTAATGGACGAGCTTTACAATGTACCGATGATCCATTAGTGTGAATATAATGTTTGACATTATGCAAACTTTTGCTTGGTATTAAACTAGGGGTAATAATATCGGAAAACGAAGATAATAAATCAGCGAACTCACCGATATTACTCAATGTGTGTATGGTATATTGTTTAAATACTACAGCAACGTTACCAGTTACACAAAGTTTAGTAATTCCATCAATTAACCTTCGTCCATGCAAATCAACCAACAAATTAAATTTATTCAAGAAATCAGCTCCAATTATACCTTTTTCTTTTCTTGCAACAATAATAGCCCACTGAAAATATCTGCGAAGTCCTAAATTTATTGTTAATAGTTTTACGCCATATGTAGGAATCTCAGAACCATTAGCCGCATATAATTTAAATGAGTTATTATGAATTTTATCAGTAGCAGTAGCCGGCAATAGAGATACATCAGCTCCACTATCAATAAAAAAAACGACAACACGTGTTTTTGTCTAAAACAAGCAAACGGAAATTCGTACGATTTTCCATGTTTTCTGCAGCAGAACTTTCCGCTTCTTCTACTGCAGTTTCTCGTTTCCTGAAACATTCCAAGCACAAGGTAATTTGCATCGATCTGGAAAACATTTGGAACCGTATCGGAAATGTGCATAACAATATTCTCCTTTTGGATCGAATTTCCTTCCAATATGGTCTTTTCTTGAAGCGCAACTTCCATTTCTACTATTATCCCTAGATCTGAATCTTCTCTGCCCTATTGCAGCGACCTGTGCTTCTAAGCCTTCAAGCCTAACCATGAAATCTTTTATCAACGAATTCGTGTCATTCCGCGTTTCAGTTGAAAAAACTCCTTCATGTGGGTTAAGTTCTAACATTTTATCCTCCATAAAAGCTACTTTGTCAAGTCCCTCTTCACTAACAATGAGTACATTTTTGATTGAATCTGGAAGTTTTTCTAGCCAAAACGTTTTTAACGCTGCTTCGGAAATATCAACTCCTGCCAAAGATTTCATTCTACGGAGAAGCTGACTAGGTTTCATATGATCTAATTCTGAACCCGTAACTAGCTTTTTAATCTCCCGTTCTTCACTCTCTTTGAATATATTCAACAAATTTTCTTTAGCTCTAATATATTTGCTTGTGGCAGTTCCTTGAATTATATCACAAATATTCGCAACATATTTTGGAACTATTTGTTATACCAGATAATTGAATTTTGTTTCTTCCGATGTAATTTTATTGATATGAAATTGAGCTTTAATTTGATAAAACCATATTTCGGGTTTCTCGGGCCAAAAAGGAGGCATTTTTTACTGACCTTATTTACTCCTGTATCTTGCCTGTCATCATTTCTGCATACCCTTGAGCTCACTTTCATCACTTTTTGACATTTTCAACAGAAAGTTCACTCATCAAACGTCGAAAGGGTCACCAATTTGTTGGTATCACTTTGATCAATCGGAATAGGAGAATGAAACACTTTTTCACTTCTAATTCTATCAATAATACGAGATATTTTTGACAACCTGCTTTTATCAAATTTCGAATTTACTTTCCTCTTTTTTTTTTGTTTCTTAGCAACCATGTCCGCTATTATCATAGACCGCTACATGTTGTACGAAACTAACTGAAGGTAATCAACAAAATAATTAGCGTTTTAAATCAAGTAGTGTTTAATTGAAACTTGTATACAATAATTACAAAATAACAGACAAGAAAATTACAAGAACTTTCTGCAGTATTCAACTTATCTTATTTTAGAACAGCCTTTCGCACATATACAGTGCGATCCAAGAAACCTATAATTTTTTAAAAATCTATGATTTTTTAAAACGGACCTGGTCATGATGTGAATGACATATTCGTGACCTCCAAGCAATTTCTCATAGATTTGAGTACAAGAATTTGATATGAAGACAAAATTGATATTCATGTTCCTCAATTTCATGGAAATATTTTAATTAATAAAAAATTCAGGCATTCTTGCTCGTTATAGAAACGTTATTCAGTATCCCACCAGATCCGTATGGGGAGGACTAAGAATTTCTCCATGGTGAATCCTGCATGTCGTAAGAGGCGATTAGAAGGTTAACTATAGGTGGTTGATGTTTTTTTCCATCGCCCGGTGGAACATCGTCACCTAGACAGAGATGCTGTAGAGTGAGCAACATCATGTTCCAGTGTTTGGTCGATGTTTCCGGTCTCACTCTCATATTTTCATTTTCCTGCCTTTCTACTCAAACTGACATTCAATCCAATCCAGGTTTATTCTGAAAATACTAATGATGAATCCTCCGAAAGTAAAATACTTCGGAAGAAAGATACCTCTCCATTTCGATTTCCGGGCCAGAGGTGCTCGAGGGGGTCCAACATGGATATATATAAGCTTGAAGATAGATCTCTATAACATCCGAAGTCTTAGCAAAAACATAAAAGATGTTCAATATCACCTGCAGACAGACAAATCAGACATACTGGTCTTAACTGAAACGCAGGTCAATCCATCCACCACCACGACCTTCATGCTCTGCCCTGACTACGAGCTCTAGCCTCACTTCAGATTTATAGGAGGTATCTGTCTCTATTCCCGAAATGACCTCTCATGCCATCGAGAAGAGAATCTAGAACCACGGGAGTACCGGTCTTCGCATGTGTTCCTCCGAGTTTCCTTGGAGGAGCGTGTTTTGAATCTGATGACCCAACACAATGTGCCACAGAGATCTCGTATATCATCAGGATAGGAATGAAACCTAACATACCCAATACCAACAAATCACCGTCATCTGAAAAACGATGGTTCAATGAAATCTGCTTTAGGGCCGTTGCATCAAAACAAACAGCATACCATTCTTGGGGCAGTAACTCATATTGGGGAGCAGAAAAAAATATGTTGAAGCTAGAAATATATGCAATGAAACAATAAAAGCTTCGACAGAGGCATATGATGCCAAAATAAGATCAAAGCTTATCGAATACCCGAATGGGTCCCGTTTTGGACTCATGTCAAAGCAATTGGTACAAAATTTACTCCCAGTTGATTCCCTCTCCTAACCAAAGATGATGGTACACTGACCACTACATCACAAGAAAAAGCAAACCTTTCTGCTGGAACGTTTGTGTCAAATTCCACTTTGGATCCACAAGGGAAGGACCCTCCTAATATTGCTGCCAGCAATATTCGTATGCTTGGATTTGTCTTTCGTTAGCGTACAACTAGGCGTATTCTGCTTGATCTCAATATCAAAAAGTCTATGAGGGCCAGACGGAATTCCACCTGTCGTTTTCAAGGAATCTGCGCTTGAATTAACACCAGTCTTCTGCAGGTTGTTTACCCTTTCATACAAACTTGGTGTGATGTCTTCCAGCTGGAAGACAGCTGGAGTCCAACCCATTCCAAAAAAAAAGAAAGAACACCCTCTCTAATAATTGTAAACTCATTGCACTATTATATAAAATCTCTGAAGCGATGGAGGAGGCAATCAACATCGAGATCATGTAATACCTAGAGAGCTCCAAAATCGTGAAAGACCCAATCTATTGAGAAACATGGGGAATCTCCAGCTGTAACATGGTCCATCTTCAAATTATTTGACCGAGCCTGGCACCAAAGTCTTCTTCGGAAACTTCGGTCATATGGTTTGCCGCCTCAACTTTGTCGCTTACTATCGAGTTTTGTCTCAGATAAATCATTCCATGTGGTGGTTAACGGAGTATCCTCCAATAGAATAGCTATCAGAACTAGTGTTCCACAGGGATCGGTCTTGGTATCGATTTTGTTTCTGCTCCGATCTGCTGAAAGTGACCACCTGTCCCGTATACAGTTTTAAAGACGATAATAAACTTGATACCGCTTTCTCAACTAGAGCCCCCATACCATTCAATGAAGCCAGAGGAGCGAAACAGACACAGGTTGACGCAATCAATAAAGATCTGGCATAGATTTTTGAATGAGGATCTGATGATCTAGTAGAGTTCAATGCAATCAAAACACAAGATTACGTCGTCTCCAGGAAGGCGGATCCCACAATCCCTGATATGATGATGTCAGATACAACTACTCCTATGAAGTCTTCCATAACTATGCTCGGGACTATCACCAACAGCCTCCTCTCATGGGATGATCATGTTAGGTCCATTGAGAAAACCGCTTAACAGAAATTCGATTTTCTATTCCGTGCCAAGAGATTCTTCACATCCCAGCAGCTCCTAATAGTCTGCAAACCACAGGTTCGACCTATCCTGGAGTACTATTCACATTTTAGAGTTCGGCTCCCAAACATACGTTGAAGCTCTTGAATTCTATCCAGAAAAGAGCTATGTGTTTGATTGACGATGTCACACTTATGAGTTCATTGACCTCTTGAGAACATTGTAGGGAGGTGAGAGATCTCTCCCTTCTTTATAGATATTTCCATGGTCAGTGTCTATCAGACATCTCATCTGTTATTCCAAAATGAGAAATCCCAGATAGGCGGACTACAGGAGCTCAAACTAGTAACACCTTCATTTTCAAGCTCGAGACCTGCCGGACTTCTTCATACCAAACTTCATCTCTCTATTGAACATCGAAGATGTAGAACTTTTCCCCTAGTGAGGTCTCTCCCTATTCCTATAACCTCCAAATCTTTAAGAAAAATTTGAATGACTATCTCCTGTCTCAAAATTCCACAGCTGGCTCAGATGATGTTCTTCGAACACTATAGGTTTCCCTCTCATGTAGTCTAACGTAAAGTTGAATTCAACCGTAGTTTTTCCAAATTCATTTATAGGAGCTGTTTCGAAAAAATTCAACTTATCCAACGGAAATGTGCATCTTCCTTTCCACAGAAGCATTACAATACTTTCGATAGAGAATTACCAGAGGAATACCTATTAGGATAATTATTACTTTCCTATGTTTATACTACCCACTTACTATTAACTAAAATCATGTTTCAACTGCTGAAAACCTCGAAGACAATCTAGGTATTCAGATTTTATAACACATTAAACACAGATAATGTGTTGGAAGATGCATCAAATTAATGTGATGAGTAATAATTCATGTTCAGACCAAAAACCTTCTTCATTCAGCTCAAATGTCTGATTGTCAATTACAAATTCTATTCGATAGATCTGAATATCCAAGTAACAGTCTAGAAAAGATAACATTCAATGACTAAAAGATTAAACTTTGATGTGAAACCTTGTAATGTTTAAATCGACCATCATATTTTTCACATTTTGAGAAAAGAAGTTGATACTCTTTACCACTCCTTTAATGGATTTGTGTAACGGGAAAATTGATAACTCAAGGTTATTGTCGGCTTGACACGAATACGGTCATCAATTCTTGGTCTAGAAAATGTGTTAACTGTCAAAAATCCAAAATTCAACGACACAATGAGTCACCTTTAGGAAATTCTGATGTTCCATCTTGTAGATTTGAGTACAATGCTAACCTTGATATCCAAGATCTCCACAAGCTTGTTCACTTAAAAACAATTTAGTAGAACAAAATAGAGATGTTTTATTCTGTTAATTTGTTTCTTTCTCGTTTTGGAATACCCGGAACAATTACAGATAACATATTGTGGAGGTCAACACAAATCATGTCTCTTTGGAAGATTTTTATAACACAAACATTATTCCTAACACAGTTTCACAGAATACAATTCATTGGTCTGAAGAATTGCCAGTACTTACGTTAGGTTTTCGATCCGTTGTGAAAGAACATCACAAATTTACAGTAGGTACATTATGTATTTCAGCAGAATTAACCAATGGACAACCGTTGAAGATTCCTGGTGAAATGTTCATTCTATTTACTTTTATCTTGGATGTACCAGATTTCTTATTTGGAGTACTTCCCGTCAAAGTTTTGTTTCACAACCAGCTAGAAATTCCAAGTCTCTTTAACCAGAAGAATCAGCTTGCATAGAAAATGAAACATATTTCCCAATAATACAAATACAGAAAAAAGGTACTTTCATTTGTGACTCCATTGTGCTCTTTTGGGGGGGAGTATCTGTGGTATTATTAGCGGAGTTTTATATTTTACACACTTTATCTATGATTTGTATTTATTATCATATACAAGTAACCTAAAAAATGAAATTGCTATTCATTTTTCATTTTTCATACTCAACAGACATATTTTATAAGATTCAATAAATATTGTATTCCTGATTCATAATAGTATACTATTCTAATTTAATACCATTCCATTTCAATTATATACATTAGTGTGCATGTTATATGAAGTCATTCACATCGTATAGTACTATGAACTAATCTCAACTAGCCATCAGTGTCAGCGTTATCATATTTCTTTACTATTTATTTATAGGTGCATTATTGTAATATGTAAGACATTCATTCATACTTCTGACTTTGATAAGATAAGTAGCTCTTGATTCTTATTGCGATATTCAATAAAGTCATTTTCCAAAACAAAGTTGTGAGGCGTGTCTCCGTTTCTTGCGCAGTCGCTAGGAAACTGAAATAATTTCATCGAGAAAAATCTTCTGCTTCTACAGTTAATCCAGCACTTCAGAAGAGAATATCTGTCAGGAACGAGTTGGCATCCTAAACATTGAATAACCAGACCTATTGAAAGTGGACCACCTGGAAACTGGTTTCAATGAATCGTATCCTAGCTAGGTTGATACGGTGAAAAGAAGTTGATAATTTCACATGTTTGATGTTGATAAACTAATTGAGGAAATAGATTTCCTCACTTTTTCTAAATCCATATCTCCTAGTACCGGAACATATCCTATAATTGATAATATCAATAATATATCAGAAAAGACTACTCTAGCATTTAAAGCTGAATTTTTATCATGTATGGCAATCCCAATGAATTGAATGAATATATTAATAGTGCAGAAAATATCATAAATAGATTTGTGGATAACAATCCAAACAATTTTGTAAACATCGTAATATTAAAATCAATCACGAACAAATTAATAGGAAATGCTGACATTGCTGTTAATACACAGGCTGTCAATACTTGGACGGACCTGAAGAGTACATTAATAAGAAATTCCAGCGATCAAAGAAATGAGATTTTTTAAATTCGAGATCTCGTCCCTTTGAAACAAAATAACGAAAACGCTCTACAGCTTTACGATAAAGTTACTACTTATTAGTCTGCTCAATCTACTCTGCTCCTATGTGGAAACACACGAGGAAACAGATGTTGGTAAAACTATAGAACAGAATCTATATAATAAATTAATATTGAAAATCTTTTTAGCTGGTTTAAAAGAACCACTTGGTGGTTCAATTGGCGCCATGCGACCTGTAGAAATGCAAACTGCCTTATTTTATATCAATGAGGAAAATGATGTTAGATACTATCAAAAACCTATATTGAGTCCTCAAAATGCTCTGACAAATAAAAACCTCAGATTACCATCAAATATACCACAAAAATTATTAAATAATAATTTTCCTCCTCAAGCTATAAATATACAACCAAGGCAAATGAACAATCATCCTGATAGACTTCCAAAAAAGAATAACTTTATACCACAAAATAAAAGAGTTTTCGAGCCGAATCCTCATTATAAAACGTCGGTACAAACTCCCAAGAGCGTAAGCACTAGACAAACATTCACAAAACCTGCCAACAATTCCTCTCCATCTCCTCAAAATCATTATACATCTGAAGAGTTATTTAACAACCAAACGTTTGAAATTGATGGAAGCGGAGGAATTTCATTACTTATCAAAATTCAGTTCAATTTGAAGAATACGAGGAAACTTTTCAGATACTAGCCTCAGAACCAGAAATCAACGAATGATACCATTCAATCATAATGAAGAATATACAAGTAAACTACCGTATATAGGAGGTACAAAATCATTTATTGATCCAGATATAGCTGAACAAATAATTCCCCATACTATACCTACAGTATGATCCGTTCATTGTATCAAAAACCTTTTCAACTTCTGCTCACAAATACAGTGGATGAATGGATGGAAGTACATGAAATTTTAAAAAACCTGGTGAATATATGAAATTTCAATTGTTTAAGTTTCATAATATCTTCAAAGGTTCAATAGGTTTATATAATTTAGATTTCTTGAACGCTACCTTATATTTCAAAAATCATCTCTCAATAACTTCTAGTGCAAAACTGAAAATTCACTTTCAAAACATTCCACCAAAGCAATTTAATTCTTATTTGCTACAACCCCGTTGCGGACAAGTAATTAAAATCATGACTTGAGTTGACAATGGAGATATTATCGTACCACACATAACATCACATGGTTGCGAAAAACCGTCATGTGTTACGACAAGGAAAAATCATGAAGCGTACGTAACGATAATTAATAAAACTGAAAAAATTGCAGAACTTGATTTTTCAGAACATCTTTATGCTGAACCAATGAAATGAAAATTGTTTTCTTAAGCAGAATATCAAAACAAATTTTGTCAAAATTCTGACTTTAATAATTTTTAATGTAATCGAATTGAATCACCGAAAATTAGAACTGAACACATGAATTTAGAAGATAAGAAAATAATTTCTCAATTAATTAAAGAATACTCCGACATTTTCCACAATGAAAATGAACCACTTAGTTTTACTAACACAGCTAAACATCAGATAAAAGCTACAGATGATATTTCTGTATATTCCAAAACATATTGATACCCGTTTATACATAAACAAGGAGTTCAGTCCCAAATAAAGGAAATTTTAGACCAAGGAATAATCAGACCTAGTAACTCAGCTTGGAACCCCCTAATTTGGATAGTTCCTAAAAAACAAGATACTAGTGGTAGACAAGAATGGAGTTGTCGATTATCGAAATCTTAATGCGAAAACTCTCTCAGACAAATATTCGTTACCCAATATAAATGACATCTTAGATAAATTGGGTTGTTGCCAATATTTCACAATCTTAGATCTCGCATCTGGATTTTACCGGATCGAAATGGACGGGGCAGATATTTCAAAAACAGCTTTTAGCGCTGAGAATGGCCATCATGAATACGTAAGAATGCCATTTGGACTTAAAAATGCCCCGGCGACCTTCCAAAGAGTTATGGACGATATCTTACGAGGCATACAAAACGAGCTTTGTTTAGTTCACTCGGACGATATTATTATTTTCAGCGTTTCTCTTCAAGAACATATTAACAATATTCAAGTGTTCGAGAGACTTCGTCAATTCAATTTAAAAATTCAATTAGATAACTCAGAGTTTCTTAGGAAAGTAGTTGATTATTTAGGACATGTTATAACTCCACAAGGCCAAACCCCGAAAAAATTTTAACGATAAGAAACTTTCCAATTCCAAAAACACAAGAACGACTCAAATACTTCTCAGGACTCTCAGGATATTACCGAAAATTTATAAAGAACTTTGCTAAACTGAAGAAACCTCTATCGAAATGCTCAAAAAAGAATGCCACCATAACTCATATAACAAAGAATATATTTCTTGTTCTAATAACTGTAAAAATTTATTACGAATGAACCCATTCTACAATACCCAGACTTCACGAATATTTTGATTTAACTACTGACGCGATCAACGTAGCCATTGGTGCCGTTTCATCGCAAGGACCTATCTGTGAAGATTCACCAATAGCATATTCTTCGCGAACCCTCAACGAACCGGAACAACATTACACTACGATCGAAAAAGAATTGTTAGCAATTGTTACTGTCGTGAAATACTTCAGACCATACCTTTTCGGGAGAAAATTTAACATAATAACAGATCATAAGGCTCTGGAATGGATTTTTTCACTAGAAGAACCAAATTCAAAATTAGTTAGATGGCGTTAGAAGTTCGAAGAATACGATTACAGTATTTCTTATGAAAAGGGTGAATTAAATTGCAATGCTGATGCACTTTCACTCATCGAACTTAATAGAAACGAGTTAGGTGAGACTAACGATTAACTTGAATATATGGACGCCTTTAACAAAGAATTGGAAAACAGAAAAAAATTGATAAAGAATCGGTAATTGTCAACAAAGACTATCAATCAGAATTAGAAATTCCTATATCCGATATCGAAATTGAAAATTAAACTGTTCATTCCAACAACCAAGAAAATACTTTGGTCGAAATATCTATCTCTGAGAATTTGCTTGATAAAGGACAAAACCAAATAGAAATACGAATTGTAAATCATTCTCCTGCAAAACCAAAATTAGTAAAGCCTTTTTCTAATAAACAAAAATTTATTGTTGAGATTAGTAAGAATAATATTGAAGTCGAAATAATACAGTTCGTCAAAGAATACATAGTACCGAAAGTAACGTACTATACAGGATGTCCCAGGTTTTAGTAGCAGAACTTAAACAGTCGATAGAAAATTTGATTTTGAGGAAAAAAGTTCCTATTAACATATATGCACGCTTAGTTTTTGAGATACAGGGTGTTGAAATTGAAAAAAAAATTTAGTTTTTTGCAAATATCTCCGAAACCGTTCATTGTACAGGAAACAGCTTTTGCATGCATTTCCTACTCATAGTAAGCTATGTTCTGTGCGATGAAAAAAATTTTTTTAATCATAATTGGTCAAGATTTTGAAGGGGCAGTGGGTGTTTTTCCCCCCGACTTCTACATCACTGGAAGAAGTACGGTTTTGAGGCATCCATTTGAACCGCCAATGTTTTCTACACAAAAAAGATACTACTGGTCATAAGCTCTAAAGCCCATGGTCCATTTTTTGGTTTTGTTACTTGTTCTAACGTTTGAATGAATGTTGTTTAATTAGTAAGAATTGGCCATGTTTTTCAACATAAAAGTTGATTTTTCACGAAAACGGTCACTTTTAGAGCTTATCACCAAGAGTACCTTTTTTGTGTAGAAAACATTGGTGGTTTGGATCGTACTTTTTTCAGTGGCGTAGAAGTTGGGGAGAAAAACACCCACTACCCCTTCAAAATCTTCACCAATTATGACTAAAAAAAATTTTTTCATCACACAGAACATAGCCTACATTGAGTAGAAAATGCTTGCAAAAACAGGTTTCTGTACGATGAACGGTTCCGGAGATATTCGCAAAAAACTAAATTTTTTTTTCAATTTCAACACTCTGTATCTCAAAAACTAAGCGTCTGTGCATATATGTTAATGATAACTTTTTTCTCAAAATCAAATTTTCTATCCACTGTTGAAGTTCTGCTACTAAAACCTGGGACACCCTGTATATTTTTCAACCCTCCAGACTTATATTATCAATTTTAGATATAATTCAAAAAATATTCGGATGATAGAAAAATATCACGAAAGCAAAACTAACCGTAAATGCATTTATGAAACCGAAAATCGAATAAGAAATCTTTACTACTGGCTAAATATGTATAATTCTATTCAAACGTGTGATATATGTCAACGTATCAAATACCAACGTAAGCCACTCCACTCTGGTATTAATCTTATTCCTACACCAACTGGATCTTTCGAAATAATCCACTTAGATGCAATCAAAATGCAGGAACAAATATTTCTCACTATTATTGATGCTTTTCCCAAATACGCTTAAATTTACGAACTAGCTTAAATTCAATTGATGTAATTGGCTGTTTTTATAGTTTTCCGCATATTTAGGTATTCCTAAAAAGATCATAAGCGACAATGGGTTAGAATTCAAAAAAAGTAATTTCGAAGAACATTCCAAAACTCCTGAAAATCCTCAGTCGAACGGTTTGATTGAAAGATTGCATAGTACCAATTTAGAACATATATGATATTACTGAACAAACAATTTCGTACAGACAGTTCAACAAATAAGATACTGTATGTTATATTAGCTTACAATAATACCATCCACTCCTCTACTGGTAAAAAACATCTCTGGACACTTAGAACTAGACGATCCATTCGATATAAACTGCCAAAAATTGTTAATGACTAATGACTAACTACGTCCAAAACCACAAAGAACAGACTCAGTTATTATATGAGGAATTGAATAAGCAATTGATAATACATGAAGAGATAATTGTTTCAAAATTTTACAAAGATAAAGATGTCATGAAAATCGAACCAGATCAACCAATATATCCAAAAGAAGTCAGACGAGTCACTAAAGTACAAAACAAGTTTGGACCTAAAGTCATTCTTACGAAAGTGAATACCGAAAAACAAATAGTTGAAACCAATAAACGCACTTATCACTTAAGAAATATCGAAAGACCCCCGAAAATTGACGTAAAGCAATTGTTGCAGGTTCGCCCTTGACCATATTCTGTTTAATGGAAGCTCAAGTGTGAATCACAAGCTTAAAAAATAACCCAGAACTTCTACAACACACCTTGGTCCTCCCGAAATTCAAGAATATCATCATAAAATTGTACATTACTATAACATATCTCTGATTATTATCATAATCTTTATTAACTTAACTTAAATATACAATGTCTATCAAACAAAATTGACCTACTACAGTGAATTCTCTAATTTACTGTCAGTTACTTGAATAATACAATAATAATACAAATAATAATACAAAAAAAATTCTCAATCAATTTTTTTAATTTAATTCACTAAGACTAAGGTAATTTATTTTAAATTGTATACTGATATAATATGTCAGGTCACCTCCCTTCCAGATTCTAAAGTAATACCTAAGTATATTAGAATAAATCTAATACTTGTCTGTATCACAAAACATTTGGTTAGTGAAATATTCTTACCTACTTTTCAATAGTATTCAAGTTTTAATGAATATAACAAATTGAAATATACTACATATGAATTGTGGCTATATAAAAATTATTAATTATTGTTTCTCACTCAGTATGTTCTCAAATGTACTTTTACTTTCATGAATAAATTGTTTGGCCCTTACTGAAAATGATTTAAATTTCTTTATATTTTTTATTCCGACTGGTAGTAAATTGTTAATTTAAGTAGCTGAGCAAATTAAAAATCTTTGATGTAAGTTATTTTTGCTTTCAGGAACTTTAATATGTTTATTGTAAATACTCCTAGTATTATAGTGATGTGATATATAATTCTGTGAACTTTGCTTTTGATATAAAAATAATCAGCAGTTATAAAAATAAAGTGAACGTATATTAAATATATTACTGTTGTACAATAGTTGTGTGGGGAATAATTTTTTTTTCTTATGAATTACTTTTAGCATATAATTTTGAGCTGTTTTCAGCTGATACATAGACTTTTCATATAATCCTCCCCACACAATGATTTCATAACGGATTATTGACTCAACTAAAGTTTTATAAACCATTTCTAATAAATGATGTGGCAGAATTTCTCTCAAAATATAAAATTTATAAATGAGTTTACGTATTTTATTAGTTAATTGTGATGCATGTTCATCCCATTTCAGATTATTGTCAATAACTATTCCCAGATATTGAATACTTTCCGCCTCATGGATTGATTGCTCAAAGTTATTAATTTCTATTTTATTGAAGTTTGGACGATTTACACAAGTTAATGAATGAGCAATATAATTGTTTTTTTAATGTTAAGTGAGAGCTTATGGTGGTCTAACCATTCTTTTACCCGTTTCATACCAATTATAAGTGTACTTTTAACTTCTTCCCAGGTAGTTCCACAAAAAATTATTACAGTGTCATCTGCATATGATATTGTTATACCATCAATGTTTATATTAGTTAAGGAGTTTATATATTCTAAAAATAATATGGGTCCTGATGCAGTTCCTGTGGTACCCCGACTTTGATTATTTTAGCATCACTGAGACAATCTTCAATTTTAACCATTTGGATTCTGTTGCTTAGATAACTGGCAAAAACATTTTTTACTATTCCTCTAATACCATAATTTTCAAGAATAACTGAAAGTTTTTTATGAGGTACTGTGTCAAATGCCTTTGCGAGGTCTAAAAATAAGGCTATGCATTTTTTCCATTATTAAGGTTATTTGTACTGTTGCTAACTAACTCATACATTGCATCATTTGCACCAATACCAGCTCGAAATCCAAATTGAATAGGAGAAAGGATTTTGTTGTTTTCTAAAAAAGTTACCAGCCGTTTTTTTAACGATTTTTCAAACAATTTTGATATATTACTTAATGAACTTATTGGGCTGAAATTGCTTATGTCTGATTTGCTACCTGATTTATGAATTGGCTTTATTATGCTTATTTTAAAGTGATCTGGAACTATACCAGTTGAAAATATTAAATTTATGATATGAACAATAGGTTTTACAATATAAGGATGCACTTGCTTAATGGTTTCTGCAGTTATGTTATCAATTCCTGGCGCACTGTTATTTTTTAGACTGTTAATGTGTTAATGATTGATTGATTGATTGATTCTCTGATCAAAATTCAGGAAATATCAATAACCAATCCGAAACATTCATCAATAAAATGACTGAAAATAAATATTGTAATTCTAAAGAGTTTGTAAACTATTTCAAATTAATTAATAATACTAGACGCAATGTTTATGAAACTATTAATGGAATAATGCCGAAAGCTAACAGACGAAACCGCGGTATAATTGACGGCATTGTTTGAATATTTGAAAACATTACGGGAAATTTGGATAATGAAGATGGAGAACATTCTGATAAAAGAATTAAACAATCATAACAAAATCAAATTTCATTAAGTGATGATATTAGAAAACAATACTCTCTTTCCTCCAGTGTAGTTAATAGGTTTAACCAAACCATTTCAGACCTATATAAGAACGAGGAAGCATTAGAAAAACGCTTAGTCCAGACCGACGATTTATTGAATCAATATTCATCTGCCAATAATATTAATAATATTGCCGATACTTTGAACCAGTTCCAGCTAATATACCAAGCTATTCAAGAAATTCTAGACAACCTAGCCACCGCAATAACTTTTACGAAATTAAAACTTATATGTGATTGTCACTTTTCTAAATCTCCGTAATTTCGAATGAGTCTAATTATTCAAATAGGTGAATCGAAATCATGCCCGTTTAAAAATTGCATTCATTCCGATAAAACATGTTGCAAAAACAGGGGTCTGGCAAGTTAATGCATCAAAGTTTTGAACAACGTTATGTATAAAAAAGGCGAACAACCAAAAAACTCCGATAACACTTGTCTAAACACTTGTCTAGTGTGCCGGGAGAAACTAGTGGAGCTGCATGAGCGCGAATTTTAGATCTAAAAAGTAGCGTCACTTTTAAGCATTGTTCGGGACATAAGTGAGAAACCCTCTGCACAAAATAAGGAATTGGTGGAGCAGACTTGACCAGAACCTCGGAAAACATATAAAAGCAGTGACCGATAAAAGATCGCTCTCTTTTGTGATTTTTATTTTCAAATAGTACCGTTGAAGTGAGATTAGGATAAGAATCAAAGTGAATTATTGTCCGAGTTCGAATCAGATTTAAACTGTGAATTAACAATAGTGTTCGGTTTTAGTGAATTGTTTCATAAGGTAAATGATAGATAAATAGTTTATATTTTTGGGCATTACGATATATTGATTTCCGTAATTTATGATTGATAACGTTTGTACGATATCTGAGATCCGTTGCTTTCAGTAATTTGTATCATTATATTTGAGTTTATCCCGTCATAGGTCAGACCGCGCACGATTTGAATTCGCACGTGATTCGAAATATTCAAGTAATTGTATGGTATGTACAGAGTCTGTATGTTTGAACGACAGGGGCGTCTTTGGTATATTTGTGCACGCTGTGCTGATACCGGAAGTATAAGTATATCATAGACGACCAAACTGCCAACGGCTTGTACACGCTGTGCTGACACCGGAAGTATAAGCTGAGGTGGTTGAGTGATTGAGAATCGTAATTACCCCCTTAATCGTATGAGAAGTCCTCGGCCGTGGATGTAGGGGTTATTGCAGATGAGATAATTAGGGTTTGTGCACGCTGTGCTGATACCGGAGTATAAGCCCTAATTGATTAGATTCTGAATCTGCCCAGTGTAAGAAATCTAGCACTGTTATACAATTACCGGGCACTTCGTGGATAGCTAATACAAGGGTGCGAGATGTGACAGAATAAACTCAATTAGAGTAATTATCCGAAAATACCGTAAAATCTGATATCGTACAAGCGGAAAACTAGAACAAGACAATATTTTCCGAACCGCCCGAATTTTAACCGTTTGAAATGAACATTTCAAGTAACATCTTAATAATTACCGAATACCGCTCATTACGCTAGGATCTGTTTGATTCGTATTCCCCGCAAATTGGTAAATGTAAATCATTGATCAACCGATTCAGTACCGTTGAATTTCAATACCGAACATGTCGTAAAATAGATATGTTGTAACAGTTTTCATATACCGTTCGAGCTTCATTACATTTTCCGTCTGAATGAATTTTTGTGTAAAATACCGTTCAATTGCATTTCACTAATTGTTCCGAAAGTGTACTTAAATAACTATTATATATTTTAATACTTGGAATTTCCTGTTTTATTAAATAATTTCTGCTCCATCTTCTAATGAGCAATTGTAATTGAAGCCTATAATTTTGATAATGTTTTCTGCCCAATGGACTCTGTTTATACTTCACTGTAGCTACCCTAGGGACAAGGCTATCTATAGATAGCATAGTGTCAAGCCTTGTGGTGAAGACCCTAGCAGAAGTCTTCAAAAAGGAGTAAACCTTCAGAAAACCTGGCGCCCGAGGATTAGTAGCTTACCGCAGTAAGCAAAATACCGAAAAGCGCCAAGGTACACGTCATAAAATGGCGCCCTCGAGCAGGAAGTTTTGAAAATTGACCGAGGGGGAATTTTTTTTGTTTATTCCGAAAAGTGAAATGTTGAATAATTTATTGCAATTGAGCCGGTGATCCGTGTTGAATGAAATTTCAAATATGGTGTGACAGAGAAACAAGCTTCAAGACCCCGACGTTTCGGATACGTTTTCGAATCATCCCCGGGAGTTCGTTTTCGAATTTTGGAAATTTGGAAAAGTTCCGACAGAAACTTGTTTCCCGTGTTCACCAAGGTTGTTTGGTGAAATTTGTTTCTCGAGCCGCCCCCCCCCCCCCGTTTCCAAGGAAACATCAAGTTTTTAATCGTAAATCTGACTAAAAAATTGATTGTTCTGTGAGGTATAGAATTGTTAACTACACCTCAGTGTTTTGCCCAAATTCCGATTTTTGCCCATATTTTGCCTTTTGATTTTCCCAATCAACCTTGACCCGAATTGGGCAAGTCATAACTCCTTCCCAAGTGAATCGACACCGAGGAAGCTGTTGGTAACATTTATTGGCGGATTGGCTCAACCGTTTTGAAGTTACCTCCACAAATCGAAGTTACGTTGCCCAATTTGAGGCAAGTGATTTGATTGCTTCTTCCTTATTGAGGAGAAGGTGTGGACTGATTTTGGCTACCGCACCCTCTTTCGTTACCTACCCCTGATCAAAATAATTCATTTTTGGGGTTGAAAATTTTTTTTAATTTGGAATTGATTGGATGCAATGGAGTTCTCAACGTGCACTGGTGCTATACCTAAGGCGCCGCAGCCTGCGCCTACCAGTATTGAAGAAATGGTAGCTCAATGGTAGCTGATTTCAAATCCTCGGGCGCCAGATTTTCTAAAGGTTTACTCCTTTTGAGCACTTCTGCTATGGTCCTCTCCACAAGGCTTGTCACTCTGCTATCTATAGATAGCCTTGTCTCTAGGGTAGCTACAGTGAAGTATAACCATTGTGCAGAAGACAGTATCAAAACTGTAGGCAATAATTACAATTGATTCCTGGATACATACAACTTAGCTCATTTGAAGATGGAGCAGAAATCATTTAGTAAAACGGGGAATTCCAAATATTAAAATATTTATAACAAGTACACTTTCAGAATAATCAGTATAAATGCAATTGAACGGTATTATTTAGAAAGATTTTACCCAGACGGAAAATGTAATGAAGTTCAAATGGTATATGAAAACTCTTTCAACATATCTACTTCACGATGTGTTCGGTATTTAAATTCAATTCAGCGGTACGGAATCGGTTGATAAATGATTCAGAATGATCAATTTGCGGAAAATACACATCAAGCAGTTCCTAGCGTAATGAGCGGTATTCGGTAAATTTTAGATATCAAC
This sequence comes from Endomychus coccineus, assembly GCA_958510875.1. Taxonomy (NCBI): domain Eukaryota; kingdom Metazoa; phylum Arthropoda; class Insecta; order Coleoptera; family Endomychidae; genus Endomychus; species Endomychus coccineus. Next base: position 85,520,618 of record OY294069.1, on the reverse strand, counting down.
AGTAATGAATGAAATGTTCAAATCACACTATGATATATCCGGTTGGTTCGGAAAATATTGTTTTGCACTAGTATCCCGATTGTACGATATCAGATTTTACGGTATGTAGATTTCATATACTTTACAGATTCAGAATCTAGACAATTAGGGCTTATACTTCCGGTACAGGCACAGCGTGTACAAATCCTAACTATCGTATCTGCAATAACCCCTATATCCACGGCCGTGGACTTCTCATAGTATTAAGGGAATTATTACGATTCTCAATCACACAACCACCCTAGCTTATACTTCCGGTACAGGCACAGCGTGTACAAGCCGTTGGCGGTTTGGTCGTCTATGATTTACTTATACTTCCGGTACAGGCACAGCGTGCACAAATACACCAAAGACGCCCCTGTCGTTCAAACATACACACTCTGTACGCATGATACAATTACTTGAATATTTCAATTCACGTGCGAATTCAAATCGTGCGCGGTCCAACCTATGAGGGGATAAACTCAAATCTAACAATTCAAATTACTGAATGCTACGGAACTCAGGTATCGTACAAACGTTCACCAATTACAATAATAATCATAAACCATGGAAATCAATATATCGTAATGCCGAAAAATATGAATCTATTTGCTATCATTTACCTTCTGAAACAATTCACTTGAACGGAAAACTATTGTTAATTCACAGTTTTAATTCTGACTTAAACTCGGATTTTTAATTCACCTCGATTCCTATCTTAATTTCACTTCAACGGTACTGATTGATAATCACAAAAGAGCAACTGTACTTATTGAAATTCAAAATCACAAAAGAGAGCGATCTGTTGTCTGTCACGGCTTTCATATGTTTTTCGAGGTTCTGGACAGGTCCGCTCCACCAATTCCTTATTTTGTGCCAAGGGTTCTTCACTTATGCCCCGAACAATGCTTAAAAGTAACGCTACTTTTTGGATCTGAAATTCGCTCACATGATATCACACCAGTTCCTATCGGCGGAGTAAGCAAGTGTTATCGGAGTTCTTTGGTTGTTCGCCTTCTTTATACACAAGGTTGCACAAAGTTTGATGCGTTAACTTGGCCAGACCTCTGTTTTTGCAACATATTTTATCGGAATGAAATGCAATTTTGAACGGGCATGAATTTGATTCATCTATTTGAATAATTACACTTATTCGAAATTACGGAGATTTAGAAAAATGGCAATCACGGAATACACATTCGGAATTCATATCTATCGAAATAATGAACTGTTCAAACTGAGATTACATGTAACATCCGTATTTATTGCCTGATCTAGAATAAAATGATATTTCTGAATTTAAGCTTCCTTACACATTCAACTGGATTCATTTCTTGAAGAAGGCGCAACTCCAGGAAGTCCTGGCCAATCGTGATATTGACCATAATGGATCCGCCTGAGATTTACGCCGTAGGTGCGTAAAGGGTGTCCGTGAAGGAATAATACGCCCTCCGCGTGGAATGTTAGAAAAGATTGCCAGTACCATGGCATCACTAACCAAGTCATTGACAACCGAAGTGGCACTAAACACATCACCGACGTTTAGTCCTTCTATTGTTCAGTCAAGACCGGCAATAAGGAGCACACCGAGGATACAGCCATCGTATTGGGCAACTACATCCACTACGAATACAGTGACGTACACAAACACGGTGGTAATGACAACACCACCGATGCGAACGCCGATCTATTCTTCCCCGCCGAATCCTATGAATTATCCGAGTTATAGGACCACGTCTTCAGATGTGACACCGGCGTGGATGCAAGGACATACCGTTCCGCAAATACTGACCGTTCCGCAAGCACCGACCATTCCGCAATTATTGATTGTTCCGCGAGCCCCTAAGGTTCCGCATGTACCAAATGAGAAATAGGTCTTCCTTCTTTTTAATTAAAAGTTTTTCCTCAAATAATAGCGGGTCTAAGATTTTGCACAAGGTCAACTTACATCCATGATAACAGACTTCAAGTCTTCGTATTGAATTCACACACTGTACATTATGAAAGCAAGGCGTTTACTGGAGATAAGCTGCTTTGTGCCTCAAATCGACGGTATAAGCGCGTATAGCGAAGATAACCGTAGTTAGTCGAAGCATCCTTGAAATAGGTACACTTCAGAACGTACTTCGGAACACAGTTTCGAGCGTTAGCATTGCACGCGCCTGAAGTGTGAAATAAAATAATGCACTGAATTACATGCAAATTTCTTTCTGTGTTTATCTTGGTGGTTGGGTGGGCACGTTGATGGTTGGGTGAGCACGCGCTTTTGTTCCCTTTAGTACCAGTCGCCACTGACAGCATTACGCCTAAGTTTATAAAAAAACATATGCAATTGGATAAATATTCGGGAAGCTTGTTTTTTTAATTCGCAAGATGAAAATAAAAAATTTACGAGACATTGTTGCTAGTACATTCTTTTTCGTAAAATGTTCGCGTTTTCTTGATTGCTTCACTTAACCAGTTTAATAACAACGCATTATGAACTTCCATTATCGTTCGCCTTTTCTCCGTGAATGATTCCGCGTGCACTCAAAAATACCGGGGCCGATTTCAACGTCTTCGCCTAATTCGGAGCTCGATCGCTTCCAGAAATCAAAATTATGACTGTTCTTCCTTCGTAGTGTAGTGAGGGATACGGTTCTGTATCGACTCAGAGAGTCAATAGGATTGCGACGGAATAGAGCCAAACCAGCCATTAAATCGACCGGACGATTCCGTTTTGGCTTCACTGTGAGCGAACGCGGCACCCTTCTTGACGGTATCTTTTTCATACTCAATTTTTCGTGCAACATTCAAGCAGCTGATCTAGGTGGTATGCCTGTGGATTCGACAAGTTCGCGCACTTCAACCTCTGATGTCTATTATGATATATGTGCATATAAACCATATGTAAGACAAATTTCACATTACGCATGGCTCTTGAGACGCATGCGCACAATGAATTTATTTAATTTCTGATTTGCTATCAGAATCGGTAGCTTAAAAATATGAATAATTTCATTGAAAACAGTAAATACAGTTTCTAAAATACATATTACCATTAAATTTTGGAATAAAGCAGTTTAGTGTTTCCTATTGATTCAATTTCCAGAATTAATGTCTATAATACTATGTAAATATTGAAGAAATCATATAAAATCTCAACTATAATATTTAATTGGTATAAGCGTTCAATTGTATTTGCACATTAAATTAAATCGTTACATTAACATAATATAAGTATAATCTATTGAACCATCACCAGCAACCTTATTGATTGGTAATTGGTAATAATGTGTGAGTTTTTGGTCTATTCATTTGAACACATAACGTTGAATCACTAATTTCTATAGTTTCTAGTGGAAATAACTTTCTGAAGAATATTCAAAAGATACTATGGAAATACTAATGTATTTAGTTTTGTGTAGGAAAATGTCTAAAACATATGAGACATTGGAAATAGGAGTCTGGGAATTTTAGTTTCAATTAATTCAGAGAGGGATTCCTAACAAAATATAAAGAAAAGACCGTATCAGGACCCTCCATAATTTATGAATGAACATTATCAATATATTTCTAGAATCACTGATTCCGATAGAGAAGTAATAAATTCATATTGAAGAAAGTTATATCATTATCTGATTCGATCTGCTATGACATTTAATTCCAGTTGAAACTGTAGGCAATCCATTATAATCTGTATCTTTGGAAAGTTTTTATTTCACTTGGCAATCTGTCAAGATTCTGCAAACCTATTGAAGGATGTAATTTTTGATCTCTTCGACATATTACTGAACTTGAATCATTTTGTCCTAGTTCTTCTAGTATCATCCATATATTCAAACTTCAATTCATCATAGTTATATGACTACCCTCTATCAATCTATTATATTTTTCAGGAAGTTTTGCGAATGCCCGAATGATTGCCGTTAGTTATCGACTTTCGCCAAGGTAATTGGAAGAAATATCACTTCTAGCTCATTCCCGTCGCTGATCAAAGATGTTGGCACACTGGCTACAATGCCACGACAAATAATGTTAGCTGCAAATTCCACGTTGGATCCACAAGGGAAGGACCTCCTATTATTCCTAACAACAACCATTTGCATTTTGCTTGATCTCAATATCAAAAACGGTGTGTGGCTAGACGGAACACCAGTTCTTAACGAGTTTTCTGATTTTTCGAACTGACTTGGTGTAAATCCTTCCCGTGAGGAGACAGCTAATATTCTAATCAATTCCAAAAAGAAGAAGGAGATCTTCTCAATAATTGAGAAACCATTTTGTGTGTTCTGTACAGTAATGGAGAGAGCATGCAACGTGGAGAAATTAATGCCCAATGTGAATATGCCTACAATGCCTTGTAAGATAGACAATATAATAACAAAATTTTTTTTCTTCGGAAGTATTCGCTCAATAGTTTCGTAAAACACGTCACGAACTACATTTTGACCATAGAATACGTCACGTTTCTTGGCGTCACACTTATTTTCGAGGAAATGAACAAATTAGATCAATGGTTTATTAGTATATAGAAACTTCCGATTTGAGTAAAAATTGATCCATTTGGGCTCAAATTATTTTTATTCAGTTAATACTATTTTCAAATATTTTTTGTGTCAACAAAAGGAAATGGTAGCATTTGATGAAAGAAACTGTTTTGTATATTATTCCCTCGCCCGATGCTTTAGTAGTCCAGTCCCCCTGTAATTTTATTTCACGATTTGGGTTAAAATTTCAACGTTCCTTAATTTTGGTCAATCTTTAAGTTTTGAGTGCGCTGATCATGAATATTGGAATTAAAACTGTCTGGGTCCTATGCTACTCGGGTTATAGGTCATTTTTTGGGTTCAAGTTACCCCGACTTTGGTGTTTTTTCAGTTTTAAGGAAATTTCCACTCGATCATTTTATGAGAGGAAAAATTGTAAGAAGTCAAAAAGAGGGGAAATGACGCCAAATAGAAGTTGATATAATGTAAGGGGCTTAATATACGGCCCAAAAAGTGCGATTTTTGAGCAAAATCAAACGTTTGTTCAATTGTCAATTATGAGATAACTGTTTGCCGTAACAACTAATGCTTAACATGCATTGATAGTATTTTGTGTGTACTTCAATATGAGTTTTTCATTTGTTTGATATTTGCAGAGGGGCGCTGCAATCGCTCTTTCCGTTGAGAACGTAATTTTGCGATTGCGGGCCAAAAAATCCTATTGACTCAAAACAAAATTTACACGGAAGATATTGATGGCTTCCACCTATGAACCAAAATCGAACCACTTTGTTTCATATGGGCCGATGTGAGACCATTTTGAAAAAAGGGAACCGCGAAAAATAACTGACTTGCTAGAAATTCTATATTACTCATTATATCAGAGAAGAGGGAGCAGATGTTTCTTTATCAAAAAAAGTGGAGGCTGTTTCTACACACACATATAATACATACAAAGATGATGCGCGTGTACACTGATGAGTGCGACAGAGTGAAAGATACGCACAAACAGCTTCGTGTCTGTCTCTCGAAAAGTGTTTCACACTGATGAGTGCGAAAGAGTAAAGATACAAACAGTTTCATCATATATCGAAACGGTTAATTGGTATTAATATTATGATTATTAATATTATTATGAATAATATGATTGGAATTATCATGATCATCAAAAAAATTCAAAAAAAGAAAGAAAAAAAGTCTTCCGGGTGGGATCGAACCCGGGTCAACGTTAGTGTACATCATCTCTGATAATTAAGAATTGAAATTTTCAGTTGATTTTTTTTTGTGTGACTGTCAAACACTGAAGCGGTGAGAATAATATACTGAGACATCCACAAGAGGCATCTATAGTCCGGATCAAAGTTTATAACGGAGGACCCAAAAGGCTTGACATGAGTTTTTCGGGATTGACACAATCTAAAAAATCGTGCTTGGTATCAAAATTTGTGTAAATGTTTCAGCTATTCAACTATGGATTAATTTTCCTGATCCAAACTTTCTGACATGAACATTTTTCTCATTTTTCGCGAGTTCTTTTTTTGAAAATGCTCTCAAATCGGCCCATATGAATCAAAGTGGTTGAATCCTGGTTCATAATTAAAAGCCATCGATATCTTCCATTCGAATTTTGTTTTGAGTCAAAAAAGTATCTTTTTGGCCAGCAATCGCAAAATTAAGTTTATCACGAAAAGAGTGAATGCTGCGCCCCCTTTGCAAACATTAAACAAAGAGAAAACTCATATTGAAGTACACACAAAATACTAGCAACGCATGTTAAGCGTTTGTTGATACGACAAACAGACATCTTATAATTGACAATTGAACAAACGTTTGATTTTGCTCAAAAATCGCACTTTTTGGGCCGTATATTAGGCCCCTTACATTCTATTAACTCTTTTTTGGCGTCATTTCCCCTCTTTTTTATTCTTTACAATACTTTCTGTCATAAAATGATCGAGTGGAACTCAGAGAATTTCTAAAAATTGAAAAAACACCAAAGTCGGGGCAATTTGGACTCAAAAAATGGCCAATAACTCGAGTAGCATAGAGTCCAGACAATTTCAATGTCCATATTTGTGATCAGCACACTCTCCAATACACGTCGTTTGAGACAAATTTACTCTCTTCAATAAATTGTTACTAACAAATTATTGGTGCTTATAAACAAATTAAGTTCTCCGATTGTATTTGCTCAATCGTTTTGTTAAAGACGTCACGTACCACATTTTTTCTGTGACACACTTGTCTATAATTTTGAGAAATAAACGACTTAGGTCAATTGATGATTAGCGTATAGAGACTTCCGTTTCGATAAATATTGATCTAATTCTGCTCAAATTATTGGTATTGAGTTCAGCTATCGCATCTGTATAGTGTGAGTACATTTTTTTTTCTCTACAACAATTTATTCAAAATTCCTTACTGAACACATTAGATATGTCGGCGACCAAATGTTGGATCGGAGTGAATATTGGTGCATTCAGAATTTTTCTCGTAAATGCATATTTTGGTCCAAGTTTATCGCGAACCAATAAGTAGGATATCGTACCGGATGTGTTTGAAGCCATTAATCCGTCATTTTCGTTTTTTTTTTTCAAACAAAACGTAATTTAGTGTGAAGAGTGAATCGGTTGTAGCTTGAGATCGAAATATGTTACTAGATTTTTGATTATATCGATAGATAGGAACAATTTGAGAAACTCAAAAAACAGAGCGGTGGTCGAAAATTACATACGTTTCATACTACTATAGTCCAGTCCCTCTGTACTTTCTAGGGTTCAAATTTTCACGTTCCTTAATTTTGATCAACCATCATGTTTTCGGGTGTGCTGATCACAAATATGGACATTAAAGTTGTCTGGGCTCTATGATACTCGAGTTATTGGCCATTTTTTGAGTCCAAATTGACCCGACTTTGGTTTTTTATAGCTTATTTCTAGTCCGTGGTACCAAGACAAGATATGCTGTCCAGAATATTGACGTCTTGCCAGCGCCGAATTGAAGTTATTAATGAATATAAATGAAATATCTATTAAAAGTAAGATTTTCACTAGTTTAATAAAACAAATGCAACTATAGTTTCGCTAATACAGTAGCTTCTCCAAACAAATATTACTAATAACATTATCAGAGACAAAAACGATGAATAGAAGGTTAGTCTGTACCTTTCAATATTTATATGATGAATTAAAAAGTATTCCTCTCTATGTTGAGATTAATTTGAAATGAGGAGTAGAATAAAATTTTGTATTCTAATCCCCACAATAATATTTGCTTAGTAATGAAAAAGTGACCCTTTCTATAAGTCTTCAAAATTGGTTTTATACTAAATTTAGGGATAAATATTCAATAATATGTAGCATCGATAACGAACTTTCAGAAACCATTCCCAACAATCCACTATAATCTGTTTGAACCATTCGGCATTCGGTCTTTCTATTTATAGATGAGGCCATTAACGCAAAAGTGGTGTAGCCTAAGTTACCTTACTCTGGAAAATTATATACATCAACATAGCTACGTAAATGAGGTGATAATTACTCATACAAATATTGATTATTTATGATCTAATCAGAAGGTCCTACTAAATACCGTTAGAATTTCCATGTATTTTAGAGTGAAAAATAAAAGGAGTTAGTAACTCGGAGACAATTTCATCAATGTTTCATCAAGAAATGTACAGTAGTAGCTTACAATAATGATAAATCTAATATGAAAAATTAATCAATTATTATTATTCATTTACAAAATCTTTCTAATAGAGATCTTTCGGATTCTGGCCATTTTGCCTTGTGTATTTTGTCCAACCTTCAGTGCAAAAAAAAAAATTTCTCCAAGTCTAACAGTTATAAAAAATTAGGACAAAACTCATACATTTGAAAATTATCAAGTTTCAATTTTAATCATAAATATAATTGGAAAAGTCACTTTTTCACTGACGCGGTCAAATACTGTCAATGTAAATGACAATTAATTCAACACAAAAACATTCCTGAATCGATAGAAGCACTGGAGTTCTGAAGTTAATACAGGTTACATATTATTGATCACATTTGGCAGGAAGTTCAAAAAGAGTACAGCAATAAGTTCGGTTATACAAAAACTCATTACCTATACTAGTAAACTGAAAACAATCGTAGTTTCCTACTCGAAGGAATTTAACTTGAAAATTTGTAGAGAACAATAAATCATAGAAAGTGTCTCATTTTTCAAGAAACTGGGTTAGATTCGCTAATTTCGAAAAGAGGACAGCAATAAGTAACACGGTATCTCACGGTAGTATACAATTAGAATACTTAACAGACATAGCGTGCCTGTCTCGTCCTTGACGCAGTCGGCCACTAGGGATTATCTCACTCCACTCAGTTCTATTGCCAGCACGAACTGCCTACGAAGACGAACCGCAACGTGGATGAAGTATGATGGATCAGTGGCGGCTTTTCGAAGGAAGTAAATCATGAAGAGTTATTTAGCGAAAGTAGGGTTCTAACCGTTCAACTGAGGTAACAACCCAAGACTATCTACGATTTTCGAAGAGAATAGTGATTTTTCATTATTTGTTCAATATTCCTAATATTTGTTTCGATATAAATAATCAGAGACTGACTGTGTGAAGCTGAATTTTCTATTTTATTTCGACCAAAAACGGTTCCAGTCCCAATGATTCACCTTTTCACTTCCCTCACTATATGTAGTATATAATAGTTATATTTAAATTCTTGGGAATAGGTCCCATTAATACATATGTCTTATATATTCTCGTTTTTACGTACGTTTCGGTCTCATGACCATCATTAGAAAGCGTTTGATTGATAATTCAAATCCAATAAGGCGCGGAATTACTTAAACTAATTGCATTAAGCAGTGAGCGTCTTTATCGCATCAATTTCTATTGAAATTGTCTACGTCACAACAAGGAACGAAATATGAAAAATTGAAATCGTAACACATCGATGTGTAAAATATATGAAGTACTAGAAAACAACTACAAAGTGATATTCCTATAGTTGAGAGTCATTACTCGAGAAACAAGCGAATACATCTGGAATTCGTTTGCGTCAACTAGTTACGATGTTGTACAGATATCTTAATAATTGTTATAACGACTATAGTAAAGGTCTTAGCGGTTCCGAAATTTCTACTTACACACAACTTTGAAGATCAGATAGAAAATGTGCAAGTATTTAATTCATTAAATTTAACTCAATGACTGTACATCGGTTCTGTGATTAACAGACTTAGAATCACATGTGAATCACCTCCACGATAGACTCCTCATAATAATTGGTTTCTTCAGATGAAATATTAACATTTTCATCATCAAACTAATGGCTATAATCAAAACATTTAGCAAAGGCGGTGGAAGTTTCTGCTACTAATACTATACTTATGGCCACACATTTGATTTTAAATATTTCTCAGAAATTCCTGTGTACGTACCAACGCAACCAAAATATTTTATTTCATATACCTTCATATATTTTACACATCAATGTATTACAATTCAATTTTTTCATGTTCCGTACGTTGTCGCCACATGTACAATTTCAAATGAAACTAATGCGATAAAAGCGCTCAGTGCTTAAGGCTATTAGTTCAAAGAATCCTGAGCTTTACTTGACATGGATTAGTTCTCAAATTTATTCTGATGATGTTCGTGGGACTGAAACGTACGTAAAGACGAGAATATATATGAAAATACATGGATTTTCGCGGATATTACCGTTTTAAACATTTCTAAATAAATCTGTACTATTTTTGAAATGATCTGTGTGTGTGCGCGTGCGTACATACATGCGTAACCTACTGTGGAGACTATTGCTCCGTTCTGATTTGTTGTATCGATTGGAAATTTTGCAGATCGCTCGAAAGTAGTTGAAATAGGAATTGTATTGTATTTGAGCAAGGTAGTACCGTTTCCAATGGTATTTCTGACGGACTTCGTTCACTTTAAAACCGTGTCATGCAAATATGAACGACATTGCAGTTCTTTTTGAATGAACTGATACAAACTATAAAAACTATTCATTTTGCTTAATGGTTATTTAATAAATATTTATAGATGTATTTAACCCTCTCATTACAAAAAACTCAAACAGTGGAAGTCAACAGTATCAGTGAAATAAAATTGACCATAAAATAAAACACGAAAGGGTTGAAAATAATATATAACAGAACAAAAGACACACAAATAATGACACTGTGCCACGTAGTGTGTTTACCTGCAGAAGTGTCCTAAATTCTCATTCCAAGATTCAAGTGACGTCATCGATGTGTATTGTATGTCTTAATTTTATGCAAGAAGACCTAATCTTCTTAATTCTGTGGTAAATTTTGATAGTTCATGTGACAGCAAGTGTCGGTAAAAAGGTTATATTATAGTGTGAGAATGAAGTATCTAAACAGGAGAGGCTGAGCGGAATTGAATCAGTTCTCTGAAGTATAGAAGATAATATTATCCCGCGGCCTCTCTGTCGCTTTTCTCAAGAATGGGGGCCATGAGAGAAGTAGCTGCGCGTGCCTGCCCGGCTATTCTTGTATACATCAGGCAACAGCGCCCGCAGCTACCCCTAATGTAGCACCATTCGTGAGAAAAGCGACAGAGAGCACGGGAATATTATTTTTCTACGGATGCTATACAATGTGCCACTTCTCTCATCGCTTTCATACGTTCAAAACGGAAGATTTCTCACGCAGTGAGAAATATCCGCCAATACATTGAGATATAATTTCTCACAGTGAGAAATAATTTCTCACTGTTATCACGATAACCCAAGTCAGTCATGAATTGTTACATGTCAGATTGATATGACACGTTCTCCACGTTGACAACGCTACGCCGACGATTCGCGTGCAATATCCAAGTAGCCCATTGTTGGCGTTTCTATAACAACAAAACCGAAGCACTGCATAATTATTGCTGTCAACTTACCCAACGAAAATAGTTTTATTGTTATTTGTTATAATATAAACAGTTCAGATTCATTAAATATTGAATATAATGGAATACGAAGATTTAGAGTCGGAAAATACACCTCCAGAAATTATTCAGAAAGCAATAGATGTTTGCAATAATTTGCTACCAAGCACATCAAGAGAAAAATATGAAATCGCTTACAGAAACTTTATGGACTGGAAAATGAAAGCCAAGATAAATTCTTGTTCCGAAAATACCTTGTTAGTTTATTTTGAAGAGTTGTCAAGAAGATTGAAATCATCAACATTATGGTCTCAGTACTCGATGCTAAGGAGTACCTTAATGATTGAAAACTGTGTTGATATATCAAAATACGTAAAACTACGTGCATTTTTAAAACGCAAATCTGAAAAATATGTTCCAAAACAGGCAAAAACATTAACTTCTGAAAAAATTCAACAATTTTTAAAAGATGCACCTGATGAAAAGTATTTGCTGATAAAGGTATGAATTGAAAATTTTAAAATTGTTATCGGAAAATGAATGTTTGGTTTTGATTTCAGGCTACTTTAGCTATTGGCCTTACAGAGGCATGTCGTTGTGATGAAATTCGAAAATTGAAAATTGATGACATGGAAGATCTTAATTCGGCCCTTTTAATAAAATTACCCGATACTGAAACCAAGGTTCCTAGAAATTTCACAGCCACAGGAGAATTCTACCAAATTTACAAAAAATATGTGGAGCTTGGACCGTGCACAAATGAAACACGTTTTTTTTTAAATTACAAAAATAGCAAATTTACGAAACAGCCTGTGGGGGTAAATAAATTTGGCACCATGGCGAAAGAAATAGCGAAATTTTGCAATTACCGAATCCTGAATTATATACTGGCCACTGTTTTCGAAGGTCATCTGCGACTATTTTAGTTAATGCAGGGGCAGATCTTTTAACTTTAAAACGCCATAGGGGTTGGAAATCCAGCTATGTTGCTGAATCTTATATCGACAACTCCATAGCTAACAAAATGAAAATTTCAAAAAGTATAGTAGAATCCATTCAGCCTCCAGTGCCATTAGAACCTGAACACAACAATGCTGTGGAAGCTCAGTACGTTTCCCCATCAACTTCAACTTCGACCGCAGCTAATATTTCAATTACCGAAAACATGTTGAAACAAAACAACCTACCAGGAATTACTTTACAAAATAGTTCGAATATAACTGTTAATTACTATTTTAAATAAAATATAAAAATGTTCAATACTTGAAAACAACGCATCCGTAGAAAAAGTATAATGTACAATTCATGAGAAAACGACATATTTCTCACTTGTTGTACAATATACTATATCTCCTATCCTTCAGAGAACTGATTCAAATCTGCTCACGGACATATTCTATTTATATGTATCTCTATGGTTCATAAGTCATTTCCAATATATTTTTTGTTCCTACAATCGTTTGAATTTGACCCGCAGGATTGTATAAAAGCTTAGCAAAATAGTATAACAAAAGTGAGGGAAGTGACGTGATAAATTGATCACAGATTTTGTATGCATAAGTTGAGAACATCTGTTTGAGTAAGATGTTTTGAATTACATACTCACATGCAGTTTGTGTAAGATGTGTTTAGGAATGATTTCCACTACAAATAATGAAAAACTAAATTTGTCTTATTTTCGTATTTACGCTGTTTGATTCTGAGAAATGTATTGTCAGACTTCATGAGTTACATGTAACAACTAAGGATGCTTGCTTTTGATCTAGCATAGTGGAATCTGAGTCAGCTTAAATACTGTATCTGAGTTTTATCATATACATTATATCATTATACCATATAAGACGCACGGCACTGTCACAATTCTTTTGTCCGATATGAGTGTAAATTTTGTTGATAATATTAAGTTGTGAGTGATTCTTCTTCATCGATATAGAGTAGAACAATGTTTCTCCAACACACTCTCAGAAAATATCTATTCTATGATTAAATATTAGATTGTAACATATATCATTCTGATATACTGTGTCAGAATGTATATTGGGTGATAGCGGCTAAACCATATGTGATTGATAGAAAGTAGTGATAGAATATACATTCTGACACAATATGTTGAGATGGTATTTTAATGATGAGATATCTTGATAAGGAATTAGTAATATTTTGCCAAATAAAAAATAACTTTTTTGTAAAATTTCTAAAATCATGTTAGAGAAAGTATAGTTTACTAACAGTTTCGAAATGTCCACACTCGCGGATCGTAATCCTCGCCTTCGTCTCGGGACTACAAACATTCGCTGGTGTGGAATATGAGCCATTCCAAGCTTGTGGTAGAATATATTATACTTATGATATCTACTGTAAACTGCATGTAGAAGGTTCTATGAATTAGGTGAACGGGTGCATGAAATCAAAATATGTATGAATCTGGATTCCCTTACATATGGAAAGTGATTAGTTGATAATAAAGTCTACTTTTCCCTTTGAAATTTTTGGAACGTATATTAGAAACGTGAGAGCGTGCAAAAGTTTGAACTATGATTGCTCCTGAATTTTCTTGTTACAAAATGCTTTTTGAGAGTTTATTTGATCGATTATCAAAATAAAACTGATCCTACACCTGAAAGATTCAGATAATGATATGGAATATTACCTTTCAGCTTTAAGTCAGTATTATTAGTATGACCTAGCATATAAGATAGTGTAAGTAACTTGTATCAGGTATTGAAACAAGTGATCAGCCGGTAGTTCTTGGGATCAGTCAAGTTTCCCTTCTTTGGAAGCAGCACAGTGTACCCCTCGACAGGTCAGCCTAGAATTTACCGCACCTTCTCAAGCCAAGATTGAAAAACGCTGGTCAGACGTGATTGAGTGGAAGGAAATTTTTTCCACCATCATATGTTAATGCAGTAAGGGTCGGGAGCATCAAAGTTTTGGAACCTACAAGAGTTTGTCGAACCTCAACCTCGCACACTTCTGTTTGCGGAAGTTGATGTTCCCGGCAAAACGCTTCGAGGTGTACTGGAGCTGCAGGGTCTAGGTGAATTGGACGCAGTGACTCGTACACTCCTATCCAGAACTGCTCGAACTCCTAAACAATCGGAGGGGCAGCAATGCTGGCCAATTGTTATTCAAAAAGCCGAGACGGGTTATCGCGAAATAAGGAAATTTGTCTGATATGTCTAACCCGTCTGTCAAATTTCTACTTATCACGCTCAGGGCTCGAATCCTATTCGCACAGTTTTGCTTGATGGTCTGCAACACTGGTGATGGTGGCGGCGTAGTTTGGCAACTACACGCCCAATTTTTGGCGTGAAAGCTCTGTTGATGGAAATAAAATCCATCATACACAGCATCTGAGTTGCTTGCTACCTCTCCGACTGGCTTCTACTTTGTGTAGGTGCCATTCAGTTTTCTGTACCTGGTCAAGCGGTCTCTCACTCTGTCCTTCCGGAACGGATCGCTTTGTACATTTTCTGGTATTATCTACCCTCAAACAATTATTCAGGTAACTTTTCTGTCATTCCGAACAATGTTTGAATAGTATAAATGAAGCAATAAAAACAAAACAAGGCTCATTTGCACGACTGTGAAAAAGTGGCGAATGTTTGCAAAATTGTCATTTTGTGCGAGTTCTATGATATAGTTTTCCGACGACAACCTACAATTTTCGTTCAATATTCTAATAAAGTATAAAAATCTTTACATAAATACTGATGACATACCGTAAAACGAGGTTACTTTGGCAGATCTCTCAAATCAAGAGTGCAGGTTATGTAGTTACTGGATGATAGGAAGTGAGTTTTGGTAATTGCACAAATATTTTTTCATTATGATATTAATGAGATCCAATATATATTGAATGGAGGACTATGTTATTCTTCTGATTTAGTTTATGTGACTGATATACCCATCCACGTTCCAGTTCTTCGTAGATAAGTGATCATTTGAATTGAGATAACCAAGGAAGTTAAAGCGTAAACTAAAATTCTAAAGTGCAGTTTTTCTTGGTTCACCAAAACATGACCGTACCGCTACTGAGATGTGTCCGTATAAATAAATAACTAACTTAACAACGTTTATCTATGGCTTCCAGAATAAGTTTGCTGTCCCTTGATAGAGACATTTACATTTCATGTTCTTGGAGATACCATGTGTGTTAGTAATGTATATGACGTTAAGACTTTTTCGTTCTAGAGAAAATATTATGGAGTGAAATTATTCAGAGTTCGCTATATTCTGTCAACATTATTCTATTTTCATTGAACCTTCAATGACAGGTACCAGAGGTGGAATATTATGTATGAATATTTAGTATATCATGTTTGTGAATAGTTATAGAAGTTGAATAGTGCAGAATATTAAAAAAATCGGACTTTGGTTACAATGTTATGAGCTGTTATGAACGTAGAGATGTTTATCTGAATATCTCATTTACATTTTTTTCGTTGTACATTACAAAATGGTGTGTGTATAAACCCTTTGTGAATTCTTGCCTATTGCGGATATCACGTTATTTATTATATCAGTGCAGGTGGTTTGAACGTGGAATCTGCGTTATTCCTGAATCCGTTTCACCGATATGAATTTAATCGGAATCATTCTGATCAGAATCTGAAATGTTCACACAAATGTTCGTCAATATAACTTGTTATTTGAGAGTGTTTTTCTCCGGTATATATGTTTCATGGAAGATATCTTTCTTATATATTTTTCATGAAAGGGTTGGATGTATCGGGAAATCATACTAAATGCAATTTATTCCAAGTCAATAATTATACAAAATGAAAAAATTCAAATGTTTTTATAGAGTTATGTAATCTGTACTAATTTTCGGAAGAAAGTTATAATTGTAGTTTATGCCTTGAAAATTGTATAGTGTAATTTTTTGATATATCCAACTCTCCCATAAGAAATGTCGTGAAATCGTGAAATCTGTAGTCCTGGAGATATCTGCTTGGCAAAACTCTTAGAAGGAGAATTTCGGAACAACGAAGTTTCATCTACATATTGAGGATGAAGTGAATTGGACCGGTATTTAGGTTTTGAAGAAGTAGGAGAATAACAAAAAGAAGTTCACCGTTTGGTAACCTGGATTAACGTTCCCAGACGACTCTACGAAAAAAAATAAAAAGGAAGAAAATGTTTTTTGTTATTGAGAATAAGAGAATATACATAATATATATAGGGGAGAGTTGGTGAAACAGGATAGTCCGGTAAAACAGGATACCGCGGCAAGTGATCTACTTACTCTAGTTTCAGTCTAGATGGCGTTAGAAATAAATGAGTAAAAACGGAATGTTGGAGCATATTATTTGGCGTGCTTTTGAAATTCCATTTTCAGCTTACACGCCAAGGTATTTGAAGTTGAGAGGATTTAGAGAATATCATAGTTTCTCAATAGAGTCGATGTATATCTTATGAAAATTTTTCTTAAACATAGTTGAACGTAACGAATAATATTTTTTACAAAGAATGTTTAGATTAATTCAATACATATCAAATAATACGACCATTGTTTCTACACACTGTGTCTTTACCAAGTGAGTTACAAATACTAAATCTTGATATCTAAGTATGCTACGTTGTAAGCTGAATGGTGTTATTAGTGGGTAGTTTAAGATAGTGAGGGTGGATGAAGGTGACCAGATAACATCTGGCTCATATTCTCATATAACAAACATATCACCATTCGTTTGAAAGTAAGAATAATGAGTGCCTTATATTATTTGATTATATATCGAAAGAAGAAAAGATAAAGTGGAATTTTCAGTTGAAAATATTTAACAACGCTGATTAGTTTTTCTCACTTAACAATCATCAGAAAACGTGGCTAGATACTTGAAGAAAAGTAATGATAACAAATATCTTCCATAACTAATACCTTATTGAAAAATAACAAAGATAAGTTGTGAAGACATAAGCAGTCGGGAGTTGATTTGTGGTGATTGCCATGGCGTGAGCCAAACAAGTAGATGTTTTCGGAAACGAATATTGGAACACCAAATAGATTCATCAATAAAAACAATATTCCACTTATGTCAATCACAACACAACAGCAATTTTGAAAGTTTACACATAAGAAATGAAACTTATAAGTTATCTTTGATAGTCTATACAAATTAATAGATATAATATATGAAATGTTTTACTCAATGAACAAACTGATGTTAACCCATCAACATTGTTTTAGATATTTTCAACGAAGCGTAAATGGTCCTTAAGATCTAGATTTTTTCACTTACTTGATAAAGACACATTGTGTCATGTTATTTGATATATTGTATTAGTCAATATATTTTTCATGAATTTATCATTTCGTTTGATTATGTTCAACTATGTTGATAATAGCATATTCGTTTATTATAGGCATGCACAACAGGTTTTATAAATTTGTTATGTTTATTTATAAAATTACGGTTACGGGTTTCTCAATTAACAGTAGGGTAGAACAGTAAACTGAGTTGTCATCTTCAATGTATTATTCAGTACCCTGCATACAATGAGAAAATATGAAAGAAGAACGGAAATGCAGTCTTAGAACGAGGACATCATGCGTCAGGTGTTGATAAGATACTGGAAGGAATAATGGAGTATCTCAATGTTTCGAAAGAATGTTGGGTTGCTCGTGCAACTATTGAAGCAAGGATAAAGACAAACTGAATAAGTAAGACAAGATTACTGCTCAAACCAAAATCTTTACTTTCTGAATCAACAACGACAATTTACCAGCACCTTAGTCAAGGTTAATGTTTATTTTCACTAAAAATGGATCAATTATCGAAAGTTCACGACGTACAATTCATAATACTCGGAAGGAGTTGGAGTAACGAAATTTGCAAGAGCTGTACTTCAACCTCTAACATTTATTTCAAAACATATAGAAAACATTCTCTTAATTTCCTAGGTAAAGGTTTATTATGGTGTTGCGGTGCGGCAACTCAACATGAACTAGATTCTCTACATAGAAATGAAAACACATTGAGAGCAAATTCATGCAATCGGAATGAGAAATCATCTGGATGAATGAAACAGATCACTGAAACTCAAAAGAGATCAAGACCAATGAGGAGGGTATTGCAAAAAATTAACACACTGTAGCTCATAATCATATTTAGAAAATCTTATGAATAATCAAAGAATTACTTATAACACAATATCAGCAGAACTGGATGAGCTAATTTTCTTCGGTTCACAAAACGATTCATTATTTTTGGGAGAATTGAAATGGTTTGCTCAAGAAGTGACTATCCCGAGAACGCACATTTTTAGGTTCTATCAAGTATCAATATGCAACTCTACATTTCTAAAATAGACGGTCGTGATCAATTCGAGAATTCCAGTTTCACAAGAATATGTAGCACAGCAACTTTTAACGAAGACATAATTATACAAATGTCAGGAACAAGATTACATCACTGTAAACCTTTTCATAATAAGTTGTGCCACTTGCCAAGATTTTCTGGCGATTCACTACAAGGTCCAACTTGTGCTACCAAATTATTGAAAGGTACATCTGTGAGAAATATTATCAATCACTGCACAATGATCTGTCACACCTCAACAACAATGCTGATAACAGAAATTGAAGATGAGGTTTACATTATGATACTCCTGAACCCGACTCCATCATTCATTGCAACACACCCTCACGCACTATATCTTTAAAAACCTTTAAAAATTAAAATGTCATTTAACTGTGAGCTTATGTCTGAAAATTTCATACCACAAAGATACCCTTTCCAAAACAATTTCTTCGGTAATCTAGACTTACTCACACTATTCCAGGAACATGATCTAATTTAAAATCATTTATACTGAATCCAATAAAAAAACATCTTTCAGAATAAACTTTGATGATGGCTTCTTGGTGACCGAAAGGTCCTCAGCACTTTGACACTATTTTAAGTCAATAAAGGTTATTATTTCTTATCAATGGTATTATGTACGTAGACAATGAAGCAGCGACATAATACATACTAAACAAAAGTAAATCAATGAAGACAATTGTAATGATGTATTATACATCCCTGGGATGTAAAATTAAAATAATGAAAATATTCATTTTGTACAACTCGTAAACAGTTGACATTTTTGCATCCCTATCTATACTTCAATCTTTTCTTTTTCCAGCGTAATAAAAAGTATCACACTGCACTAAACTGCAACAGATGTTTCTATAGTAACGAAACAGCAAATTAACTTAATGCTATGAAATTATATAGGAAGTATTTATTTATAACATGGAATTTAGCTGATCAATTTCAGAGTTGCAGTTGTACAAAAAATATTGTTTGTATTTCGTTTGTGAAATTTGTGTTCTATTGGCACATCTGATCTAATTTTTGGCCTCGAGCTATGGTGTCTTCCAAAAATTGCCCCTAAAAACACCCAATTCACACACTCAATACCAAAATACCATTATGCATCTTTAGGTAAGTGAATTATATGTATTTAGTAATTTGAATTGAACTTATACCAGGAACGTTTTCCTCAACATATCTGAATATGCTAAAAAAAATGAACGGCACCTCCATCACATGTCACTCGCCAATTTTTTGGTAGAGCTAAATGATTTCAAATATAGATTATTTTGATGGCAAGATCCCTGAGGATCCTCGTTTGAAATAAGTTGAATGTAATTTGAGAAAAAACAGCAATGGTAAAATTAGACTTCATTAAATTTATTAAAAATAACAAATAAAATAAAATATAGTGATAAATGTTTTGATATTTAGTTTTTATAAATTGTTGATTTGTGAATGAACATATTAAACAGAGATTTGAAAATTTTCATAGAACATCAAATAATTGTGACGAACAATTTTACATTAAATTTAGTTTGGTAAAAATTGTTATTGTGAATCAACATTTCAATATAAGGATAGCTGATATTGCATCAATTGATGATGATAAATAATTTGATAATTAGTCCGGAATAAATTGTGAATTTGAAATCAGCATATCAAAATAAGAACGTCGATTGACTCTACAGTGGATCTGAAATATAGACTTTATTGCTCAATCTTGCGATCTAGAGTCCACAGCACCTCCCTCCCGAACCCCGAAATCGCACAAATTCTTGTGAATTTGTGTTCTTCTATAGAACAGTCTCTTCGAGAATGAATTTTGTTTCAAATCAAATCTCTCATTCGACAACAGGTACATTGTGCATTGATTCGACAGATCCCTGCATTAATATTTTATGAAAGTCCCGCCATTAAGCAATTAAACAAAGCTCCTCCTTTATATCACATGCGGCAACACTAAACATCACTGTTTGCACATGATTTTCTTGTCTGGTTACTGTGTGTGGGCAGCCAACTGTTATTTACTTCGCATACTTACGTATTATTCAAGTCAGTAATTTCTACAATGCAAAATAAAACGCCAACAAGGGCAAACAACCATCACATCGTTTTTTAAAAAGCCAAAAACGGAAACCTCAATCTATGCAGAGAATGATCATGGTGAGTGAAGTGACGTTTTGAATAGGATATTCCAAGATTGAGTTTTTATCAATTTTGTGATGAATTCTATTCAACATCGTAGCTAGATATATTCGATTCTAGTTTTGATACGGCATCAATTATTGTTGATCTAAAATTAAATTATTTAAGAAAATTGGTTCGAAATTGTTTGAAAATATCTGATTACGATCATTCATGTCATAACTCCACTCATAAATAAAGTACGAACTATGCCGCAGTTATACCAGTAAAGTAAAGACGGCGCCGCTTTCTGGAGAGTTTCCAAGTAGAGCGTATATCTTTTAATTAGTGTTTTATTCAATGAACAATGAATTTTGCATTATGCGTTTATAAGAAGCTCACTACTTCTATCAATCTTATCAAAATTCTGAATTAATTTCTCAGATTTCGACTTTCACGTGTTGAAAAATATGATCCGCAGTACATTCGCAAAATAAGTAGGATTTCCCGCAGATGCTCGTTCGTCAGGGGCAGTACAGTTACATTATCTCAAGAATATATACTTTTTCCGGTATAATTGTCTTTGGGCACCCCATGAAGCAAATTTCTGGCTACGTGACTGATTGAAGCTTTGATCAAACAGAATGAAGCTAACAGCGCAGCTCAATATGGTTGTGAGAACTGCCTGCTTAGGTACTTGGTACTTAACTTGCAATATAAAATATCTGAGAATAGAATGAAGTCAGACTGATAGAAAATCATATCAAGTAAAGATTCAGAATAAGTTTTGTTATCGTATAATACATTGAAATATGTTATTTGCAAAATTATAATTCAGTTACATAGAAATAAAAATGATTTACAATAATG
This sequence comes from Endomychus coccineus, assembly GCA_958510875.1. NCBI lineage: Eukaryota > Metazoa > Arthropoda > Insecta > Coleoptera > Endomychidae > Endomychus > Endomychus coccineus. The sequence continues at coordinate 85,498,911 of OY294069.1, read as the reverse complement.
AAGAGAAATGTGGATTGTGGTTAATTGAATTTGATTAAGAATGGAATCGCGACAATATGATGGAAGTTGGATATTAGATGGTTAGATATTTGATGAAAAAATAGCATATTGGGAAACCTAGATAATTCTGAAGCATCTGACACATTGAATCTAGCCCAAGCTTTTTATTCAATTATAGCCGAAGTGTATTAGAATTAGAGCATACAGGATAAGAATATATAGAAAAACATATTAGGTATTATTGGGAAACTATATTTGGAAAGTGATCTCGGTACTAAAGAAGTGTTAGTTCAATAGAATGAAACACTGAATACTACTATTCACACCACTTCTGCAACATTTCACCCAGCCAAAACTCAAGCAAAATGAATGAATCAAACTCGTGCAAAAATAAAAATTTATTCTTACCTAAAATTTGGATACAAAAACTCCCCAGGTTGATTCCATTGACTTCAAGTAAGAAAATAAGAAAGAAAAAGATTGCAAGTTTAGTAGTTTTACAATTATTTCAACACGTGTTGTCCCATATATCAAGAAGGCGTATTATAGTTTCCGTAATCTACAATAATTACCGATTCGTATCCAAAATGGCACATAAACTGGAGTATCAGTTGGAACCAGATTTCCCCCTTATAGTTGAACTATGATCTTTCTTTTGTTTGTTGCTTTCATTATTGATACCTATTATAACTAAATTATCGAATTATTCAAATAGAATAGTAAAATATGAATGAAACTCTTTGATGATTATAATATGACGGGTACCTTGTCGCTTTCGGTGGATTGCTTACTGCGGTAAGCTTCTTATCCTCGGGCGCCAGATTTTTCAAAAGATCACTCCTTTTGAGGACTTCTGCTAGGGTCCTCTCCACAAGGCTTGTCCCTAGGGTAGCTACAGTGAAGTTTAACCAGAGTCCATTGGGAAGAAAACAGTATCAGAATTGTAGGCTTTAATCACAATTGATACCTGGTTAAAACTTAGCTCATTTGAAGATGGAGCAGGAATTATTCAATGAAATGGGGAATTCCAAATATTAAAATATATAATAAATATAACAAGAACACTTTCAGAATAATCAATATAAATGCAATTGAACGGTATTATTTACAACAATTTACCCAGACGGAAAATGTAATGGAGCTCAAATGGTATATGAAAACTGTAACAACATATCTATTCTACGATATGTTCGGTGATTAATTTCAATTCAACGGTACGGAACCGGTTGACAAATGATTCATAATTATCAATTTGGGGGAAATATGAATCAAACAGATCCTAGCATAATAAGCGGTATTCGGTGAATTTTAGATAGCAATATTACGTGAAATGTTCAAAACACATTACGATATATTGCACGGTTTGAAATTTGGTCGGTTCGGAAAATACTGTCTTGCACTAGTTTTCCGCTCGTACGATATCAGATTTTACGGTATTTTCGGATGATTACTCTGATTGAGTCTATTCTATCATAACACCCACCCTGGTATCAGCTATCAACGGCGTTCACGGTAATTGTATGACAGTGTTAGATTCCATATACTTAGCAGATTCAGAATCTAGACAATTAGGGCTTATACTTCCGGTATCGGCAAAGCGTGCACAAACTCTAACTATCGGATCTGCAATAACCCCTACATCCACGGCCGGGGATTCTCATTCGAATAAGGTATTATTACGATTCTCAATCACACAACCACCCCAGCTTATACTTCCGGTATCGGCACAGCGTGCACAAGCCGTTGGCGGTTTGGTCGTCTATGATATACTTATACTTCCGGTATCGGCACAGCGTGCACAAATATACCAAAGACGCCCCTGTCGTTCAAACATACAAACTATGTACACACCATACAATTATTTGAATATTTCAATTCACGTGCGAATTCAAATCATGCGCGGTCCGACCTATGACAGAATAAACTCAAATATAACAATTCAAATTACTGAATGCTACGGAACTCAGATCATACAAACGTTACCAATCATAAATTACGGAAATCCGTATATCGTAATGCCCAAAAATATAAACTATTTGGCTATCATTTACCTTATGAAACATTTCACTTAAACGGAACACTATGGTTAATTCACAGTTTAAATCCGACTTGAAAACGGAAAATAATTAATTCACTTCGGTCCTTATTTTAATCTCACTTCAACGGTACTATTTGAAAATCAAAATCACAAAAGAGCAACTGTACTGATTGAAAATCGAAATCACGGAAGAGAGCAACGGTACTGACTGATAATCAAAATCACCAAAGAGAGCACAAAAGAGAGCGATCTCTCATCGGTCATTGCTTTTATATGTTTTCCGAGGTTCTGGTCAAGTCTGTTCCACCAATTCCTTATTTTGTGCCGAGGGTTTTTTACTTATGTCCCGAACAATGCTTAAAAGTGCCGCTACTTCTTAGATCTTAAATTCACGCTCATGATGCTCCACTAGTTTCTCTCGGCACACTAGACAAGTGTTATCGGAGTTGTTTGGTTGTTCGCCTTTTTTATACATAACGTTGTTCAAAACTTTGATGCAATAACTTGCCAGACCCCTGTTTTTGCAACAAATTTTATCGGAATGAATGCAAATTTTAAACAGGCATGAATTATATTCATCTATTTGAATAATTACACTTATTCGAAATTACGGAAATTTGGAAAAGTGACAATCCCGAAATATACATTCGGAACTCACGCATATCTATTGAAATACTGAACTATTCAAACTGAGTTTACATGTAATATCCGTATTTACTGCCTGATCTAAATTGAACGATATTTCAGAATTTTAAGCTTCGTTACATCCCCCCCTAAGGTCGGATAAAAATGAAAGAATTTGATTCTTTCATTATTCAATTCTCATCTGAGAATTCATATAAAAAAAAATCTAATACAAAGGTAAGATACCCTAACCTGACGTTAAAACGTCTATTTCCTTCTTCGGGAACTTCGCGGAATAGCAATATCTTACTTGGAACATGAAATTCTTCTGCGGAACGGAGAATGGCACTTCTTCTTCAGAATGGGAAACTGAATCATCTTCTTCGGAACGGAATCACAAAAACTTCTTCTTCCAAACCGAAAAACTTGACTTCTTCTGCGGATCGGGAAACTGACAACTTCTCCTTCTTCGGAACGGAAACACAAACTTGAGAACGGAAAACTCGACATCTTCTTCGGAACGGAACAACTTGAAGATTTCTTTGGAATGGCAAACATTACCCCTACCTTCTCGCAACGTAAGCAAAATAGGCGCGCTGGCCGGCCACAGCTTTCCCTTCGGTGTCCTGGATATCCACATCGCCAACATAGTTCCCATAACTGGACGGACAGGTAGATCGGTTCCATGTGCGTCTGGGTCGTCGGAGTAGCTGAGATTTTCATAGCTTGGACTGTTTCGGACTGTACCTCTCCCGGTTTCGGCGGAAATGATGAGGCATTCAACATGGTTGTTTTCGGTTCTGTATCCAGATGTTCCGGTGTGGTCGGTGAGGATTGAATTTCCAAAGGATCGAAACTTGGTGCGAAATCTATGGAAAGGACTGACATACTCCGGAGACACCATATGTTGCAGTGCTTCTTCTAGCACTATCTCAATGGATTCGGACGGTTCATAAGATATATTATTACCCTGTGGACAATGGATCATAATAATGAGTAATTATACTGCTGATATTGTGTCCATCGGTATGTATATTTTCGCTACCTCGATTCATTTCAACGTTCCGGGATGCCAGGAACATTATACGGCTTCAGATCTTTGATATGGACTCGTTTTACTTGCTTGCCATCTTCGCCTCTCAGGTCGTAAATGACCGGAGAAATTACTTTGATTACGGTAAACGGACCGGTATATTCCGGAGCCAATTTAGCGGCAAAATGTCGGACATTAGAACAGATGATGCTCTATCTTCATTACTTTATCACCCACGTGACAACGCCAATCTCGAAGACGGAGATTGTGATATAACGGCTTTGATGAGTAAAAGGACGGGATAACTGGATATGGACCAGTTGGAAAGTTTCGCGTAATTTGTCTAATCTAGTTCGGTGTTCTGACATTTGTTCACGATTCGAATCGGTCGGAATATTTTCCTCGGTAAATGAACGGACTATCGAATTCGGTACTTCAAGTTCTCGGCCAAAATTTGAAAAGGCGGGTGAAAATCCGGTGGATTCATGTGGGGCGGAATTTAAGGCAAATAGGAAATCGGGTAGAAATTTATCCCATTCACGGTTGTCTCCGTTGCAAAACTGTGCAATCATTGTCTTTGATGTCCGGTTTGTTCTCTCCATGGGATTGCATTGTGGGGTATATGTAGAAGTGAGGCGGTGCTTGGTTCCAAACTCCTTCAGGACCGTCTTTAATATATTACTTTCGTACTGCGTTCTATTGTCGCTGATAACGGTTTCCGGACAACCAAAACGAGTTGTGATTCCCTCGTAGAAGGCTTGAGTTACAGCCTGCGCGGTAGCTTTCCTCAACGGCTTACACTGTACCCACTTCGTAAAACGGTCCTGCATGACAAGAATAAATTTGTTTCCCTTGGCGGATCCTGGTAACGGTGCTACCAAATCGGTGCTCACACATTTTTTTCAAGGAAACTGATTTACGGTCGGCTGCATAAATCCAGGCTTCTGCTGTTGAGACACTTTGAATGCTTGGCACTGCGTACATCCACGCACGTACTTTGCTATATCGCGGAACATCTCCGGCCAATAATACTTGTGGGATATTCGCGCAATCGTCTTGGCAATACCTAAATGTCCTGCAGTCGGATTGTCATGGTTCTCTTTCAGAACGTTCAATCGGAGCGGTTTCGGAACACATAGCTTCCACGGATCTCTCATTTTCGGTTCGGACAAGTCATTCGAGTCCCAGAAGTGGCGGCACAACCGATTATCTTCAACACAATAATCCGGATACGCTTCTGGACTGTTTTCAACTTCGGCGTTCTTTGAATTGTACCAGTTACAATTCACGGGATCATTCATCCATCCAATCCCGTCAAGTATTAGTTACACACAATTCCCTTGGCTATCCAAGCCGAACAAAACGGACCAAGGCGATTCACAAACCGACTGATAACTCACTCCATTCACACACCAAACACTCCTCTTAGGGGACTTCTACCTCAGGCGGGTTTCTTTCACTGTTGGCCTATTCGTAACCCGGAACCAACACGAGTTCATATCCCTTTAGAAGACTATTACTTCAGGCGGAAAAAACCGTTGGCCTATTCGTAACCCGGAACCAACACGAGTTCATATTCCTTTAGAATATTTCATTTCTGCTTCCAGAAATCGGTTCAGTTTATCCTGTTCAGTTTCCGACAATGTTGCTAGGTGTGTCTCCACTTCATCACAGAAGCACACACGTTTGACTGTCTTTGGTCCGGAACTAGCTTCATTGGAAACTTTTTCACAATTTCATCATTCCACGCGGAGGGCTTATTATTCATTTACGGACACCCTTTACGCACCTCCGGCGTAAATCTTCGGCGGATCCATTAGGGTCATTATCATGACTGGCGAGGACTTCCTGAAGTTGTGCCTTCTTCAAGAGATAAATCCAGTTGAGTCTCAAATCAACTTCGGTAGCTTCAGTCTGGCTATCCTCGCTATTAGAGCAGAATTGTGCCATTTCGTCAAATTGAGCTACCATTTCTTCCATACTGGTAGGCGCAGGCTGCGGCGCCTTGGGTATAGCACCAGTGCATACTGATAACTACATTTTATCCAATCAATTTCAAAATCAAAATTTTCGAACCCAAAAAAAATTAGTTTGATCAGGGGTAGTTGACGGAAGAGGGTGCGGTAACCAAAACCAGTTCACACCTTCCTTCCAATAAGGCATAAGCAATGAAATCACTTGCTCCAATTTGGGCAACGTAACTTCGATTTGGGGAGGTATCTCCAAGACGCTTGGGCCATTCCGCCCAAAAATATTACCAACGGCTTCCTCGGTATCGATTTACTTGGAAAGGAGCTATGACTTGCTCAATCCGGGTTATGGTTGAATGAGAAAATCAAAGGGCAAAGTATGGGCAAAAATCGAAATTTGAGCAAAATACTGGGGTGTAGTTAACAACTCTACACCTAACGGAAAAAATAATTTTTCAGTCAGATTTATGGTTAAGAACTTGATGTTTCCCTTGAAACGGGGGAGCGGATCGAAAAACAAATTTCTCCAAACAACCTTGGTGAACACGGGGAATAAGTTTCTGTCGAAACTTTTCCAAATTTCCAAAATTCAAAAACAAATTCTCGGGGATGGTTCGAAAACGTGTTCGAAACGTCGGGATCTTGAAGCTTATTTTTCTGTCATACTATGTCTGAAATTTCATCAAAAACGGACCTACAGTTCAACTGCAATAAATTATTCAACATTCCACTTTTCGGAATAAAAAAACAAAATTTTCCCTCGGTCAATTTTCAAAAGTCCCTGCTCGCGGGCGCCATTTTATGACGGGTACCTTGTCGCTTCCGGTGAACTGCTTACTGCGGTAAGCTTCGAATCCTCGGGCGCATGATTTTTCAAAGGTTTACTCCTTTTGAGTACTTCTGCTAGGTCCTATCCACAAGGCTTGTCACTATGCTATCTATAGATAGCCTTGTCCCTAGGGTAGCTACAGTGAAGTTCAACCAGAGTCCATTGGGCAGAAAACAGTATCAAAATTGTAGGCTTTAATCACAATTGATACCTGGTTAAAACTTAGCTCATTTGAAGATGGAGCAGAAATCATTTAATAAAACGGGGAATTCCAAATATTAAAATATATAATAAATATAAAAAGTACACTTTCAGAATAATCAATATAAATGCAATTGAACGGTATTATTTACAACAATTTACCTAGACGGAAAATGTAATGAAGCTCAAACGGTATATGAAAACTGTAACAACATATATCTTGGATAGTAGACTTCCGCGGACAGCTGATCTTGAAAAATCTTGTCTTCCGGATGGAAGTGCCTTTGAAGATGCTAAAATCCTAGCCCGAGCCCCAAACTTCTATCAGCGAAAAATCCTTGAAGCTATAGGAATCCTAAAACATCCGAATAATCTGAACCGTGACTCAGGATATTACCTTCCCAACATTTGGAAACCCATCCTCGAAAATTCCACTTCGCACATGATCGCACAACGGCAGGGTCAGGTGCCGGAAAAAAGATAACCACCGGAATAAAGGCAGTGAACTATGTAGCGTGAAGGATTTTTCCTACAATAAATACGGCTACAGAAACCAGTAGAACCAGTTTCAGTTCAAGACTCAAGCCTGCTCTGAAGATGCCACCTGTAATGGTTAGCGAAACGTCGCCATCAAGTCGAGCTATTGTGACGCGGAATCCATCCTGAAGACAAGATTTTTCAAGTGTAACAACATATCTATTCTACGATATGTTCGGTAATTAATTTCAATTCAACGGTACGGAATCGGTTGACAAATGATTCACAATTATCAATTTGCGGAAAATATGAATCAAACAGATCCTAGCAATATTATTTGATATGTTTCCGCAATATCAGATTGCCATTGAACCATCGGCAAAAGTGTTCACAATTTCTTTCATCGCTTCGAAATTTTTTGCATGAATATGAGTCGTGAGCCGAACAAAGGCTACTTGAACTGTTGGAAGACTTGCCCTTACACATTCGTCGTGGCCTGGTTTATCCATGATGGTGCACCTCCTCATTTCACATTAGCTGTGAATGCGGAATATCCAGATCGCTGGATAGGTAGAGGACACGATGCACCAGTGAACTGGCCGGCCCGCTCCCCTGATTTGACGCCCTGCGACTTCTTTCTATGGGGCGCTTTGAAGTCGAAAGCTTATGCAGCTCCAGTGAACACACGAGAGGAATTGTTGCAACGAATTAATCATGAAGCGGATTTATTGAAGAATGATCCTGAAGTACTAGCCAGAGTTCAATCCAATTTCTTGAAACGAATTAATTTGTGTATTCAGGAAAATGGGCAACATTTCGAACAATTGATGCCTTAGCGATTTCCCAAAACAACGGGTTATGATGTGAGGCTCACACCGAGTAGTTCATCTTCATAATGCTCTGGTAAATATTCATTCCACAGATTTGACTCGTCTATTGATGAAATTCAAGTCTGATAATGGTTTAGTTCTTACAATCCATTGGAATGGGTGCTACCAGGTTTTGAAGTCAAAGTTGCACCTCATCTTTAGGTATATATAAGAATGGCTGCATTGAAGAAAATATACATCAAAATTTATTCAACAATAATTGTAAATTTATTGAACTTTTTTCAAATTCAATGTTTTTTTGAATAATAAAATTGTTACTGTATTGTATAAAATGTTTTTATTTATTATTGATTACTCACATTCAATACATAATATTAATTATCATATGGGTTTTCTTAAATAAATTCCATTTTATGTAATTACTCATTTTAAGAGCTATAATATTCTATGAAATTCTGGAAGCATCGTCATTCAATTTAACAGGGACTGACTCGGTTTATTTTGGGAGTTCCCAGGTTCATTTATATTCGCGCATTGCACTGCACACTGCACAAAATATTGAGATATGAACAAACATACAATTTTGCAAACAATATGATTGATAAGGTATAAATATGCAAAATGAGTTCAGACTTGAATGCTCTGTTTCACGTAATTGGTAAAGATATGCAAAAAACTTTGTTCGCAAATCAATAATACATAGTATGCAATTGTCAATCACAGCTCTAAATAACGAACTCATTCTACAACTGAGGTTATTTGGAGTTTTATTTAAAAGGTTGTTCCTTCTTACATCTTTTGAAGTAGAGGAACAAAACGCGACCATAATTTGTCATACAGCTATCTTAGAGAAACTTTATGAATCGAATTTGACATTTCTGATATTGAGTGAATCATGAAGCTATTTCGAATGAATTGGTGACTGTAGTGTCAACTGTAAAATACAGATTTGGCGATGGAGAGGGTGGGAAAGTATAGTCACACCTGCTCACTCCAATATTTCCGCAAGGGAGGTTCTCATATGAAATGTTATTCCAAAGGCGGTTATCAGTACTCCTATGAAGAAACTGAGGACTGAATCTTATGATAGGTGAACATTAGTACTGAGAATATTTGCTTGCGGAAACAGCTCGGACTTAGTTTTTTATTTCATTGTGACTGTTTCTGGATACTCTTATTATCTAATTACGAGTCTCGAAAAGGAGATTTTTAACAAATGGTACCACTCATTATATTTTAAAGGATATAATTTTATACTGTTATATTAGATGAACATTACTAATGAAAATATTTGCTTCATTATGTTTCAAATCGGAACATTCCACGCTGCATCAGAAATAATCAGGGAGTATCCCTGATGTGCTATTGGAAATGCAATTGTCTGTGTTGCGCGCAGTGCACATTGTCTAAGAACAGGTGACTATTTGTTGTTACATACGAATATCTTCAGTTACGCGAGATGAAATTTCATTTTCAAAACAGAAATATCTGGAAAACAATGCCTTTTCGGTCGTTTGAGGTAACTCGGAGAATAGTTGGAGTGAATATAACTCCCAACTTGAATAGCTCCAACAGTTCCAAGAATTGTATTTTCATTAGAATCATCATGCAGTAGTAACTCCTTTCAGGATACCTATTGAACATAAAATAGGACTCTTACCTTTCTATGCCAATTTGATGAGCAACAGGATCTTCATCGGGATAAACTTTGGATCTGCAACTTGCTTATTAGAAGATATAATGAGAATCCAGAGGTTCTTCTTGATTGTGATATACATTTTTTGTTGTTTCCATGATGTCCGCTATGAATTCATAGTTGACATTTTGATCGTTCTACCACGACGACCTGAAATGTAAATTGCTTGAACACATATTCGACTTTTATTAATATGAATTTATCATGAGTACCAACATTTGGTACTCAGTATGATATTTCCCAAGCCCTTTTAGAACTCAATATCGCAGGACAGATATGAAATCAGAAATAACAAAATATAACTGAGATAAAATCACTGACTAGAGCCATATTGAGAAAATGCAGTTGAACACAACCCGATAAAATCTTCAGTGACAGAGCTGAATCTATGAGGAACGGGAAAGATGAGAGGGAATTTGAAACTATAATGTGTTTGTATCATCGACATATACATATGGACTGCGCGTGGCAATGATAATCGCAGCTAGTTCAGGCGGGGGAGAGGGAAAACGAAGAGGCCGGCTCTATCGCGTTTCTATTGGCCGCTGCGTACTGTAGCTATTATGTTTACGTCCCGATCCGGCCTTTTCGTTTTCCCTCTCTCTCGCCTGCACTATCCGCGCTTATCATTGCCACGCGCAGTCCATATGTATATGTCGATGGTTTGTACACTCTAGGAACATAAAATGTATGTATTCATATTCGATTGTGAATGAGGAAATCATCGGATTAAGAAACTGACATTGAAAATAATGTCTCCCTTCATTCCACGTTATCTAGGAAGATGAAATAACGAAAATCTACAGCTTTGAGGAACGAAGTTTTGCGTGATCTAGAGGGATTTGAGTTTAATGTTCCTCTATGAATAGATAAAAGTACAGAGTGAAATATGTAATGTCAAGGGACATAAAGTGAGTTGTATTCTGAAGCGTGTCAAAACACTATTTCTTTCAACTTATTTCACACGTAACGTTTGAAACAATTTATCGTCATACAACTTATTTACTTATGGCGTAATTCATGTCTACGAATACGAGAATAGTATACACATCATGAATAACATTATACACTGTTTAAGAGATTAATAATAACATTTTTATTTTCATCTGTGAACTGTGAATCAAATGAACATGGATATGTTCACTTTAATTCGAAAACAAAAATCGAATATCTGCAGTCCAGAGTGTCAGGGTAGCTATCACAAAGTGAATTGAGCTCTACATGAAAATTAATTCAGGTCGCGAAACTATATATATATATATATATACCGCCATGAAAACGTATGGTGGTAATCTAAATCAGATTGTTTGATATACAATTTCTTCAGATGAATATATGAAAATGTTTACATTTTAAGTTCGCAAGGAGGATGCCAAATTCCGCTATTGCACATAACTTTGTTGAAAAAAATTCCAAGTATCGTAGCCAAACAAATTCCATAACAATTTCAATGGAAACGTTTTTAGCTATCGCTACAAAATCGTTATTTAATCATATAGAAAACAGTCGATTATAATAGGGTTGACATTTGAGACAAATTGAATGTGATTCATTCAATTTGATTATATAACTATTACGGTGCATCTTTTAGAAGGACATGTTTATATTCTTTGTTTTGTCAATTTTTTTCTGTATTTTTAACTGGAAGGATACGCGCCAGTTCTGTATGGTACGTTAAAGGGAATAAATCAAGTAAAGTTAGCTATTGTATTCAATATTATCTTACTGCCTTAAATATTTTACAGTGGCGAAGAGGATATTGTAATCATTTAAAAGTGAGTGATAAAAGAACCAGTGGCGGATCGTGTTAATTGTAACTGTATTAAAAGAACGGATTCAAGATGCCAGGTGATAAGACACTTGTATTCGAGCTTGTTTCGTATTGAGTACGAGTAAGTGAATTCAGTGGTCACAATAACGTCTCAATAATCTACAAACGTAGACTGGATGATTATTTCATTATAAATAGTATAACAGATGGTACAAGAAAAGTGCGATTCTATTGAATGCTTTGGACGAAGATTCTTATAAATTGATGTTCATTTTATGTCTTTCAAAGTTAACTGAACATAGAGCGTACAAGGAACAACAAGCATTTTGAACACCAGAATCTATATTTGTGTCCTATGCAAAATTTTCGCAGTTTTTAAATAAACTTATGAAAGCACAAACGAATGGGCAGCAAGAGTAAGTAGTATATCCCGTAATCACATTTTTGAGGAGGCCATTATAGACATGATGCTCCGCGATAGGTTAATTATCGGTTTTGGTGAGGGATACATCCAGTCCAAACGTAGTGAAAGCCACGTACTCTTCTGGAAACGCCGTTGAAATTGCGGTTGCACAAATGGCGACGGAGGAATCTTCCGGCGAGGTTTTATTGAAGTCAGAACCGAGAATTCATCAACTGATAGCAAGGAAGCAAAGTCAGTCTCCTAAGTGATCGGCCCAATATTCACAAGGTTATAGTGCGAGTGAATAATATGCGTCCTGTGGTAGGGGAAATCCTGAGTCCCACGTGTGCCGTTTTATATATGTAATTTGTGCAAAAACAAAGGTCATTTAGCCCAAATATGTTCCAAGAAGAACGGAACTACTCAACCGCATTCATTGTTGGACAACCATTTAAATTTCTTTCGAACTCTGGAGCTAGTATTTGTGCTATGTCTGATAAATATTGGAAAATACTCTTTTTCCATTATTCCCTGATATCACCAGATACATTTTCATACAGGTCAACGTATGCTAACTCTCGGAATTTGTGGTTTTACGTTAACTAATAATAATATTTCAAAATCTTTAGAAATGTTTGTAATCAGAAATGGTGGTCCGCCAATATAGGCAGAGATTTTATGTTGTTATTTAATTTTGATATAAGTCACGCAAATATTTCAAGTCATAAAATTGAGGCCAATTCACTACTTCCGGTAAAACAGTTCAACGCTGTACTTTTTCGATTCCGTATTTTCTCCGGGACTAGAAGATCAAAGGACGAGTTTGTAACACTGAAATTTGTTAAATCAAACCCGTTGCCTTATGTTGGAGATAAGGTCGAGTGAGAATTTGATAAATTGGAAAATATACTTATCATAAGGTAAATGGATTATTCTCCCTGAGCAACACCAATTGTACCATTAAAAAAAATCCGTTGATATCAGAATTTGCGGTGACTTTAAACTAACCCTTGAACCTGTATTAAAAGTGGATCAATTTCTGCTATCGTGAATTGAAGAGCTTTTTTGTAACTTGCAAGGTGAGGTGATATTTCCTAAAGTAGATATTTTGCAAGCTTATGCTCAAAATGTTGCTCGATGAAAATCAAAAGTATTAGTTACTATTGCTACACAGAACGGTCTGAATCAATATCAGAGATTACACCGTATGGTGTAGCTTGTGCACCCTCAAAATTTCAAAAAGTTATGAATTCATTAACTCAGGACATAGAAGGCTGTGTATGTTTCTTGGATGGCATTCTTGTTTTTGGATATGAATGTGAGATTACTTAAGTAGACAGCACTTACTCAATAGATTCCAATTAAAGTGAGCTTAGATAAATGTAGTTTTTAGAACAAAATTAGTTATCTCTGTTACATAATAGATAAAGATGGGTTACAGGCCATATCTGATAAGATTGATTCAATCAAAAATGCTCCCCTATCAAAAGATTCAACAGTTGCAATCGGTATTCGGTATGATGTACTATTATGGTACGTTTGTTTCTGATTTAGCCAAAATTATCAGCCCTTTGTGTTGTGACGAAACTCTAAAATATTGAATAATTATTTAATGGGAAACACTTAGATTGGTAAAAAAATTTAGATTTCGTTTATATTAGTATTTCGAATTCATAATTCCGAATAATTATATTGTTGTATAGGAATATAGATAGTACCGGGCATGGGCATCCGTGTGATTTTAGTACTAGATTTGCATACGGTTCCATTCATAAGCCATAAGCCATTGATATTCTGATTTCACTCAGAACCGTGCATATTTCGTGTCAACAAAAGATAACGAAACAGAAGTAACCATAAAACCAGCACAAAATCGAGGAACTGGTAGACCATCATGAGCGCGAAATGAGCAAAAAAGGGCTCGGCTGGAGCTGGTGTAGGTGACTTGACCAGCACCTCGATTGGTATAAAAGAACGCCTCGCAAGCGTTAAGAACATTACGAATATAGTCAGTGAGACAACTGGAAAATCAGTGAATGAAAACAACCAGCTGTGCCGCCAAAAGTAAGTGTTCCGCCAGTTACCATTGAAGTATCGAGTAATTTTGCTAATTCATGCCTGAATAGCCGTTTTCAACAATACTAACGTGACTATTTGTTCTTAAGGCCATAATGAGGAAATAGCCTGCTTGAACCGCTTTCTTAGAGATTATTGTTTCTGAGCTTCCGTATGCTTCCCCCGGATCGGAATGAATTATTATAATATAGAGAGTCAAATATTTATTTGTGTTCAAGCTATAAATAAACTTCTTATTGGGAAATTCCGTGATTGTCCAATATAACTTTCTGTAACATCATTTAAGTAGTCAAGAAGTAACCAAGTATTGATTGCAATTAAAGCCTGCAATTCTGATACTATTCAGTCTGCCCTATTGACCCCTGGCTACTTACTTCACTGAGAGTACCCTGGGACAAGGCTATTCATAGATAACACAGTGATACGCTTTGCGGTAAGGGCCCTAGTAGAAGTCCTCAGTAAAAATTGCCAAGAAGTAACAAGGTACGTCACAAGATGGCGCCGCCGATTTGAAACTTTTAAAAATTGACCGAGGGAGGATACCGATTTTTTTTTAAGTCGAAACTTTTTTTTTCGAAAAGTTGAATTACTTATAGCAATTGAACTGGTTGTCCGATTTGGATGGAAATTGAAACATTGTTAGACAAGAGAACAAGTTTTACGACCCCGATGTTTTGAACACGATTTCTAATCATCCCCAGGAGTTTGTTTTGAAATTTCGGAAATTTGCCAAAGTTCCGACTAAAATTTGGTCTCCTTGCTCCACGAGGTTGTTTGGTGAAAAAAAATATTCCGACCTGCCCCCCCCCCTTCCGAGGAAAATTTGAAGTTTGTGACCGTACATCCAATTCCGCAATTAATTGTTCCGCAAGGTGTAGAATAACTACCTGCAACTGAGCGTTTTGCTGAAATTTCGAATTTTGCCCCTATTTTGCTCTTCGATTTTCTCAGCCAATCATAACGCGGATTGGTCAAATGATCGTTCCTTTCTGAGTGAATCAACTCTGAACACTGAACTAGATTGCCCAAATTGGAGCAAGTGCTTTTATTGATCCTGCTTTACTGGGGAGAAAGACTGTACATATTCTCAAGATCGTACCCTTATCCGTTTCCCACTCCTACTTCAAATTTTCATTGGGACTCGACATTTTTCTAGATCGAGAGGGATTTGAACAATATGGAGTTTTTTGAGTACACTGGCGCAATAACCAAGGCACCGAAGCATACCCCTACTAACATTGAAGACCGTTTAGGACAACCAGAGGAAATGGCACAATCATGGTCCACCGGGGAAGAAAGCCAAACGGAAGCAGCCGAAGGAGAATCCAGAGTCAGCTGGATATACATGCTCAAGAGGGAGCGAATGAAAAATTATAGTATTGATAGTACTGGAAACCATGAGCGACTTACGCAGCAGGTGCGTAATAGATGTTAGGAGAGGAATAATACTGCCACCACAGGGAATGCTAGAAATGATAGCAAACACTATGGTATCATCACCAAAAGTCATGACAACCGAATCGGCTTTGAGTACAACATCTACGTTAAGTCTAGCACATGTTTAGTCAAGACCACCAATCAGGAGTTTACTGTCGTATTGGGCAACTAGATCCACTACAAATGCAGTGAATTTTACAATTACCAAGGTAATGACGTCACCACAGATGCAGCCTGCGAGTTATTCTTCAGTCCCGAATTCGAGTTATTCAAATTATGAAACACCGACTACAAATGTGAGATTACCGTAGATAAAAACGCCTACCATTCCCCAAGAACCAACTGTTCCGCAGATGCCTACCGTTCCACCGGTACCTGAGTACAACGTACCGCTTCCGTCTGTACAGCAAGTGCCAGCTCACAATTTCACACCTCCGGGTAGTGTTTCAAGATTGCATCAGTACCGGATACAGTTCAATGAAACTTCAGACACAGCTAAATTTTCAGAAAGATTGGACGGAATAGCCATCCAGTTGAGCACACCGAAGGATGAATTGTTGTTATCATAACCGGAAGTATTAGAAGGAACAGCTTTATTGTGGTATCGCAATAGCCGTCACCGCTGGACTACGTTTATGGATTTTCAGAGAGACTTCATGCTATTTTTCAAGGATGCGAACTATCATATTGATTTGGAAGTGCAAATCAGATGCAGGTATCAGAAGACAAACGAACCCGCCGCTGCATATGTGGTTGATATGTGAACACTAAAAAGGAGACATGGTGCAATGACCGCAGAACGGGAATTGTTTTGGCTGTATAGAAATTTATTTCCAGAATATAGGCAATTCGTCCGACAAGGTACTTTTAACCACGTGCCGTCGTTGATGTTGTATGCCAAAGAATTTGAACAGGCTGAGCAGAGACTAATGCGAAGAAGGACATTGTCGGTGCCAGTGGGGGCACAAATTCCAAATATACCAATAAGGAATGTGGAGCCACAGGGTAGGCAACCTGTGTCTGATACGAAATCTCCAGGCAAGTCCGGGATGTCGAATGTCCCTGAGCTGACTTGCTGGGATAGTGGCCTTCGGGGCCACTATAAGACACCCTACCAAGCCGAAAACGACCACAGTCCATCTCCTGTTGGAGATGTGGGGAAACGGATTTCAGGGACTGTGTTGTGAAGAGGCCGCCGCAGTTCCCTGTTGAGAAAGCCTCAAAGGGAGACGTGAATGGGATTCACGTTACACTCGTGGATACCGAAGATTATTCGAAATCATCAAATATTGATAGTTTAAAGGCAGACGCATCGGCATTTTCGAGAAAGGTCCCATCAGTATTCATATAGAAGAATGTAGTGACCCCTATGCTGACCGTGATTCATAAATTGGAAGTGAAAACTGCAACAGTCCCATCGGTACAGTCGGATGAAATTATTCCCAAGAACACCGTTGAGAAGACTTTGGCTGAAAATTGTCTCTTCACCAAAGTTCGAATATTGAGAAAAGAGCCTTGGGCTCTAGTGAGTGGATACCGGAGCCACACGTTCGTATATCAGCGACACGTTTGTGCCGGGATTCCGGGTTGCAGCCAATCCCTATTAGAGCTGTTGAGAATAGGATAGCCAATGGCAATTTGGTAACCAGTACAGCCATCTACAGAATTTAAAAACACTTAGGGTGTGGTGAGATTGAAGCCGAGTTCGTGTATTTACCGTCATTTTTACCGGAGATGGTAATAGGAATGGACAATTTGAGGTCCGGTTTGTTTAAGATACATCTACCTTCCTCTGGAGTGTATTCCAAAGACAATTTGATAATGAACAATTTTGAGGAAACTCCTAATGAAGCTAGTTCTGAACCGAAGGCAGTGAAACGTGTGCGCCTCCGTTATAAAAGGAAGACACACCCAGCAACCTAGATGGAAACCGGAAAGGATAGACTCAACCGATTTCTGAAGACTGCACTGGAATATTTTGAAGGAATTCGAGGAACCACGCCGTTGGTCCAAGATGAAATAAAACAGATGAAAACAGATACGATAAAACAGCGTTACCCACCGCAGAATCCGAGGATGCAAGCAATCATCAACGAGGAAGTTGACCGAATGCTGGCAGAGGAAGTAGTTCGTGGAGACCATCCGTTGTAGTGGTAAAGAAGAAAGATGGCAAACCATGATTTTGCATTGATTTCCGGATGATAAACAAAGTCTCCGCGAAAGATGCCTTGAAACAGCGGTATTGGCAAATACCGTTGTCCCCTGAAAGTAAACCCATTACAGTATTCAATGTAACAGGCCGTGGCTCATTCCGGCTTAAGGTAATGGCCTATGGTTTACATTCTGCGCCTGCAACTTTCGAAAGATTCATGGATACCATGATAGGACCGGATATGGATCCTTACGCCTTTCCATATTCAGATGACATCATCGTTTTGGGAGAAACTTTTGAGGAACATCTCACGAACTCAATGGAAGTTTTCCGCCGTTTGAGAGTAGCAAATTTGAAGATCAACCCAGAGAAATGTTGTAACAGTATGAACCCCGTTACAGGGTTTAATTCCAATACTGTTTGAATTCCTAATTAATTTGAGTAATTAGGTTCCGGATAAGTAAGGTCCTGGCATCTATGATATGATAGCAGCAACTACAGGCATCACGACACATTAGCGATTTGCATAATTGCACAGTAGGTGTCATTCTGTCGTGAGTGATGATTTTCGAGTAGAGAAATGAATTTGTCATTGTGTGTGGAGGCGTTGAAGCAGGTAAGTTGTAATTATAAATTTTCTGCCATTTTGTACATTTTTCTTTATCGCCCAAAAATCCAGTCTTCGACAACTTTATAGTTGTTCGAATATTGTTATAATAATGTTCGGTTTGATGTATAGTTGTCGATTGACTGGATATTTTTGGAAATTTTCTGTTAATGGACGACATGCCTGCGAATAGTCCCACCACAATCACTCATTTAATACCATTTTTCATCATCTTGTCCCATACTTAACTTCATATTTTAGTTTCATTCTCTTCATATTAATTTGACTTTAATCAGATATCGAACCAGATTCGCTATTTTATAATTTCTTCCTCAAACTGAAATCTGTGCACCTCGTGGTCGAGGAAAGTTGAGGTTATTCTAATTAACCAAACATGCGAATTGAGGAAGCAAGTACGTTCATAGTGACGTAAATCTTGGCTTCGATTCCGATAATTGTGAGTTAAAGAATAAGTATCGTTTTTCCTTATCAGGTTGGAATCGTAAATTTGTTAAATTCTTTTTATAGTTTATAGGATTGAGGTTCTGATTATTGATTGAACGAGTATTTTTTCTTAACATTTATTTCCCTTTCTTTTTCGAATATCATTTGTTCTATTTGACTTCTTTGAAATATCTGATTCGTAAATTGCAATATCTAATAATATCTGATTTCAAATTACCTAATAATGTTCATTATCTGATCTTCAATAAGTATTTTTCAAGTTAACAACGCATTCGTACCTGATCAATGATGTTGTCTTGATTCTTCATTAATCTGTTCAATTGATGATTAATTATATTGTTGTCTTGATCCTTTATGAATCAATTTAGTTGTTTTACTGTTTTAAAATTGCTTTTATTGAAATCTCTATCATATCTGAATACGAATCATCTATTTCGTAGCTGTAAAGTGCTATTTTCTGAAGTTGAAGTAGCTATTCCGTAATTGTAGAACATTATTTTCTGAAGTTGAATTATCTTTTTCGTAATGGTCAAATATTATTATCTGAATTTAAATTATATATTCGATTCTTTGATTATCAGACTGTACTTAATTTGACCATAGCGAATTGATAGAGTATTTTTCGCAACAAGTGGGGATACGATTGTTCGTCTTGAACTCCACTTCTTGTGATTTTCGATTAGAATCAATATCTTCTTGTCATTCGTTATAGTTGATTTTTTGATTAAATTTGTTGAAGGTAACGCATACAGTGACGACGTTAATCTGTTGTTTTGCTGTGTGTGTTCCCCTCACTTTGCATTTGGGTCATCTCTTTTTCGTTTTGTATTATTTTCAGGGTTAAACAACTGAAACGTTTCTTCTGTTTTACTCCTACGTGTGCACACAATTACCGGACCGGTCTTATAGTATGCAGTTCACAGGCTACAACAAATTCAAAGGAGGGTAACATTTGTTTGCAGAATCAAATCAATCTGTTTTGCTGATCCTCACAAATTTTTGTAATTCAATTATTTATTCATCTAAATCTAAATTTCACTCTTATTCACACATTTTTCATTCTTCATCTCAACCTGAAGTTTCATTTAATTTGTTATTAATTATTTGGTAAATAAAAGCATTTTTCGTTAGGTCGAATTATTTCTTTTATTTTCTCTGTTCAACAGCATCTATCTAACACCATCGTAATGTCGAAGATTCTTGATTGAGGTTGTTTTTCACATTTTATGAATAAGACTGTTGGCGCTTCGGGCATTACCGTCAATCGGGAATCGAAGGGCACGTTTCATTTTGATACACCCTGAGATATAACATCATGAACTAGTTGGGCATTTAAACGGTTGAAACAGACTATTTGATATCTTTTCTAACCGGAAATCACACACATAAGCCTTACAATGTCAATTTCGCCGCACTACGATCAAGTACCTAGGGCCTGTGGTCACCGCCAAGGGTATTCGTACCGACCCAAACTTCAAACCCGTCGTCGATAAGAGCACTCCGTCGGTTCTTGGGAGTAACTTCATGGTACCGCCTTTCGATACCAGCGTTTTCGGAAGTGATAAGTCCATTGATGGCTTTATTGGAGAAGCATCGGCGCTGGAGTTGGGGAGAAGAACAGCAAGCCGCATTAGTCAAATTGAGAGTAATGTTGACCTGTGCCTCAGTGTTGGCTTGCCCGACTTAACAGACCGTTTACATTGCAAACAGATGCATCAGACGTGAGAATTGCAGCGGCCCAAAATATTGAAGGAGCTGACAGAATCATCGCCTGCGCTAGTGAAACGTTAACAGCCGCTGAAAAGAATTATTCTGTTATCGAGAAAGAGTGTTCCGCTATAGTATGTGGTATTGATAAAATGCGACCGTATTAAGAAGGATACAGATTCAACTTATTGAGCGATCACCAGTCATTGAAATGACTACTCTCGTTGAACAGTCCAAGTGAGAGATTAGTTCGATGGAGCATCTTCCTCCAACAATAAGATTTTGAGATCAAGTACCGAAAAGGAGTTTTGAACCGAGTGGCTGAGACCCTGTCTCAAGATTCATTGCCATTTGGAGGAAACGAGACAGAATCAAAAATTATATGTACTGAACGACCCCGTGAATTGTAAATGGTACAATTCAAAGGAAGCTGAAGTTGAAAAGGATCCAAAAGCCTGGCCAGATTATTGTATAAGGAATGATCAGTTATACCACCATTTTTCGGATTCAAATGACTTGTTAGAACAGGACATGAACGAACCGCGGAAAATGTGTGTTTCATAATCGATCTGGATGGATGTCCTGAAAGGAAACCATGTCCGACTGCGGGTCATATAGAGATATCCAAAACCATTGCGCGAATGGCCCACAAGTATTAAAGGCTGGGGAAGTTCCACGTAATTGCACGTGCGTGGATTTTACGCAGTGCCAGGCGTACGAGCTGTCTCAACAGCAAACGCTCGGATTGACGCAGCCGACATTTGATCAGTTTCTTTGGAAAACTGTAGGCACCGATTTGGTAGAACCGATACTAAGATCATCCAAGAGAAACAATGTCATACTAATCATGCAGGACAGATTCACAAAATGGGTACAGTATAAACCTTTGAGAAAAGCGACCGACCAAGCTGTAACCCAGGTTTTCTGTGAAGAAACTATAACACGTTCTGATTGTCCAGAAACCGTCGTCAGTGACAATGAAATACAGTATGAAAGCAGGATGTTCAAACATCTTTTGAAGGAGATGATGGAAGTGTTTGAATGATAGAATTTTATCAAGCACCCATTGGATTTCCAGAAGATGTATTAGTACCATACCAGAAGTTAAATTTTTGTTGAGAAGACGTTATTTTCGTTTGAAGAATGTTTCCGTTTCAAGAAGGAAGAAGTTTATGTTTAATATTTGATGATAGGATATCTTGGTTTTGTATTAGTTTTTTTTAGATATTTCACTCATGTACTAGTTCCCTTTCACAATTCTCGATGAGAATTTGGAAATGGAATGATTTCATCCTTCACCGAACTGAGGGTGGAATGTAATGAAGCTCTAAAATATTGAATAATTATTTTATGGGAAACACCGGCCATAGGTATTCGTGTAGTTTAAGTATCAGATTTGCATACGGTTCCATTCATAAGCCGCGTATATTATGATTTCATCCAGAACAGGTCATATTTCGTGTCAACAAAAGAAAACTAAACTGATGTAACCATAGAAGCAGATCAAAATCGAGGGACTGATGGAACATCATGAGAGCGTAATGAGCAAAAAAAGGCTCGGCTGAAGCTGGTATAGGTGACTTGACCAGCACCTTGATTGGTATAAAAATACGCCTCGCAAGCGTTAAGAACATTACGAATATAGTCAGTGAGACAACTGAATGATCAGTGCCTGCTTGGACCGCTTTGTCGAAGATTATTGTTTCTGAGCTTCCTCGTGCTTCCGCCGGATCGGTATAAATTAATATTATGTAGAGAGTTGAGTATGCATATATGTTCAAGCTATGAATGAACTTCTTATTGGGAAATTTCAAGTTCGTTCATCATAACTTTCTGCAACATCATTTAAGTACTGAAGAAGTAACCAAGTATCAATTGCAATTGAACACTGCAATTCTGATACTATTTAGTCCGCCCTATTGACTCATGGTTATTTACTCCACTGGGACTACCCTGGGACAAGGCTGTACATAGATAGCACAGTGATACGCTTTGTGGTGAGGGCCCTAGCAGGAGCCCTTGAAGATGAGTAAGCCTTGACAAAAATCTGGCGCCCGAGAAACCAACATAAAAGTCAATCGAATTCAGATCTGGTAGACTTAAAGGAATGTTGAAATCGTCGTAAGTAAAAATCATCAGAAAGTAACAAGGTACGTCACAGTATAAATTACAAAAAAAAGTCGAATGAGAATGGTCCGAAGATTCTCAACGGCCTTCCCAAACAGTGAAGGAAATGTTACTTTTCCCTCAAGTTTGAATCCGCTACAATCCTGAATTAGGATTGATAGTAACTACAGACACTAGTCCAGATGGGGTATGGCGTGTTCTTCCCAATATTTCACCAAATGGCGATGAATGTCCGATCGCACATGCATCGCATACGCTTTCAGCCGCATGAAAAACTATACACAAGTGGAAAGGAAAGGTTCATTGTGTTATGCAAATTCAACCAATATTTATATGTTCGAAAATTCACTTTGGTTTGCACAATTTAATTGGACTGTTGAGAATGTATCATCGCATCAAGAAGATCTAGGTAAAGACACTGAAGTGGATATAACCGTAGCGATTAACATTTATTAAATATATTATAGAAACGCAATTCATAGAATAACGTCTGCTAAGTTGATATTCGGTACAGATTCTAGCACGAGATCTAGAATGTTGATTTCCGATGAGAGAAATATTTTCAAAACAAAAGAAACAACCTACATACTTGCAATTATTGAAACAATAATTGGTAAATATACATTTGCTGTTATGGTGGGATAAAATGTGAGAACAACATACATAATCAAATTAGAAAAAGCAAAACTTGAACAGATTGAGAGATGATATTTAACAGAAAATAAAATGGAAATAGAAATTGCTGATTTGTACTTAAAATATCGAACTCGCGAGAGATATTTTATTCAATTTACACATGCCAAATAAATCTACTCGGATCAGGAAACCGCCTGAAAGAATGGTTTGTAATCAATAGATTGATTTACTATGAATGTATCTGATATTTCGTAAATAATGATAATCAGCTGCATCTTACAACTGTTTTTCTTTTCCTTATTTATATTGTTGATTGGTGGGAGGAAGTGTGATGTATTCAATATCATCAATTAAAGTTAACTATTGCATAAATTGATGTTATCTTATTCCCTTAACTATCTCAGACTAAAAATTCGTATAGTACAACTTTCATGTCTGAATAACGAATTGGAGACGTATCCGAGGGATTGCGGTCCCTAGAAAATCCTAAAAAAATTTCAACTTGCAAAAAAAATATTCTCAAAAATTACCTCGAATTTTTCTGAAAATTTCCTGAGTGATTGTCAGTATTTATTCATGATCATTACCTAGTATCATGGTATGGAGTGATATGTGTCTGTAGGTTTGAATTCTAGAGATAATGAGTGTGCAGACATCTGAGGTAATTGCTTGGGTCAGTTCCAATATGGCAGCTTCGATTAAAAATTAAGTGATAAGTGAGGTAGTTTTGATCCATTTCACGATGTTGCTTCATTCGCGGCGTAGTGAAGCTTATGGAATCAGTTTCATTCCACAGGTAATGTATCAAAAATTTTGACTTTTGACTATGATATGATAGTGTGCTATAAAAACTACGAAGTGAAAAGTAGTTGCAAATATAAGAACAAACATTATTGCTTGTTAAGTTGAATATCAGGATGTTGCTTTTATTTATACCGAATGGACCAGCTCATGGTGAACTCTTTGAATTTCTCTCTATGAAACTTGAAGTCATTCAGCAGAACTATCTGGCAGCTGAAATTGTTATCATGTGGGATTTCAAAGTTCACAACTCCGCTTGGCACAAGTTCTCAAACAAGACGGATGACGCAGGGCGACAGGCTCCGGCCTTCGCCATTACCTATGATCTCGTACAGTTGATTAGCAACACAGATCCCTGACAACAACAATAATGGAGATTCTTGACCCACTATGAATTATATATGAAAATTCTTGGGAAATAGGTCACAATAACACTCTGTTTTAATTTTTGTTTGTCTTTACGTAAGTTTCGGTCTCACGACCATCATCAGAAGACTCACTATGTCGAAAAAGGGGTTTATTAAAACTAATTATAGCACAAGCGTCCAAATCGCACAAATTTAATTTCAATCAAAAGAGCCCACGCCATCGAAACGAACAGAACCACGAATAATACAAATTGTATCGTCAACAACAATCATTATGCCAATACGCTTGACTTATTCCTCACTAACGATCCAGATCTCTATGGAGGGAAGGTCCGTACACAATTGGGAAACTCTGACCATTTACTCATCACTACGACCTAACTTTATATCATCCCATGAACCGAATCAACACCTGTACCCACAGTTTGGCAATTTATCTCAGCCGACTGGGACGACCTTCGTATGTTTTTCTTCGAATTTTCTTGGAAAGCGTATATTTCGTATTTGATGACCCCACGCAATGTGCCTGAGTGATCTCGAATAATATCGGGATGAGAATGAAAACTTATATACCTCATACCAAAAAATCACCGTCATCTGGTGAATGATGGTTAAATAGAATCGGTTCTAGGCCTGCTGCTTCAAAACTAACGGCATACCGTCGTTGGCGCGGTGAGTCATGTCTGGACACGAGAGCAACATATGTTGTTGCCAGGAATAAGTGCAATGAAACGATAAATGTTCCGAAAGAGGCATATGATGCCAAAATAAGATCAAATCTTATCGAATGCACGAGTGGCTCCCGTTCGTTTCGGAATTTTGCCAAAGCAAATGGACACATTTCACTTCCAGTTAATTTCCTGCCCTGATCAAAGATGGTCGCACACTGGAAACTACACCACAAGAGAAATCCAACGTTTTTGCTGGAATGTTTGCAGCAAATTCCGCTGTGGATTCAAAAAGGTAGGTCTCTCCTAATATTGCTGATATCAATAGCCATATGATCGGAATTGCCCTTCGTCTGCGCATAATTGGGCATATTCTGCTTGATTACAATACCAAAAAGTCCATGGGACTAGACGGAATTCCACCTGTCGTTCTCAAGATATATGCGCCTGAAATAACATCAGTTTTCGGCAGGTTGTTTACCCTTTCTTACAAACTTGGTGTGTTTCCTCCTAGCTGGAAGACAGCCAATTTCAAGAAATTGAAAGATACCCTGTCTAATAATCATAGATCCCTTTGCACAATTTTCTGCGATCTCTGAGGTGATGGAGAAAGCAATCAACATCGAACTCGTCCTATATCTAGAGAGCTCCAATATCGTAAATAATGGCTTTCATCAGCATAGATCAACAGGAGCCCTAGTAGCCTAAGTAAAACATGTACGGCAGAAATCCATTCGGGAACATGGAGCATCTCTAGCTACAGCATTTGATATCTCTAGAACATTTGACGAAGTCTAACACCAAAGCCTCTAAAAATGGGGATTTGATAATCTAGTAGAGTTTAATGCAACCAAAACTCAAGCTTGCGTCTTTTCCAGGAAGAAGGATCTCGAAATCCGTAATATGATGATGTCAGGTTCCGATGAAGTCTTGTAACACTTTCCACGTTACTGGTATGAAGAATGATGTAATGAACAGATTAACGATTTCTGTTCGTTTTGTAGAATAACTTATCTCGTATTAATTAGCAGAGTCATCTACCCGTTCAATGGGAAATCGATAATTGAAACTCGTGTTCCTCGTCTCGTCGCACGATGCGCGATTCGTGAGTAAAGGGTGGTAGCCAGAACGGAAATTGTAACAGGCCATTCGTTTTGTGGATTTGTAATAAGGTAAGTCAAGATTTAACTGTCCTTTGTTTTTTTTGTAATAATCAATCAACCGTTGAGAATTGTTAATCAGGAACTATTCCATTAATTTGATATCTTCCACATATTTGGGATATGTACAGTCCCTGAATGTAACGATTTTCAACGGAAATAATTTTTGACGGAACTCTTACATTTCATGGCGATTCACTTTGTTATGTAGCATAATTCTGAGTTAATCTTTTGCATCACTAGGTATTTTTCTTGATCATCGTACAAACATAACTTGACAAGTGGTGGACTGATTGGTATTACTGTATTTTTGCGTTCGTGTTTAACCCAGCAATTTGCACGTGTTCGTGTTGCGTGAATTTGAGATTCACCATTTTTGAAGTGATACATCTAGTACACAGGGTTATGTCTGATTAGACTGATAGGTTTGATTGAATATTGATCTGGGTGAGCATACGAGCGACGATCTCATTTACTGCTTTTTTGAGGTCTTAAGTAATACCACTGTCACGCTTGTTTATCGTATAAATCACAAACTCTAAGTACTTTGTAAAAATCAAATCCAGTAAATCAGTTCCTTTATGTTAAGTGACAAATTCTAACTTATTAATTATATTTTTTTCAGTAACTATCTTTATTTTTACAAATTTTAAATATCAATTGTAGTACCATAATAAGTAACTTAAATCATTTGAGATTGCTTTCAGATTGATTGATTGTAATAATAATAATAATAATATTCTCTTCAAGATTTCAATATTGTTTATATAGTGTTTATACAGTTTAGGAAATAACATAATCAGTTGTGGGATCGTATTGGTTATTTCTACTGATTAAGTTACAAGTCCCTCGAACTTATGCCAAGGTACTGTTCGTTTTTTCTGTATTTACAGGGTCTGAACGATTGAGGTATCTCTGTCCTTTTGCCCGAGACGGTTTAGGGAATTTCCTGAGAGACCTGAGTCCCAGCTCCTTCAAGTTCAAAGGACGGTAAAATTTTTTAGTTTGAATGACCATATTTTCATTCCACAGATTTTTGTTATCCCACTGAATTTGTGTTTCACTAATTTTTTTGTAGTAATCGAACTCAAAAGTTCACATCTAATTTTGTATTCAATAACTTCTGTAATTTGATATAATTGAACTCAAAATTTATAACTGAATTTATATTTGTTTCTGAAGTCTGCTGGCTCATTCGTTGTACGATTTGAACGAAACTCGGTTATTTTTTGGTTTTCCTTATTTAACATATCTTGGGGGTACATCTACTGTAGTTGGTAAAATTTTTAGGTTTTTTTTTGTTATAACCTTACCTTCTCGACATACCAAATGATTGTGATAATAGTTATTGTTTTATTTTTCTTCTTGTTTAGCACATATGATCATTTTCTTTTTTATATTTTGTGTCAGTTTCATCATATTTGAATGATAGGAAATATTAAAACTTCTGGTTGAATCAGTTTTCTTTGAGTTTACTGTTTCTTTGAAAAATTATGAAGCTTCACTTCAAATTTTTTATTATCTTATCGTAATATTGGAATTGGTCAACCAATATTTATGTGAAGACCACAAAACTCTTCGAGTATCGTAATATTGAAATTGGTCAACCAATATTTATGTGAATACCACAAAACTCTCCTGAGTATCGTGATATTGGAATTGGTCAACCAATATTTATGTGAAGACCACAAAACTTTTCCGAGTATCGTTATATTGGAATTGGTCAACCAATATTTATGTGAAGACCTCAAAACTCTTCTGAGTATCCTGATTCTGGAATTGGTCAACCAATCTCTATGTCATGACCGATTTATGATTTTCTCTTGAGAAAAATTTTTGAAGCTTCACTTCATAAATTTTTCTCGTGGTAGAGGGGGAATGTAACGCTTTCCACGTTACTGGTATGAAGAATGCTGTAATGATTAGATTAACAAATTTTGTTTGGTTTGTAGAATAACTTATCTCATATTAATCAATTACTGAGATTTATTTGAGCTGATATATTATATTTTTTTTGTTAATTTTTTGTTCCTTTGGATTGAATCCGTATGGTATATCCCGTATGATATGTTCTTGTTGATTTTTTTCTGCAGAGGATATCTGGAATTCGTATGCTGTTTGATGGTATATTTTTTGTTGATTTCTTCAACATTCCGTTCGAGGATGTTCACTGAACAATTCTTCCTGCGACTCCACAGCTATCCTGTAGTTTTTTAGCTTATGTATTCCTGTGAACTCCCAACTAAACGATTGAGAATGATTCATTATTATAAAATGTGTAGAACATTTTAATTCTCATTTTCAATTTTTTATTTTCCTTTTGGGTATCGTAATATTGGAATTGGTCAACCAATATTTATGTGAAGACCACAAAACTCTTCGAGTATCGTAATATTGGAATTGGTCAACCAATATTTATGTGAAGACCACAAAAGTTTTCTGAGTATCGTAATATTGGAATTGGTCAACCAATATTTATGTGAAGACCACAGAACTCTTCTGAGTATCGTGATTCTGGAATTGGTCAACCAGTCTCTATGTCATGACCGATTTATGATTTTCTCTTGAGAAAAATGTTTGAAGCTTCACTTCATAAATTTTTCTCGTGGTAGAGGGGGAATGTAACGCTTTCCACGTTACTGGTATGAAGAATGCTGTAATGATTAAATTAACAAATTCTGTTCGGTTTGTAGAATAACTTATCTCGTATTAATCAACAGAGTCATCCACCCGTTCAATAGGAAATCGATAATTGAAATTCGTGTTTCTCGTCTCGACGCACGGTGCGCGATTCGCGAGTAAAGGGTGGTAGCGAGAACGGAAATTGTAACAGGCCATTCGTTTTGTGTAATTGTAATGAGGTAAGTCAAGATTTAACTGTCCTCTGCTATTTTGTAATAATCAATCTAACGTTGAGAATTGTTAATCAGGAACTATTCAATTAACTTTATATCTTTCACATATTTGGGATATGTGCAGTCCCTGAATGTAACGATTTTCAACGAAAATAATCTTTGACGAACCTCTTACATTTCATGGCGATTCATAATTCCGAGTTAATCTTTTGCATCACTAGGTATTTAGGTATTTTTCTCAATCATCGTACAAACAAAACTTGACGAGTGGTGGACTGATTGATATTATTGTATTTTTCCGTTCGTGTTTAACCCAGCAATTTGCACGTGTTCGTGTTGCGTGAATTTGTGATTCACCATCTTTGACCTGGTACATTAAGTAAACAGGGTTATGTCTGATTAGACTAATAGGTTTGATTGAATATTGATCTGGGTGGGCATAGAAGCAACGATCTCATTTATTGCTTTTTTGAGGTCTTAAGTAATACCACTGTCACGCTTGTTCAAGTTATCGTATGAATTATAAACTCCAATTACTTTGTAAAAAACAAATCAAGTAAATCAGTTTCTTTGTGCTAAGTGACAAATTCTAACTTATTAATTATAATTCTTTTCAGTAACTATCTCTATTTTTACAAATTTTAAATATCTATTGTAGATTGTAGTAACATAATGAGTAACTTAATTCTTCTAAGATTTCCTTCAGATTGATTGATTGTAATAATATTCTCTCCAAGATTTCAATATTGTTTATACAATGTTTATACAGTTGGGGAAATAACATAATCAGTTGTGGGATCGTATTGGTTATTTCTACTGATTAAGTGACAAATCCCTCCAACTTATTCCAAGGTTCTGTTCGTTTTTTTTTGTATTTACAGGGTCTGAACCATTGAGGTACCTCTATCTTTTTGCCCGTGACGGTTGAGGAATTTCCTGGCAGAGCCGACTTATAGCTCCTTCAAGTTCCAATGACGGTAAAATTTTTTAGTTCGAATGACCATATTTCCATTTCACTGATTTTTGTTGTCCAACTAAATTTGTGTTTCACTAATTTTCACGTAGTAATCAAACTCAAAGGTTCACATCTGATTTTGTATACGATAATTTGTAATTTGTTCTGTAATTTGATGTAATTGAACTCAAAGTTCATAAATAAATTCATATTTCTTTCATACCTTTGTTATTGAGATTGAAACCGAAGGTTTCTAATTTTTATGTTCCATATAATTCAAATTTCAATTTTAATTTACATTATACTTAATCGTTTTGTTCAATACTAGAATTTTATATCATTTTGATTGTATTCAAATTTCTACTAGGAATAAAATCAAATTGTTAAGTTGGTCTTTGTCTCATTTTTCTGAATATCCATCAACTTTTATCCACCTCGTAGAGCTTGGATTTTCGACTGTGGATTCTTCATAGTTTTGTTTATTCTAAAGCAGTTGGCGCTCAGACAATCCATAAAGTCTAGAATCACAGGACACGTTTCACTACGAGCCCTGAGAATAAATATTCTTATTGAGCTAGTTGGGGCAACTCATCACTACTGATCCTCAGGGATGGAGTGATCCGTTTCAGTCTTTCATATCCATGCTCAAGATCACCAACAGCGCCCTCTTATAGAATGATAATGTGAGGTCTGTTGCCAAAATCCCTCCACAAAAACTTGGTTTTCTATTTCGTGCAAAGAGCTACTTTACACCTCAGCAGCTCCTCATAATCTACAAAGCACATATTCGACCTGCCCTGAAGAACTGTTCACATGTTTGGAGTTCGACTCTCAAACATGCGCTGAAGTTATTAAATTATGTTCAGAAGAGTATTCGTCTGATTGATTTTATCACACTTACGAGTTTATGGACTTCTCTATAACAGCTATCTCATCTGTTGTTCAAACATGTGAGATTTCGGACAGGTGGACTAGACGAGATCATGATAGTCACCCCTTCATTGCCAAGCTCGAGACCTACCGAATTTTTCCCTACCAGACTTCATTTTTCTATAGAACAGCGGAGTTTTGGAACTCACCACCTAGTGAGGTCCTTCACTATGCCTGTAACCTTCAAATCTTCAAGAAAAATTTTCAATTGTATCTCCTCATCCAACATTCCACAGCTGGCCCATACGATGTTCTTCGAACATTATAGGTTTCCCTCTCATGTAGTCAAAGAATACAAACATTTTTATTCATCATTTTCAAGTCTACATGTATTTGTCGAAGTTTAAAACGATAAGATCATTGAAAAAATACAAAAGTATTGGTTCGTAAGTTTCTTATCATCTTATATCTTATAACAAACGTGATTTATTTGACTGAAGGTTCCCCAAAGATCGAGAGAAAATAAGAAAATTTAATGGACTTTTTTGGTATACCATTATTTGGAACATAATCGCCTATGTAGCAGATACTGATATTGAGAATGTGGAATAACAGAAATAATATCTTCTGTGAAACACCGAATCGGAGGAAAAGGCAAATAGGTGGAAACATGTTTCAGCTCACAAAATTTTGTATATACTAGGAGGTGGAATTACAATGAATGAAATTTTCCACCAGTAGCGGATTTGTGAAGTGTAATATTACAAATTGTTATTATGCATTACGTTTATCAGTTCTTTTTTTATTCAGTTCTGTTTGCAAAATCTATTACATTTTTTGAGCGGTTGTGCAGCTGATTTCTTTTTAATTTTCTTTGGCTTTCATTTTATAACGTACTTGATACCGATTTTCTTCAGTTTCTTCTTGAAATGTGTCAAAGAGTTAAAAAATATGATGAAAGTACGAAAAATCTATTTTAGCTAATCGATAATTTATACTCTCGTGATTTGGCTTTTTACTCAGGATCGAAATTGATTTCAAATTTTGATTCCCTAATTTCATATTATATCTAAAATAGTTCAAATTGTCATATTTTCTGAATTCAATGTAGCTTAGGAATCTATTATTTTTGGGATTCAGCTTTCATTGAATATTGATTCTGTCACCGAAGGCATGTATTTTCACACCCATGCACAAGGAATATTTCGGAAAATACTGCCACACTTCCGTTGTCTTCAAAAAGATCCTGGTGAGTCTACGTTAATATTTAATAAATCAAATTTTGATGCAAAAACATTGCTGTTGCTGATGACATGAATCTCTTTGTAATCATTATGAAGGAAAGATTGTAAAGGGCTACGACATTCAGGCAGAAAATATCGCATAATAACTTAGATTAGGGAATGTATAGACCACAGTAAAATTTCCTGTGGCCATCTGTAAGCTACGCTGTGTTATTTGTTTTGTTAGATTCATCGTTCGGTTCTGCTATGTCTATTTCATTTATTGATGTGTATTTCGCTATGTTATCGTTCACCGCTTCTCCAATAGATAGTCAAAATTGGAATGAGTTATGTTCGTTTTCAACTGTTTGTTTCCTGATAAAACCTGTATACTACTGTACGTTTTGTATGGATTTTGAATGGTTGCATCGGTTTGTGAAATTCAAAAGTCTTTTATTTTATCTTTAATATGCAAAGGATGAGAGATACGATGTTATTCAAATGTTATTGGCAATTAGATGTTATTGTTTTCAATAAAATGATGAATCATTGCATCTACATTTTTAGATGAATATCTTCCACCATATTTTCTTCTCGAAAATGAATGAAACATTTCTGATCTGTGAAGTGGCTGGTCCAAAAAATAAAAGCGAATAAAAAATTAGCGATACCTTTTATAAAATACAGAGACTTGATGGAAGAATTGTTATATTATCTCACAACAACACTATTTATCATACAAAAATTCCCCTACACTTACCAAAATTTCATATATGAAATGACGAGCCGTTCCTCTCTTCAGCCTGGTTATATATCTTTTGTAACGAAATAAAGCTGAATTCTATATACCTACTCGTGATATTACCTTCATTTGTAAATTTTTGGAAGATAAGTCACAATAACACATATGTTTATTGAAATTTTTCACCTTTACGTACATTTCGATGTTAAGACCATCAATAAAAGACATTTGAACACTAATTCACATCAACGCGGGATTCCTCAAATTAAAAGGAACTGTACGTCTATATGGCTTTGATTTCAATTGGAATTGTCGCAACAACGAACGAAACATGGAAAGAACATTGATGTGTAAAATTATGTGTTTCAGAAAATCACTACAAAGTAATGTTTCTATACTTGAAGTTGTCATTCCTTCAAAAAGGAGCGAACACAACTGAACTTCCTTCGAGTCAAGTAGGTATGAAGTTAAACAGATATGTTTGAGATATTTATGACTACCATAGCAAAGGTCTTAGCTGTACCACAATTAATGATTTATTGTATCGGCTTTTTACCTACACATCATTTTAATATTATAAATCAATACAATGTTCAGAAAGGGCGGTGGAATTTTCAAAACTTTTGTTTGTAGCACTATACTTGTGGCCATACATCCTTTTTGTGAATATTATTTAGAGATTCCTGTTCACTCACTATCGTAATCTGAAGTTGATTATATGTGCAACTGAATCAAAGTAAATATATCGTTGAGACCAAATTACTTTCGTATACCACGATTTTTTCATTTTACAGTCTGAATCAAACCTAATGTGTAATATGTTCATATCTGGGGAGTTTATATTTGATCCCTATCATCTCACAGTATTCACAGTGAAAATTGTTAAATTTAATAATTACGTACTGTATTGAAAATAAGTGCATATCTATATTGCATTTATTAATTAAGGCTGATCTAGAGGTGTGTGGCCTTCAATCTTTGCCCAAAGTTGTTTGATGCTACTTAATGCTAATTTGATTTGGATTTGTGAATAGAGAAACAACATCTAAGGAAATCAATCGATGATCTATGCTATGGCTACTGATTGATTTCTCATGAACTCATTCAAATGCCATGAGTCCTTTGTATAATACTATTTTTTTCCTATTATATTATTTATAGATTTGGGCTAAAATTGTGACCAATTTTAGGTTGGCGCACCAATGTTGCTTACAATGAAATTGAAATTTCAACACTTTGATGTGTAAAATTATGTGTATTAGAAAACCACAACGGAGTAATGTTATTGATATTTTAGCTGAAAAAAACAATTATTATAAAATTCCTATCCTGGGAATGATCCTAAGTCTGTTAATTACACAATATAGAGTCATCGAGTCAAATTTATAAAAATTTAATCAATTGAATACTTGCAATTTTCTACGTGTTTGTTTATAATATTAAAATGGTGTGTGAGTAGAACGCTGAGAAAATGAATCAAGAATGTCGGTACAGCTTACCCTTTGCTAACGTATTCAAAAATATTTCAAAAACACATCTGTTTAATTTCACACCTACTTGACTCAAATGGAGTTCAGATGTCTTTGCTTCTTTCTCGAGCGATGACTCCTTCAACTATAGAAACATAACTTTATTTTGGTCTCCTGAAACATATAATTTTATGAAGTATTAAATGTTTCATGTTTCGTTCGTGGTTGCGACGTAGACAATTTCAATTGAAATTGATGCGATATAGATACTCTGCGCTCAGTGGAATTAGTTTAAGGTATCCCGAGTCTTGGTTGATGTGAATGAACTACAACACACCCCTAGATCAGGCTGAATTTATAAATGTAGGAAAGTTCTGCTTAGAATGCACTTATTTTTATTACAATATGTTGGACAAATATTGGGCAGAGCAATGTGATCCCCCATTTCCCCTTCTATCGCTAACCTTGATTTGAAATGCCTAGAAAAATTTGTAACAAATTCACTAGATTTTCAACCTATATTATTCAAACGATAAGAAGATGATTGCTGAATGTGTGAATACATTTGAGTATATGAATAATAAATTTGACAATTTCTACTGTAAATTAGATTTGACTCTAGGAATAGAGGTGAACTAAAACATAAGCTTTCTATAGATATGAACATAAGGAATGCTTCAGACCATAAACTGAAAACAACATGACGTGACTCACAAGTTTGGTCTTAACGATACATTCACTTCAATCCTACTACACCTACAATTCATTAAAAAAATAAACCACCTCACAGATCGCGCTGTAAAATTGTTACCCCAGAAAACTGTATCATAAATTTGAGAAAAGTTCATAATACATTGAAAATGAATGTCTACCCAAATTCATTTTCTTAACCCCGGTCTTCAAAAAGAATGAGCAAAATCTATGAAAGTACATCATATATGAATATATAAACAGTGATAAAGATGATTTTATAACATAACAATACATTCCGGAGAGCTCAGTATAAATTAAAAAACGCTTAAAGAAGTATGACATAAATGTTGCGCATAAATACCTAAGGCTAAAAACATGATATATAAATTAATTTGTTTAGATCGCGATAGTACATATACAAGAATCTCTAAACAATATTTACAAGAAACTATGTATGGCCACAAGTATAGTACTAAAATCAAAAACTTAGAATATTCTTTCGCCCTTGCTAACATTGTTTTGATGATAATCATCAGTTCGATTATAAAAATATCAATATTTCAGCTCTTATTATGAGAGATCGGAGTAAGTTAATCACAGGCATTCAATTATTCAAATACTTGCAAATTCCTACGTATTTCTTTATGATGTTGAGATGTTGTTTATGTCTGAAGCCGATACAATGAATCATGAATTTGACATAGCTAAGACCGTTGCTATCATAGTCATAAATATCTCAGATACATCTGTTTAATTTCGTACCTACTTGACGTAAATAGTTCAGATGTCTTCACTTCCTTCTCGAGTGATGACGCATCCAACTATTGGAAGATTACTTGGTAGTGGTTTTCTAATACACAAAATTTGCACAGCAATTCGTTACAATTTCAATTCTTCATGTTTCGTTCGCTGTTGCGAAAATTTCAATTGAAATGAGTACGATATAAACACCCAGTGCAATTAGTTTAAGAAATTCCGCACTTTAGTTGAATTAGTATTAAAAGGTCTTCCGATGATGGTCGTGAGACTGAAACGTACATTAAGTCTAAAATATATAGTAAACACATGTTTTAATGTGACCTAATGTCCGAGAATTGACAAAATTCACACCTGGATCAAGAATCATTATAATCATTATGTTACCTATATTTCCTGGACCGGCATTTCTATAAATTGTGATGAATTTGATGTAAGATGTTCATCATTCAATGAAGTAACGTTACAGATTTTATGCTGACATTCGGCTCATAAAGTCGGAAACACCAATTATTGCGTTCAGTGAATTTCGTTTATCGTTCATCCTATGCCGCGGATGAATTATGTCGTCGAAATTCAGGTAAATCATATCATACCTGTTTCTTGAGGTTCGGAATAAACTTCAGAAGCTAATTTCATGTTCTTTCCCTCAACTAATTCCCCTGATAATCTTTTCTTCATACTACTTCAGCAAACTAGTGGTAACTTCTTTCAAGTAGTCATTGATACAACGGAATCAATTGTCTGTAACATCATACAGACAGCATATAGCATTTGAATCTATTTTGCTGTATGCTATTCACACTATTGATTGTTTCATTCTAAAACAGTTATTGAAAATGGCTGGAACTATAAGCCGTTATTCAGAGGTAGATAATCATTATTATGTCTATTAGAAACAAATTACTATGTTTCTACTAATTTTATTATAGACAACTATTATCACTATAATTTCAGTATCAGTAGATCAGTACAAAAGTTTCCAATTACGAACTAAAGAAGGAATATATTTTATTATATTTTTGCTCTATGATTTGCTACCTACATGTATTTCTTGATATCTTTGTCTATGCGAGAGGAAAACTATAATTATATGAAAGAAAAACTACTATGTTTTTTCACAACTTTTATTAATAATAACGTGAAAACATAACTATAGTTTCAAAACCGAAGTGCCATTATCAAACAATTGGATAATTTTATATTTGTTTGATAATGGCACTTCGGTGTTGAAACTATAGTTACGTTTTCACGTTATTATTAATAAAAGTGGTATAAGAACATAGTAGTGTTTCTTTCATATAATCAAAATGATAAATTACCATAAAGTAACGGCTTCCACCATCGATTTTTTAAAAACTGTAATCTTAATGAAACATCATATGTATTCATTGTTCACAAATGTATTCCTTCATATTACATTATAGTATTTGATTGATCTCAATAAAATCGTATGAAATATTTAAAATCTTGTTATACAAGGTGTTCCATGTCAGACGAGCCACCCCGTATATTTCTTATCCCATAGTGAGTGGAAAAATCTCACGAAACACGTTGGATGATTTTGTTAGGGAGACATCTCTTGACGTATATTTGAGGCTTGAACGAGCAACCCCCTAATAGGGGGCGCTTCAACGCCCCAAAATTGAATAGGGGAGAGGGATTGAGTGATACGTCATTTGGAAGGTCTTGGAAGCCTCTTTACAACGGTGTATGAAAAACGTAAATTTGGTGAACCGTTTTCGGCAAAAATTAATTTTGTTGCTCGAATGCGCCACCTTGGATATTTTGGTTATTTGTACAATGTACAAGCTCATTTCTATTAAGCCTTTTTTACAAACTTAAACAATCTTCAAAAAAATCACATTCGTAAAAAAATTGAATTGTGTTGTCATGCTTACAATGAAAAAAATTAAATCTGCGTGTTTAAATCAAATGTTCAAATTGTTCTCCATTGACTTCCATACAATAATACATTCCCTCAAACTAATAAATAAAAAAACAACAAAACATTTCCTTATTTTGCCTTAATTTTTTGTTCTTAGAAGGTGTTTATCTGGTTTTAACGTTTCTTCGATCATTTCATGATTTTAATCTGTTGAGTTACTACTTTGCTGATTTGTTTAAAATTTCAAAAAATATGGTGTACACATTGCAAGAACGTGATGAGCTGGTTAGCCTTCATTACCAAAATCAAAATTATGCCCGAGCGGCTGCAAGGATATTTAACGAAAACCATCCTGAACGTAGCGTTCGCCATAAGTACGTAAAGTAATTGATTTCAAAATTTGTGGAGACGGGTTCAGTAATGGATAAAAAAAGGGCACCCATTGGAATTGTTCATGATCAATGAGCAGCTGTGGCGGTATTGGGACATGTCCAACTTATGCCAAACACTCAATCTGTACGACAACTTTCTGCAGCTTCCGGTATTAGCCAATCTAACGTTTTCAGAATTTTACGTAAACACAAGTTCCATCCGTACAAAATTAAATTAATTCAGGAATTAAATGATGATGATTGGGATCGAAGGCAAGAGTTTTGCGAAATTATGGTCGAGCGTATCAACAATAACCAAAATTTTTTGTACAACGTTTGCTTTTCTGACGAATGCACTTTTTTACTTAATGGAGAGGTTAACCGGCATAACTATGGAGTTTGGTGCGATACAAATCCTCATGTATTCCGAGAAGCTCACACTCAACATCGGGAAAAGCTAAGCGTTTGGGTAAAAATTTTGGGAGACCATCTAATTGGACCTCTGTTTACTCCTGGTAATTTAAATCGCGAAATTTATCTTGAAATGTAGGAAAATGCGATTAATGCGTTAATAACTGAACAATTAGAAAACGATCCTCTACTACTTGAACAACAATTGCATTTCCAACAAGACGGAGCACCTCCTCACTACGCCGCACCAGTTCGCCAATACCTCAATTAGCAATACCCCGGTCGTTGGATTGGAAGAAGAGGTCCTATGGGGTGGCCTGCCCGATCTCCTGACCTGAACCCTCTGGACTTCTTTTTGTGGGGACATCTTAAGTCCAAGATTTTTGTGACTCAGCCTGAAAATTTGGGATAAGAAATATACGGGGTGGCTCGTCTGAGATGGAACACCTTGTATATATCATATGTTATGGGAATATAGAAATCATTTTATTTATTGAACTTTGTAGGTTCTAATGTATTGTGGACAGTTTCTCATAATCATCATGCTCTAAAATTTAACAGGACAATATCTTCTATTTTTCATGAGATAGAAATTAAGAATCAGATTTTTATTAAACAGTAAAAACGATCTACCGAGTAGGTTCAGTTAATGAAGTTGACGGTGAATTGGAAAGATAATCATCATTTTCTCTTGAGTTGCTTCTTAGTAATCATCAATATCTGCATTATATATCTGTTTCGATTGTTTGACATTACAAAATTATCATCAAACACTGAACTTGTCCTAACTATAGAATGTAGCAGCTATTTTGTTTTGTCAGGTACCGTGGGATAAATTTGGATTAAGAAGAACCGAGACAGGAACCTAAGTCCCTCAGAGTGGTGAATCAAATAATAGACGCAGGGTAGGCAAGATCTCCGACTGCTGTCCTTACGCGAAATACTACATATTTAATTGATAACGGAAATACTTGAACAGTAGTGTAATAGGGGGGATACTGTGACAGTTCGATGGCATGTCCATCCACATGTGTCCACCGACTGTAATTTCTTGTGGTATGTTTTCAATGACCAGAGGGTATGGAAAAGAGTACATATCAATGTCCAGAGGCTGTTGAAGAAGAGATTTTTGGTAACCTGTACTTCAGTTGTTCAGCGACTGTAATTTCTTGTGGTGTGTTGTCAATGACCAAAGGGTATGGAAAAAAGAGTATATACCAATGTCCAGAGGCTGTTGAAGAAGAGGTTTAAGGTAACCTGTACTTAGAGTTTGATTACCTATAGTTTTTACATAGGTAGACAAGTCTCGACAAGAAATAAATTTGATTATGCAAACTTTGCATATTTTTGTATAACTTGTTTTTATGAAAAGGTCAAGAGATCAAGATTTATGTTTATCGATAAGCTTGCTATGAGAAACTAAACAGGCCAGCGTAGATTAGATTTATTTTGAAAGTTTAACATAATCTTCACGTTATCATATCATGCTAATGTAATTAAACAGTCAGTTTGTTGTGAAATACTATTTATTTTTAAAATTTGTTATTCATAATAAATTCATATTTTGTTTTACGTCATCTTCACGTGTTCACCTCATGATCCTACAATTAAATACTTGGTTTGTTTGAGATATATCATTTATTTTCCAAATTTTATTATTGTTTATAATGCATCCAATAAGATGGTGGAACGTGTTTATAATTTTTATCTTTCAATATCCTGGAATAGCTGCACGCAATACACAGTTGGTTTTCAATATCAGTTCCACCTCTACATTTTGGACAGGTATACTCTACAGGGATGGGCATTATTTTTCACTGATCAATATATTTTGATTTACACTTTCAAATAGACAACAACATGGATAATTTTATTTCACAACTAATAAAATATCTACCTACAACAAGCGAGTGTTGCGTGGCATCAATACTAACCAAAATATATGAACATTTAATTGAGGCTATCACCAAATCGACAGATCAATTGACTCGAGAAAATCTGATGTTCCTACCGAAGGAGTATGTGCTGAAACATTTGAATTATCTTGAACTGCGATGGGGTGAGGTACCTGAACACATGAAAGAATATTTATACAGCCAGATGTCATGTTATAAAAATCATAATCAACCATGGCAAACAACTCATGTTGATGGCCCCGCCCCACCCAAGAATCAATGCACAGACTGTCTTCTAAATGAAACAATGTATATTATGGATGATGAAGAAATAAG
This sequence comes from Endomychus coccineus, assembly GCA_958510875.1. Classification (NCBI taxonomy): domain Eukaryota; kingdom Metazoa; phylum Arthropoda; class Insecta; order Coleoptera; family Endomychidae; genus Endomychus; species Endomychus coccineus. The sequence goes on along the minus strand of OY294069.1, from coordinate 85,458,371 downwards.
TCGCCATGAAAAACATACCTTGATCGTTAAAGTGTGTGAAGCCGATCCATATTTTATGGATTCATTCTTATTCAAGAAATTTATGTTGCAATATTCACATATTTTATGAACTTATCTGTATCACCTTTAAAACTGTTAATCAGAATTAGAATTCATCTTCATCTTCACGTTTTCATATAGTGTTATTATAATTAAAGAGAAGTAGAATAAGTAATAATCAGTTTTGTTAAGAAATATCATTTATTTTCAAGTTTTGAAGACTTAAAATTGAATCTAACCAAATAATATCATTTTTTAATAAAATAACTTTAGAGGTCCATTCCATGATTTGTCTCCTGTCTTCACTACAACCAGAAAATGTGGATGCGATTTCCTTTTCCAACTTCAACAATGTTGATAAACAATTCATTAGTTCTTCTTGGGGTGTAATCTTCTTCAAGATTTTTTCATTATCTGTTATGAAAGAAAAATAAGTTTGATTTCTTGAAAGAGAATAAGTTTCACCTTTCAGTTTTTTCATTATTTGCATACTTTCTAGATGATGTGAGAATCATTCCAGTATTCTTCCTCCTTTTAGTTTTTTGATTATTTGCATACTTTCTAGATGATATGTGAACCATTGCATTATTCTTTCATGAGAATTTTAATACACATTGGAGTTATGAACCGAGAAAAATTTTATAGTTTATTAATAATAATAATAATTAACAATTCTTTTATCGTCATAAGGACTGAGACAGACTTTTTTCTGGGCTACTGTAAATACTTTATGTTTTTCTGATCTTATTAAATTTTGTGTGGTTAACGTAATAACATTATTAAATGAGCATTGATAGTAATCATTAAAAGTTATTAACTTGAGTGATGAACTTTTAATACCTTTTGCTTTCTTTGTTACACCTAAATCCAATAGTATGTTATCTATATCATCATAATTATTATCAACTTTCATTGTAAATTGTTTAATTTTATTTATTTCATCATTAGTTTTCAATAGTTTTAGAGCATACATTTTTGATTTTAAACCCATAAATTCATTCATAACTTTTCCGTTATTTTCGCCTTTCATGATTCCTAGAACTTCCTTATTTTTTAATGGAATTCGATATGCATTATCAATGGGGTATTCAGATGTATCAAATTTATGTATGTCTTCTTTTATATGTTTATAAATATCTTCAACTTGGAAATGGTATATTAAAGAGTCCGTATCAGTATATAAAAGTTTTGCATTTTCCTTGAATTTTTCATAAATATAATTGTGGTGGAAATCATATAAGAATAATTTTGAAATTTCTAAAATGCTGAAACCTGCATAAAATGGTTTGTTAAACTTTATATTTAATCTTTCCAGTTCAGTAATGACCACATCATTATCTAATATACTACAGCTATGAAAATTTGGTTTAGAAATATAATAATTTGCCCCAAAACGCCCTGACCATCTAGTAACTAATTTTACATCGCGATATTTTCTTACATTTTCAATAAGTTTTCCAAACACACAGTTGTTCATCAATTTGTAAAAGTTTTTCTCGAATTCATTTTAACTTAATTTACGTAAGTTTGTATTTAAATCTATATAGCTTTTCATCCAACAGGATTGTTTAAATTTCAGAATCCTATGAGTTTTTTCGAGTAATAATCCATTTTTCAAAGCTTGTTTTAAATTTCGATAATGAATAACATACTTCTGTTCATTAGAAAGTGTTGTCATCAATTTTTTGTTTGGGGATTTGGATCCTGGTGGTACTAAGTGTTCAGGGCAAAAAGGTAAATCTTCATGTTTCTTGTGAAGGAATAATGCAAATCAACTTCCAAAATGTATCCACATTCATTATCATCAGGGGTGTTGTTGATGTTTATTGAATAAGGATCAACCCATTCAAAACGTCCAGTGGGTAAGAGCATACTCATATCAGCACCATATAAATTATTTACATCAAAATACATGAGATATGAAGATGGATCGTTAGGATTATATTCACCCCCATGTATTTATTGTTTGCTTTACCATATCGGTTTGAGCATTGTGAAACACCACCTCTAACACCTTTCTCAATAAACATCAACATTTCCACATCCTGTGATAATTCTAATTCTACACCTGTTATTTTTAACATACTATCAAATGCAAGTCCTGGGGCTGTATAGTATGATAAAGGATCAAGGTCATATGTTGTCATGCATGCCTTTCTAAAATTTTCAAAAATATCACTTAAAAGCAAAACATCAGTCTTTAGATATAATTCTGCATATTGTTGTAAAGTTTTTATTTTAAACTTTTCCCAAACTTGACATGCATGATTATAATTTTTTAAGCTAACTCCTTCATTATTTAGTCTATTCAGAATGAACGTCAGCTAACTCCTTCATTATTTAGTCTATTAAAAATTTATCTTTTGTTGGTAATCAAACATCCTGTAGTTTCTCCCAAGAATCTAAGTAGTCATAAGGAAATACGCCTTTACGTTGCATTAAATCAAACTCATCAGAATTTTGATAAAAACTCCTTGTAATAATTTTTTGATCTTTTGCTAAATAGGAAGAAAGTTTATCAAGGCTGGAGGCCATGAAGCGATAGGAATCTATAAACCTAAAATTGATTTTAGTATTCAAAATATATTTTGTAAATGAAATATATTTCTCCTTATTGATTGGGAGTAAAGATATATTCTCCTTAATTTCAGTTGCTAATTTTTGTATTATGAAATAATTATCATATGATGATAAGTTGTGAAAAACTACAGGAACCGCATGACTATCTTGATAATTTAAATTGCAGCTGTTGTGAGCGGCACCTCTATACTTACCAGTAAAAGGACAATGATCTTGTACTTTTAGATCAGAGGTGTTAAAATTTTGTTTACATATATAACATAACTGAGAATGTTGAAAATTTTGTATTTGATCATAGTGTAATGAGGCTGTTATTAGTTAGGAACTCTTATTTAAGTCATAGATGGTATTTAGACACTTGTTGTGCCAACAGGTCCTATGAACTATATGAACTGAATAAAGGTTACAATTAAGCAACTATCATTGACTAAGCATATGCATCGATCGTCGACCTGATGGTCAACGGACATTGACCAGCTGACGCTGCACCGATCGAACATTAGGTAAATGTATGAATATATGAAAAAGAGTAGTTGAATTGGTAGGATGAGACTAAGAACATCTGAATAAATGCCTTAGATCAAGTACACCGATCTTTTATTATTATATGGCGATCCTACCGGAGGCACTTTCAAAAATGCCAACTGCGAACGGAAAATAGTAAAATTGTCAAAAATCGGAAACTCCAAAATTGGAATCATAATGTGCGGTTCGAGGTATAATAATCAAGAGAACATCGAGATTCTTGCAGCAGGAACTGGATCAAATAACGCCAATCAGGAAAACACATCTTCATTTTCAAGAAACGAATGGATGACAGTGTCAATTTTGGCTATAATTTTGTTGGTAATCGTGTTCTATATCTATAACAAATGGCAACAAAAGTGGCGTGCATCGGTTAATCGAGAAATCGAGATGCAGGAGTTGCGGAAGTCGAGATCATTACTGGACAATGATCAAAAATGAAATAACGAGATGACGACATTACATAAACCCATCAGCGACGGATCCACCTCGTCAGCCACAGCAGCGTTCAACAACCACCAAAACAATGCAGTGATTTAAGTGATGTTCAAAAAGTTGAGTGATGAGTTAAGTGTCGCGTGCATAAAGATCAAAAACATAAAAACAAATCTACTAAAAGACAATCAAGAGAAAAGGAATGACATTGGAGTAGTAGAAGGTAAGTTTATAGATGTTAATTCAATTGAAAATAAATGTAACGAGTTGTACACTCAATATGAAAAAGATGTAATAGTTCATGGTATCAAAAAAGATACAGAAAGGTTGATAATCAATATATTTCATGATATAAATTCAATAATAAGTGAGTGTAAAGAAATATTAAGAATTAGGAAAGAAACTATCGGAATATCTTATGTAAAGAGCGATCAAACAAGTAATAGTATCGAAAGCATAGATAAATCACTTCAAAATAGCAGCTACTGTGCTTCCAAAAACCAAGAATCAGGAATCAGTTAAAAGTTTAATTAGGGGGATAAATTTATACGAGCCCAGTCTTAACCAAGCCGGTAAGAGACATATAGTTAATTATGTTTTGAACAGTTGTTTGTCAACCAGGCACAGCGCCCGAATGAAAAGAAATTATAACACATTGGCAGAACTGATCAGTGATTTGGAAAGTAAATTTTTAACAAAACAAAGTGCGAATGTTATCTCTACAAAACTTTTCGCGATGAAGCAAGGCAATCTCTCTTTGAACGACTTTGGCGAAAAAATTTGTACATTAATGTCTGAGTTAACAATTGCCCAAGCAGAAGGTGACGCAGCCAAAATGGAAATATTCATGGAAGCAAACGAAAAGACAGCAATAAATGTTTTTGCAAACGGAATTCGTGACCCAGAGTTGAGGGTGACCATGAAAAGCAAGAATTTACAAACGATAACGGATGCGATTAGTTCGGCTAATGAAGAAAACGCCCTGATTCTGTCTAATCAGAGATCGAATCATGTAGTCATGTATACTGACAGAGCGCAAAGTAATGTTAAGAGTAGATATTTCAATAATAATTCTAGAGGTAGATTTAATTCAAATAGGGGTCACCAAAATAACATATATAGGGGAAAACCTCAAACAAATTTTAATAGGAATAGAAATTTCATAACTAACAATACTTATCAAAATAATAACAGGGGTAACAGACTCAGTCGTGGAACGGGAAACGGAAGCCGCAGAGTGTATGTTGCGGGTGAACAACAATACGCGGAAAACGGTGACGAATTTTTTCGTGACCAGCGAAATTAGGGAAATTATTTTAAGTGTTAATGGCCTAAATTTTGCTAGGTTAAGGTACGGCAATACAGATGTTGACCTATTAGTTGATACAGGAGCATCCATTAGTATATTTTTTAAGGAAAGTTTAGTTGAAGGCTTACAAAATATTAATAATAATGACAAAATTAAAATCTCAGGTATTTCAGGAATTGTCGAATCTGAGGGATCAGCATTTATCACGTTACACTCAAATCAAGGTTCAATAAACCAAAAGTTCATAATAATGGAATCATTTGATAAAAACATTGATGGAATTTTAGGATCAGATTTCTTTCAACATTATAAAGCATCAATAAATTATGAAAGTTCTAAATTATCATTGTACAGTTTAAATCAAAACAATTATAAAATAAATTTGCAAATGCATTCAAAGCATAGAAATTCAATTATAATTCCAGCACGTTGCGAAATTATAAAACAATTCAAAACAAACAAGGTCAATAGTTCAATAGTTTGTAATGAAGAAATTGGAGAAGGAATATTCGTAGCCGGATCAATTGCGCGCAGATCTAGTGACGGAGAAATCCCCATTCAATTTTTGAATACAACTGATAAAGACATAGAAATAAAAAACTATGTCCCGAAATTATTAGATGCTGAAAATTACGAAATCATTTCGTTTTCAAAAAATGATATCAAAACAGTAGAAAGAATAGACAACATATTGAGTAAAGTTGATTTATCTCATTTGAAAAAGGAAGAAAAATATGCTATTCAACGAATTTGTGCAAAATATGCTGACGTCTTTCAGTTAGAGAATGATCCTTTAACTACGACAAACATTTATAAACATAAATTACAACTTGAAGATAAAGTGACACCCACTTATTGTAAACCCTATAGATTACCATATGCTCAAAAATCACAAATAGATGAAGAAATAAATAAGATGCTAGACGATGGAATAATTGAACCTACAAGGTCAGCTTGGTCAGCACCTTTATTAATAGTACCGAAAAAAGCTAATGGAAACGAAGAAAAGCTATGGCGTGTGGTCATTGATTTTAGATTACTAAATAAAAAGATTAAGGATGATAAATTTCCACTTCCAAATATCAACGAAATATTAGATTCCTTATCGGGAGCGATGTATTTCTCGCATTTAGATCTTTCTCAAGGTTATTATCAAATCGAATTAGATAAAAATAGTCGTCAATATACAGCATTTACAATTAATAAAGGGCAATATCAAATGACAAGGTTGCCAATGGGAATCAAAATAGCCCCGAGTGTTTTTTCGAGAGCCATGACAATTGCAATGTCTGGTCTCAATTATGAAAGTTGTTTTATTTATTTAGACGATTTAATAGTTTTTGGAAATTGTCTTGAAAAGCATAACATAAATTTGATAAAAGTAATGTCAAGACTAAGAAAAGTGAATCTCAAACTAAACCCAAGAAAATGTGAATTTTTGAAAAAAGAAATTCTATATCTAGGTCATTTAATTTCAGCGGGAGGTATTTCTCCTGACCCAGAAAAAGTCAAAACAATTAAACAATACCCTGTTCCATCTGATGCAAACTCGACCAAACGATTTGTAGCTTTTGCGAATTATTATAGATCATTTATTCAAAATTTTGCTCAAATCACAAATCCGTTAAATAAATTATCAAGAAAAAACACGCCTTTCGTATGGACAAAAGAATGTCAAAAAGCATTTGAGACATTGAAGCAAAAATTAATTAACCCCCCAGTTTTAGATTATCCAGATTTATCAGAATCAAACACTTTCATTTTGAAAACTGACGCGTCGGGTACAGCTTTAGGGGCGGCCCTTTTTAATAAAAACGATAAACCAGTAGCGTATGCAAGTCGGGCATTAAATCCTGCTGAATCACGGTATTGTACAATAGAAAAAGAATTATTGGGTATAGTTTGGGCAGTAAAACATTTTCGACCTTATTTGTATGGAAAGAAATTTATAATTCAAACAGATCATCGTCCCTTAGTATCTTTGTTTAACATGACTGATCCATCTAGCCGATTAACAAAATTTAGATTGATATTAGAAGAATATGATTTTAAGATAGAATATATTAAAGGGAAAACAAATGTAACCGCTGATGCTTCGTCAAGAATTACAATTACATCTGATAAACTCAAAAAAGCACAAAATCATACAACCGCAGTATTAAATGTAATAACAAGAGCCCGTAGAAAACAATTAGATCAGGAAAAAGAAAAATCAAAATCAAAAATAGTAAGCAATAAGGATAGGATTGGCCACCCAGGAATTGTTGAATTACTTAAAAAACCAAAGAACGCCACAGAATTAAAAATTGTTAACAATAAGTTATTTGAAGAATTTAAAAATAAAGAAGGAATGAAAATGTTAGAGAGGAATATCTTGATAAACACTAGTGTAGAAAAAATATTTATGAGATGGAGTGATGCATCTTTAGCGTGTGAGCTTCGGTCATCGTTAAAGGCCCTCCGAAAATTGTGCACAAAAGAAAAAATAAATGAATTAGTTCTCATAAAAAATGAAGAAAATATTATGAACCTTGCAAGGGAAATAAAGAAACATTCCGATATATTAGGCGATATCAATATTACAATACTACGAGGCAGAAGAACAATATACAATCCTGAATTACAAAAATTATTATCAAATGATTACCACATTCTGGCAACAGGCGGTCATTCGGGAATATCTAGAATGTATAATACAATCAAGCAACATTATTTTTGGAAAGGTCTTTATAAAGATGTAAAAAGTTTGTCAGTGAATGTGACGAATGTCAACGCTATAAAAATTCTGTACCGAATATTCAACCCCTTTCCATAACAACAACAGCATCAGTAGCATTTGAAAAAATTAGTTTAGATTTAATGGGTCCGATATCAGCCGATATTGAAAATAAGAAATACATCTTAACAATACAATGCGATCTGTCAAAATACGTTGAAGCCTACTCGCTGGAGAATAAAGAGACCGAAACCGTAGCCAGAGCGCTGGTCAATAACTTCATCTTGCGATATGGAATTCCCAATACGGTCCTGCACAACCAAGGTAAAGAATTCATGTCAGCAGTTTTCACGGAATCGTGTAAAATTCTTGGCATCAATCAATTACATTCAACTGCGTACCACCATGAAACATTAGGAGCCATAGAAAATTCACAAAAGAATCTGGGAGCTTTTCTTAGAATGCAAACTGCAAAATATACAGAAGCATGGAGTAATTGGGTACCTTTCTGGTGTTTTAGCTATAACACAAGAGTGCATACGGAAACAAAATACACCCCCTTTGAGTTAGTATTTGGTAGAGTAGCATCACTACCTTCAAATTTGGGAAAAATTGATCCATTGCATTCATTCGATGATTATCCTAAAGAACTCAAATTTAGGTTGCAACAAGCTAGCGCTGAAGCGGAACAAAATCTGCTGAAATCAAAATTGAAAAGGAAAAACTTGTTTGATCAATCGAAACAAAATTGTAATAGAAATGTAAGTTTTAAAATAGGAGAGTTAGTTTTAGTTAAAAATGAAAGCACCAATAAAATGGACGAGATATTTAAAGGACCTTATCAAGTCCTAAGAGATGAATCTCCAAATTTAGTTATAAGAAAGAAAAATAAAGAATTAATAGTGCATAAAAACAGAGTGAAGAAATATCTGACAAAAACCAGTGGAAGTGATAGCAATTAAGCAATTAACCATAGTTTTAGGAGTACAAAAAAAAATATATATTTTTTTTTCCTTGCACCCCCGGAGGTGTAATGAGGCTGTTATTAGTTAGGAACTCTTATTTAAGTCATAGATGGTATTTAGACACTTGTTGTGCCAACAGGTCCTATGAACTATATGAACTAAATAAAGGTTACAATTAAGCAACTATCATTGAGTAAGCATATGCATCGATCGTCGACCTGATGGTCAACGGACATTGACCAGCTGACGCTGCACCGATCGAACATTAGGTAAATGTATGAATATATGAAAAAGAGTAGTTGAATTGGAAGGATGAGACTAAGAACATCTGAATAAATGCCTTAGACCAAGTACACCGATCTTTTATTATTATAATAGGAAAGTTTTTCTATAGGAATTGGATTTGCAAAAATGTTATTTATTTCAAAAGCTAAATTTTGAAGTTCCATTATAATATGCTGGATGCAATCCTCCCCTGTAAATAAATTGAATTTTGAAAGAGAATCATCATAGGAACATTTTAGATAATAAGCAACGCTGAATGGTATATGCTCTTGATACCTTTCCATGGTAATAGTTGATTTTAAATCTGAATGTTTTTTCAAAATACTTTCTATATCAGCATATATAACAAAAGGTACTTTAATTTTATTCTCATAATTGTTGAACTTCAACATTTTCGCCTTATCTGTTGGCATTGTAAGTTTTGATTTATTAACATTCATACATTCAGCAATATGTCTGGTAAGCTTACTTTCCGATTTAAAATTATTTAAACATTGGTTACAAAACCAAGATTTATTTTTTGAACCTGGCATTTGAGAATGTAACAGGCGTGATAAATCTTTAATAAGTGCAAAATGAAAAGTTCCTTTTTTTAGAGAAAAATCATCAATTTCCATATCCTCATCCTCCTCTTCTTCACTCTTTACTAAATTCTCATCATCATTTTGATAGGTATAGGTTGGTATCAGAAGTAAATTTATATGAGTTTGAAAATTATTTTTACTAATACGTAATGGTAATACTAATTTCTTTTCGATTGTGAAAATATTAATTGATAAATTGTTCATTAACTCAAATTTTCCAACGTCTTTTAAGGTGATCGGGAAATTAATCCCATCGTATTTTGAAAATCGATTAAAATGTGGATAAGAAGATGTTCGTGTTGGATTTTTATTTAATGGTGCTGGATGTAAAGCAGCTGTAATAGCCCAAAGAAAACAAAATTGATCATTACTTTTTATATTAAGAGTCGATTTGCTTTTCATAACAAATTTAGATAGAGCAACATAAGTTCCTATGCTTACAGGTGTATAATTATTAATATTTACTTTAAGTTTTAATATTTCATACAACGCCCAACCCGAATCTCGCTCTTGGAAACTTTCTAATTGAGTTAATATATTATTTTTTACATATTCAGAAAACCACTCCTTCAAATTTGTACTCCTATCAATTACTTGATTTTTTGTATTGAAATATTTTATATCTGTCTCACACGTTTGTGTGTATTACATTTACTTTCAATAAAGATTTGTTTAATTCTTTTTTAATTTTAATTGAAAAACTCCTGAATGCTTTATCGAAGAATAAACTTGGTTCTTTAATACACAAATTTATTATAACTCCAGTCCTTATTCTACATTTGAAGCATGATTCTAGATCTTGCCAAATTAACTTTTGATTATTATAAGACTTATTAAATTTGATTTTTGATTTATATTTGAAATGTTCTCTATGATATTTCAATAATGCTAGACCTGATTCTAATTTAGAATGATTTTCTACTGTTTTATTTTTTATGAGTCTTTTGATTCTACTAATATTTTTCTTTAAAAATTTATCCCACTTAATAAAATCTTTCTCGGTTTTTATTAACTTACCAACTGTATTAATTTTTTGTATCATCTGACTCACAATGCAATCAACGGTTTCTTTGGTTTTCGTGTGAACGTTCTGGTAATCTATCGTACTCATCGTGCATTTATCTCTTAAACGAACAAAGGTATGAATGTAACTGTAACTGTTAACATGTGTTATGTATATAAACACTTATTACGTTTTCATAAATTGACTGCGCAATCTTATTAACTTGTTATTTCATGATAACAAAATTTTAATTGGCGAATAATAAATTTGTGTTGACCTTAATTTTTGAATCGTATTAAAAATCTGTTTACTGTCCTTTAACTACGTTATCTATATGGATGAGATGTTTCAACAACAATGTTGCATCATATTAACTTGTTATTTGATATTAAAAATTTTAGTGGGGTAATTATAAATTTATTATTTATCACATTAACCTTCTTAATTTTAAACCGTGCGCAAAAAGCCAAAGTTAAACGTGTCAATCTCTACTATATATAGCAAGCTGGATTTAATAGGAGCATTCAAACATTAACAGGAAGTATCAACAAGTATCATGGCAGCTACACCATCTACAATTACCATTGATGTACTCGATGAAAAAGTCTACCAATGCCAATGGCAGTAGTTGTAATGAAACAGTTATTCAGGTAAGATTATTTTATAGAAATGTATTTGTTTAATTCTTTTGATTGAAAAAACTCTTGAATGTTTGTCTCTATGAATCTGAATACTTGAGAGTTCTTTTTAATTTTAATTGAATACTCTTAAAAAAGCTTACCTCTATAAATTGAGGTACTTTGAATATCAACCAACCCACAACTTTCACTTTTTATTCTTTATGTCCTTTTCCAGGTATGGTGTTAGAAAAATTGAGGCTAGAGGAACGCACATAATGATTTATCTAACCTATTCACCGCGGCAGGTAACGCTTCAAAAAAAATTTGGAAATATTCCAATTGCCTTCACGAGAACAACACTGGAATCACAGGGGGATCTCAACCTATATGAGAAAGCGTTGAGAAGATTCAAATTGAACGTTGGAAGTGATGATGATGATGAACCAAAATCATACAAAATCATCATCAATTCTTCTGATGAGGATGGTGAGGATCAATTAAGACAAATACCACCCCTAAAAAAGATCAAGCCTAGCTTTAGTGGTGATGATGGGATAAAGGAAGCCATAAGCATCAAGAATGAAATGAAGAAAAAGATGGAAGTTACTTCTTCTGATGAGGAGGATGATAGGCAACAACCGACAAAAAAGGAGGTTATAAATAAAAATGTTAAAATGTTATCAAATGTAAGATTGGACAAAGAACAGGAAACCCAAAGATTATTTTAATAAAAATAATTAAATATAAAATTTATTATTTATTAAAACCCCCACCCAATTTTCTTTTCTCTAACAATGATATAAAATCAGAATAGAATGTTGAAACTTAAGTAAACGTAATTTAAATTTTCATTAGAAACAACTAGAAAAATTTGAATAATGACTGAAGCTGATGAGTTTAAAAGTGAATTAGAAAAAATTAAAAATGAGTTAAAAACATTACAACATCACGAACGATTGCAAGCTATGATGGATGGTAACAAAATATTTTCTTATGAAGAGTGTAAGAAATTTGAAGCATTGTACAAGGATGGTATAAAATTGTGTGATGAGTTATTAAACAGTGAAATTGAAGTTTATTATTTTGTTGAAAAAATGATAAATCTAGACCTACAATTTTTTTTAACTGGTATAAAACAATACTTACCTGATAAGCTACAAGAACTGTTAAATCATACAGAAAAACATAACAATAATGATGATAGCTCTAATATAGAATTGATGTTTGATATTGATTTATAATAAGAATAAGAAAATAAATTATTTTTATCACCAACCAATTGTTTTATTCAGACCCTTCTTATATCAATAAATATAATATTCAAACAATGAAAGTAGTTAGTTTGATGTTTGGTGTTGTTAGATGAAGTATATAAGAATGCTTAAACCAAAATTAAAATAAGTTGGAAAAACAACTTCTAAGGGTGCTGGTTTATTGAACAAAGTAATCGACAATTTACCTTTTGAGGTTCATTTACCTTCATATAGATTTTGTGGGCCAGGTACAAGATTAAAAAAAAGATTACAACGAGGAGATATTGGTATCAACGAATTAGATGAGGCTTGTAAGGCACACGATATAGCTTATTCTGAAAACAAAGATTTATTAGAACGTCATAAAGCAGATAAAATTTTGCAAAATAAAGCATTAAGCCGTGTATTTTCAAAGAATTCCTCGTTAGGTGAAAAAGCTGCATCCTTAGCTGTTGCCACTGCAATGAAAGCTAAAGTTAAAATGGGTATGGGTTGCCGTACAAGCATGCGTAAAGAAAAAATTAAACGTGGTGGTGCGATGAGTTTCAAACAAGTTACTCAGAAAGTACGTAGTGCAATAAAAAATAAAAACTTCGATGATGCATTGAAAATAGCAGCTAGAACTGTTAGTAAAATTAAGAAAAAGAAAGGTAGAATCAGTTCAGCGAGAGTAATAAAACTACCTAAAATTGGAGGATTTCTACCATTAATTCCAATATTTGCGGGACTTAGTGCTTTAGGGGCTGTTGCTGGTGGTGCTTCAGGCATTGCGAGAGCTGTGAATGATAACAAAGCAGCAGCCAAACAACTAGAGGAGGCCAAACGGCACAACCTCAAAATGGAATCTGTAGCTGTCGGTGGTAAAGGGCTCTTTCTGAAACCTTACAAAAATGGTATGGGCCTTTTTTTAAAGCCAGCAAAGTCTCAAAAAAATTTCCGATAAAGCTACCAAACAGACCTCTCAATAATATAGAGTTACTCAAGTATGCACGTAAATTGAAAATTCAAAATTTTCTTGCGTGACAATCTCCCAGGAAAAATCTCGGAAAATAAGGAAGCTGCAATTTTAAATCTGGATGATAATAAGGGGTGTGGAACACACTGGATAGCATTTAAGAAAGAAGGAAAGTTGATTAACTACTTGATAGCTTTGGAAATCTAAGACCTCCTGTAGAATTAATTAGATACTCTAATTCAAGCGGTCTTTGTACTATTAAATATAACCATGAAAATTTTCAAAATTATAATTCTTTTCGGTGTGGCCATTTTTGTTTACGTTTTTCATATACATAACTCAAAAGATGATTTCAAACCATTCCAAATTAGAATTTAGTGTAATAAAGATGTCATCATTCACATTCACATTAAGCGGTGATACATCAACTTTAAGCGCCAACTTTTATCCTCCTATAACATTAAAAGATGACGTTGACTACGAGTTAGGTTTGATTAATTTTGAGAGTTACAATTCTATTCCAAACATTCAAAAAGGCATTAACAAGTTTTATTTTGGTAATGATGTCATCACAATACCAACTGGATCTTATGAAATTAGAGATCTTCAAACTATAATACGCAAATGCTTAAACAAAATTAGGAAGGATGCAAACGGAAGTAATACAGAGAAGAAACACAAGGTAGTAATAATCGCAAATAATAATACCTTGAAATGTTATATTAAGGGAAGTGAACAAATTGATTTTTCAAAATCAGATTCAATAGGATCTTTATTAGGTTTTAAAAAATCTATTCTCAAACCTGATAAGTCGCACGAATCTGATTTTCCTATTAATATAACAACTGTGAACGCAATATGTATTGACTGCAATTTAACAGCTGGTGCATACATCAATAACAATCCTGGTCATATTGTTTATGAATTTTTTCCGAACGTTCCTCCAGGTTTCAAAATAATTGAATGCCCCACTAACGTAGTTTATCTACCAATCAACTCGAAGGAAATCACCAATATAACTCTTAAAATAACCGATCAAAGTGGTAGATTGATCAATTTTAGAGGTGAAACTGTGACGTTAAGACTTCATTTAAAAAAAGCTTAGTGAAAATGGTAATCAGATATAATTGCTCAAATTTAAAAAATATAAATACCACTCCTCAACGCAACAACAATAACAACGAAACCTTTGAAGCCACTCACATCTGAAAATCATACATTTTTGAAAAGTATTGGATTAAAACTGAAATAATGAGAAAAATAAATCTTCATTCTCCCATCGATACAAACTAAGATTTACATTCAAATTTAGGAAATTTTTATTATTTTGTAAACTGAAGTGTATATGTAAAAATGAGTTTTGAAATTTTTAATGTAAATGAGAAGGCGTTATTCGACAACTCAATAGTGAATATCGAGAAGCATTCCCATCAACCTTTTGCATCCTCAACTTTCCATAATAACGATGAAATATGAATACCAATACAACAACAGGATGTGTACACCTTACCTTCCCAGAGTTATCTGTATATAGAAGGTAGAATGACTAAATCTGATGGGACTGTCACAAAAACGGCAAAATTCATCAATAATGGAATTGCATTCTCATTTGATGAAATTCGTTATGAAATGGGTGGTGTTGTAATTGATCGAGTAAGAAATCCAGGTATAACTTCAACCTTGAAAGGTTATGCATCATATAATAAACATGAAATTATGAGACTGAGCAACGGAGGTTGGACCGATTCATCCGATTCACACTATGTAGTTTGTTGGGATTCGCTGAAGATTTCAAAAAAATTATTCTAAACTTACGTCAGGAGTTGGTGTTGATACGCAGCAGCATTGATACAAATGCAATTATTAACACGGTGGAAAATGAGAATGTAAAAGTTGAATTAACAAGATTATTATGGAAAATACCAAACGTTTCGGTGGCTGATGTTGAAAGACTTCGACTGATGAACTATGTTGAAAAAAGCATAGACTTTGACGTTCCTTTCCGCGGTTGGGAACTGCATGAAAATCCGCTTTTACAAGAGACTCAACGTCAAACGTGGGCGATAAAAACAGCTACACAATTGGAAAAACCACGTTTCATTTTGTTTGGATTTCAAACGGAACGCAAAAATAAAACTAGAACTGATATGAGTAAATTTGATCATTGCAATCTGAGCAACATAAAAGTTTATCTCAACTCTGAAATGTATCCGTATGATAATTTGAATTTGAAATTTGATCACAATCAATGGGCGATACTTTATGAAATGTATGCACAGTTTCAACAGTCCTATTATGAAAAAGATAATGAACCTTTATTCAGCCCTATAAATTTCAAAAACACCGCTCCAATTGCAGTTATTGATTGCTCTCGACAAAACGAAGTTCTAAAAGCTGGTCCTGTAGATATTCGTTTGGAATTTGAAACTACTAAGAACATCCCCGCAAATACTTCTGGATATTGTCTTATTCTACACGATCGTTTAATTCGAAACAATCCGTTAACCAGTGCTGTAAGAGCTCTATAATTATGTTCATTGTTGATGTTCAAGGTTTTCAATTTTGCAGAAGCAAGTTTCTTTATAAGGAAATAGCTATAATAAATACTTTGAATGGAGTGTGTGTTCACGCTATAATTTCAGCACCCTATGAATATAATAAGTTTAAGAAGGATTTCAAATATCAAGTGAACTGGCTTACAAATAATTTACATGGATTCGATTGGAATTCAAAATTTGAAAGTTTGCATTACAACGAGCTTGGTGACTTTATCGCAAAAATAATTGATGATAATGATGTCATGGTAAAAGGGTTGGAGAAGAAGGAATGGTTGGAACAATTTCTACTGGAAAACTATATTGTTGATATGTTAGATATAGGTGTATGTAATATTAAAATTTTAAAGAATAACTCATCAGCATCACATCACTGTCTAAAACATAAATTTAATCATTTACAGTGTGCAAGAGAAAATGTATATTTAATATACAGTTGGTATGTTAAAAATGAAAAGGAAAATTTTTTGTAATAAATGATATAAAAATATATTTCACTTGTCTTTTTGTTCTTCTATATATTCGAACGTTTGATAAGTTACAATTTAGTATGAGCCAAGTATGCGAATTGTTAAACAAGCTGATAATTTTACTATGAACAATTATGATTACCTAATGTCAGATATAAATAAACCTAACATACATGGACCACTTCTACCATCGAGTATTCGTGGAATTTTAGTTGGGCCGTCTAATTCAGGGAAGACAAATTTAATGACTATTGGAGCATCCAAACGGTTTAAAGTTTGAAAATATCTACATTTATTCGAAATCGTTGTTTCAACCCAAATATGAGTATTTGGAAAATTTGATTAAACCAATCAAGGGTATTGAATATAAAACATTTAAGGATTCCGAAACTATACAACCCCCCAATCTAGCTAAGGAAAATACTATATTTATTTTTGATGATGCAGCTTGTGATAAACAGGATTCTATTAGAGAATATTTTAGCATGGGTCGACACAAAAAAGTAGATTGTTTCTATCTATGTCAGACATATTCTCGTATTCCAAAACAACTAATTCGCGATAATGCTAATATGATAATTTTATTCAAGCAAGATGATCTCAACTTTAAACATGTATATGATGATCACGTGAACACTGATATGAAATATGAAGTATTCAAGGAGATGTGTTCAAAATGTTGGTTAGACAATTATGGATTTCTCGTTATTTCTAAAGATAATTACATTGATAAAGGTCGATATAGGAAGGCATTTGATCAATACATACACTTATGATAAAGAGACTGTTGAACGGGTCCGTTTAAAAGCTATTCAACTGATCAACGGGTCTGTTCAAAAGCTGTTCAATCTGATTAACAGGTCGGTTCAACAGCTGTTAGTTTTCGGATGAATACTTATGAAACAATCATAATATTTTAATTAGGGTTCTACTCTGCAAATAGGTGTATCGTTATGGAAGTTACTAGTAAGGATTCAACTAAAAACATTATTGAAAAACATAAAGTTATCAAACGCAAACTTGATCAGTTGAAGCATGGGGAAATCATAGAGGAAAAAAAATATGAACCTATCACGAAGCGATTGCAAACTATTGCTACTTCTTTAGGTGATAATAAATTTAAAATAAAACAAGAGGGGGTTGAGGAATTAGTTAAACCAGAAAACATCATTGTTAATCATAGTTAAACCACCAAAACATCATTGAATGATAATCATGGCTATAGATAAATTTGGAAGATCTGCAGATAGTATTGTAACAATTCCAAGTGAACTTGGTCTAAATGAAAATAAACTTATTAATGTAGGTGATCCTGAAGATGAAGATGATGGTGTTAATAAAAAATATGTTGATAAGCTGATGAAAATAGAAAAATGGGGGTTTATGAATATTTGTTTTGAGGGTGCTACGATATCAAATAATGGCATATTCCATTTAAAAATTGATGATAACTCCACCTACTCATTTCCTCTTGAGTCTGCAATTGTTGTAGATGTTCGCATTTCTCATCCGCTTTTGCTAATCTTAATAATGAGTACACAAAAAGGACTCTGATAGGATATAGATTACAACTTAAAGATACGATTTCATTCAAGAGAATTTCACCATTAAAAGTTGATTGTTTTATTTGTCATATGTTAATTAAACATAAAATCTAGATATGTCTAAAGTTAAAAGGCAGATTGTTGAAGAATTGCATAAGCCTGCAAGAATTAATTTCAAAAGACGTAGAGTAATAATTAAAGGATTGTATGATCTATTTCAAGCTGATTTAGTAGAAATGATCCCCTATTCTAAGGAAAATCGTGGCTTCCGTTATATTTTGGTTGTTACCGATTGTTTTTCAAAATATGTGTGTGGGCACCAGTTAAATCAAAATCAGCCTCAGATGTGACCACAGCTATGAGTAAAATACTTAAGCAACAGTCACCTACAAATTTGTGAACTGACATGGGTGAAGAATTTCTCAACTCTGAATTTAAGAAGTTAATGTTGAAACATAACATAAATCATTATCATGTATACAGCATCAAAAAAGCTTGTATAGTTGAACGGGTGAATAGAACTTTGAAAAATTTAATGTATAAAGAATTCAGCTTACAGGGATCATATAAATGGTTAAAACTATTGGATTCAATCGTTCAAACATACAACAACAAAAAACATCGAACAATTGGAATGAAACCCTCTGAAGTTAACATTAGCAATGAAAAACATCTATTGAATACAGTATACAGCAATATGAAATTAGCTGAAAAAAATACAAAGTTTAAAGTAGGTGATAAAGTTAGAATTAGCAAATTTCGAGGTGTATTTACGAAGGGTTACACCCCAAACCGGTCAAATGAGGTTTTCTCTGTTAAAGATGTTAAGCTCACTAACCCAACAACCTACATTTTACAAGATGTAAAAGGTGAAACAATCAGTGGAGGTTTTTATGGAATGTAAATGCAGAAAGTTAAATATCCTGAAGTTTATTTAGTTGAGAAAGTGATAAGACACAAGGGTGATCAGATATTTGTAAAGTGGTTAGGTTTTGATAATAAGCATAATAGTTGGATAAATAAAAACGATGTAAATTAAACTTTTAATAAAACACAATTAACTTTTTTTCTTATTCTTTTTATTTAAAACATATTTTAGAATAGGCAAACAGTCTATGTTTCATATTCAACACTTCCCCTAAAATACATTCAAGGTTGCTAATTCTCCTTTGAAACCGTGATCGATCTACAGCAGCCTGACACCAATCTGATTTTCGTGCAAGTCTGTATGCAAATTCCCAAACTATCATTTTATTAACTTTATTATATTCTTCACGTTCTTCATTTTTACACTTTAAATTTAAATTATGAAGAAATTATTTATCAGCTTTTAAAATGATAACACATCCCCGCCATTTCTACTTGATTTTTTTTCTTATAAAAATTTTACATAAACTTAAAATTCTAATTAATTTGTTATTCATTCGAAAACGATGTTGCTTTTTACATTGATTATTTCTCTCTCTCTCTTAACCAATATCTGATGCAAGAAGATGTATTTTTTTCTAATTACGTTCCATCAAATGGAAGCGCTATGATATCGCATGAATTATCTAGTAGAATTAGAACAGTTCATATAGCATATAATAATCTGTTAGAAAAATATTCAGATTTTAGTCTTTATGCACACCGTAATTCAAACAATCGCAACAATATAGAAACTAATAACCAAAATCTGAATGTAGAACATAACCATCATCCAACTCAACAGTCTACAACATGTGATGTTGATCTATCACTATGCAAAAATAGAAAAAATCAGCTTCTAGATGACCTCCATAAAAGTGAATCATCGATATTGCTTTGTAAAAACGAGAAAAATCAGCTTCTAGGTGACCTTCATAGAAGTGAATCATTGGAAAATCAATTAAATAACGCTACAAAAGAATTAATAGGTGTGCGTTCTGATTTAAAAACGTGCATGACAATTATTACAGGTTTGAAGTATGAAGTTGAGGTATATGAAAATAAATGTACTTCTGGTGTTATATCAAAACCTGAATATTTACATAATACCAATGATTCAAGAGGTTCAGAGTGGCAAAATTGGCAACTGCATAGACATCAACAGAAGAAAAATGTTACTCTAAAAAATAAATGATATATCTCAATAAACTAAGTATTTAATTGTAGGAACATGACGTGAACACGTGAAGATGACGTAAAACTAAATATGAATTTATTATGAATAACAAATTTTAAAAATAAATGGTATTTCACAACAAACTGACTGTTTAATTACATTAGCATGATATGATAACGTGAAGATTATGTTAAACTTTCAAAATAAATCTAATCTACGCTGGCCTGTTTAGTTTCTCATAACAAGCTTATCGACAAACATAAATCTTGATCTCTTGACCTTTTCATAAAAACAAGTTATACAAAAATATGCAAAGTTTGCATAATCAAATTTATTTCTTGTCGAGACTTGTCTACCTATGTAAAAATTATAGGTAATCAAACTCTAAGTACAGGTTACCTTAAACCTCTTCTTCAACAGCCTCTGGACATTGGTATATACTCTTTTTTCCATACCCTCTGGTCATTGACAACACACCACAAGAAATTACAGTCGGTGAACACCTGAAGTACAGGTTACCATAAATCTCTTCTTCAACAGCCTCTGGACATTGATATGTACTCTTTTCCATACCCTCTGGTCATTGAAAACATACCACAAGAAATTACAGTCGATGGACACATGTGGATGGACATGCCATCGAAGTGTCACAGTATCCCCCCTATTACACTTCTTCGAACAAACATTGTTTTTCTATCTTTATTACCACAGATCTATAGGTTGAACAGTTGATTAATCGATACAGATCCATATGAAGTGAAGGTTCGTGCACCATTGAGAAACTCAGACCATTCACTCATCAGTACGACCTGTATCTAAAACACTCCAAGAACCAATGCAACACCTCCATTAACAGTTTGGCATCACAACTCAGCTGACTGGAATGGCCTCCGTATATTTTACTCCGAATTTCCGTAGAGGAGCGTATGTCATGAATCTGGAGACCCAACGCAATGTGTCACAAAGATCGCGGATATAATCAGGCCAGGAATGGAAACTTACAAATTACCTTCATTTGGTGAACAATGATTCAATAATATCTGTCCTAGGGCAAATTCCACTTTGAATTCACAAAAGAAGGACCCTCTTCATATTGCTGCCATCGATAGCCATAAGCTTGAAATTGTTTTTCGTCGGAGCACAATAGGATGCATTCTGCTTGATCTCAATACCAGAAAGTTGATCGGGTCAGACAGAATTCCAACTGTTGTTCTCAAGGAATGTGCGCTTGAATCAACACCAGTTAACAGGAGACCTGTTTGCCTACGTAACACATGTATGACAGAAATCCATTGCGAAACATAGGGAATAACTGTAGCATTGGATATTTTCAAAGCATTTGACCGAGTGTGGCACCAAAACCTTCTTGGGAAATACAACTTTTCCGCTTACTAAAGAGTTTTCTCTCAGATGGATCACTCCTCATGGTGGTTGCAAGAGTATTGTCCAATACAATGGCTATCAAATACTGCTGTTCCACATGTGTTTCAGCACCAACTTTGTACCTGCTCCGTATCTGCAATCTGCTGGAAGTAACCACATGTTCCGTCACCAGTTTTGGAGATGATGGTACACTTCATACTGCTTCCTCATCTAGAGCCCATATAACATCCAATGAAGCTAAAGGAGCGAGACAGAGACAGGTTGACGCAATTAATGAAGATCTGACAATGATTTTGAAATGGGGATCTGTTAATCTAGTGAGAGTTTAATGCATCCAACCAAAACTCAAGCTGGCTTCTTCTCCAAAAGGCGGATCCAACAATCTCTAATATGATGATATCAGGTGCAACTATTCCTTCAAAGTTTCCCATATCCATGCTTGGGATCACCACCAACAGCAGCAGTTCATTGCTAGAACCGCTTCATAAAAACTTAGTTTTCTATTCCGTGTGCCAAAAGCTACTTCCCAGCAACAGCTCCTGAAAGTCTACAAATCACAGATGCGACCTCTCCTGGAGTAGTGTTCTCATGTTTGGAGTTGGGTTCCCCAACATATGCTGAATCTCTTGAATTCTATCCAAAAGAGAGTTTTTCATTGACCTCTATAGAACATCATAGAATGGTGTGCGATCTCTCTCTCTCTCTCTGTCTCTCTCTCTCTCTCTCTCTCTCTCTCTCTCTCTATCTCTCTCTTTATCTCTCTCTTCTATAGATATTCAGATATTCCATCTGTGGTTCTACCACGAAAGATTCTAGATAGGCGGACTAGACGAGCTCAAGCAAGTCACCCCTTCATTGTCGTGCTGAATGCTGTCTCTGTCGCAGAGAATTACAACATCTAGAGATTTTAATGTACATTTTAACTCTCTAGAATATGGTACAAAAGCCATTTGTGACTTACTCGACTCATATCATTCCGAACAAAATATTTCGAGCCAACCAGAGGAAAAACCTGCTTTGATAACATTTTTACATTCTGAAATTGTGATTTTTCAGACTATTGTGTACTCTAGATAAGTATGAACATCACAGGTAGACCGGTGCCTGACGTACAGTCCAAAACATGCAGACATTCAACAACAAAAAGTTTCACAAGCTTTTCACATTATATTCAAATTGAACTGAGATTTTACGAAGGACGACACATTCAATAGCAACGATGCTCTCGGTGTTATTGAATGTGTCATCCTTCAAAACCGTGATGAAACAGATTCTCTGTGATAACTTTATATATAATATTTTTCAGTATTTCTTTACTTTGACAACACAAAAGGAAAACCTATAGTTTTCGGAAAACATCGTTTGAGCCAGTGGTGGAGTGTTGAGAGAGAACCATTCGAATTTAGTTTGAGTTTGATGAAAAAATGAAGTCTAGTAGAAAGTAGTTCGGCAGCTTGACAATGAAGGAGTGACTAGCTTGAGCTGGCCTAGTTCGCCTATCTGGAATCTCTCGTTGTGGAACAACCGACTAGATTTCTAATGAACACCGTCCATGGAAAAATGTATAGAAAGAGGAGAGATCTCTCACTTTTTTACAAAGTCTTAGAGAGGTCAACGAATTCGTAAGTGTCATCATCAATTGGGCTCCTTTCTGGATAAAATCCAAGAGCTTGTGCAGAACTCCAAGCATGTGAACAGTATTCGAGGACAGATCGGAGCTGTGTTTTGTAGCTTATGAGGAGCTGATGTGTTGTATAGTAGTTAATGGCATGGAATAGAAAGAAGTTTTTGTGGAGCGGTTTTCACAATGGATCTCACATGATCATCCCATGAGCTTAATTTCATCTTCTATATATGAATACTGTATCTTATTTTTTTAATTATTCATGCAAATCCTTCATAGTACATTAGCATCAATAGATCTTATCTTCATATGAAATATTGAAAATTCACAAAGATAATTTTGTACCACGTAAACGCCCGAACCATATATATTTTTAAGTGATTGTAACTTTGGAATAAGACACCAATTCAATTTTACACGAACTGCAGTTCATGTAAGATCAAATTGTGTCTTATTTCAAATTATGTAAACGCAAATGCGTAACACTAATTCCCCACGATGCAGACAAATTCAATCACATGCAATTCCAAATATTCATTCGTTTCAACCCCATTTTCATAAGAAGACATTGAGGAACTACTCAACCAGATTATATTTCCTGCAGAAACAATTTTTTCGAATGTCACTACTTTCAACTTGACTCTAGTAAAGGAATCAATCTACGGAAAAATGGGACAGGTTCGTAAATTCTTGATTAAGGTTAGCGACCTGGTAAAAATGGTGTCTTGTGATAACAATGATGAGATTCTGAAATTGCTATTATAAATATTGGGTGGAATCATGTCTAACCTTGATAATACTGTTTTTTGCCCTTTTTTTAGGTTTATATATATATACATATATATATATATATATATATATATATATATATATATATATATATATATATATATATATATATATATCTATATATATATATATATATATATATGTTCTGCTTCAGGTTTCCGCGGGCGTTGTATGCTGTATTGGGTTGCCGGGATATACTCCGCGTTGTCGTAGATTGGTTTCGATAGAAACCGTTGATATGACGACGTTTCGGCACAATCTCATGTGCCATCTTCAGGTCTTCTCTTCAGGGCTGCTGCTCTGCTTCGAGTTAACTTGAAACTGATCTCCGTTGATCCTGTTGGTGTTTTATGTATCCTTGTTACATCTGGATGATTTTGCCGGTTTGATGCGTCTGATTGAGTTTGTTGGTCTGTTGCGTTCGAGCGATTTTGTCGGTTCGTTGCGTTCGAGCGAGTTTGCCGGTCCGTTGAATTAGTCTGGTTGACTGTTCTCCTGGGTGGTTGAAGGGCTGGTTTCCAAGCAGTTGGTAATCTCTGTGTATCATCTCTTGTATTGAGATTTGAAGGTCGCTTCTCGATTTCGATAGCTTCTCTTATGATGCGTTTTCTTTTGTGTTCCAGGCTGGCTAGGACTCGGGTGTTGTCAAAATCGATTTCATGTGAAGTTTTTCTCACATGTTCGGCAAGTGATGATGTTGTTTCTTGCTTTGCGACTGCATTGCGGTGTTCTTCACGTCGAATGTTGATTCTTCTGTTAGTTTGTCCTATGTAGCTTCCTCCGCAATCTTTGCATGGTATTTCGTAGACCCCTTGTGTTTCCAGATTTATTTTGGACTTAGCGTTAGGCAGTACTTGACCAATCTTTCTTGTCGTTTTGAAACTTGTCTCAATGTTGTGTTTTTTGAGAATTCTGCTGATCTTCTCTGTAGTACCTTTGACGTATGGCAGATGGGCTTTGGCGACAGGTTCTCCTTTTTCTTCTTCTGTGGTTCGATCTGTCTGGCGTCGTGGTCTTAGTGCTCGTCTGATATTGTCTTTTGAGAACCCGTTTTGTTGTAGCGTGGTTTGTATTGTCTGCATTTCTTGTTGTTTGTGGTCATTGTCGGTTAGTCGGTCTGATCTGGTTATGAGTGTTTTTATTACGGATTGGAGTTGTGCTGGATGGTGATGTGACTGGGCGTTCAAGTAACGATTCGTGTGTGTTGGCTTCCTGTATATGGTGTGTCCTATTCTGCCGTTTGTCTTGCTCACAAGAACGTCTAGGAAGGGTAGTTGGTTGTCCTTCTCGATCTCCATTGTGAACTTGATTTTTTCGTGAATCCTGTTTATGTGGCTCAGAAATTTTGTCAGTGCGGCTTCTCCGTGAGTCCAGATAACAAACGTATCGTCTACGTATCGTAGCCATAGTTTTGGTTTTTGGCTGGCTGTTTGGATGGCTCGTTCTTCAAAGTCTGTCATAAACAGGTTGGCTAATACTGGGGATAAGGGTGATCCCATCGGCGCCCCTTCAATTTGTTTGTATCTTTGGTCCTTGTAGATGAAGTACGTATTATTGAGGCAGTGTTTGGTAAGTTCGATGATGTCCTTTCGTATCTGGTATTTCTTCTGGATAATTTCGACGGCCTCATCGATGGGGATATTAGTGAAGAGTGAAACGATGTCGAAGCTCACGAGCATGTGGCCAGGTTCCAGCTTTATGTTCCTTATGCGTTCGATGAAGTGGCTTGCGTTCTTCACGTAAGATTCGGCTTCTTCGGCATAGGGTTGTAGCTTCTTTGCTAGGAATTTTGCGAGCTCCTGTAGAGGTGAACCTATCGAACTGACGATAGGCCTAAGTGGAGCTCCTTCTTTATGGATCTTGGGAAGGCCGTACAGTTTCGGGCACTTCGACGATTTCTCTCTTGGTATTAATCTCTGCTGTTCTTCTTTGTCGATTCGGCTTGCCTTGATTTTTGTTCTGGTGGTTTTCTCCAGGTACGTAGTGGGGTCAGTGGCTATCGGTTGGTAAGTGTCATCTTGTAATAGTGTTTGAATTTTGTCATCGTACTCTCTGATGTCCATCACTACAGTTGCGTTGCTCTTGTCTGCTGGTAGTATGATCATGTCAGTGTTTGCTCTTAGGTTCATCAGAGCATGGTGTTCATCTCGTGTCAGGTTCTTCTTTGGAGGTTTAGCTTTTTTCAGAATTCGGACTACATCCTGTCGTATGGCGTCAGCTGAAGTGGATGGAAGACTTGTTATTGAGGCTTCTACACAGCAAATGATGTCTTCGGTAGGAATCTGGGTGGGTGCTATTGCGTAGTTGGATCCTTTGGCGAGGACACGTTGTTCGTTGTGGTCTAGAGGAAAACTTGACAAATTGTACACCAGTTTATTGATGTCCAACGGCTGTACCTCCTTATTGGGCCTTTGAGTCCTCTTCAGCTCTTCAAATTTCCTCTTCTGTTTGGCAGTGGTCCATTCGGCGTCTGTTTTGGAACGGAAATCTGACAGCTGGTCTATTTTGTTCTAGAGTAATGGATGTAGTCTGCTGCTTAGTTCCAGATGTAGTTGTAATAGCTCCTTGTTGGTTTTGTCCAGGATCTTTCTTGTGTCTTGGATGGATTCTCGAATCAGGGCACGGCTTGTTCTTCTTAGAATTTTGTTTGTTTTGGAATTATTCTTGTGAAATTTGATCTGCATGCTTTTCGGAATGATGTCCTCATCTCTGCAGCGTTCCAAGAAGGTGAGGGTACACAATAGCTTGCTTCGTTTGGATCGTAGGTTCTCGAAGATCTTAGTTTCGTGGGTTATCTTCTCCCCGTAGAGTTGAATTATGTTCTGCTTCAGGTTTCCGCGGGCGTTGTATGCTGTATTGGGTTGCCGGGATATACTCCGCGTTGTCGTAGATTGGTTTCGATAGAAACCGTTGATATGACGACGTTTCGGCACAATCTCATGTGCCATCTTCAGGTCTTCTCTTCAGGGCTGCTGCTCTGCTTCGAGTTAACTTGAAACTGATCTCCGTTGATCCTGTTGGTGTTTTATGTATCCTTGTTACATCTGGATGATTTTGCCGGTTTGATGCGTCTGATTGAGTTTGTTGGTCTGTTGCGTTCGAGCGATTTTGTCGGTTCGTTGCGTTCGAGCGAGTTTGCGGGTCCGTTGAATTAGTCTGGTTGACTGTTCTCCTGGGTGGTTGAAGGGCTGGTTTCCAAGCAGTTGGTAATCTCTGTGTATCATCTCTTGTATTGAGATTTGAAGGTCGCTTCTCGATTTCGATAGCTTCTCTTATGATGCGTTTTCTTTTGTGTTCCAGGCTGGCTAGGACTCGGGTGTTGTCAAAATCGATTTCATGTGAAGTTTTTCTCACATGTTCGGCAAGTGATGATGTTGTTTCTTGCTTTGCGACTGCATTGCGGTGTTCTTCACGTCGAATGTTGATTCTTCTGTTAGTTTGTTAGTTTCTATATATATATATATTTGTATGTTTTCTTGGTATATTGGTTCGTATATATACTGAAAATGCAATAAAAATTCTGTTTGACGTTTCGACAATGTTTATTGTCTTTATCAAAATGTGAATTAGTGTTTCCATGTAATTTAGGAAATAATAGATGATTTCGATTAATGAAATGCCTCTGTAGCCGACTTGTGTTTCAAGATCTAATTAAAACTGCAGAAAACATTGGATCGGTTGTGTGTGGAAGAGTAATGTATTGCTAATTACAATTTGAAATGGATTGAATTTGATTAAATACAAGATATGTTAAGATTGTACAATTATAAATATCTATGATTATTGTATGAATTAGTATTTCTATGATAAACACTTTCGATCTATCATAATCAACTATTCAAGTTTAAGATAATTCTATGGAATTTAACCTCAAAATTGTTACTCATTGTGTCATAATTAAATAATACTTTATCTTTTTCAGGTTGAATTTTTAAATAAACAAGTGGAATGTGGCACTTCAAACTAATAAAATTTTGTTAAGTTTGAATTAGATTATTATAAAGTTTCGAAAGATTGGAATCTATTTTGTCATTTACACAATTGTTCTTTATAATTTGAATAGATTCCAATATCAAACGTTTGTTGTCGTTTGTTTCAATATTTAAAATTTTTGTTTTGTTGTAATCGAATGTATGGTTAGTGTCTTTTACATGTTTATTGAGTGCAGTTGATGAATTTTTGGTATATTTGTGCCCATTCAACCTTTTTTCGAGGTATTGTGAAGATTGGCTGATGTATACCTTTTCGCAATCTTTGCAAGGGATGGAATAAACAGTATGGGTTATTTTTTTGCTTTTTAATTTTGTAAAGAGACTTTTCTGATTTGAATAACTCTTATGACATATATGTAGGTCATAAAGTTTCACTATATTACAAATTTTTTCTGAAAGAATATTAGTATATGGTAGTGATATGTAATGCTTATTATTTGATTTCTCATTATTGGTATTGATTTCACCAGATGAGTTATAAAATTTATGAATTTCGTCTTTAGTTACCGAATTTACTAAATCAATGGGATAACCATTTCTTATTAAAGTTTCTTTTGTTTTTGTAATAGATATAGTTCTCAGTTCAGGAGAACTTACTCGAATAGCTCTATCTATCATATTTATGATAACATTTTTCTTATTTTCTCTAGGTATATTAGAATTGAAATCAGTTCACCCATCCTGGGTTTGGTATACAATTTTGTTTTCATTTGATTTTATCACTAGAGTTAAATCTAAAAAATTGATTCCTTTGTTATTTTCTATTTCGATCGTGTATTGTAACTCATGGTGGAAGGAATTGAAAGAACTCAAGAATTCATTACATTTTTCTTCTGGGATTGCAGCAATACAATCATCAACATATCTTTTGAAAAAGGCTATATTATAATTTAGTTGA
Source organism: Endomychus coccineus (assembly GCA_958510875.1). NCBI lineage: Eukaryota > Metazoa > Arthropoda > Insecta > Coleoptera > Endomychidae > Endomychus > Endomychus coccineus. The sequence continues at coordinate 85,429,764 of OY294069.1, read as the reverse complement.
GATACTACTTCTTTTCCAAGGAATTCCATTACTATTTGGGCTTCGATACTTGATATTGGAGAGCTCATTGCACAACCATCTAATTGTTTATAACAATCATCTTTATATTGTGAAAAATTAGCGGTGAATGTATATTCTATAGCTGTTAAGAACTCATTCATAGGTAAATTTGTATATAGTTTCATTTCATCCCATATATTTTGAATTATTTGGTTAGCTAATTCTAGAGGGATATTTGTATATAAAGATGTGACATCTAGTGATACAAAGATATAGATTTTTGGTATCGTAATTATGTTAATGAATTCCTTGAAATCCCAAGAATCTTTGATGTAAAACTCATTTTTGTAAGTTATGCTTTTTAGTATGTTGGATAAGTATTTAGCCATTTCATAAAAAGGTGATCCTGAAGTATATAAAAAATTAAATAATATTCCAACTAATATTTACCAAACTAAAAATAATAACTTAGTAAGAAAATGGTTTGAAAAGAAATATATTTCAAAATACATTCATAGACAATTAACGATACATAATGCTCATCCTCCAAAAATATATGGTTTACCCAAAATTCATAAACCTAATATACCAATGCGACCTGTAGTATGCAGCATTCAATCACCTTTTTATGAAATGGCTAAATACTTATCCAACATACCAAAAAACATAATTCACAAAAATGAGACAAGGAGATCATTCCGAAAAGCATGCAGATCAAATTTTACAAGAATAATCCCAAGACAAACAAAATCCTGAGAAGAACAAGTCGTGCCCTGAGTCGAGAATCCATCCTAGACACAAGAAAGATTCTGGACAAAACCAACAAGGAGCTATTACAACTACATCTGGAACTGAGCAGCAGACTACATCCATTACTCTGGAACAAAATAGACCAACTGTCGGATTTCCGTTCCCAAGCAGACGCCGAATGGACCACTGCCAAACAGAAGAGAAAATTTGAAGAGCTGAAGAGGACTCAAAGGCCCAACAAGGATGTACAACCTTTGGACATCAACAAACTGTACAATCTGTCAAGTTTTCGTCTAGACAACAACGCACAACGTATCCTCGCCAAAGAATCTAACTACGCTATAGCACCTACCCAGATTCCTACCGAAGACATCATTTGCAGTGTAGATGCGTCAATAACGAGTCTCTCATCCACTTGAGCTGACACCATACGACAGGATGTAGTCTGAATCCTGAAAAAAGCGAAACCTCCAAAGAAGAACCTGACACAAGATGAACACCATGCTCTGATGAACCTAAGAGCAAATACTGACATCATCATACTACCAGCAGACAAGGGCAACGCTACTGTAGTACTGGACATCAGAGAGTACGACGACAAAATTCAAACACTATTACAAGATGACCCTTACCAACCGATAGCAGCTGACCTCACTACGTACCTTGAAACAAACACCAGAACGAAAATCAAGGCAAGCCAAATCGACAAAGAAGAACAACAGAGATTAATACCTAAAGAGAAATCGTCGAAGTGCTCGAAACTGTACGGCCTTCCCAAGATTCATGAAGAAGGAGCTCCACTAAGGCCTATCGTCGGTTCCATAGGTTCACCTTTACATGAGCTCACAAAATTTCTAGTAAAGAAGCTACGACCCTATGCCGAAGAAGCCGAATCTTACGTGAAGAACGCAAGCCACTTCATCGTACGCATAAAAAACATAAAGCTGGAACCTGGCCACATGCTCATGAGCTTTGAACATCACTGTTCACTAATATCCTCATCGATGGGGCCGTCGAAATTTCCCAGAAGAAATACCAGATACGAGAGAACATCATCGAACTAACCAAACACTTCCTCAAAAATACTCACTTCATCTACAAAGACCAAAGGTACAAACAAATTGAAAGGGCACCGATGAGATCACTCTTATCCCCAGTATAAGCCAACCTTTTTTTGACGTACTTTGGAAAACGAGCCATAATAACAGCCAGCCAAAAACCGAAAATATGGCTACGATACGTGGAAGATACGTTTGTCATCTGGACTCACGGAGAAGCCGCACTGACAAAATCTCTGAGCCACATAAGCAGAATTCACGAAAAAATAAAGTTCACAATGGAGATCGAGAAAAAAAACCAACTACCCTCCCTAGATGATCTTGTGAGCAAGAAAAGCGGCAAAATAGGACACACCATATACAGGAAACCAACACACACGAATCGTTACCTGAACGCCCAGTCACATCACCATCCATCACAACTTCAAGCCGTGATAAAAACACTCATGACCAGATCAGACCATCGACATATACATATGGACTGCGCGTGGCAATGATAAGCGTGGCTAGTGCAGGCGAGAGAGGGAGAGAACGAAAATGCCGGCTCGGGACGTGAACATACTAGCTACAGTACGCAGCGGCCAATGGGAACGCGATAGAGCCGTCCTCTTCGTTTTCCCTCTCTCTCTCCTGAACTAGCCGCGCTTATCATTGCCACGCAGTCCATGTGTGTATGTCGATAGATCAGACCGACTTACCGACAATGACCACAAAAAACAAGATATGCAGACAATACAAATCACGCTACAGCAAAATAGGTTTTCAGAAGACAATATCAGACAAGCACTAGGGCCCCGACGACAGATAGATCGAATCACAGAAGAAGAAAAAGAAAAACCTGTCGCCAAAGCTCATCTCCCATACGTCAAAGGTACTACAGAGAAGATCAGCAGAATCCTCAAAAAACACAACATTGAGACAAGTTCCAACAAGACAAGAAAGATTGGCCAAATACTGTGCCGAAACGTCGTCATATCAACGGTTTCTACCGAAACAGATCTATGACAACGCGGAGTATATCCCGGCAACCCAACACAGCATATATATATATATATATATATTTGTATGTTTTCTTGGTATATTGGTTCGTATATATACTGATAATGAAACAAAAATTCTGTTTTGACATTTCGACAATGTTTATTGCCTTTATCAAAATTGTTAATTCAATTAACAATTTTGATAAAGGCAATAAACATTGTCGAAACGTCGAAACAGAATTTTTATTTCATTATCAGTATATATACGAACCAATATACCAAGAAAACATACAAATACATGTATATATATATATATATATATATATATATATATATATATATATATAGATGGCAAATGCGACTTTGCCGAAACGTCGTGAAATTGGTCCTTTTGAGGACCGAAACCACACAACGCGGACCAATACCCGAGAATCCAGTTCTACACATTACGTCCGCGAGAACCTAAGAAGAAACATATATATATATATATATATATATATATATATATATATATATATATATATATATATATATATATATATATATATTCATGTATTCCTTACCAAGCTGAGCCATTGATAGCAACTCCTACACTCAGACCTGAGCCATTAAAACAAACCTGAGCCGTATATGTGGCTCAGGTTAGTTTTTGCATGATATTGGTGCACTGAATCTATTAAATCTGGTATGAGTCAAATACAGCTGTAGGTTCATTTACGATTTCAACTTATCAATGAAAATGAATCACAGATTTCTGATTGGATGGCCTTTAGGCGCCAAATTTCAGTGGCTCAAGTTGGTATGAAACATGTTAATTTTGGTTCATCGACTTCCCGTTATGGAGCTGTAGTTTCTCTCAATATATACAAGCACATATACAAGTAATACCATTACATACATTCAATCTTGAGCCGCCTCTATTTGGCAACATTGTTTTGTTTTTAGAATCGGATATTAGCTTAAAATTGTGGCTTTAGTGTGTGAATAAGTAGGTAATTATTATTACAATGTCAGAACGGACTAAACGAATTCTTGCCTTAGCTGAAACTGAGGGGAAGAAATTAAGAAGAGGGTAAGTTAATATTTTTTGAATTCAAGTTTAATGTAAACACTATGAGCGGTAGACCATATTAGAGAGGTTAAGATTAAGTTTTGGCGGCAGACTCGCACATGTCAATGGTAGCTAAATCGATAGAATAAAAATAAAATTGGTTGTTATTATGTTGTTGATGAAATACATTTTTATGTAGAACGTATACATTTATTAAGTCATTTTCTTATTCTCAACCGAACGATATTTTATATTCTAAATTTATTTCATAAGCGAGAAATATTCAACCTAAGCATGTCTGGTTAAATAATCGTATTCCGGACCAAAGAGTCAGTCCATGTAAGATTTTTATTGAGTTGCACCATAATAGTTTCAGCCAAAAATTTGGAAACAACTTTTATAACTTTTTAATATTGTAGATTGTTGTATTGTCCGTGTACTATACAAATTGGTAGAATTATGGTGAATATAAATTGTGGTATTATTTTCAACGCCCTTGTCAAATGCACGATTTTTGTCGGTCGATTCGTACGATTTATTTGGAAATGCTGATTTCTATTCCAAAATCTGGATTACCAATTCCAATATAGTAGGTTTATGATGATTTATGTATTCTCTTGAAAACACAATGACGATTTGCTGATAAAAAAGCTCAACACACAAACAGTTTCCTCTAAAAATAACGAGGGCAATTTCTCCATACCATTATTTTTAGACCTATCTGAGGCTTTTGATTGTGTTGTTTATCAAACTCTATTGCAAAAGTTATCCAAGTATGGTTTTGACAAACAGAGCATATTATTAATAGAATCCTAGCTAGAAGATCCCTATCAATCTGTTTTTTACAATAAAAAGTGTTCCGAAATTAATATAATAACCATAGGAGTTCCGCAGGGATCTATATTAGGACCAATACTTTTTCTAATATATGTAAACGATTTTCCATACTACATTTCGTTGGCGGAGTGTCTATTTTTTGCAGATGATAATGAACTTCAGGTAGAACACTGTAACCTACATGATGTACAACTAAAAAGTGAAATTGTTCTTTTCAAAGCATTGGAGTGGTACAATGCTAATTTACTATGTATGAATGAAAGTAAAAGTAATAGGATGTTACTTACACTAAGAAGGGATGAAATGATCTTGAATGAATATTCGGGTCCTGTAAGATTTCTGGGCGTTCTCATTGACAGGAATCTAACTTGGAATCTACACGTTGAACACATTGCTCTCAAACTAAGTAGAAATATTTTTGTTCTTTGAAGCCTCTCTCAAACTATTTCCAAATAAATCCTACGAACGACTTACTTTGCGCTATGTGAGTCACATATGAAATATGCTATATTAGCTTGGGGTCACTGTTCAGGTGGGGATATCATTTGCAGGTTGCAGCGGAGAGCAATCATAGCATCATATATGGATTGGGATATAGAGAAAATTGTAAAAAAAGTTATTCTGAATCGGGTATTCTCACTTTCCCATCTCTATTCATTTTTTTGAATGCTTATGTTACGCTTTTAAGCAGCTTAGGAATGTTACCTTGAACAGGGACATTCACGAATATCAAACACGACAGTCTGGAGGAATCCCAAGACAGTCCAAACTATTTATGTTTCAAATTTTTAAATAAGCTGCCTCTACATATCAAAGCCCTACCATATAGATTTTTCAGAGATAAATTTAAAAAATACTTTATTGAAAAATCTTTTTTAATATACAAATAGTGATTCAAATCCTCCCAACAAATGTTTCTTAAATCATAAATAGGTACGTGATTTTGTTTTATAATTTTACATTTTAATTTACATGTAATTAGTGTTTAATATGTAGTTTTTATAACACAATTATTTTAAAGTATCTGTTTCATAGTTCTAACAATATTTTCTTGTATTTATGTCTTAAATTTCATTCCTTGTTGTGTGACTTGTGCAAATACCATTGTATATTAGCATGAATAAATTACTTACTTACTTACTTACTTACTTACATATATCGAGAAATTTCAGGTGGAGCTTCCAAAAAGGTTGTCTCACATAGATTTACCCATAATATAGGGTTTTTGTTAATTGATGTTCATAGATCGCTCAATTTCGTAGTATAAGTAACGACAAATGAAGTTAAATGGAAGCGAGTAGGTTTTCACATTTTATTATGCCTTTATTTTACGTAATACCCACCATTTCTGAGTAAATGTTAAAATCATCTTAAATAAACGGTACGAACTGTTCCTCCTTATATAAGATTTATATGTTTAAATTAGTGTTTCAAATTCTAAGACAGAATTTTGCATTGACTCTTAGGTACTCCACAAAGTGATAACAAACATACGGTGGAGGACGACGAGAAGAATAATTTGGGTTTATGGGAATACTATGATCCTATATCAAATTGGGTAATTGAAGTAGACCCGGAGGTATTAAAAAGGCAATATGATGACATTGAAAATATCTATAGTTCAGATATGAACTACGTGAAATGTAACTTGAAATCATCCACTTTGCCTTCTTCAAATGAAGAGAAAAAATCTAGAGACAATGATCTTCCGATAGGAACTAACAACTCTCTAGATTTTGGAGAGGGAGTGAAAAATTATGTTGAATCATCACAGTTAATAACTAATGATCGAGAAGAAAAAACTGATCCAATTCATAATGACAGAAAGGTCAAAATTTTATCACATTGGTTATTGAAAAATACCGAAACCAAATCTATTAACCTTTTTGATAAACATATAATAAACACAAACAAACGAGATTATATTGATCTCAATACATTTGAAAATTATGTGAATACTACTGAAAATACGACAAGAATAGCAGGAATTTCGAATTATGCAGTACCGTTAATCGTCATTCCTCCTAAAGAAGCAGTAGAAGATTCACCTTTGCCAGATCACCTCCCTTTTATACTGGAAGATGTTCCTCAAGTCTTAGAAACAGCAGCAAAAAATAGTATGGATGATGACCCCAAACCTGATGGTTGCCCTCCCAATATAATAATTAACAAAAACGAACTATATTATGTTACTCGCGATGTATTTGACAATTATGTGTATGTTGATACTATTGAAAATAAATCGACAAAAATAACCGGGACTTCGAACTATGCAAAACCATCATATGTGATTCAACAATCTGAAGAAGCTGGAGACCATTTATCTTCGCTAAATAAACTCTCACTCACAATGGAAGACGCTCCTCAAGTCTCCAAATACAATAATAATAATAATATGAATACAGAAGAGTTTCTTGAACATAGTGTCATAAACACAACGAGTGAATCTGCCCAATGTGAAGACAACAAGTTCGATACATTTTACTATAGTTCGAGTGATACTAGTGATGAGGTACGTACCTGATTCACACTTATTTCATATGCGCATATCTATTCATAAGGCATACATGATCATGCATACATTCAAATAATCAATCATGACTGTAATGGAAAATAAATGGCGAATGATATTTATTCGGTGATTTATGCTATGAAAATTCTAGAAATCCAGTTTTTTAACTATCAAATAAGGGATTTATTCAATGAAAACTAATAAGTTTTAAATAATTTGAGCCTGTGCTGTGTTTGTACACACCAATCTCAGAGCATGTAAGCATTTATAAATTGAGACTAGACCTCAAAATAAGTCACTTGACCAACAAAGCGTTTTGGAGCGCAATGAAAAAAATTCATCAGAAATATTTGTTTTTTAGCAGAATAGAGCAATATTTAAGAAAAAATAATTTGTTAATAATAGGTATACCTACCAAAATAAAATTTACAACGTTGTGTAAATACAAATGTATGCGCAAATATTCATACATATTTATTCAGGAATACACCGAAGAAAAAATCAGTGATACGGAAAGCATAAATACACCAAAAACTCGTGAACCATTTCTTCAAAGCCAGAAAGAAAACAATAGGAAAAGACGAAATCTTGCATAACAAATTCTCGAAAAAATGTACTTCGCAGTATGTGAAATTGACTCAATAGACCTAATAACCACCCATAATAATCAAATAACCTATTCTCAATGAACATAATGGTTAAGACACAAAAACTAGCTCAAAATCGAATTACATTTGAATATAACTAAAACTGCAAATTATTCGTGTGCCTTTTCCAGAATTTTTAAAGAAAAACGTTAATAGACTGTTTTTAAGGTACTGTTGGTTCTGTTGACTACTCAGTTTTCGAAATAGCAAATTCTCGTTAAGCTGGAGTATTCAATTTTTCATAATTTTTCTGACATATGGTTGACTTTAGAAAAATATGGCACACAAGTTTTTAATCTGTTTCTATACTTTTTATTTCTTCGGAATATTTCCGAAAGACACATAATCAATTCCGCTCTCACGTACGCTAAATCACATGAATACGCTAATATTACATGAATACCTATGTAATATTATTATATTAAACATGTATAGATGAGCAAACTATATGAAATTGTTGTTGATATTCAGGCAGCAGCAATAAATTATGAAAATGAGTTAGGGATGTGTCAGGACGTATCAGGAGAAATGGTGGATCCTACTGACGAGACAATGTTCAAAGAGGTAAATATATGCTTCCAATTTCAGTAGGTTCTGGATTTGACTTTAATATGTGATATTTTTTTCCTACATTCCCCTATCTAATACAGTTGGGGTATTACTTTTTTACATCCCCAGGAATACAAGTAGCCTTCATTTTCAGTTTCTCATTTGCTCCCTAGCAAACTTCGAATAAAAATTTAATCCCATTTCGAAAACTTGTTGTTCACTCATCGTTTCACTGTTATTCTAAACTTCTTTTGGTCCTTCCTTAGTAAGATTAATCACAAATTATGTTCTATTTCAAATCATTTTGCTTAGACAATATTATGTGAATAGGAATACAAAGTAGAATCAAACTTAATGTCACTGTCTTGGACGATTCTCAACTCTCTGTCAATTGTCTGACCTCTAACAATTCTATTTAGGTAGAATCCTCAGAAATGTGTTCCGCGACTACAAGAAATAGCGTATTGTATACTCTAATGATTTATCTTCACTCTTGGGATCAAAATTCACACTTCAGTCCTTTTATATATAATATACTATTAGTACATTTTTGATATTCGTACATTTCAAATACCGGAGACGTAACCTTCTCATTTACGATCTAAGTTTTGGTATCGGTTGAGTCGAATCACTCACCTTAGTCTTATCTTGATAATTTCGTCTTTAGCGAGATCGTACAGTGGGACGCTCATTGTAGCTCTTTCCATTGCCATAATTAGCAACAATTATAATAAGCCAATACCCAAATATTCAGATTTTATAAATCTCCTGTATACCCATGTTCCTAGAATGTACTGATGTACTGAACCTTATGTTCCAGGTTTGCAGTGAGATTTCGAGCAAAATCATTGAAACAAAACAATCATCACAGACAACCGAAAAAGAGGTTTAAAATATATTTTCCAAAAATTATTTGAATTATTTGATGTTATAATTTTTACAGGGTGGCGTGGAGTGCACAAGAAAGAAACATTATAAAGATAAAAAAACATTCTGTTATTATTGCGAGAAAGATGTTTCCCATTTTCCAAGACACCTTGCCACATGGCATCAAGATGAGATTGAAGTACAACGTTTGCTCTCATATAAATGTAAGTCTAAAGAAAGAAGAAATGAAGTGAGTGCTTTAGCAAAGAGAGGAAATTATCTTAGAAATAGAGGAAGTATACAGCTCAGACCAGTCAGGAGGGTAGAATCTGTTGGTCTCTCATCTACAGATGATTTTCTTCCTTGTCCACATTGCCTGGGCTTTTACAAGAAGAAAAGTTTATATAGACACACCAAACGATGCAATAGACGAGCAGAATCAGTTAATGTGAAGAGGCAAAGTGCGCAAAGTGATGGACAAACTGCTCTGCTTATGCTATTCAAACATGATGAATTATTGAAAAAAGAGCTATTTCCACGTATGAGGGCTGACGAAATTACTTTGGCAGCAAAAAAAGACACTTTGATTTGCAACTATGCGTACTCATATATGAAAGGCAGGCGGAGCAAAGGCAATCTAGACCTCGTAAGGCAGAATATGAGAAGATTGGCCAGATTATTGCAATATGCTAAAGAAGAGAACAAAGATATACATGGATTGATAGATTTACTGCGTCCAACATTTTTGCAAACTATTGTTAATGCGGTGAATAAAATAGGAAAATATAATAGTGAAACTGACATATATGAGTCTCCCACTGTCGCCATAAATTTTGGAACGTTAATTAAAAGATGTTGTGATTTAGCATACATACAGCTACTCCAAAAGCCCAATACAGAGAGTCAGAGGAAAGAACTCAAAACATTGAAGACTCTTGTTGAGTCACAATGGGCCAATGAAGTGTCAGCTCAAGCATCTACAAACTTGAATGCAAAAAAATGGAATAAAGAAGAATTACTTCCTCTTACATCTGATCTCAAGAAACTTAAAGATTACTTAGAAAAAATTTCCCAGAAAATGGTTGAAGATTTGCATTTGAACGAAAAAAATCGAGTTGCTTACAATACGCTAAAAGAAGTAACTTATGCCCAAATTATATTATTGAATAGAAGAAGGCCGGCTGAAGTATCGCAGATGAAAGTAGAAGCATATAAGTCAATCAACCTACATAGTAGAGAGAGTGAATTTGACAGTTGCCTTACCGAAACAGAGAAAATTCTTCTCAGTTCATGCAGTCGGATTGTGATCAGGGGTAAAAGAGGGAGAGGAGTGCCTATTCTCTTACTTTCATCAAAAATGAGGGAACACTTCGACTACTTGTTGGAAATAAGAGACAACTTTGTAGAAAACAATGATTACATCTTTCACACTGATGGAAAATCATTTATAGATGGAACGAAAGTTTTATACAAATATGCAGAGAAGTGTGGTGCCAAGAACCCGAAGAGTATCAGTGCTACTAGGTTACGGAAACATTTGGCCACTGTTAGTCAGTTACTCCAATTTTCGAAAAATGACTTGGAACAACTTTCGAAGTTCATGGGGCATACCCTTAAAACTCATTGTGAGTTTTATAGATTATCAGATAATATGTATCAAACCGCCAAAATATCCAAGCTTCTACTGCTTGCTACAGAAGGAGGGTTGGAAAAGTACAAGGGGATGCAGGTAGATGATATTGATATAGACTTAACTCCAATCACCGAGGAGTGTGACCTGGAGGACAAAATTTCTTGTGAAGTTAATGACGTTAATGATTATTTTAACGGAGATCTCCATAAAGAACCACTAACTTACTCGCCACCGACTGATTTACAAAATTTGGATAGAGTTAAAGAACAGCGGAAGTCTGAGAAAAGAATCGTTGCTCCAAAACAGTCATGGTCCCTTGAGCAAAAGAAAATAATTTCCATATATTTTAAGAAACACATCGAAACCAAGCGAGCTCCTAAGCAAATCGAAGTTCAACAATTCGTGGAAGAATATCCTGGAAAATTTGAAAACAGAAAATGGACATCTATAAAAGCAGTTGTTTACAATCTGTATACTGGTAATTTATCGGTTCCCATCTGATGATATTCTTCTTGAGATTTTGGTAGGTGTCTTATTCCTGTGAATTATCACGTTTTAATTTTTTTTAGATTGTTGACTGGTAGATTTATTGAATATTTTGATTGAATTCTTGTTGATTGAAGGAATTGAAATGACACAAATGGTTTCTTTACAAAATATTTACCAATCAATGTACTGACGAATTATCAATAAATGAGTTTTACATAATTGCTTATTGTATCACTTGACCCTACCTCAATAACGAAATTGAAACTACCTAAAACTTGCCCGGCTATATCGAATGCGAAATTTCCTGAGAATAAATTCTAAACCAAACATGAAGTTTATAATTTTTAAATTATTCTTCATTATTCCAAAATTTATGAACTATTTTAATATTTACAATCACTTCAGAAAATTGAATCAGCTATTTTTTGTGATCTCTTACATGATAAAACTGCCATATTATTATAAAGGTAATAAAGGAAATTTAGTGTCTGAGACTCGATTATGGATCACCTGTACATTCATATTTTTCATTCCAATAAATAACAATGAAATGCACTATAATCTACAATATTCCGGCCATACATAGAAGCTAGTCCCTGTAATCACTTATATGCTAAAATTGGCAACGCCGCATGGCTCAGAATTTTACCTACAAGTCCATAAATTTGTATATTTTGGGTCGGGTTGGATAGAAACTACTGCGTGGGTCAGGATGGTATGAAACATATGCATATATACTGAGATTACATTAATGTTACAAAATTGTAATGAAGGAGAAATGTAAGTTGTATAATACGAGGAAAAGTATCAATTAGGTCCATAAATAAAATGTATTTTGTTTAACCAGTTATACTCTCGAAAACTACTAATGGTTCAGGTTTGTATGAATTGTGGTTTGGCTCATGTACGATAGGAAGATCTATATATATATATATATATATATATATATATATATATATATATATATATATATATATATAGGAAACGAAAAATTGCAGATCTTCTGGAATTATCCGTTTCCGACCTTCAGGTCCATATTATCAAATAGGCCTGACGTTGTCCTCCTCGATAAACTAATCAAGACTATGTATGTCATCGAATTCTCCGCTCCGGCAGAGAAGAACATAGTCTTGAAAGAGGAGGAAAAATGGACAAAATATCAAGATCTCCTGTTCGAGCTCCGCACGCTATACCCAGGCCACAAGGTCGTATTAGTGGTTCTGATCATCAATGTTTTGGGCGGAATTCGGTCTTCGCTGCGTTCAAACTTGAAGATCATTCCGGCCTGTAGGAACTCGGCGCAGATCTTGATAGACCGGATGCAAAAGGCAGTCATTCTGGGTTCAATTAGAATACTTAGGGCACACGATTTAGGAACCTGAAGCTACTTACCGACCGGTGGGGAGGAGTAGCTTCGGGTAAGCGCCTTTTAGGTTTTTTTCTGGCGCAACTGCTGCGATGTCGTCGGAGCTCGCAGCAGCCCCGACCAGGTTTGAATGTATATATATATATATGTATATATATATATATATATATATATATATATATATACATTCAAACCTATATATATATATATATATATATACATTCAAACCTATATATATATATATATACATTCAAACCTGGTCGGGGCTGCTGCGAGCTCCGACGACATCGCAGCAGTCGCGCCAGAAAAAAACCTAAAAGGCGCTTACCCGAAGCTACTCCTCCCCACCGGTCGGTAAGTATATATATATATATATATATATATATATATATATATAAACAAGTTTAAAGTTTCTTTGCCCTGGACTAGAAATCCAGAAATGTGGGTTCGAATCCCGCCTATGGTTCAATCTTTTACGTTTATTCATCTTTATAATCCTATGTTAAATTATCTAAGTTATCTTCATAATTCAGAAAATTTAATTCTATATCTCTTAAGTTATATATATATATATATATATTATGTATTTTGGGTCGTCGACATATACTAAAAAAAAGGTAAAATTATTTTTTACGTTTCGATGATGTTCATTATAAAAATTATGAATTAGTTATTCTATGATAAACACTCCACATCTATCATGAACAACTGATCAAGTTCGAGATAATTCTATGGAATTTAACCTCAAAATTGTTACTTATATTGTCATAGTTATATAATACGTTATCTTTTTTCAGGTATAATTTTGAATAGACAAGTGGAAAGTGGTACTTGAAACTAATGGAATTTTGTTAAGTTTGAATTAATTAATTTTTTGATTGATATTAATAAAAAATGAACCATAGGCGGGATTCGAACGCTCATTTCTGGATTTCTAGTCCAGTCTATTGTTTATCAATTACACCTCTTTGGTCCTGTTAGATTTTTATATTTTTGTGAATATAAACTATTTTTGTAAATATAAACCTCTGAAAGGATAGTAGATCATTGATGAACACAATGCGATCCGATGCCTCACCATAGATCAACTATTCACGCACATTCATCTGAAGTTCAGTCGTTTTTTGCAGTGAGGATTGTAGGGTGAAATACTGCTATGGTTGGCAGTTACTTGACAGTTCTTATTCAAATGAGAGCATCCCGGTTCTTATATATTTCAATAGAAATGACTGAGAATTATTCTTGTTATGTATAAACAAGTTCAGAGTTTCTTTGCCCAATTGGCCACAATTTCGTGTACGGAACTTGAGAGATATAGAATTAAATTTCCTGAATTATGAAGATAACTTAGATAATTTAACACAGAATTATAAAGATGAATAAACGTAGAAGATTGAACCATGGGCGGGAATCAAAGCCACATTACTGAATTTCTAGTTCAGGGTGTTTCCCAATTACACCACTTCGATCCCGTTGAATTTATATATTTTTGTAGATATAAACCTCCCAGAGGATAGTAGTTCATTGATGAACAAAATGTGATTCGATGCTCTACCATATATCAACTATTCACGCACATTCATCTAAAGTTCAGTCGTTTTTGAAGTAAGGATTGTAGATTGTAGTAGTGTCACGGTTGGCAATTACTCGACAGTTCTCACTCAATGCCAACATCCTTGTTCTTGTATATTCCAATATAACTGACTGAGAAATGTTCTGGTTAAGTATAAACAAGTTTAAATTAACTTTGCCTGATTGGCCACAATTCCGTATATGTAACTTGAGAGACATAGAATTAAATTTTCTGAATTATGGAAATAACTCAGATAATTTAACATAGGATTATGAAGATGAATGAACGTAAAAGATTGAACCATAGGCGGGATTCGAACCCACATTACTGAATTTCCAGTGCAGGGTGTTTTCCAATTACACCACTCCGGTCCCGTTTGATTTTTATATTCTTGTAAATATAAACCTCTGAAAGGATAGTAGATCATTGATGAACACAATGCTTTTCGATGCCCCACCATAGATCAACTATTCACGCATATTCATCTGAAGTTCAGTAGTTTTGAAGTAAGGATTGTAGGTTGAAGTACTGCTGTGGTTGGCAAAACTACTGAACTTTAGATGAATATGCGTGAATAGTTGATCTATGGTAGGGCATCGAAAAGCATTGTGTTCATCAATGATCTACTATCCTCTCAGAGGTTTATATTTACAAGAATATAAAAATCTAACGGGACCGGAGTGATGTAATTGGAAAACACCCTGGACTGAAAATTCAGTAATGTGGGTTTGAATCCCGTCTATGGTTCAATCTTTTACGTTCATTCATCTTCATAATCCTATGTTAAATTATCTGAGTTATTTCCATAATTCATAAAATTTAATTCTGTCTCTTGAGTTACATATACGGCCAATCAGGCAAAGTTAATTTAAACTTGTTTATACTCAACCAGAACATTTCTCAGTCAGTTATATTGGAATATACAAGAACCAGGATGTTGGCATTGAGTAAGAACTGTCGAGTAATTGCCAACCGTGACACTACTACAATCTACAATCCTTACTTCAAAAACGACTGAACTTTAGATGAATGTGCGTGAATAGTTGGTCTATGGTAGAGCATCGAATCACATTTTGTTCATCAATGAACTACTATCCTCTGAGAGGTTTATATTTACAAAAATATAAAAATTAAACGGGATCGAAGTGGTGTAATTGGGAAACACCCTCGACTAGAAATTCAGTAATGTGGCTTTGATTCCCGCCCATGGTTCAATCTTCTACGTTTATTCATCTTTATAATTCCATGTTAAATTATCTAAGTTATCTTCATAATTCAGAAAATTTAATTCTATATCTCTCAAGTTCCATACACGAAATTGTGGCCAATTGGGCAAAGAAACTTCAAACTTGTTTATACATAACAAGAATAATTCTCAGTCATTTCTATTGAAATATATAAGAACCGGGATGCTGTCATTTAAATAAGAACTGTCAAGTAACTGCCAACCATAGCAGTGCTTCACCCTACAATCCTCACTTCAAAAAACGACTGAACCTTAGATGAATGTGCGTGAATAGTTGATCTATGGTATAGAAACATCTATAGGCGATAACGCACAGGAAATCCTGCAAGAATTACCGGGGGAAATTATGACGGTAACAACAAACACAAAGATCGGAAACGGCCTTAAACATCTGAAGTCTCAATCAAGGCATATTCACTATGCCTTCTTGGATAACGGGAAACAAAACGAATTGCCAACACGAGGCATTCTTTACATGGCTCTTAAAAAGATAAAAGAGTTCTCGATCTCGCAAGAGAGAAACTCAATTGCCATACCGAGCATGAGCAATTTTGGAAAAGATTTCGTTAGGAAAATAACAGAATATTTATTCAGAGACTCAGGAATTACCCTAGAAATATATGGAACAAGAAAGAAGAAATCTATCTCGTATGCTGAGAAAGTGGGCAAACAGAGTCCCAAAACTGTGGATAAGACAGCCCAACCAATAAAGAAGAGGCAGCACAAGACGGATGCTATAATCATCAAGGCAAATGGTGTCTTGTATAAAGACCTAGTAGACAGGGTTAAAAAGAAATTAACCCCTCTTCCTTAAATGTGCAAATATCATCGATGCACAGAACTAAAGATGGAAATATGCCACTCCAAGTAGCTAATGGCAAAGACAAAGCCAAAATCCTCAGCGAGGAAATCAAAAAAAATGTAGTGGTCACCATGCAGCCAGGATTTACAAAGACAGAATGGTGGTCCACCTTGAGAGACTAGAGATTACCACTACGAAAAAGGACATAGCTGGGGAACTCAGTGAAATCCTATCTGCCCCGGTCTTGGAAAAAGACATCACATCTCTGAGACCAGCATTTGGGAAAAGACAAAACGCCACTCTGGTCCTTGAAAAAGAGGTAAGAAAGAAGCTAGTAGACTTGAAAACGGTCTATGCAGAATGGTCTCGGTGCTATGTCGAAGAAAGGGTTGAAAGATCGGAAAGTCTAGTATGTAAAAAGTGCTACGAAGCAGACTGCAAGGGCCAGAACAGAAATGAGCAGTGTAGAAACTGCACCAAAGAAGGACACACGGCTTGATTCTGTCCAAACTACGCCTTCTGCTTTAACTGCAAGATAGAGGGTCACAACGCGTTCAAAAGGAAATGTGGAGCTAAGAAGCCAAACCTTTCACGCATGATAATCGATGAAAGTCCTACAAATTAATTTAAATAGGTGTAAGGAAGCCCATGACTTGATTCAAGAATCCGCAAAGACATACAAGGCGGTATATTACTTGTAAGCGAACCGAACATCAGGATATCAAAGAATATCGGCTGGTATACGGAAAACCTATCTAACGCGGCAATCAAAGTAAATGACAACTCTCTAGAAATATATGACACAGGATCAGGGGACGGTTTCTCTTGGATCGAGACACTACAGTGTATACTTCACCCCGAATACTACCTTAAACAGTTTTGAGTTGTCTCTGCTGCATCTATCCAGGCACATCAGAATGAGTAACAAGGAAATACTTGTAGGGGGCGATTTTAACTCCTAATCGACCGATTGGGGATCCCCGAAAACAGACGCCAGAGGGCAGTTGGTTGTCGAATGGATGGGGCAGTGCGACCTGCTGCTGTTGAACAGGGGTACAAGGTCAACCTTCGAAAGACACAACTCAGAGTCAATAATAGATTTAACTTTTGCATCTCCAAACTTGGCTACCGTGATCACGAACCGGTCATTGCTAGAAGTCGAAACTTTGAGCGATCACAAAGCTATATACTTTGAACTAAACTCTCAAATGCCCCTAGCAAGCCCATCGAAAATGACAGGATGGAATATAAATAAATTAGATAAGACAAAGTTAATTTCTTCACTCGAGGTTTCGATTCCACTAGTGAAAAATGCAGATGAACTGTCAAACACCCTAACCAAGGCTTGCAACGTATCAATGCCAAGTAAATTCACTCCTAAGAAATTTAGGCCAGTTTACTGGTGGACGCAAAAAATTGCGGACGTCAGAAAATCGTGCATATCAAGCAGGAGACAAGTTTCGAGATGCAACAGATCCAACGTCGCCCAAGATATCAAAGACTTGGCCAGAGAGGCTTATAAATTATCTAAGAAAGCCCTGAGACTCGAGATAAATAAGTCGAAAAGAGCATGCTGGAAATCTTTATGCTCCGATATTGAGAATGATCCATGGGGAAATGCATATGGGATAGCTACGAGAAGATTACGTGGCTCCCCTCAAACACACAATATCACATTTAACATGGCTGAAGATATCATAGAGGTACTATTTCCAGTCCACGAAGGTTTCGACAGGAGAAACATCACCCCTACGACAATAAAGCCTTTCTCGAAGGTTGAACTTGAACTAGCTACAAGAAAACTGAGGAACAAGAGTGCAGCTGGACTGGATCGAATCCCAGTTGAGATAATAAAAATTGTCAACAGCGAATTCCCTACGGAAATCCTGAAGATAATGAATTCTGCAATCGAAACCGGGGAATTTCCAAACGCCTGGAAGAAGGCGAAGGTTATTCTCCTCAGAAAGTCAAATAAACCAGAGGATTCTCCAGCCTCGTACAGACCAATCTGCCTCTTGAACGTTTTAGGAAAAACACTGGAACACCTGATCCTAAACAGACTTCAAACACATCTGGAAAATAACAATATTCTATCAGACAGACAGTTCGGATTCCGTAAAGGAATGTTTACTCTAGACGCGATAAAGGCAATAATCAATACATTAACACCGGTATTCACGGGTCCTTGCAACCGAAGGAAAATAGGTTGCATAGTTACATTAGACATTCAGAATGCTTTTAACTCGGCATCGTGGGAAGAAATTCTAGACAAACTGGACGAGATAGAAATAGATTGTGACATAAAAAAGGTTTTAGGTAGTTATCTACAGAACAGAAAAATTGTGATTGACTTCGAGGGAATCTCTTCGGAAAAAGTCATAAACAGTGGTGTTCCTCAAGGATCAATTCTTGGACCGACATTGTGGAATATTCAATACAATGGTGTATTAGAGGTAGAGCTACCTGATGGGGTAAAGACGGCAGCATTCGCGGACGATCTAGCCGTAGTGGCGATCGCAAGAAACTACGAAGAACTGATGGAAAAAGTAGATGGAGCTATCAGAAACATCAATTTCTGGCTAGAAGACAAAGGCTTGTCTTTAGCGGCAAGCAAGACCGAGGCGGTGGTAACATCAACCAGAAGGGTTCTCCCACCAATAAACTTCAAAGTCAGAGAGGAAAATATTCTTCCTCAAAGGTCCATAAGATACTTGGGAGTTTGGCTAGACTCCAAAAACTCATACAAATTCCATATGAAGTATGCAGTGGATAAAACCTCTAAGATGGTTGCTGCTCTAAACAATCTTATGCCAAATGTTGGGGGACCAACCAGCAGTAAGAGAAAACTGATTAACTCAGTGGCTATATCTACGGCCCTATACGCAGCACCAATCTGGTTTCAGGCTACAAGGTTCAATTATATACGAAATAATTTGAATTCTCTGGGCAGAAGATTAAATCTAAGGACATGTAGTGCATATCGCACTACTTCCAGCGAAGCAGCCGAAGTGATAGCAGACTCACCCCCTTTACATCTAATAGCTCTGGAACGTAAAGAGACACATGAAGGTATTTCAAAAACGGAAGCAAGAAGAAACCTTATGCGTAGATGGCAAGAAAGATGGGATAACACCTTGAAAGCTCAACATACAAGAAATTTGATCCCCGATGTAGAAAGATGGACGAGTAGAAAACACGGTAATATCAACTACTATATCACACAAATGCTGACGGGACATGGGTGTTTTAGGAAATACCTATGCCGCTTCAAATTGATTGACAACAATAACTGCATCCACTGTGGGGAGGTAGATTCCCCTCACCACACATTCATTGAATGCCACAGATGGGAGACCGAACGGAGAAATATGAAAGATTTTCAACTTAACATAAGCAACATCAATGATATATTGAACAACATGCTTGAAGACAAAGGAAAGTGGGAAACCTATGAGAAATTCATCAGGCAGATCATTAGTACCAAGGAAGAAGAAGAACATGAGTGAAAGACAAGACATGAACGAAACTTTCGGGCGTAGTTCTAGCCAAAGAAGGGTAAGATCAGAAACAACAGGTAAAGCAAAGATCAAATGAACATCAAATAGACGCAGTCCATATCCTGAAGCAATGCGAGGAGCGGTCCCGGGATATGGATGAAGAATTGAGAGGTTTTAGCAGGTATGCTCATTAGTGAGTGAGTCCTGCACTACCGAATAGTGATAGATCCAAAGCTGTCGGTGTGCATCAAGCATTTCCTCTCATCAGAAAAAAAAAAAAAAAAAAAGTTGATCTATGGTAAGGCATCGAATCGCATTGTGTTCATCAATGATCTACTATCCTTTCAGAGGTTTATATTTACAAAAATAGTTTATATTTACAAAAATATAAAAATCTAACAGGACCAAAGAGGTGTAAATGATTAACACTAGACTGGACTAGAAATTCAGAAATGTGCGTTCGAATCCCGCCTATGGTTAATTTTTTATTAATTTCAATCAAAAAATTAATTAATTCAAACTTAACAAGAGTCCATTAGTTTCAAGTACCACTTTCCACATGTCTATTCAAAATAATACCTAAAAAAAGATAACGTACTATATAACTATGACAATATAAGTAACAATTTTGAGGTTAAATTCCATAGAATTATCTCGAACTTGATTAGTTGTTCATGATAGATGTGGAGTCCTTAGTATATGTCTACGACCCAAAATACCAAGAAAGCATATATATATATATATGTGTGTATATACATATATATATATATATATTTGTATTCTTTCTTGGTATATTGGTTCGTACATATACTGAAAATAAAATGAAATAAAAATGAAATATATATATATATATATATATATATATATATACATATATATATATATATATATATATATATATATATATATATATTTGTATGCTTTCTTTATTTTCAGTATATATACGAACCAATATACCAAGAAAGCATACAAATATTACAAATGGTTCAAGAATATCAATAAAAGAATATATATATATATATATATATATATATATATATAAATATATATATATATATATATATATATATATATATATATATATATATATATACATCCTACGGCGAGTAGGTCCTCCTCTCATTGAAAATTTGCATTGGGTAGGTCATCCGGTGTCATAGGTCCTCCGTATGCGGAGGAGCTATCACAACACGTGTTAAACGAAATACCTTAACGACTTCTATCATCTGTCAAAATTTCACAGGGATGACTTATGTCGACTTTTTGGATATTTTGTATATATATATATATATATATATATATATATATATATATATATATATATTTATATATATATATATATATATATATATATATATATATATATATATATATATATATATATATATATATATATATATGTAGAACTGGATTCTCGGGTATTGATCCGCGTTGTGTGGTTTCGGTCCTCAAAAGGACCAATTTCACGACGTTTCGGCAAAGTCGCA
Source organism: Endomychus coccineus (assembly GCA_958510875.1). Lineage (NCBI taxonomy): Eukaryota > Metazoa > Arthropoda > Insecta > Coleoptera > Endomychidae > Endomychus > Endomychus coccineus. The sequence continues at coordinate 85,408,420 of OY294069.1, read as the reverse complement.
TTTGCCATCTTCAGGTGATTCGACCGTAGAGTCTGGAAAATCTAGGCGAACTAGATTTTCCAGACTCTACGGTCGAATCACCTGAAGATGGCAAATGCGACTTTGCCGAAACGTCGTGAAATTGGTCCTTTTGAGGACCGAAACCACACAACGCGGATCAATACCCGAGAATCCAGTTCTACACATTACGTCCGCGAGAACCTAAGAAGAAATATATATATATATATATATATATATATATATATATATATATATATATATATATATATATATATATATATATATATATATATAGAAGATATAAAGTTCTTTTCAACCGTGCTGTATATAAATTATTCGATATTATTATCAGGTATGCGGTCAGAGGATGCTGAATTAATACTCAATTATTTTAAAATTCTCAATATTTCGTCATATATTCATGACTTCTTCAGGAGACACTACAATAAACATAAGAAAACAATTTAAAACTTAAGTAAGTCATTAACTAAAAACAAATTAAAATTACTTACAAAATATTAGAGGTCCATGTGATGGTTCAACATTTATGTTGATGTTGCATTATTATAGTCGTCAAAACTGTGGAAACAATCAGTTAGGCACGAATCAGTCGATGATTCAACAGAAAATGCAGAGCAAATGAAATTAACAGTGATAACACATCTGTGTGTCGTTTGTTATGGAGTTTTTTTATTTATTCATTCACTTTTTTGTTGATATCAACATAATCGAAACAAACTAATTGCCACAGTTGGGAGAAATTTGAATTGAACTATACAGAGGTTTCAAAAACATACATTTACAAAAACATTACATTTGTTTTAAAATATTACAATAAATATCACTCAGTTTGTTGGTATCTGTCTTTTTATTTATAACGTTTGTTGTTTTGTTTATGTGACACATCTCAAGAAATAACCTATTTTTATAATTGTTAACCTTTTCTAATATTTCAACAGTAGAAAAATCAAAATTATGACCTGTATTTAAGCAATGTTCAACCACAGCATATGTTTTTTTTCCTAAACGACCATCACTTTTGTGTTGAGTTAATAATAATAATAAATAAAAAAACTCCATAACAAACGACACACAGATGTGTTATCACTGTTAATTTCATTTGCTCTGCATTTTCTGTTGAATCATCGACTGATTCGTGCCTAACTGATTGTTTCCACAGTTTTGACGACTATAATAATGCAACATCAACATAAATGTTGAACCATCACATGGACCTCTAATATTTTGTAAGTAATTTTAATTTGTTTTTAGTTAATGACTTACTTAAGTTTTAAATTGTTTTCTTATGTTTATTGTAGTGTCTCCTGAAGAAGTCATGAATATATGACGAAATATTGAGAATTTTAAAATAATTGAGTATTAATTCAGCATCCTCTGACCGCATACCTGATAATAATATCGAATAATTTATATATATATATATATATATATAACTTAAGAGATATAAAATTAAATTTTCTGTATATATATATATATATACATTCCAGTCCAAGGTTCGTCAAATATCATTAATAAAAGGTACCAATTTGAAACCTTAGCCGAAAGTCAGAGGAGTCTAAAAAAAAATAAAGCTACAAAACTGAGCTATGACGGTTAGACATGTTTCCACCCAATATTGGTGATAGAAATTTCAGGATCTTATTATTTTTATCATAAGACACCATTTTTTACAGATCGCCAACCTCTGTCAAATTTTTATGAACCTGGTCAAATTTTTTCGTAGATTGACTTCACTATAGGTAATATCAATGAATAAGCCGATGATATATATACCTACCTTTGTCTCTATATCAATCAAGAGATCAATCGCTTAGTATTTCAATTTCATTAATTTGAATGTTGGAATAAAAATAGGATAAGAATCAAAAGAATTCAAATGAAATACTATAAAATATTGAAACTTGATAATGATTTACTGAGGAGAAGTTGTTCAAATTGTTGTCCATTCACTTGAAAGCACACTTCATACCTTCTGAGGATTTCATAGTGGACTCTTCTCAATTGCGCACGATTATCTCATACTTGATAGACCCAGTGATTTATATACTACTGTCTCAATTTGCACTTCATATGTTTTTAATAACCCCAGATGTGAGAATCGAGCCGAACAAGATTGATACATCCTTTTGTGGTCATGCAATTTCAAAAATATCACTTTGAAATAATCGGGAATTTTTAATTCCACGATAACAGCGCCATCTGTCATGAAGCGAAAAAAATTATGCATGTATTGTTAAAGAACCCAAATCTGATAAAAAACTATCCTCCATAAATAATTTGAATCTAGTTCTCACATGTGCTATGTTATCCACAGTAATAAATTTTTCTTGCATCTCAAATGTACCTATATTTGCAGCAACTTTCATTATCAACAATATCAAGAAACAATCAGATTTGTACCTGAGCCAAGATCGTGATTTTGTAGGTTGGTATATTCCTCTATTTCGTCCGCAAAAACCAATATAATTGTAACGTTTGCTGACTGTGTTTTTGAAGCGGGGTCACTCCTCTGAGCATCGGGTCAAAAACTCGTCAAACAGGATGGCACTTTCAACTATTCGCGAATAAGTATTGGATCATAATCACAATTCATAAATTAGTCCAGGAAGTATAATCTGATTTTTGCACATTTTCTTATTATATTGATCAACATATTTCGATAATAGTATTATGATCAGTAATAGCAATACTTTAATATCCCTTAAAACGTAACTCGGCATTCCACCATATTCAAATTCAATATAAATCTTTCAACAAAGAAGGAAAAATGTGAATATTTCTGGAGCAAAAAGCCTGCATTGCGATTACCGTGTATCTACCTACTATCTTTACTACAGTTACGTAAATGTGGCGCGCTAGTCAGCATTCAGATCGATGGGCAGGTTCTGGCAAGCCTCTCTTCGGCATTGCATCCGCAACAAATGAACTTTGACCTGCTAGTACGATCTCACTTCCACCCCTGACCTACTCATGTTCAGCACTCGGAAGGTCAGACGAAAAGTTTTCAAATTCTTATGATGAACTTGATGCAATAAACTCGTAACAGAACAGTTTAAAATTTCCCAATCATTCCCAAGTAGAACAGATAATTCCATATAAGCATTATAAACTCACTTCATTATAAATTTTCCGAATAACTCAAATTGATGAGCATATAAATTCTAGAATTCAGGTTGACCAGTAATATATTGTGTTCGAGCAATCAGACTTTGGAATGTCGATTGTTATCATGATTTATCATTTGGAAGCATACGGAAATGAAAAAATGTTGTTAGTTTGCTGCAATGTTTCTTATATAGGTTATTGGATATAGTTCATGATTTATATTGGACTTCGCAGATCTGAAATTGTTATCAGTTATCCCTGTTTTTGTAATTAAAAAATATAATAATGGAATAATAATGGAAATGTTGGTGCGATTGATCCATATTATGAATTATGTGAAATTTTATTTCAATCAATGAAGGAGTACCTACATGATTGAATATTTTCAACAAAGTGTCATTACATGATAATCTGTCACATCTGGTCCGAGGATCCTAGAATTATCTCCAACGCATTATGAGTTTTGTCCGTCATTGGTAGGTACGATGCAATGTACCTAGTGCTACCTTACATCAAAGTTGATAGGAGAAATGCAATTCTTCCGAACTAACCCTTCGCATGATATATTTTATAGTAATGATTTGTTGATCAGAAGGGCTGAGCAGAATCTCAATTACAATACGTATTTGAAGTAGATTTGTATTTTCTACTTCAAATATAAATTTTCCAAGTATCTTATAATCATAATTTCAAATACATGTTTGCAATGTAGGTAGTTATATTCCGAATACATTCTTGATATATGTTGTATTTCAAATACAACAAATTCAGAAACACATTTTAGGTTAACTCTATTCATAACAAATATGTCTGATACAATTTGTATTAGTATAAAAGGTACTGGTAGACATTATAATAACGAATCTGATGGATATTTATTAACAACAAAAAATAGAATAATGATTCTGCAGCAAAGAAGTTTGTATATTTGATAGTAGACATTTTATCCGATATCAAGCTAAAGAAGTTGTGCTAAAATTGAAGGTTGATTTAGAATCAGTTTGGCATTTTTATTTCAATTGATGTTAAGATTAATCAAATAGAAATAAAATTCAGCATTTATATTCTGATATAAAATCATGACAGCTTATAAACTAGTAGAAATTGTACTTTTTCCAAACATTTGTTTAATTTTATCAATACAGTAAATAAGAGAGCGAATGAACTCATTAATCGATACAAATTCAAATAAAAATTCCTATTTTTTCGCATCATAATTCCTATGTATCTTCTTCTATATATCAGGTAGTATGACAATTTTTATCTCAACATACATCAAATATCCAAGTAGATTTGGCATTACTTTGAACTCCACCTCCACTTGAGTTTTGGCACTGACCCCTGTTTTCTCTTAGGCTAATCCCCCACACACATTGTATTCTGCTTACACTTCGGTATCTTCTGAGTCGGTATACGGCCAGTTTTTGGCGTTAATAATACTATTATTAATGTAAAAGTAACTAATTTATGTTGCTCCAGTGATAAGAATCTGTTACACAATTAAAAATGGAACTCAAACAATAACTCAATGTGAGGTGCAGGTGTAAAGGTTGTATTAACCAAGAATGATGTGATGAGCCGTTGATTAATGTAAGCGATTGTATAGACGTTATTTTTCAGTAACTGAATGTCGCTTTAGTAATTTTCGTGACAGAGATAAGTTGTACCTACAAGTTTGATGAATATAGACCCCAAATCGTGCATTCAATAACTCGTGTTATGAAAAATATGTTTGACTCATGTGAAGGAAGTAAATTATTGAAAACATTATTTTGTTGGTCTTGTGTTCTTTCTCCGGAAGGTATTGAAACTACATGGTGAAATACGGTATATCTAGACATAAAAAAAGTATGTCTTTTTTAGAGAAACACAAGAGGAACAACGACCATATCACTCCAAATTATAAGTTCGTCATGTTGGGTAACAAATTATTGCCACAACAATTAGTCTGATGAAATTGCCATTTCACATCGTGATTTTGCTACTAGAGACAGATTTGGACGTTTTTGGTGCTAAAATGTTCGAGAAAGCGACCCGAAACAGAATACCCCATTTTGAACCCGCGCTTTTGTTATCCCTATTTGTTAATTATTAATTAAGCCCCTAATTAATTGTTGATTTGGACCGATAATTAACTAATGTATTTGACAACAAAATATGAAAGGAAATTGGCAGCAAAACGTAACTCGGGGGTTTTCGAGGTCGCTGACCACGAATCCGTTCCGAATAAGGAGACTTGAAAATTTAATCGAAAATAACAACCAAAATCTGCAAACGGTGCATCACTAGCGTAAAAAAAATCACTCGGGAGCTTTCAAGGTCGCTAATCACGATTATATTTTCAGAATCGGAAAATTCTACATATTTGGCTGGAAAGCTCGGCATTTTTATGAAAAATTTCTACAGAAATCTGCAAATGTTCCATCATGAGCGTAAAAGAATTCACTCAAAGGTTTTCGAGGTCGCTGATCACGATTCTGTTGTCATAATTGGAAATTTCTACATATTTGGCTCGATAACTCGGCATTTTCATGGAAAATTCCTACAAAAATTCGCAAATTCACGAAGGGTAGGGAAATTCCACTTTATTGACCGGAAAACACGACATTTTCATGGAAAATCACAACCAAATCGGTAAGTGGTGCATCACTAGCGTAAATAAATTCACTCGGAGGATTTCGATGTTTCTGTGAATAAATTCTTAAATTTTTTATAAAAAAGTGTCTGAATAAAATATAATATGTCTATATAGAACATAATTCTGTGAAAAAAATAATTTTGAAATAAATTATGAAATAAAACAAGAAAAAATTTAAATGATATATTGTTTTCTAAACTTTCCACTAAAATGTAAATTAGTGCTGTCAACCAAGTCGAATTTCCTGATTCTGGCAACTGAATCGGATCAGCAACCTCGAAAACCCAAGAGACATTTTTTTTGCGCTATTTATACAACATTTGCGAATTTTGGTTGAGATTTCCCATGAAAATTTCGAGTTTTCCGGTCAATATAGTAGAATTTCCCGATTCTCACAACGGTTCCGCGATCAGCGACCTCGGAAACCCAGAGTGATTTTTTTTACGCTAATGATGTACCGTTTGCCGATTTTGTTTGTAATTTTCCATGAAAATGTCGAGTTTTCCCAAATTTGCCGATTCTGACAACGGATTCGTGAGATCAGCGACCTCGAAAATCCTCCAGTGAATCTTTTTACGCTCGTGATGCACCGCTGGTAGATTTTGATTGTAATTTTGCATGAAATTGTCGAATTCTCCCGAATTTTCCGATTCTGACAACTAGTCCAGGCGCACGGTCAAAAAGTTGAGTTGAAAATTTGATACGGCTAATTTTGATGTACCTTCATGTTTTTTGGGTGCTGAATATGGAAAAATAGTTAAAAAATTCTATCGCTTCCCGAAAGATTATGACCATTTTTTGGACAGATTTTTTGATTTTGTACGTTTTTCCAATTAATTTGAAAACGGAGGCTTCAATCGAATATACATCAAAGTTGTTAATTATCAGAATACGCGTAGGATGAGCCCAAGTAGAAGTCATTTGGAGTTTATGGGCCTGAGAAAAGACACAATTTGTGATTTTTTTATGATTTTTTGAATTTTTTTTTTGAACCGAAAAAAAATTGTAAACATAATTGAAGGGGTTAGAAGCAAAAGGGTGCAAGTGACATACAAAAATCGAGTTAAGTGCAGAATTGGCAATGTGAAATGTGTATTTGGTTTGTGGTAAAGAGAGCCAAGTGATTTTTTGATGAACTAGCGCCATCTATTAACGGGGGAAAAACCTTTTTACATAAAAGCAAAAGTTCCTTCGAAGCAAAAGGATTCAACTGCACTTGATTCCTTTTGCCGCGAAGTAAACGAATAGTTTTAGTTGACCATTTTTCGGTTGTTTACTATCATGTTTTCCTAGTTTTTCATTTCACGGTTAGTTTTTCAATGGTTTTGGTATCAGAGTAGTATTTAAAATGAACCCCGATGAGCAGAAAGGTAAGTGGTGATTAACTATGCTCATAAATTCGATGCAGGCCGAAACAAGAACAAAAATATAGCGAAGCTATTAATGTTTTTAGTACAATGCTCAAGCGTGAAAACCATAGATCACAAATTTTTTTGAATCAGGACATTCCTCCTATAACGTGTACCTCGCGATTTTTCGGTAAGCTGCTTATTTCAAATCCACGGGAGCCAGATTTTCTAAAGGTTTACTCCTTTTAGAGGACTTCTGCTAGGGTCCTCTCCACAAGGCTTGTCACTATGCTATCTATAGATAGCCTTGTCCCGAAGGTAGCTACAGTGAAGTAAAACTAGGGCCCATTGGGCAGAAAATAGTTTCAAAATTGTAGGCTTTAATTACAATTGATACCTGGTTAAAACTTAGCTTGTTTGAAGATGGAGCAGAAATTACAAAATGAAACGGGGAATTCCAAATATTAAATATATAATAATTATAACAAGTACACTTTCAGAATAATCAATATAAATGCAATTGAACGGTATTATTCACAAAAATTCACCCAGACGGAAAATGTTATGAAGCTCAAACGGTATATGAAAACAGTTTCAACATATCTACTTTACGATATGTTCGGTATTCAAATTCACTTCAACGGTACGAAATCGGTTGATAAATGATTCACAATTATCAATTTGCGGAAAATATGAATCAAACAGATCTTAGCGTAATAAGCGGTATTATGTAAATTTTCAGATAGCAATATTACGTGAAATGTTCAAAACACACTACGATATATTAAACAGTTGAAATTCGTTCGGATCGGAAAATATTGACTTGCACCAGTTTTCCGATTGTACGATATCAGATTTTACGGTATTTTCGGATAATTAATGAGTGAGTTCATTCTGTCATATCACTCACCCTTTTATTAGCTATCCACGAAGTGCCCGGTAAGTGTATAATAGTGTTAGATTCCATACACTTGACAGATTCGGAATTTTAGACAATTAGGGACTATACTCCCGGTACAGGCACAGCGTGCACAAACCCTAACTATCGTATCTGCAATAACCCCCACATCCAAGGCCGAGGACTTATCATACGAATAAGGGATTATTACGATTCGCAATCACACAACCACCCCAGCTTATATTCCCGGTACAGGCACAGCGTGCACAAGCAGTTGGTGGTTTGGTCGTCTATGATATACTTATACTCCCGGTACAGGCACAGCGTGCACAAATATACCAAAGACGACCCTGTCGTTCAAACATACACACTCTGTTCCCACCATACAATTACTTGAATATTTCAATTCACGTGCAAATTCAAATCGTGCGTGGTCCAACCTATGACGAGATAAACTCAAATATAACAATTCAAATCACTGGAAGCTACGGAACTCAGATATCGTACAAACGTTGCCAATCACAAATTACGGAAACCAATATATCGTAATGCCCAAAAATATTAAATATTTGCTATCATTTACCTTATGTAACAATTCACTTAAGCGGAATACTATTGTTAATTCACAGTTTAAATCTGACTTGAACTCGGATAATAATCAATTCACTTCGATTCTTATATTAATCACACTCCAACGATACTGATTGAAAATCAAAATCACCAAAGAGCAACGGTACTGATTGAAAATCAAAATCACAAAAGAGGACGATCTTTTGTCTGTCACGGCTTTTATATGTTTTTCGAGGTTCTGGTCAAGTCTGCTCCACCAATTCCTTATTTTGTGCCGAGGGTTTTTTACTCATGTCTCGAACATTGAACAAGTGTTATCAGAGTTTTTTGGTTGTTCGCCCTTTTTATACATAAGGTTGTACAAAGTTAGATGCGTTAACTTGCCAGACCCCCGTTTTTGCAACATATTTTATCGGAATGAATGCAATTTTTAAACGGACATGAATTCGATTCATTTGTTTGAATAATTACACTTATTCAAAATTGCGGAAATTTAGAAAAGTGACAATCACGGAATACACATTCGGAGTTCACGCATATCTTTTGAAATAATGAACTGTTCGAACTGATATTACATGTAATGTCTGTATTTACTGCCTGATCTAAATTAAATGATATTCCAAAATTTCAATCTTCGTTACACTACATGTGATGTGATCGCTCATTTAGTCTCATTGAAAGACAAAAAAAAATGTGCATGTTTATATTGGTCAGATGTTATTCGAAGGTCGTCCAGAAACTTTCAGGTGGTTAATATGATAGCAACTGATTTTTTGAGATTTCAATTTTAACACTCCATTATGAAAGACCCTAAAAAGGACGTCGACAAAAAACCCTTGAAATGGCGTGATGTCACTTGCTTTCGACATGAAACAGGTATTTTTTTGTCATTTTTATTTAAACCAAGCATAAACATTACTTTTCCGTTCCTTCAATCTGAGACAACTCTCATTCTTCAAAAAGGAAGGCCGAATATAAAACTTTCTCATTTGAGTCAAGTACTTTATGAAAATAACTCCTCAAAGATTTCGAAAGAAAAATATGACAACTCGATTCAACTTTTACCTTCCACTCCACACATTCACCACGACTACTATAGATCTTTGGAGTATGGAACAAAAAATAAAAAAAAGCAGTACCAAAAAAAATACTAAAAATATTGAAGACACAGTAGAAAACTTCGAAGACATTAATGAAGAAATGGTGTCAGATTATGTTGAATAAGAATAGTTTTTCTTCAATATTTCCCTAATATTACTTGTACTCAGAGTTGTACTTTATTTTGGTTTAACAAGATATTATTATTAAAGAATGTTGAGATAAAAGTGATTTTTTGACTATTTTATTCGGTAGCAAAAGGAGTTCAGTGCGTTTTCTAAAAAAAAGGTTAATGTTTTGATGATGTAAATTTAATTTTTAAAACTTCCTTAAACCCGACCGAACTATAAAAATAAAGAATGGCATTTTTTGACCTAAATTGTATAATAAGCTTTAGACTTTGAACCCAGTTTTCTTCATTTTCAAATTTTATCACTTGCACCTTTTTGCTTCTAACCCCTTCAATTGATCTGGATGAGAAGTTGGCATTTTCGTTCCACTTTTCACTGGATTTTTTCTAATATCTTCGTTTTTGGCGCGAAAATTTGAATTTTCCGAAAGATCGTAAAATGCGATAGCGTGTTGATAAATGCATATTTTGACATAAATCAAAATGTGTATGTAGATTTTGACCAATACTATCTAAAAAAACCTTGATGACGTTTTGATAAAAATACCTAATTTTAACCCATCTTTCAAAAAAAATTATCTAGGAAAATTGGAAAAATTTTGAGGTTAGGAAATTTCGGAAGAAAAGGAATTTTGAGTGCTGATAGCCCTGGTTCATACGCGTATTTTGCGCACCTGCACATCTTTTTTGCTTCAGTCAAAGTCGAGATATCGATTGAAATGTGTTTCAACCCCTTCAAGGCCCAATTTTGGGTCTATCTTCAAAAACCAAGAACCAGTATAATCTAAATCCAAAAATGTAACCTAGCTATCATAGAAACAAATATAAGCCGAGTCATTGACTATTATATACGTCATCATCATAAGAAGATGACATAGAAGAATGAGATAGAGGAAATAATAATAATAGTAAAACACGAGGCGGCATGATGATGCGGCAGATGCTGTTTATAATACCATATCATCATGATTCTCAGCTATTATCGCATTCCCAACTTTCAAACGTACGCGTCATTTTGAATATTGTGGCTACTTCCACAGATTGTACATCAGAGATTGATGGTTAGGACGAAAATACCGAAATAAAACAAAATGAGGCAAAAAAACGTTAATGTCGTTAGTTTATTTGGGATAATCAAAAAGCTTGCAACATAATAGTTTTAGAATTTTTCCTTTCATGTGATAATGTAAAAAAGTATATTTATTAATGGATTATCATGTAGTATGGATTACTAAGTATGTATATGATATATATGCAGTTATTTTTTGAATAAACCAAAAAGGAAAATGAATGAAAAAATTAACAAATTCATATATAATATGTGTTGATTTATATAGATATATACATTTATCTTCTCAAACAACCTATCCTATATATATATAAAACCAATTATTAACATTTTTTATTTTTCATAATCATTTAGATTATAACACATAATAAAATCAATTATTGAGAAAAGTTGATAATTTTACTCGAAAAAATTTCCTGGGCAGTCCTGTTACCAGGTCCTTTACGTTTTTATGTATATAATCGATTAATAAACTTCTTATACAAGTTACTTATTCTTATTTCTGATAATGGTTCAAATTAAAACGTTGAAAACAAAAGAAATTCAAACTTGTATATTTAATAAATGTAATCTATTTTACCGACAACCGTTTTATTCGAAAAAATAGTACCGACGAGATTTTCTTTTGTCTTTGACTCGGTTTATATTTCATTCTATGATAGCTAGGAGGTCAAATTTTTGGATTTGGATAAAGACATCGCTTTAAGTTACACTGGTTCTTGTTTTTTGATGATAGACCCAAAATTGGGCCTTGGAGGGGCCCAACACACATTTTAATCGATATCTCGACTTTGACTCAAGCAAAAGAAATGTGAAGGTGCGCAAAATACGTGTATGAACCAGGGCTATCAGCACCTGAAATTTGTTTTTTTTTCTGAAATTTCTCAACCTCAAAATTTTTCCAATTTTCCGAGGTCATCTTTTTAGAAAGATGAGCTAAACATCGGCATTCATATCAAAATGTCATTGGAAAAATTTTTTAGATAGTATTGGTCAAGACCTACAAAATATGCGTATATCCCCAATACATGTAATCTACTTTACCGACGACCGTTTTATTTGAAAAAATAGTACAGGACGAGATTTTTTTCTATCTTTGACTCGGTTTATATTTTCTTCCATGATAGCTGGGAGGTTACATTTTCGGACTCAGATGGAAACATAGCTTTAGATTACACTGGTTTTTGATTATAGACCCAAAATTGGGCCTTGAAGAGGCCCAACACGTTTTAATATATATTTTGAATTTGACTTGTGCAAAAAAGATGTGCAGATACGCAAGCTACGCGTATGAACCAGGACTATCAACACCTAAAATTTGGTTTTTCCGAAATTTCCTAACCTCAAAATTTTTTCAATTTTCCGAGGTAATTTTTTTTGAAAGATGGGTTTAAACTCGGTATTTTTATCAAAATGTCATCAAGGTTTTTTTAGATAGTATTGGCAAAATCTACAATATGCATTTTGATTCAGGTCAAAATATACATTTTTCAGCACGCTATCGCATTTTTACGATTTTTCAGAAAATTCAAATTTTCTCGCCAAAAACAAAGATATTGAAAAAAAATCCAGTGAAAAGTAGAATAAAAATGCCAACTTTCCATCCACACCAATTATGCCTACTATTTTCTGTTAAAAAAAAAATATTTAGAAATCCATGTAAAAGTCACAAACTGGGCCTCATATCAGACCCATAACTTCCAAATAAGTTCGACTTGTTTCGACGCGTATTTTAATAACCTACAACTTTGAATGTACATTCGATTGAGGCCTTCGTTTTCAAATTAATCGAAAGAAAACGTCAAAAACCACAAAATCTGACCAAAAAAATGGCTATAAATTTTCGAGCGGCAGCGATAGAATTTTTTTACTATTTTTACCGTATTCAGCACTCCAAAAAACACAAAGAAACATCAAAACTAGCCGTATCAAGTTCTTCAGGATTTTCCGACAATTTTCGTAACCGTGCGCCTGGACTAAACGGATTCGTTATCAGCGACCTCGAAAACCCCCGAGTAACGATTTGCAGTTAATTTCCTTTCTCACTTTTTGTCTAATACATTAATTAATTATCGGTCCAAATCAACAATTAATTAGAGGCCTAATTGTTAATTAACAAATGGGATAACAAAAGCGCGTGTTCAGAATGGGGTATTCTAGTTTGGGACGTTTTCATGAACATTTTGACACCAAGAACGTCCAAATCGGTCAAAAGTAGCAAAATAGCTTAATTTCACTGAGGGTTCTTTTCACAGAACTAAATAGATAAGCTCACGACAAACTGAGATTGAAAACTTCATTAACAGAGTTCATAACAATTTTAATAAATTTGATGTTCTAATGATTTCGTGTACACAAGAGCGGCCATATCTGGCAAACTATGACAGTAATAATGATTCTTCTAATCGGAGTTACTTGAACAAATTTCAATTACTGAACGCGATATTTATTAACTTAAGTTTTAAGAGGAATATAACGATACTAGGTCTTATTTTGTCGGCTCTTCGAACCCTATATATAAAGACATGTTTTGTTTTGAATAAGAGAATTGACGAGGAAATTTTGGAACCTTCTTTCGTTTCATGTCAAGATGTCGGATCAAAGGACCATTATATGAACATCTCATCGACTGCCTGACGTTACAATATTTCAAACATCTCAGGAAACTACAATTAAGATCAGAAATAGTATTGAGTGAATCCCTATAATAATACCTATTTAAAATGTTGCCAGACAATTGTTTGGGAGCGCCAGTCGCCACTTCTCACGAAAGGAAATTATGATGATTAATAATCCGAGGATGATGGGAATGGTGATGATTTTGACAGGTTTTGAATTTCTCACGGAACAAGCAATTCAACGAAACCATTGAAATTAGGAATATGCGAAGACTAATGACGTCAATTCTTAATATTTGTAATCTGAAAGGAGTTACCAAATTTATACACTTCGATGAGCAGATATCGGTTTGATCCCTTGATCAAAAGATAATATAGAGAAAATCATCATTCGCGAAATCGTTAAAAAATATTCCCAACACAAATTCGTAGTATGCATATCTAAACTAAAATGATTAATTTGAAAATAAAGCATCTCATCTCGATGACTTTCGATTGGAAATAGCATTCACGTCATACTGCTAAAGCAAAATCTTCTACAATATCTTCACAAACAATGAAAAATCTTTCTTTATTTAAATTAAAGATGTTATGTATACGAATGTGACTGATAATGAGTTATACGAATCGAAATGTAGCTGTGCTGCAGGTGTGGGGATAATATCATATTCAGAATAATCATTAACGTAAGCGCGGTAATGAAAAATGTTTCATGATTCATAATAGAATACGGCATTATAAAATTTGGACAGTTCCATATATTCGCCATCATAGTTCATGAACTGCAGGTGAATTCGACAATTAAAACCAAAAGTATAATAAATCTGTAATCGTTTGAGGAAACAATCGGCTGGCGACAATGGTTCGTCCGATAAAATCTACTAGACCATATCATAAATATTAGGAATTTGAATGGAGAAACTTCTCATGTCATAAGAATAACGCCATATATCTGTCTCAGTGGAAGCCATTAAATAAGATATGAGTTAGTTACGAGATCAATCTATAAACTGCCATGTAGTATCTATGTCACATAGCTTCCATTGAGCTATCAACCAATCAATAAACGAAAAGTATAGGAATTGATACGCAGGAAACCTTACTCCAATTTCAAAATGTCAGCCATTTTATAGGATTCATGGGTAGATAGTGCCCTTGAAAAATAAATTAGAACTTCATACACTGGCGCAGGCGTAATCGTAAATGTCCTATGTTCATGTCACTATCTTTGTTGATAATAAGGAATCCGTATTTATGTTCCCAGCATAAGGTAAAAATCTCTTAGAATTTTTCAAATTGCATATCACTATCAATATGATCATTATTCCGACTTGTTTCGAAACGATTAGAACATTTATATTATATCGAAATTATATTTTGACAAAGATAGAATCTGTCATAGAGTTGTATCTCCCTTTTGATAGATGAGGAAGAATTTTCTTTTGCTCCTCACCGATCACATCATTGAAAACTATTACCGTAGTGTAGTGATAATTTAACTATGACACAATGACTCAAAGTGTATGGAAAATAACGAAGCCCTTCAATTTTGTTCAACGTTTCCTTCAGTAACTGGTATTTTAGTTGATGTAAGTAACAATATTGATAACATTTGATTTGTTTTACCACAATCACTTAACCGAAGATTATTGTTCCTAAAGTATTTGACAGCAACGATAGCACTATAACGATAGCAGCAGAGCGGCAGCTAAGGAAAACAGTTGAAAATTGGGATATAACTTATGTCTGACTTGTGGGTATACCTTTGGTGTTATACACTAACCGAAGAACTTGTGAATATTGTTTGTAATCATATTGAAAATACGTTGGGTACAGGAGAGCTACAGAAAGTTGGTTGGTTGTGATAAAATTAAAATTAGAATCTAATTTTATTTTGTTTTCTAGCTACTACAACATAGAAAAATTAGTCTACTTTCATAAAAAATATAAATATTGATAAGATATAATAATAAGAAGCAGCACAGATAAAATTGGTAAGTCCATTAAATACAGAAATTTCGAAATATTCTTTCATTTCATGGCAAGTTGTCGAAACGACGGACATTAGTTGAAATCGCAGTTGCCGGGCGATATGATGATTGAAACATCCGAGTAAGTATTATTTAGGAATGAAAATATTGTCAATTGATCTGTAAAAAAAATTAGGTTCCTCTTGAATTCGCTATTTAATTCAGATTAATAATGTAGTATCACAATATTTTAGTCACCAAACTCCACCGAATGTTAATATGATAGTTAGAAACAGTTTATTCGTTGATTCATATGATTCTGCTTCAGATGTGCCTCAATATTCGATACCCATTCATTGTGATACAAAGTTTATTAGAACTAGGTTCAATTAATGATTAGGTCGGTAAACTTAAAGGTAGTGCTAACAGCGGTAACGAATCCAACCGGTATAATTTATTGAATCCGTCACAAGTGTGTTGCTATTTAATACCCTGGAAGTGTATGTTATAACTAACATTCTCAACATATTGCGGCTATCTGGGTTGAAAAATGGCTGTAGCAAGCGATGATAATGCGCCCCTGTTCGAATGTATAAAATTAGGTGTAGCTTTACCGACTTGATTTTGTTTGTACATATTGCTTTTTTCTTTATAATCTTCATTAATTTGTTGGAATATGAATGGAGAAAGTGAAAGGTGTGCAAAGAAAACTTTCCATTTAAAATCGTTTAAAAAATTAGTTATCTGATCAAATTCAAGATATTTTCATTTGAATCAAATATACAGAGTATGCCGTTATTTATGGAACACAATATCGGCCAAATGATCACTCCGACTATATTTGAACAGTTATCATTTTCAGGAGATGTTTCCTCACATTTTCGCCCAATTGCTACGAAATATCGAGAATATCAGCTGCAATATTGTCTTCGCGCCCTAGGATCTTTATCGTACATTTTATCATTATCATGAATTGCAGTTGCAGTAACATATTGTTTCCCTATACAACATTGTGTCAAGAGCGAACAAAACAAAAGTAAGTACTTAGGGTATAAAAGGAATAATGAACCTCAAAAATTACTGACATTGAACAGAAGTAACAAGATAGTTTTTGATGGAAACATCTAATTGGAAGCCATTCAAACAATAGTTTGAAGCATATATAGAAGCCACAGGGCAAATTGAAAAAATATGGGATTAAAATTGTTGTTTCACAGGTGGAGAAGCTCTAGACATATTCAATACACTAAATTTAACAGACGGAATTGGAAAGAAATACAATTCCAACGCAGAAGTGTTGGAAGCGTTAGAGGGACATTGCTGACCCAGGAAAATATTATCAGTGAGAGTTTGAAATTCTTTACTAGTATTCAACAATTCGAAGAATGTTTTGATCACTTTCTAACATAATTAAGATTACAAACAAGGTGGTGTAACAGGAGGAAAGGATAATGAGGGAATTGTTACAGCAATGAATGAATCACTATTACAGGGGAGAATGTTGAAGGAAATGGCCTCGTGTTTATCAACTAAAGATACTGTTGATCTAATGAGAACCTTTCTGCTACCAAGTAGCCACCATCGAGTGAACCCAAACTGTACTTCAAATGAATGTAATATGTCACCAAGTGTTCCAGAATATATTGAGCGAGGTGTTAATAATACTTCTGAGCATGTACTTTTTGTAGAATATCCAAATAATTTTTCAAATAATGAATAGAAAAATTGTGTCACTTGGTCGGGACGTGAAATAATACCTCCGTCTCATCTGAAAGAACGTGGTAAGAATTGAAAACGGGAGATATTGGATATGTTGTAGATAACAACATTGAGGTTACCTTAGAGTAAGCTACGTCAGTATTAGCAAATTTGAATGTGGAACACATAATATTGTAATCAGTATCGATATATTATGAATATATGGATAACAGTAATACATTGCTTCCCTATACAAAAAACAAACCTACATAGAAAAAAATGTGGAGGTATTAAATCGCACGATCTAGACCAATTGAAATCGAGAGTATACTACTAGACGTTGTTCATGTAGACTCTAAGATTTTTGTGCAAAATACTGTGCAGATTGATTGTTGTTAAGTTATCATGCTGTGAACGTCACCGAATGAACCATCCAGGATCTTCTGAAAAACATTCGGCTGTAGTAACAACACTTTCGCTCGCCTTGGGTTGTTGATATCTACAACTTTACAGACGTTCAAATTTACCGATTGAATTCAATACAATGGTGCTAGAAGGCCACTCATGTTATGCAGTCATTTCGTCAATCATTGTTTTGACTAACGAAATATAGCTACTTATTCTAGGAATTGTCTATTTAGGCAAGTTGATGAAACTGGCCAAATAGCGCCCCACCGACATTAGCGCCCAGGTTACTTGAAAGGAGCGAGTTGTACAACGCTATCACAGTCAGACTATGACCACTTTCACCAGTCATATTATTGAGGGATCAAATGATACATCTTTTTTGCACATCATGGAGATTAACTCTATTAGTTGTTCCGAGTCAACTCAAGATATTCCACTGTCGGAATCTGGGTGTAGTATGTGTCTGGTGGAAGATCATCTGTTGTAATTCCAAACATAGTTCACAAAGAATGAACACAACGTAGCTTAAATATTGCATTTTCTCATCAAAGATCTCTCCATTAGTAGTCTTCATTGTGAACTCATTTCAGTATCATATTCTCAATATTTGATCGCAAAACATGGTTATTACAATAAATGTAGTCTGTTCATATGTGCTACAATTCAAAACCATTCGTAACATGATCGGTCATCGGTCTGTTTGATCGTTAGGGAGTAAATTATTGTTTCTATGTTTGTAAGATTCTATTCCAATGAATTCAGTTTCAAACTTTTTTCAGTTGCTTTCAAAATATGTTTATTTCAGAAGGAATTATTATCATTATTAAGAGAAAAAAATACCGTTTAATTGAACCATAGTCAACTATCGGTTCCATTTTCGAAAAAATACAACCTCAGGCCATAACTCATAATTGCACCCTTTTTTCGAATTCACTGTATTATACATCAAAAATTGCCTTGAGAACGTCAAAATTCTTTCCTGCTATCTTCACAAAGAGCCACGATATTCACATGTGTCTAAAGGTCGAAAAATCACACTTTTGTTTACAACTGGAAAACAAAAGACGATAGCAATTTTTTCCACCAGTGTATTTGTCTCAAAAAACCATAGAAGATGTTTTTCCGTACCTCCTATAGTAACCGAGTTAGCCTATACAAACTTACAAAATTTGCTCACCCTAACAATTCCAATGATACTTTTTCAATATTTTTGATGACAGTATATAGCTATTTGAATTTTTATACTTGCTAAAGGTTGATTATTCATTGATAACAGTCACTTGCAGTTTTTGGAACTTATGTACAATACAGTACTTCTGAGTGTACTTTTAACAGTTTGATCAGCTTATATATTCCAAGCTTATTGATCTTCATGAATATTCTGTAAACGGTAATGAAAGTGGGTTGGAACTGTATGAATCTATTTCGGGAATTTCCAAGCACAGATAATTTGCATCGTCATATTAGGGTTCACATCTTATCAATATGAGTGCATTTGAAGACAAAGAAATCAGTGACGGCAAACCAATAAACAAATTGTTTTATAATTAGTTCACGCAATTACTGGAAAAACGCAGTCAAGGTCAACATCAGTAGAATTCTACGCTCACAACCGTGTTTTTCCTTGACAATCTCAGCTGGTTCACTCCATTTTTCTCTTAAAGTTCTTCACGTTTCGGCAGTCTAAATAATTTGCACTCTGAGCAAGCAAGATAGTAGAGAGCAGGACGTGAATAGTAGAATGGTAAAATAAACTGTATTTGTGCGGAGTGCACATCGATCGGTAGTCTCTCCTCTTCTGCCTCTTTCCCCGCATAAAATATCCGAACCCCTCTCAATCCATTTGCAGGACTGTATCGAATTTATTTTCCTTAATTTAAGATTTGCTCCGCAACATATTTGAAAGTGCCACCGTGTGACGACACAATTGTAAGCAATTAAACTTTGCAGTTCATGTACATTTGAATTTGAGTTTTATACTACAAATTCATTAGCTTGAACTACAAAATTATGAAAAAATTACAAAATTGACAACATTTTGAATTTCTAGTGAAAATAGTGATATTCCACAGTAGCTAGAAATTGATTTCAATTACTTGCCTGAAGATTACTACTTCATATTGAGAAAAAACCTAAATATGAATTTGGATTTCTTGACATGGAACAAAATTGTTCCAAATGTAGCGAGAATAATTCTGAATTGGAATAACGCATTGCTGATGAAGATGTAAGAATAGAAATACTTTTACTTGTATATAAGAACAATTGAAAGTTTGATTATCATTAATTTTGTTAATAAATGTTATTACTTACCCATATGGAACTTACCTATATAAAATTCCAATAATAATTTTAGAATAGACGGTAGGTGCAATTGTGGTTCAACTCAGCGAGGGGTTGATTAAAGGGTGAATATCTGTCTAAGTTTAAGATAAAAAGTTCACATAAACATGAGTCCGCAACGGCTTGGTTCTTGAGATACAGGGCATCCTAAAAATATTTTTATTTGGTTTTTGACTATATTTTTGTTCAATAACATGACAATATGAGGAAATTCGGGATACTGTTTTTTGTTTAATGTTTGAGGGTCCTTTTGAGGACCGAAACCACATAACGCGGATCAATACCCGAGAATCCAGTTCTACATATATATATATATATATATATATATATATATATATATATATATACAATTTGATATATAATAAAGGTACTTTCAATCAAAATGACGGACTAATAATTTATCACAAAAAAAAACTAAACATCATATACAATATACAATATATCGGATCGATATCCATGATAAAAATTAAATTTTCGATATTTGGTGAGAAATTCTGCATATATGCAATTTACAGATAACCAAGTATTCCAATAGCGGAATTTAATTCGAATTTTGAAAGTTTTTTAAACTCGGAACATTTCAATCACAATTACACTATAATTGTGGGAGATATAAATATTAATATCCTTGAGGAAAGTTCTCAGCAAATATCAGAATATCTTAACGCCTTAGCCGAACATGGATTTAAGTCAACAATAAATGTCCCAACACGTGTATCTGGCAGCTCAAAGAGTTGTCTAGATCATATTTTCATAAGGACTGATAATGATATAGAAAAAGTTCTACCATTGATTGTAAAAACTAATATTACGGACCATTTCCCAGTAATAAATCAAATTGTTTTCGACAAACCAATAACACAAAATAGAAATGACATTCAGTATTACACAATCACAAAAATAAATTACGAAAAGATAAAATCTATATTAACAAATTTAAATTGGGAAGAATTTTATAAGATTGAAGATGTTGATAAAGCAATGGATTACTTTATATCATTATTACAGACGTTAATAAAACAAAATACTAACTATATTACAAGAAAAGTAAGTAAAAATAAAAAACGTAAGCCATGGATGACTAAGCACATATTGGGAGATATAAAAATAAGACAGACAGTCTTTTTAGAAAATTACAAATAAATTCAAATAACGAAATTCTACTAAATGAATACAAAAAGTTTCGGAATAAAGTACAAAGATCTATAAAAAGGGAACGATTAGACTATTACAAAACACAAATTAATGAAAATAAAAATAAATCTAACAGCTTGTGGAAAATAATCAACAAACTGAAAGCCAAACATAAAAACAATGAAATAGTAGAAATTCGGAGCGCTATGAATACATGCACGTCGGATCCACATAAAATTTCAAACATATTCAACAAAGAATATATAGAAGTAGGTAAAAAATTGGCCTCAAACTTAAGACAAAATAAACATTTCAAACGTCCAAAATACCTAGGTAGAAATTCATTTTTCTTATTCCCAACAGACATACAAGAAATCAAAACAGCAATAGATCGATTGAAAACAAAAAAATGCCCTGGCAGTGATCAAATTAAGGCAGAGACACTCAAAGAGCTCAAAATACACATTGCAGAGCCTTTAACATTTATTATAAATAGAATATTTAATACCGGAATTTGTCCAGAACAACTTAAGACTTCAATAGTAAAACCCATTTTTAAAAACGGAGACAAGACCATACCCTCTAACTATCGACCAATTTCTTTAATAAATTCTACTGCAAAGGTTTTCGAAATGCTTTTCAAAGATAGACTAACCAAATTTCTTCATAAACATAATATACTATCAGACAGCCAATATGGATTCCGAGAGAAAAAAAATACACAAGATGCAATTGTAAACATAACTGAAAAAGTTCACGAAGCCTTAGATAAGAAAAAACCATGTATGTGTATTTTTCTCGACCTTGCAAAGGCATTCGATACGGTAGATCACGATACTCTCTTGGAAATATTAAACGAAATCGGAATAAGAAATGGCCCTCTTCAATTAATAAAAAGTTATTTGTCAAATAGACAACAACAAGTTGAAATCAATAACATTAAAAGTGAAGAAAGAACAATAGAATGCGGCATACCACAGGTTTTAGGTCCACTGCTCTTCATCATCTACATCAATAACCTTCTCCAATTAAATCACAAATATATAATAATAAGTTTTGCGGACGACACGGTCATATATTTTGAAGGGAAAGACTGGGACAGTTTGAAGAAAACAGTTGAAAAAGATATGATTTTTATAAAAGAATGGTTTGATAATCAAAAGTTAACAATAAACATGGACAAAACAATATATATCCCATTATCATAATATGTTTCTGGTTTGCCTAATTATGAGGAGCTGAGCATTAAAGATTTCAAAATCGGTACTGCCAAAAGCTATAAATATCTTGGAGTCATGATTGATAGGCACATGCGCTGGGATCTACAAATAGAACAGTTAACTCAAAAATTAATCTTCATCTTTAAATACCTTAAATATATGTTGGATATCCAAAGTCTTAAAATACTTCATCAAACCCTTGTGGAGCCAAACTTAACATATGGTATTCTCTCATGGGGAAGATCATCCAAAATATACCTGCAAAAAATTGGAATTATACAAAAAAGGATCTTAAAAGTAATTTATGGTAAAAGTAATACTTACTCTAGTGAACAATTGTTCACTGACTCACAAGTTATGGATATTAAACAACTATTTTTCCATGCTTTATGCATTAAACAATACTTCGATATCAAAAATACGCTAACTCATGGATATCAAATGCGCAGAAGACAGGAATTAGTATCTACTAAGCCAAATAAGGCCATAGGTCAACGGACGCTTTCTTTCCTCTGTCCTAAAGCATATAATTTCCTTCCTGAAACAATAAAAAAGATTAATAACATTAAGAAATATAAAGAAGAATGTAAATGGTACTCGATGCAAAACAGAGATAAAATACATGAATTTTTCAAAAAGATATTTTAATACTTACCACAGAAGCTTTAGAATTCAGAGAATTACCTTTTGCTCAAAAAATTGTTACTTACATTTTATTATTTAAAATCTTATTTAGTTAAGTATTTTAATATGAACTGTTTATATTTAGATTTAAGTATTTAACATTAGATAGCTATCTAATTATTATATGAAGTGCATTAATTATATTTAATATGTATATACCACATTCAAGCATTGGATGCAATGCTTAAGTGGATCATTATATTTATTTGTTATAACAACATGTATTTATTCAATGTATTCATTAGCAAATAATATTACTCTTGACCACCGAACGACCGGAGGCATCAGATCACCCATTTATTTTACGTGGATGATTTGAAACTGTATGCCTCTGGAGAGAAGAACCTCCATCAATCTCCCAATGTGGTTCAGGAATATACACGAGCCGTAGGCATGGAGTTGGGATTGGACAAATGCGCAGTGTTTCATTTGAGGAGAGGACGATCTCCGGAAGTGTACGAGAATATGCAGCTTGCCGACGAAAGCATCTTTGAACACCTCGATGCTGGAGAGACCCATCGATACCTGGGAATTGAACGGCGTCCTAATTATGACGCTTCCCAGGTAAAGGTGGCTCTCCGCGGCAAATACAGAAACCTTGTTCGAAAGATTTGGTCTTCCGACCCTTCGAGTGGGAACAAGGTGTCTGCAACAAATATGCTTGCCGTTCCAGTCCTGCTCCACTTTTTGGAGGGGTGAAATGGACGGTCGATGAGCTGCATAGACTCGATAAAGACACCCGGAAAATTATGCATATCCATCACAGTTTGCATCCTAGATCGTCCGTTTCCCGCATTTATCTCCCACGTCATCGAGGAGGTAGGGGACTCCTCAGTCTGGAGGGTCTGCATCGAAGTGTGGTTCTGAGTATAGCTTGTAAAGTTCTCAGGAGTTCGGACCCCCTCCTGTGCCTTGTTAAAAGTCAAGAATTGGCCGGAGTGGGGGCATTTATCGTTAAGGCAGCACAAAAATCTGCGGAAGAAC
Organism: Endomychus coccineus; assembly: GCA_958510875.1. NCBI lineage: Eukaryota > Metazoa > Arthropoda > Insecta > Coleoptera > Endomychidae > Endomychus > Endomychus coccineus. Next base: position 85,384,483 of record OY294069.1, on the reverse strand, counting down.
TTGGTCTCGAATTTCAGATCAGTCGAGAAGGCCGACTAGAGGGCAACCTCGAGCTCCTACCTTCTCGCCTGAAAGCCCAGATAAATGCCGCGGAGCAAGAACTTGCGCTCAGGCGGCATGTTGACAAGCCGATACACGGTGTTTTCTATCGAAACATAGAAACGCTCGGCTTGTCAACTAGGCTGACCTTCGGCTACATCCGAGACTGAGGGATTTACCGCAGCTTGCCAAGATGGCGTAATTAACACCTTGGTCTATCGCCGCAATGTGATGGGTGTGCAGGTCCCTGATGTCAGCTGCAGGGCCTGTCGAAAGTCGTCTGAGACGCTTTTCCACCTTCTGTCGGCATGTCCGGCAAAAGCGGCCTCGGCGTACACCCATCACCATAATGCGGCCCTACGGGTGCTGTATTACCATCTAAGGCACTCGTACGGAATACACCAAGAGCCGGTGCTGCCTTACATGCCAGGAGATATTGAGTCCGTTGTCGGAAACGAAAAATGCCAGATCTTCTGGAATTATCCGTTTCCGAACGTCAGGTCCATACGAGCAAATAGGCCTGACGTTGTCCTCCTCGATAAACTAATCAAGACTATGTATGTCATCGAATTCTCCGCTCCGGCAGAGAAGAACATAGTCTTGAAAGAGGAGGAAAAATGGACAAAATATCAAGATCTCCTGTTCGAACTCCGCACGCTATACCCAGGCCACAAGGTCGTATTAGTGGTTCTGATCATCGGTGTTTTGGGCGGAATTCGGTCTTCGCTGCGTTCAAACTTGAAGATCATTCCGGCCTGTAGGAACTCGGCGCAGATCTTGATAGACCGGATGCAAAAGGCAGTCATTGTGGGTTCAATTAGAATACGTAGGGCACACGATTTAGGAACCTGAAGCTACTTACCGACCGGCGGGGAGGAGTAGCTTCGGTTAACCGCCTTTCAGGTTTTTTCTGGCGCGACTGCTGCGATGTCGTCGGAGCTCGCAGCAGCCCCGACCAGGTTTGAATGTGAAAAAAAAAAACAAAAAAAAGTATATATATATATATATATTTGTCTATTATCCTTATCGAAATTGTGAATTAATTATCAATTTGAAATGGATTGAATCTAGTTGAGCATAAGTCATTTTAAGATTATACAATCCTAAATATCTATGAATATTGTATCAATCAGTTATTCTTTGATACATATTTCAAACCTATTACTGCCAATTAATCAAGTTTAAGGTAGTTCCAGGAATTTACCCTCAAAGTTGTTACTCATAGTGTCATAGTTGAATAATACGTTATCTTTTTTAGGTTGAAGTTTAGATAGACGAGTGGAAATTGGCACTTCGAAATAATATAATTTTGTTAGGTTTGAATTAGATTGTTCTAAAGTTTCGAAAGATTGGAATCTGATTTGTCATTTACACAATTGTTTTTTTAAAGTTGAATACATTCTAATATCAAACGTTTGTTGTCATTCGTTTCAACATTTAAAATTTTTGTATTGTTGTAGTCGAATGAATGGTTAGTGTCTTTTACATGTTTATTAAGCGCAGTTGATGAGTTTTTGGTACATTTGTGCCAATTCAATCTTTTTTTGAGGTACTGAGAAGATTGACCAATGTATACCTTTTCTCAATCTTCACAAGAGCTGGAATAAACAGTATGGGTTATCTTTTTGAAAGGTACGCTGCTTTTTAGTTTAGTAAAGAGACTTTTATGGTTTAAATAACTCTCATGACATATTTGTAGGTCATAAGGTTTTACTATATCACATAATTTTTCTGGGAGACCATTAATATATGGTAGTGATATGTAATGCTTATGATTTGATTCCTCATTATTGCTATTGATTTTACTGGATGAGTTATGGAATTTATAATTTTAAACTAAATCAAAAAATATGACACTCAAGTATCCACTTCCGATGTAAAAGATTTATGAGGTAATAGAAAAAGGTTGTCCGACCTTATTAGAAATATTGATATTTGAGCATTTCACCTAAAATATACTTCAACATTATATAGACACATGTAGCAATTTGCAAGGGTTTTAGTTAATCAAATTAGTATACATATGAATTAATTACTGAATATCTATTCTACGATTCACATAAACTTCTACCGCCCTTCCTAAACATTGGTTTGATCATAACCATCAATTCGATTACAAAAATTTCAATATTTTAACCAATTATTATAAAAGATATATTCTGGAGATGATTCACATAAAACGTGACTCCAAGTCTGTGAATAATAGAATAGATATTCAGTCAATGAGTCAGATGTATACTACGGTAATTAATTAAAACTCGTGCAAATTTTCACATGCGTCTTTTCAATCTCAAAAGTATTATTTGGATTCTTGATTCATATACTTGAAAAATTTTAATGTGATACAGTTTCCATTATTCGTGTTTCTGTTCATTTCGGTGACGTGGGTATTTGAAATTGGTGCGATGAGGACGTTTGTGCTGATACAAATAGTTCCAAGAAATACCATTTTAGACATAACACATCTTCTGATGATGGTCGTGAGACCCTAATGTACGTAAAGACGGAAATAATAAGCATATGTGTTAGTGTAACATGTTTCTCGAGAATTTATATATACATAATTCATAGCTGGGTCAAGGATCAGTAGATCTCATGATTAGTTTCCACTAGTAACTAGTATGACATTTCAATATGACGTTTCTAGCTCATCCGATATCGATTGTGACGCCGATTTATCATCTAAAATTCTTCCGTGTTGCAATCTAATAAAATCAATCAATGATTACAATATACGCGAATAGGTAATTTTGGAAAATTTGAAAATGCTTATTCCATGTTGATCGGAGTAAAGAAACTCACGTTATCTCTTTTTCGCGTTCTCCTTTTGCGATCTAGAGGCGAATGTTATCAAGGATATCGGGAGTGAACCAATAACATAATATTCGATTCCATTGAATGAAGTTGAAGTTGAATGAAGTAGTTTATACTACTTCGTCAGTCCAAGGAATCAATTTACCATATAAGAACATAAGATCACAAAAAATTATGTGTATATTATCCAAATTGATTTTCTCAATTTAAAATGAATAATATGTAACAGAACAGCTCGCTTGGTCGTCAGCATATAACCGGGCCTTTGGAAGATACATCATAGTATAATTCAAGATTGTGAATGATGAGCTAAATTTGGCAAGCTCCATTGTTACCTTCGGTATATGAAATCCAGAGAAATCGTTATCACTGGTTTTGGATATATAACTTGTTTATTCCAAAATCGGACTATTGGCTTTTCTCGTTGCAGAAATTGGATGAGAGGAGCATCAAGTGCACAGCAGTCAATTGAAAGAGATATCTCTTCACAAAAGCAATTATTAAATTTTGTGATGGTAGTGGAATATTAATTTCATTTCATTTGTGTTCATGCTGGCTATCGAGAGGCTTCTATCTCGGAAGCGAAACTTATAAAGGTTCAAGAACATTCAATAATTATGGCGAAATTAACTAAGGAATTTTTCACAATTGCTTCTGAATGTAAGCAGAGTCTGCTTCATCATAATGGATAAAGCTCCTCAAAGGAAGATTTGAGAACTCAAATATCTCATTTTTGAAATGATTGTGTTCGTTATGTTAAAGAACAGATATCGAGGTGATATGAAAAGGAAATTAAGTTTGACTTCCAGGAAATAGCCCCACCGATTATGAGTATAAAAAATAGATGTTGTCAATTCGCATAATCTTTCAGTGATATACAGTATAATTTTACGTCCTTCCACAATTTCAGCTGTTCCCTGATAATAAATAATAATAATAATAAATAATAATAATAAATATTTATTTGTAACTAAATGTGTTCATAAAGGACAATTTAAGATATATTCATAATATTACAAATAAAGAAAGGAACCACTTAAGCATTACATGTAATGCTTGAACGTGGTTTTATACAAAATAATGTAAAATATAAATTTGACAAAATATCAAAACAATAGCATATTGTTATTAATAGTATATATAAATGTAAATCTAAAAAAAATGTAAAAATAAATTTGGATTCGTATATCAACATTCTACAAACAAATAATAAGCCATAACTAATAAAATAGAGTAACAAAAGGTTGGCATATATAGGAACAATTTATGAAAACAATTATATTTATGCATTTTTCGAATCTATAATATTATTTATCAATTCACGAGAAGTATTTAGTAATAATTTCTTACATTCCCGTTTAAATGATAGATTTTGTTTAAGTAATTTGATTTCAACGGGCAGATAATTGTATATTTTAACAGACAGGAATTCAAAAGATCTTTGTCCAATGGTCTTAGAAATTTTATTAAGAGGTAAGTTATTATTTCGTAACCTATATTCATGACCAGGATTTGTGAGTACTTTTTCAGTGTGGCATTTCAATGCTAAACATGCGAAATAGTGTTGTCTAATATCAAGCATTTCTGTTTCTTTAAATAGATCGTTACTAGGAAATCTATTGTTTTTGTTGAAAATAAGCTTTAAAATTCGTTTTTGGATTATATCCAAAGTTTTCAAGTAAGTTTTGGAGACTCCACCCCATCCTACTATCCCATAAATAAGGTGCGTTTCTACTAGTGCATGATACAATATTTTAAGCTGATTGCGATTTAATATTTGTTTCAGGTTCCTAAAAGTATATAATATGTATCTTAGCTTTCGTACAACGTAATTTATATGAACATCCCACCGTAAGTGACTGTCTATATACACACCCAAATATTTGACCTTTAGTGCCGCTTGAATAGAAATATTTTTATCTACACCTTGTATTTCTAGAGTATCAAATATAGGTAGATTATTTTTATATGATGCAAAGGGAAGAAATGTAGTTTTATCAAAGTTAATAGTTAACAGTTTATTGTCAAACCATTTTTTTATTTCTATTAAGTCCTTCTCTACTATAGATTTCAATGCTAACCATGTAGTTCCCTCAAAGAAAATGGCGGTGTCATCAGCAAAACTAATGATATATCCACTGATAACAGTTAGGAAATATTAATTATCACTATCATACATCTAATCAGCAGAAGTATCTGAAAGCGAAGAATTTCGCTAACAAAAGAGGCACAATAATAGATACAGTAAGTGAATCCTTCGTATATTTATAATAATACATTAAAAGTCTTAATATAACCATTGCAAAAAACTTATGTTGTCAACTCGAATACATTTTCAATGCAATGCAAATTTGACGTCTGTCCACGTCCTCATCTATTTTCAATCATTTTCAATACATATTTGATTTCAACGGGTGAGGTAAGTTAGTGATCCATAGATCATATTTTATTTATTTCCATTTTTCATTGTTTGAACCTCATTGTGTACATAGAGTGCTATATAATGGTCTGTAAATGCCTGAAATATACACATTCCTTCTCAAAACTAGAAATTTTTCGTAATAGCATAATTTCACATTGTAAGTGTAAGTTGCTAGAGCTTTATGAATGTGGTTTTGATTCTTGAAGCTGCTCGCATATCCCTTTCACTCCATTCTTTTTCAAGTTTGAATCTATATCCTACATAGCATGAGTACGAATATTTACTGAAGTGCAGCGAGCGTAGCTAGCCAAACAGTTTGCCATCCACTCATAGAGTAAAATGAAAACCTGTTTCCTCCCTAATTAGAACCTGACCTGATACAAATCGTGACATAGCTCAAATTTTGGAATTGAATCTGTGTCAACGCGCTATATGAATTCTATGAACCACCATGCCTGCTGTCGTATGCACCTTTGTTGTGCCTTCTTCCCGGTAAAGAGCTCTCATAGCTGCGGACAATGCTCAACTCAATCGTATCGTCGAACATTTCGCTAGAGTGAATCGCGATGAGAACCGTTTAGGACAACTTAGAAAGTATTTGCAAACTTCAAGTTCGGTTTGGCATCTCCTTCATTGGACAGTCGTAAATCCGGCTGGTGTCGGCTGTTTTTTTAACCAAATCATCATTTTTTTAGATAATTAGAAGTTAACTCAATACAGCTCGCTCGGATTTTGAAAACCAATTGTAACGTTTTTCACGTTACTGGTATAAAGAACGCTGTAATGATTAGAATAACGATTTCTGTTCGGTTTGAAGAATACCTTATCTCATATTGACTAACAGAGTCATCTACCCGTTCAATAGGAAATCGATTATTGAAATTCGTATTCCTCGTGGGGTCTCGTCACACGACGAGCGATTCGCGAGTAGGGGTAGCTTATGGAACGGAAATTTGGGGTAGACCTTACGTTGTGATGAGGTGAGTTGAGATTCAACAATTTCTTTTGTCTTATAGTCATCATTAATCTGCCATTGGAATATCATTGATATCAGGGACTATTTAATATGATTTGATAACTCAAATAGATTTCAGGATATGTACAGTTCCTGAACGTCGATACATTTCAGTGGAAATATTTCTTAACTAACCTCCCAACATTCATGGCGAATCACTTTCTTATTTAGCATAATTCTGAGCAAATCTTTTTTGCATCATCAGATATTTTTCTTAATCTTTATACGAAACTATTTTAACGAGTCGTAGGCAGACTGGTACTATAGTATTTTACGCTTCGTCTTTAGTCTGGTAATATTGCACGTGTTGCGTGGTGCGTGAATTTGAGATTCACCATTTTCAATCTGGCACATTACGTACACGGGGTTATGTCTTATCAGGCTAACAGGTTCTGTTGAATATTGATCTGTTATTAAGTTATCAGTCCCTCGAACTTGTCCCAAGATTCTGTTCGTTCTTGTATTTACAGGGTCTGAACAATTGAGGTGCCTCTGTCCTTTTTGCTCGTGACGGTTTTGGGAATTTCCTGACAGAGCCTACTTCCAGCTTCTTCAAGTTCCAAGGACGGTAACATTTTTAGTTTGAATGACCATATTTTCATTCCACTGATTTTTGTTATCCAACTAAATTTGTATTTTAGTAACTTTTTCTGTTGTAATCGAACTCAAAGGTTCACATCTAATCCTGTATTTGATTAACTTATGTTATTTGATGTAATCGAACTCAAGGTTCTCAACTAAAATTATATTTCTTTCATTCGTTTGTTGTTGAGATTGAAACCAAAGGTTTTTAATTTCTATATTTTTATACAGGATGTCCCCAGGTTTTAGTAGCAGAACTTCAACAGTCGATAGAAAATTTGATTTTTAGAAAAAAAGTTCCTATTAACATATATGTACAGACGCTTAGTTTTTGAGATACAGGGTGAGTGTTGAAATTGAAAAAAAAAATCGGTTTTTGCAAATATCTCCGAAATCGTTTATCGTACAGAAAACAGCTTCTGCAAGCATTTTCTACTCATAGTAGTAACTTTGTTCTGTACTATAAAAAATTTTTTTTAGTCATGATTGGTGAAGATTTTGAAGGGGTGGTGGGTGTTTCCCTCCCCAATTTCTACGCCACTGGAAAAAGTACGGTTTTGAGAAAACCAATTGAACCGCCAATGTTTTCCGCACAAAAAAGGTACTCTTGGTCATAAGCTCTAAACTTGACTGTTTTCGAGAAAAATCAACTTTTATGTTGAAAAACATGGTAAATTTTTTGGTTTTGTTACTTTTTCTAATTTTGTTATAAGTAAGAATTGACCATATTTTTCAACATGAAAATTGTTTTTTCTCGGAAACAGTCAAATTTAGAGCTCATGACCAGGGGTAGCTTTTTGTGTAGAAAACATTGTCGGTTCAAACGGTTGTCTCAAAACCGTACTTTTTCCAGTGGCGTAGAAGTTGGGGAGAAAAATACCCACTACTCCTTCGAAATCTTCACCAATCATGACTAAAAGAATTTTTTTTCACACAGAACATAGCTTATTAAGAGTAAAAAATGTTTGCGAAAGCTGTTCCCTGTACGATGAACGGTTCTGGAGATATTTGCAAAAAACGAAATTTTTTCTTCAATTTCAACACCGTATCTCAAAAACTAAGTGGCTGTACATATACGTTGATGGGAAATTTTTTTCTCAGAATCAATTTTTCTATCGATTGTTGAAGTTCTGCTACTAAAACCTGGGACACCCTGTATAATTCAATTAGTTCATAATTTTAATTAACACTATACCTTATATTCATTTTGTATTTTGTATTGTATTCAAAGTCCTACTAGGAATAAAATCAAATTGTTAAGTTGGACTTTGTCTTATTTTCCTGAATATCCATCAACTTTTAACCACCTCATAGCGAACTCTTGACTGTGGATTCTTTCTAGTTTGTTTATCCTGAAGCGGTTGGCGCTCAGGGTAATTCATAGTCTAGAATCACAGGACACGTTTCCCTACGAGCCCTGATAGTAAATAATCTTATTGAGCTAGTTGAGGCAACTTATCACTACTGATCCTTAGGGACAGTGTGATACGTTTCACTGACGTACAACGTTCTTTCCACAATCTGGGTCCTGAGATGTTAGGTGTCAAGGATGACAATGTAACGTCTATGGGCGCCATTGTAGTGGAAAGCATATTGCATGATTATGTGCGTGCTGTTTATTTTGAGGCTCGATCTTAATATTCCTTTTATTGAAGCGAAGCGAGCGTCACATCCTGTGTAGCAGTACTTCCGATCCTGTGATCTCTCCTAGCGTAGGGACTAAAGCCACCTGATGGAAAATGAGTACTAGCAATTCGTTCTTTGGGATAATAAAGGTGGTCACACTAATATAGTGAAGATATCTACTAAGATAGCTGAACACGGGTTATAATGACTGATCTGTATTTAATTTGTATATGCTTACATACAATGAAGTGACATCTGGGTAACACTATTATGCAATCGTTAATACTGAGGTACTAAGGAAAATATAATCAAAAGGAATACACGTGCAACTGAAGGTTACCTGAGAAAAGGACTCACAAATCAAGATATTTATCACAACAATTCCCTATTGAGTCATATGAGACACTGCATATTCTAAAATACAATGATTCGACAATAACATGATATCGATAATTATACTACAAGATTTTCGAAAGTGTGAGAAGTTAACATGAATATTAATATTTCAATGATATTGAGAAAATAGTCTGTGAAGCAGAAGTGATCGGGCATTCCTTTCATCGACCTCACACAAACAGGATAATTTCCACCTAAAGAGCTCCTCGCAGGCATGGGGAAGTTTCTCGCCAGTTCTCCGGTTTCTATATTCCGTAACTTCACCGGATTTGTATATTTCCGGAGTTTCTAGGACCCAGCTATCGGAAAGATGAGCAGATGTGTTGGGATTATAATTTGAAGCTTCTGATAATTCTTTGACTGAATGGCGGATACTAGGTTTAAGTTCACTACAAATTCTTTGAAACGATCATACGATCATCAGGATAACGTGAGGAGGTAAGAATACTATATTTTGTCCGACAATTGAAAGAAAAAATAGTCGATGAAAGGGTTAAATGCGAAATGCCGGTACAGGCTTTCACCTGACACAGCGTGCTTCGATAATTTAGCAAGGTATTAAATTAGTGACTAACATAAATAGGTACCTCCACTAGAGAATCTGTTCATAGTTGTGGATTCAGGTGGGTTGTAATATTCAATAATAGATGACGTTAATGGCATCTATTGGATATTCATTCGAATAACGAAATAGAATTAGTTATAGAACTATAACGTTTAAAATAAGTCGGAAGGAATATGTTGATTATGTAAACTGTTCTCCAAGTTCTCATGTAGAGTATGTTGACGTTGATAAGTGGTAATAATACTCTAAAAAAAAAATGATCCAGAAAATCTAGGGTCTACCGACCAATCAGTCTGCTTTCTTCATTCTCCAAATTTTATGAGAAGCTACTATGCAATAGATTGATCGATTTTTCCACAAAATACAAAATTTTCAATCACAGTCAACATGGTTTCCTTGAGGACTATAATTCGGAAACAGCAGTTTTCAAATACATCGAATCTGTTATAACATCCTTGGAAAATAGAGGAATTTCATGGGGACTTTTTCTTGATCTCTCCAAGACGGTCGATCATAAAATCCTGCTTGCAAAACTGGTGAAATACGGAGTCAGAGATGAACAATTATCTTTGATGGAAAGTTATCTAGAATGTGGAACGCATAGAGTGAAAATTTTGGAGGGTGGACAAAATTTCATATCTGAGGAATTGTCACTACAAACGTGAGTTGCTCAAAGTGAAATAATTGGCCCACTCTTGTTATTAATCTATATTAATGATCTACCACAAGCTGCTGATGCTAGAAAGTAAATTATCAATTATGTAGATGATAGTAGCATTGAAGTATCTGCGAATCACCTTTGCCTTCTCGAAACTGAAATTGCCTCTGTTCTTTACGTCAAGCCATAGTAGACTGCAAATTCCAGAAACATTTAAATTTTAAATTCGAATAATTACATTTTGGGAAAGAAGAATTATTCGAAATGTCTTGGAATAAATATAGATAAGAACCTCGACTAGTGTAAAGAAATCGAACAACGATGTGAAAGGCTGGGTTCTATAATTTCTAGTTCAGGTGTCATGAAACCACAACTTAAGGAACAGACATTGAACGTTTTTTATTATGCCAACTTTCAATTTCTGTTGAGTTTTGGGGTAGTTTTTTGGGGTAACAGCTACCAGGTTGATATGATATCCAGGCAGCAAAAAAGAGCAATAGGAATAATCTTTGGATTAGGGTATGATAAGCAAAGTTGCACAGGTTTTTTCAAGAAAAACAACTTGCTAACTGTAATTGGAATATACATTTATCAATACCTTCTTTTCATTTTCAAACATAGAAGATTCTTTACAAATTTCAAAAAATCTGTAATCGCGTAATATTCCATATAATATATATAAATCCAGCACATACGCTTACACTAACAGAGAAAAATTGTCCTTGTATGTGCATCAAATTTTCAACAATTCGTGAATTGGTATTCAATGTACAAGGAATATCTGTGAATGTAAGAATAAAATATTCAATATTATAGTGCAATGTGAACTATACCCGGCTAATGAATACTTGAATAAGTAAGTTCAAATTGGTCAATGCTGCCTCCCGCTTTTCTCGGTCATCTTGCAAACGATTAACTATTTCTTAGGATTAGTCTTCCAATAAAATGTTCTAATCCACATTTTTATCATTCCTTCCTCCAACAAATGTAGTCAGTGTGCTACTCAACAGGTTGGATAACCAAACCTGATTAGGCTGGTTGAATGTTGGCTGTTACTTTCTACGCAACTACCACGTCGTCTGTGGGACGCGGCAGCTCTAGAATGGAGATTACATTCAGAGGAAATTCAGTTACCGAGTCTTCTCTAACCTAGATAGCTTAAATCAGTCCAGAGTAGACTACGTTGCTTCGTAGCTTCAGCTGAGGGTATTATAACTAGAGTAGTTAGTATGGTAGGTTCAGCAATGCAAAATGTCTGCACAATGCTGGATCAGTTCATGAAAAAACATCAGATTTCTTATAGAATATGTCTCAGGATCATAATTGGAAGTTCCAATACGCATGAATGATCTGATAGGGAAGTATTGCTGAGGAAGGGGAGAGTCATTATACGCGTTATCATTATATTATGAACAAGGTTATCATTTTAATCGGTTAGTTCCTGTTCTTCGACATTCTCCAGAGACAAAATGTGGTTCCATTCTGAATAAACGTATGCAGATGATCACGCATACAGTATCGGAAACAATTCTTCTGGGGTATAGACAGAAATCTACACGAGCAACAAGGAACGCTATGATATGATAATACCACATAAACAAGAGAGACGCAATGCTGTGCGCCACATGTCTTACTCCACCTGTCGCGTTAACTGACCAACTGGCAATATGAGGTGACCGCCATGACCCTCTCTTATCTCTGTGTCATGACGAGGAGAAATTGTAATGCTCTCTCAACATATAGCAAGCTATTCTTTACGCTCTCGTGAAACCACCTAAACCAAGATAAATACTTTCCGATACTTTATATGTTTTTGCCTTGTATGCTGACCCCTCCCACATCGGGTGTTTATGTGCATTGTAGTCAAATAGCTTACACGCACTTCCTAACTCCGATCTCATATACTAGCATGTACAGGTTCTTCGCCTCTTGGCTGTTGTACTTTCCGGATGATATCTGGACTACCCGAATATTGTTTGTCTTTTGCGATCGAATGCTTTGCATTCTGGCAGTATGTTATTGACTGTGTATATCTCTTTGTCGATTTGTCTGTAGGAAAGCTCTCCATTCACAGCACAATTTCACGTAGCGGTCCTCTCATTGGGTTGAGAGTAGTCCGGAAACCTATTATTGTTCAGACCTGGTTCCTACTCATGTTGAGTGATTCTTCAGTTGTGTGTTTTGGTGATTCCCTGATGAATGTTTCCTCATAATGTACTCGGAGAGCTTCATTCTAGCAGTCCCTTTGTTGTTGCTTATACAGTCACATGAGTGCCTCGAACATCGGGTTTTGTCACTCTAGGTACAAGTCCTGATTAAATATATGAGACTGATAAACACACTCTGACTAGTTAATTAGCTTGTTCGTTGCTCTCGATGCTGCAGTGTTCTTCATGGTATCCCCATGCCAGTCTCCATATTACTATTGTGTTCAAGAGTGCCTCCAGTGACGCCTGCCTGTCTGTGCGTAATGTGGTTCGAGCATTACACACATCCTTCATATTGTTTTCTCTTGCACATGGCAGGATTGCTCACATCTCCGCTTGCAATACGGAAGTGTGTATTCCCAGCTAGTTGATCAGTTGGAAGTTTCTCGCCTTACTGGTAATTCTAGCATCAGTTCCTTCCCTGGTTTGGATCCATGTGTATATCAGATCCCGTCGCCAGGTTCGTCCCTGATGTTGTCGTTTTTCCTCCATCTGGTTTAATTATCTCGAAGTGAGTATCGAAGGGGTACTCAGGTGCATTGTAATCTGTTGATTCCATTTTAATAAGGTTACCTCCCGCTACGCCCTTGATCCTATGATGGTCTGATCTATTACTTGAGCTTCATACTCTCAGAAGATTCATCCTTGGTCCCCATGATCGTTATGACAATAGTGAATCGATGAGTGTTGTTGAGGTTGTTTTCATAGCTGAGGCAGGTGAATCTTTGAACCTTATTCAATTCAACGGTAGCTATTTTCTAGGCTATCTTTGTTTACCGTACCAAAGATGCGTAAATAATCATGGGTTGCACAACTATGTTGTATGTCCAATACAACATTTCAGGACCATTTTCAGTCCCTTGCTCCCGTTTGGGCAAATGACTAACTCGAATGTTGCCACATCTGGACTTTTATCACATGTAGGTTTCAGGAATATTCAGAATCAAGGATCACTTCGAGATGTTTCACTCCTCCCGCTAGCTGGCTGGTTGGAGGACCTATTCCCTATAGATTTCTCTTCCTGATGAAAGCTAAAATCGTAGATTTCTGGGAAATATTGTTCAAGCTCTCTTCTTCTTCATATACAATGAGTTAATTGTTGTTTTCCTACATTGTGTGTACCAAACCCAGGATGACACTGAGTGAAAAATATGATATTACATCATTTTCCGTTCATCTTTTATTGATAAATTGCTCAATACAGTTCTACGATACGAAAAAAACATTTGCTTATGTTTTATGAAGTATTAAATCAAATATCAACTAACACGTGGGGCGTCTAATTTGATATAGTTCCTATTTGCTGAAACGCTTCGAGCGATAATTAAAAACAGGATCTTCAATAATATGAATGCACCCTTCGTTAAGTAAGTTGAGGAGCCCAAACTTGATTTTATAATTCGATTTTACGACAAATTGGCAGTTCTAATTTAGTATTATTAATTCTCATCCGACTCGAGAGCAACTGTTTTCCTCTTTCCTCAGTCACGAAGTAAATAATCGTATAACATGCCAGAACAGAGTTTACAGAAGTTCCAAGTTTTGAAATCGCTATGCTTCTAATCCTGACAATAAATGTGTTACCAAACAATCCTGTAGTATCGACATTCATAGTAGCACCAACAATGGAATCAGGATCACAACTTGAATTCGTATTTCATTTCAAATGGACTGAATAACTTTAAACAAAATCGCTGAATCAGGATCTTTATGTTTCTTCAATCCTGTCAACTACTAATTTCCTAGATTTTTCTAAAATTGAAATAAATGCAGATCTTAATCTCGATACTACTTGTTTCCTTCAATCGGTAAATCATTTACTTGTTTGCCTAAATCGTGAGATGGGATGATTTACCTGTGAGATTTCAGGCAGATGGATACCATAAGTATGTTGATAAAACTGATTACAGTAAAATTGAAGCCGCTAGAAAACTGTGTGTATCGATAACACTAACAGTATATCTCAGAAGCTATTAACGTTAAAGGCCTACCGGAACGGGGAATGAATACAATTATAACCATGTTTTCTGATTTGAAATTGTAACGTTACCATACTCATCACGGGAATCGGAATAAAGAAGATGTAGGATTTTTCGTTTGATTGGTCACGAAGCAGCACTTACCAAATGCACGGTTCTATAGGGTTTGTTTGCTGAGAAATTTAAGAAGTTCAGATACTTCTTGAATATATCTCGAATGTTCAATTCGGTGTCTTATCAGTGAAGTACCCCATTCAAACATAAAGAATGATGACGATGAAGTATGTAACAAATACAGCATCACGAAAAAAAAATCTTCGGACAATATTAATGATAAACATATCTTCAGATCAAACCTTAAAGGACATCGCGAAATCAATGTCATCGCATATCTTTGTGTAACATTTGTAAAAATTAAGTCATAATGGCTATAGTCTTCGCAACTGTATTGAGTTGAATGACAACCTAAATATCATATTAGTGGAGTAAATCTGGCAAATGGTTGGCGAAAATCTTACGATGCTTAGCGACCCGGTGGAAAATGTTTTTTGTGGTACCAGTAACAACCCCCCAAAATTTCTATTTCCCAAAGTGGGTGCAACCCCTTTTTTTTGGCCAAAAAGGGGTTTTTCGACATTTTTAAGGGTAGTTCAGCAAAACAAAATCAAAATCTCTGGCTGTATCAAAAATTAAGGAACCAAAGTAGTAATCTTTCATTGTCAATGTCCAAGGAACTCTCAGTCCAAATTTCAAGTTGATCCGACCTCCCCCCTCCCCGTAATAGATCTATATATATACATATATATATATATATATATATATATAAACAAGTTTAAAGTTTCTTTGCCTAATTGGCCACTATCGTGTATGTAACTTAAGAGATATAGAATTAAATTTTCTGAATTATGAAGATAACTTAGATAATTTAACATAGGATTATAAAGATGAATAAACGTAAAAGATTGAACCATAGGCGGGATTCGAACCCACATTTCTGGATTTCTAGTCCAGGGTGTTTACCAATTACACCACTTCGGTCCTATTAGATTTTTATATTTTTGTAAATATAAACCTCTGAAAGGATAGTAGATCATTGATGAACACAATGCGATTCGATGCCCTACCATAGATCAACTATTCACGCACATTCATCTAAAGTTCAGTCGTTTTTTGAAGTAAGGATTGTAGGTTAGTACTGCTATGGTTGGCAGTTACTTGACAGTTCTTATTCAAATGACAGCATCCTGGTTCTTATATATTTCAATAGAACTGACTGAGAATTGTTCTGGTTAATTATAAACAAGTTTCTTTGCCTAATTGGCCACTATCGTGTATGTAACTTAAGAGATATAGAATTAAATTTTCTGAATTATGAAGATAACTTAGATAATTTAACATAGGATTATAAATTTGAATAAGAACTGTCAAGTAACTGCCAACCATAGCAGTACTAACCTACAATCCTTACTTCAAAAAACGACTGAACTTTAGATGAATGTGCGTGAATAGTTGATCTATGGTAGGGCATCGAATCGCATTGTGTTCATCAATGATCTACTATCCTTTCAGAGGTTTATATTTACAAAAATATAAAAATCTAATAGGACCGAAGTGGTGTAATTGGTAAGCACCCTGGACTAGAAATCCAGAAATGTGGGTTCGAATCCCGCCTATGGTTCAATCTTTTACGTTTATTCATCTTTATAATCCTATGTTAAATTATCTAAGTTATCTTCATAGTTCAGAAAATTTAATTCTATATCTCTTAAGTTACATACACGATAGTGGCCAATTAGGCAAAGAAACTTTAAACTTGTTTATAATTAACCAGAACAATTCTCAGTCAGTTCTATTGAAATATATAAGAACCAGGATGCTGTCATTTGAATAAGAACTGTCAAGTAACTGCCAACCATAGCAGTACTAACCTACAATCCTTACTTCAAAAAACGACTGAACTTTAGATGAATGTGCGTGAATAGTTGATCTATGGTAGGGCATCGAATCGCATTGTGTTCATCAATGATCTACTATCCTTTCAGAGGTTTATATTTACAAAAATATAAAAATCTAATAGGACCGAAGTGGTGTAATTGGTAAACACCCTGGACTAGAAATCCAGAAATGTGGGTTCGAATCCCGCCTATGGTTCAATCTTTTACGTTTATTCATCTTTATAATCCTATGTTAAATTATCTAAGTTATCTTCATAATTCAGAAAATTTAATTCTATATCTCTTAAGTTATATATATATATATATATATATATATATATATATATATTCTTTTGTTGATATTCTTGAACCATTTGTAATATTTGTATGTTTTCTTGGTATATTGGTTCGTATATATACTGATAATGAAATAAAAATTCTGTTTTGACGTTTCGACAACGTTAAGATAAAGGCAATAAACGTTGTCGAAACGTCAAAACAGAATTTTTATTTCATTATCAGTATATATACGAACCAATATACCAAGAAAACATACAAATATATATATATATATATATATAAGTTTAAAGTTTCTTTGCCCAATTGGCCACTATCGTGTATGTAACTTAAGAGATATAGAATTAAATTTTCTGAATTATGAAGATAACTTAGATAATTTAACATAGGATTGTAAAGATGAATAAACGTAAAAGATTGAACCATAGGCGGGATTCGAACCCACATTTCTGGATTTATAGTCCAGGGTAATTGGTAAACACCCTGGACTATAAATCCAGAAATGTGGGTTCGAAGCTGACGTGGTTTCGTTTTTCAAGCTTATCGGCTCTATCGGCTTACCATCACATGCATTAGCAAGATTCCTAGCCAAGAAGTTACAACCGCACGTTGAGACAGCATCATCGTATGTGAGGAACGCGGAACACTTTATCGAACTTCTAGATATGCAAATAGTAGGACCTGACGACATATTAGTAAGCTTCGACGTAGCATCCTTGTTCACACAAGTACCCATAAACGAAGCCCTAGAGATCATCCAACATAAATACAAACCGGAAGGATACATTATTGACTTGGCCAAACACTGTGTAGCCAATACTTACTTCATGTACGAGGGACAGCGATATAGGCAAATCGAAGGAGCACCGATGGGATCACCAATCTCACCAGTGATCGCAAATCTTTTCATGGAGGATTTTGGAATTAAAGCTCTTAACACAGCGCAACTAAAACCCAAACTTTGGCTCAGATATGTGGATGATATTTTCGTTATTTGGCCACATGGAGAAGGACAACTAAGAGGGTTTCTCGATCACCTGAATGGAATCCATGATCGGATAAAATTCACAATAGAAGCCGAAGAGAACAACCAATTACCATTTCTAGATGTTTTGGTAACAAAGAAAACTGACGGCAGTTTGGGACATACAGTATTCAGAAAAAAGACCCACACGAACCGATATTTGAATAGTAACTCGCATCATCATCCATCCCAGCTACAATCAGTCGTAAATACCCTCATGACAAGGTCAAAACGTCTCGCTGATGCGGAGAACTTCGATGGAGAAATGGAAACCATTCGAGCAGCCCTTAGGATGAATGGCTATTCAAGAAAACAGATTCATAACTCTCAACGCAAAAATGAGAAGGATGTCAACAATGAAGATCAACCAGTGAGAAACGCTTTTCTACCTTACATAAAAGGCACAACTGACAAAATCTGCAAAATACTGAGCCGTCATGATATCAAAACAACCTTCACAACAGATAGGAAAATCAAAAATGTTCTTCGGAATCCAAAGGACAGAATTCCTCTAGAATGCCAAGGAGTGTACGAGGTGCCATGTGGTAATTGTGAAAAGACATACATCGGACAGACCAACAGACGCATTGATGTGCGAAAGACTGAACATGCAAACGCTGTGTCGAAAAACGAAACCACGTCTTCACTAGCTGAACATGTAAGAAGTACTGGCCATATGATCAACTTTAGCAGCACAAAGACTCTAGCCAACATTGAACACTTCTACACCAGAATTACCAGGGAGGCAATAGAGATCGAGAAACGTCCACATAGTCTTAACAAACGAGATGACGGACTAAGATTACCAGCAACATGGAAACCCGCTTTAGAAAGTCGGAAGATACAACCAAAAACAAGAGAGAACGTGGTATCCAGTGCACGTACAACAGGTCACGGAAACTTTCCGGCTGATTCCAGCGTCGCAATGACGTCATCCAAACGTGTCACTCGGAGCCAAACACGTAGAAATCAACCAAGCGTGAAATAGTTCGAAAGTCTAAAGGTCAAGCATAACGGGGAATATAAATACCTGTCCCTCCAAGTAAGCGTCAGTTCGCCTAGATTTTCCAGACTCTACGGTCGAATCACCTGAAGATGGCAAATGCGACTTTGCCGAAACGTCGTGAAATTGGTCCTTTCGAGGACCGAAACCACACAACGCGGATCAATACTCGAGAATCCAGTTCTACACATTACGTCCGCGAGAACCTAAGAAGAAACATATATATATATATATATATATATATATATATATATATATATATATATATATATATATATAACTTAAGAGATATAGAATTAAATTTTCTGAATTATGAAGATAACTTAGATAATTTAACATAGGATTATAAAGATGAATAAACGTAAAAGATTGAACCATAGGCGGGATTCGAACCCACATTTCTGGATTCTTATATAAGAACCAGGGATGCTGTCATTTGAATAAGAACTGTCAAGTAACTGCCAACCATAGCAGTACTAACCTACAATCCTTAAAAAAACGACTGAACTTTAGATGAATGTGCGTGAATAGTTGATCTATGGTAGGGCATCGAATCGCATTGTGTTCATCAATGATCTACTATCCTTTCAGAGGTTTATATTTACAAAAATATAAAAATCTAATAGGACCGAAGTGGTGTAATTGGTAAACACCCTGGACTAGAAATCCAGAAATGTGGGTTCGAATCCCGCCTATGGTTCAATCTTTTACGTTTATTCATCTTTATAATCCTATGTTAAATTATCTAAGTTATCTTCATAATTCAGAAAATTTAATTCTATGTCTCTTAAGTTACATACACGATAGTGGCCAATTAGGCAAAGAAACTTTAAACTTGAATATATATATATATATATATATATATATATATATATATATATATATATATATATATATATATATATATATATATATATATGTTTCTTCTTAGGTTCTCGCGGACGTAATGTGTAGAACTGGATTCTCGGGTATTGATCCGCGTTGTGTGGTTTCGGTCCTCAAAAGGACCAATTTCACGACGTTTCGGCAAAGTCGCATTTGCCATCTTCAGGTGATTCGACCGTAGAGTCTGGAAAATCTAGGCGAACTGGATTTCCAGACTCTACGGTCGAATCACCTGAAGATGGCAAATGCGACTTTGCCGAAACGTCGTGAAATTGGTCCTTTTGAGGACCGAAACCACACAACGCGGATCAATACCCGAGAATCCAGTTCTACATATATATATATATATATATATACATATGTTTCTTCTTAGGTTCTCGCGGACGTAATGTGTAGAACTGAATTCTATTTTATTTATTATTTTATTTTCAAACGAAAAATACATTTCATTTTCACAGTTGAGAAAAAAGAAAAAAAAAACAAATACATATAATTATTTTGAAATAAAATTATCAAAAATAACAATACTATACTTGTTGTGCACAAACATATACAATATAACTTAAAATTAAATAGAACGAGGAAGTTTAAGATTAAAGGAAGTACTAGAAAGGGAAGTTAAATCCTCAAGTTTGGTATACTGATTGGCAATTCTCATTATGCGTTTAAGTGGAGAGTAAAAAGAATAATTTCTTGTACAGGAGGGAACATAAAAAATTTGAGTTGAATTCACAGTTTGACGTGTAAGACGTTTGGGATTGTGAAAGTTAGCTCTAAAGTAAAGTGAGATAACTTCGCAAGAAATTATATTATTAATAGACTTAAAAAGTAGTTTAAGATCGAAGTGTAATCTTCTCACAGTAAGTGGAACAATGTTAAAAATAGTTTCAAGAAAGTTATAATCACAGTTCCACTTGGCATAACGTATTCCACTTTTGAAAGCCAAATATCTCAAAAATTTATGCTGGACCTTTTCAATATTGTAGGAATGAACGTTAAAGTAAGGACACCAGACGGTCGAGCAGAAATCAAGATGTGACCTGACAAGAGAAAAATATAAAGTTTTCAAAGCATTAATATTTCTGAAATCAACAGTCAATTTTTTTATAAATCCCAACATCTGGAGAGATTTGCCAATAATATGGTTAATATGAGGGACAAAACTTACAGATGTATCAAAAATCACGCCCAAATCTCTAACATTTAATTTACTGTCCAACGATGTACCATTAATTCGATAATTGTAAGTAATGAGACTTCTCAGACGATGAAATCTCATAATATTGCATTTTGAAATATTAAATTCCATTTTGTTAATAGTGCACCAGTTCGACATGTTATCTAAAGCTTTTTGTATCAATAAACATTGATCTACAGATTTTACTTTGAAAAATATTTTCAAGTCGTCCGCAAATAGTAAGAACTTGATATCACAATGGAAAACATCCTTGATATCATTAATAAAAAGTAAAAAAGTAATGGACCAAGATGTGAGCCCTGAGGAACTCCAGTGTGGACATTTATTACCTTGGAGTAGTTATTTTTTATTCGAACTATTTGCGAACGATTGGAAAGATAGCTCTTAATCCAAGAAAGTATTGGGCCGTCTATGCCAAGTGATAAAAGCTTAGAAAGAAGTATAGAATGACTGACCTTATCGAATGCTTTGGAAAAATCAGTATAAATAGTATCTACCTGATACCCATCCTCCAAAGCATCAACAATGTAATTCGTGTATACTAACAAGTTAGTTTCAACTGAGCGACCACTTACGAAGCCATGTTGTTCAGCCATAATATGATGTCTTAAACTAGCAGTGAGTTGATCAGTTACTAAACTTTCAAATACTTTTGGAATCGATGACAGAATGGAGATTGGGCGATAGTTTTTTATATTCTCACGGTCACCAGATTTGAATATGGGTGTAACAAAACTAGTTTTCCAAATATCAGCAAATTTACCTTCGACGAGGGATCTATTGAAAATTTTATGTAAAGGTCTGGAGAGTACAAATGAACAAGTTTTGAGAAGAATAGGTGGAACGCCATCAGGACCTGGACTGGTTTCACTTTCAAGGGAATTTAACTTGTTCCATATATCACTAATTGAAATTGAGAATGAATTTGCAGTAATGTGAACTACGTTATTTGTGGTGTCATCCGAAGCAGGTTCATCATCCACTTCAAATACAGAAGAAAAGTGTTCAGCGAATGCGTCAGCAATATCCTGACCATTATTATGGATTGTGTTATTATAAGACATCAAGTTAGGATATTCATTAGAATTCCTTTTACTATTGACAAAGCTCCAAAAACTTTTAGGATTTAATGAGATATTGGTTTCAATTTTCCTAATATAACTGGAATAATCTGTATATTCCATACGACCACATTTCGATCTTAAACTAGAAAAAATATGATAGTCAGCTTCAGATCCGGAAATTTTATATTTTTTGTGTGCTTCTTTTTTTAAAAATATGTTTTTCTTTAATTCATGAGAATACCAAAATGGAAAATTAAATAATTTACGTAAGCCAAACTTTTTTAGAGGAACGAATAAATTAATTGCTTCCAATAATTTATCATAAAATAAGTTAAGCATTTCTTCGAAAGTAAGATCTAAAAATAAGCTATCCCAGTTAATGGTCGACAAATACTCATTAACTAATCCAAAATCAGTGTTCTTAAAATCAAAGGAGTAACCTTCACTTTTAAGGATATCATTGGGAAAGTATACAAAATTAATTGGAATCACAGATTGATTCGACCGTAGAGTCGACACTCTACGGTCGAATCACCTGAAGATGGCAAATGCGACTTTGCCGAAACGTCGTGAAATTGGTCCTTTTGAGGACCGAAACCACACAACGCGGATCAATACCCGAGAATTCAGTTCTACACATATATATATATATATATATATATATATATATATATATATATATATATATATATATATATATATATATATATATATATATATATATATATATATATATTGTTATGATTTCATTTCCTAGATAAAATAAAATGATAGAATTTGGATTTACCGGGACAATAAAAATAGAAAAGATCAAAAAGTATATAAAATATGGAATCAAAAACATTATTTAAAGTTAAATTATGAGAAGTATAAGATATAAAATGTAGTATAATAACAGAAATCAAAATGCAAAATGGAATAAGAAGTGTGAAGAAGAAACAGTGGAAGTGGAAAAACGTACAGTGATACGAAAGAGGAAAATCATAATTAAAATGATTCAAAGACTATCAAAAGATAGCACAAACTAGTAAAATAAGTTATAGATTTAAGGTGTATTAAGAAATTTGACTTCTACAAAGTTAAATAGATGTTATTCATATTTTAAATTATGTATTAGATGTAAGCAATGACAAATGTCAAAATAGACATAAGAATTAGAATTATCAAGTTAATAGGAATCTAATCATAGACAAATTTAAATAACCGAAGCCAATTTGTAATTCATACGAAGCATTAATTGTTCATGAGTCTTAATATCAACGTTTAAGGTTAAAATACCCAAAGTTATTTAAGTAGCATCGTAGAATATTCAATCTTCGATATTAGTTCCAGTTTATTATAAACGAAGTTCCATATCTTATAAGAATAAAACAAATAACAACTTATTATCAACAAGTTCCTGAATTATAAAGAAGAATCAATGTGTTTACCTGTGAATGTGTTATAGCAGAGTATGTTAAAGTGCATAATCAAATAAATAAGAAGAAACATAAAATCAACACTACATTGCCGATATTCGTTTCTAATATTATTGGATATATCTAAAAGTAGGTATATTTACAATTTAATCATTGTATTGTTGTCTCTGAATGTAAGATTGTCATTTGTAAACACGTATTAATTTAAGTAGTTTCGAGGTTATAATAGAAACATAGAGAATTTTAAATTACAAAGAACAATTGTCAACATAGAAACATAAAGTTAACTTGAATAATTTTATAAAAATAATACAGGGTCATTGAAATATAAAACTTTCAACATTTTAAATCAGGTTTCATTCAATTCCATATAATATATAATATAAATCAATCATTGAAATCAATCAAATCAAATTAAAAATTCAAATAAAAATAAAAAGCTAGCCGGAATAAAAATTGAAATAGAATACACGTATAATCATAAAAATAAATAAACTCATTAGAGTTTAGTTAACAATTGTCGCTCAAACGTGGGGCCTTTTTGGAAAAGGGAAATAGAACCGCGTGATAAATAAGGGAAATAAAATGGAAGGTGATAGACAGAGTACTCCAGAATTGTTAGGGTTTGAAAAAGGTGGAATGATAAGTGCAGAGAAAATGCCAGTTGATAATCAAGCACAAATAATGAGATTGCTTGAGAGTTTAAATATGAAAGTTAATGAAACGAATGTGAAAATTGAACAAGGAATGAATGATATAAGAGATGAAATTAAGGTAGTGAATGATAAATTTGATAAAAGAACGGAGGAAATAATGAGAGTAGTTGAAACAGAAAAAAAGGAAATAAGAAAACATGTAGAGGAAAGAATATATGATAAGTTAGATGAATATAATAGCTTTGTGAATAGAAAGTTTAATGATGTAGAAAAAGAAATAGGTATTATTGAAAATCGAGTGAAAGATATGGGGAAGAATATCGAAGATAATGTGAATGAAAATGTACAAAGTATGAAAGAAATTCAGGATAAAATGATAAATGAACAGAATGGAAATATAAAAAGAATTGAGAGTAGATCAGAAGAGAGAATGCAAGTAGAATACAGAAATGTGGGTTATGAAAGCACAATTAAATATAATGGGAATATAAGAATATTACACCAATGTATATTTGTGAAAGACTTGAGAAATGAAGTGCAGTATGTAAGGAATATAGAGAAGATGAAAAATATGATAAGAGAACGATTGGTTGATGAACCATTGTTATGGTTCAATTGTAAAGAGAGAGAGTTGAATAGTCTGGATGTATTTATAGAGGAATTTTTAAGGAATTTTCGGGGAGAAAATGAACAATCAAAATGTCGAGAGAGGTTGTATTCCAATAAATATATGGAGGGAATAAGGAAAAGCATGAGTGCTTATGCACTAAATGAAGCACAATACCTAGAACCCAAAATGAGAGAGGAAGAAATAGTGTTGTATATATCAAGGCAGTATAAGAATCAAATATCAGAGGCAATAGCCATTTCAAATATAAAAAATATGAATCAACTATTATCATATTTGAACAGAATAGATAAAAGAGATAATATAGGAACTAGGCAACAAAATAGATATGATAATAATACAAATAATTATAGGGGAAATAATAAATATAATGGAAGAAGACAAGAAGGGAATAAAACTAATAGTTTCAAAAATAATTATCAAAATAGATTCAGGAATAATGGAAATCAAAATTATAATAATAGTAGGGAAAATGGATACGGAAATAATTCAAATCAAAATAGGAATAGATATAGGGAAAATAGAAATCGAAATAATAATAATAATAATAGAAATGAAGATAGAAATCAAAATAATAATCAGAGGGAAATAAACTGTAATAGAATTGAGAATGAAAGGGAAAGGTCAGACTCTTCAAGTCAAAATAATAGTCAGGATTTCCAGTAAAGCACGAATACCAAGTTAATGTATTATCGTACGTACATCATAGGGAATACATTGACAATGAAGAGGAAAGGGAAGAAAAAGAAAGTATAGGTCCAATTAAATTAAAAGCTTTTTTAAAAGGAAAGGAAGTAGAAATATTGTGTGATACGGAATCAGAAACATCTTTAATAAGGGAAGAACTATTGTCAGAATCAAATATAACAAATCAATTAAAAATACCGAGAGTAGAATTGATCAATGTTAGTGGAAAGAAAATTACGGAAGTATCAAAAATAATCACTGAAAATATTAGAATAGGGACAGCAAATCTAGAAATGCAGTTATTTATAGTACAAAATATGAAATTGGATATTGTAATGGGAACAGATGAATAACGAAAACATGGAATTGTTATAGATTACGAGGAGAAGGAAATAAAATTGTTAAATGAAATTATAAAGATGGGGAAGGGGGAAGATGAAAGTATTGACAAACCAAAGGAAGGTTGCAATATAATGAATGCAGTCGAAATAAAAGACTATAGCAAAAATTTAAATGAAATAACCTCGCAGATAACAGTGTCCGAGAATTATAGGGGAATAATATCAAATAGAATTTCAGAACATAAGGGTCTAATAATAGACGAAACTCATATAGCAAGTAAATATATCCATAAATTCCAGGTAAAAGAAATTGAAAATTTCAAATCCAAGAATTATCCAATTCCGTTCAAGCATATAAAAAAAGTAAGGGAAAAAATCTGTGAAATGCTAGAACAAAATATTATAGAAAGAAGTAAAACAAAATATATAAACCCTATTGTGATAGCAAAAAAGTCAAATGGTGACATTAGATCATGTTTAGATGCGCGAACACTAAAAAAGTTTTCAACTCCACAATATGAAGCTCCTAAAAATATAGAGGCAATCTTTGGTAGGATAGTTGAGGCACAAATTTTCATCAAAATTGATTTGAGACATAGTTTCTGGTTGATTCCATTAACGAAAGTTGTAGAGATTACACTGGTTTTATAATAGATGGAGAAGTGTATAGATTTAAAGATAAACCTTTAGGTATTCAAAGTGCATATAGTATGTTCAAATATAAAGTAGGAGCAAATATTTCATTAGATAGTATTAGGAAAGGTAAAACATAATTATCAGAAAATGATAAAAAGAAATGTAAATTCAAAGAGGGAATTTATTCACAAGATATAGGAAGAAGAAAGTTATATTGAACTGTTCAGATAAATAAGTATAATTATTAATAAATCTAATTAAAGAAGATAAAATCAAAAGATAAATAAATTTCAATATTAAAGTTTGATTGATATTTGAAATTGATTCAGGGGAGATAGTTATGATTTCATTTCCTAGATAAAATAAAATGATAGAATTTGAATTTACCGAAACATTAAAAATAGAAGAGATTAGAAATTATATAAAATATGGAATAAAAAACATTATTCAAAGTTGAATTATGAGTAGTATAAGATATCAAACATTGTATAATAACAGAAATCAAAATGTGAAATAGAATAAGAAGTGTAAAGAAGAAACAGTGAAAGTGGATACGAAAGAGGGAAATCATAATTAAAATGATTCAAAGACTATCAAAAGATAGCACAAACTAGTAAACTAAGTTATAGATTTGAGATAGTATTAAGAAATTTGAGTTCTACAAAGTTAAATAGATGTTATTTATATTTTGAATTATGTATTAGATGTAAGCAATGACAAATGTCAAAATGGACATAAGAATTAGAATTATCAAGTTAATAGGAACCTAATCATAGGTTATCATATATCAAAATATGGGAAAAAATGTAGGTAATATGAATTTGAATAGCAGAATGCACAATCACTTTAATTAATTTGAAAATCTTCAATATATCAAAATTTTAAGAGTACTCAATTCTCATTGGTCGATACAAATTCAGATATTCCAAAGCTTAACAATTAGAACGAACTGTCAGATCCAACAAAGAGAATAGCATCCTAGATATTGAAAGGAAGTACCTGATTGGTTAATTATAGATTGAACCAGCGTCCTTTTGTGTGTCCTAGTTCGCATTCATACGAAGCATAAAGTGTTCATGAGTCTTCATATCAACGTTTA
Organism: Endomychus coccineus; assembly: GCA_958510875.1. NCBI lineage: Eukaryota > Metazoa > Arthropoda > Insecta > Coleoptera > Endomychidae > Endomychus > Endomychus coccineus. Next base: position 85,357,310 of record OY294069.1, on the reverse strand, counting down.
AGGTTAAAATAACCAAAGTTATTCAAGTAGCATCGTGAGATATTCAATCTTCGATAGCAGTTCCAGTTTATTATGAACGAAGTTTTATATCTTAAAAGAATAAAACAATCATCAACAAGTTCCTGAATTATAAAGAAGAATCAATGTGTTTACCTGTGAATGTGTTATAGCAGAGTATGTTAAGTGCATAATCAAATAAATGAGAAGAAATATGAAATCAACACAACATTGCTAACATTCGTTTCTAATATTATTGGATATATCTAAAAGTAGGTCTATTTACAATTTAATCATTGTATTGTTGTCTCTGAATGTAAGATTGTCATTTGTGAACATGTATTAATTTAAGTAGTTTTGAGGTTATAATAGGAACATAGAGAATTTTGAATTACAAAGAACTATTGTCAACATAGAAACATAATGTTAACTTGAATAATTTGGTAAAAATAATACAGGGTCATTATGAATTGGAATATAAAACTTTTAACATCTTAAATAAGGTTTTATTTAATTCCATATAACACATAATATAAATCAATCATTTAAATCAATCAAATCAAATTAAAAATTCAAATCAAAATAAAAAGCTAGCCGGAATAAAAATTAAAATAGGATTCAAGTATAATCATAAGAATAAATGAACTCTATAAGAGTTTTGTATCAATATATATCTATTACGGGGAGGGGGGAGGTCAGATCAACTTGAAATTTAGACTGGAAGTTCCTTGAACATTGACAATGAAAGGGTACTACTTTGGTTCCTTAATTTCTGAAACAATCAGAGATATTAATTTTTTTTGCTAAACTACCCCTAAAAATGTTAAAAAACCCCTTTTTTGTCAAAAAAAAAGGGGGTTGCACCCACTTTGGGAAGTAGAAATTTCAGGTGGTTGTTATTGGTAACCTAACAAACACTTTCCACCGGTTCGCTAAGCATCGTAAGATTTTCGCCAACCTTGCCTCTTTTCTCGCCAGATTTACTCCACTATATTACGACCCAAATTATTCCAGTAATTTGTCAAGTTTATTGTCATTGATATTTACTCTTTCGTCGCTCGAATTTATAGTATAATATGTGCATATCAGCTATGTCAGAGTGAATAAAAGCCAAATCGCATTGTACTCAGATTCAATTCAACTGTATCGAGTTATTCGTATTATCCCGAATGGTAGCTCAGAAAGGTACTAATTTCTAATCGTTTCCGAGTATATCAAGTTTAATTTTGGACAACGTCCGATTCAGTTTTCCTCCCTCTCATCATAATGGATGTCTTTTGAAGCTATTTGGAAGAACCACGAAATATGAGCGATCATAATCAACCAGGAATTCACTGTCGGATGTTATTTATATGAGATGAATCTTATTTGATTTAGGCTGATTGCCGGGGTTCCAGAGACATCCTAGTTTTCGGTATTATCCTATTTGGAGTGGTTCACTCGAACAATTGAACCATATTTTGCAGTTGTGTTAAACAATGAAACCAAGAGACTTGCTTGCAAAATGTAACGATAAATAATCATTTTGTACTTCTCGATTCACTAAAAAACATTAAATAAATTATTGAAAAATGTTGAGCTGAGACGTTGAATGTTCAAAATTGAGTATCGAAATAATCAGACAAGTTGTAATTTCGTTATAATGAAAAAAAAAATATTACGGAGAGATGTATTGAAATGCATGGGTCGTATATGTATTATTGTAATTGGAAGAAAAGATATTGGGACTGAGTAATAGTGTCTCTCGTTTCAAACGCTGCACTCATAACCCCTTGAACTTTGCTATTTCATCCCTTGTTATTATTGCGGTGGTGCAGGGCCAGCTTCAATTTTCACAGTTACGAGCATGAAATTACAATATGATGTTTCAAGCTCATCCGATGCCGATTATAACGCCGCTTTAGCACCAAAAACTTTTCCGTGTTGCAATCTGATGAAATTAACATTTTTATTATATATCCTTAGTTGACGGCGTTGTTCGTGTCACGTATGTCTGAATATTGACTACTATTCATTCGAATTGTGTCACCGATTTGACTCAATCAATAATTCCACATTAATTGTAGAATTTGCAAATGACTACTTCATGCTGATCGGAGTGAACAAACATTCATCATAATATTAACTGACAGCTATAATGTTCATAATTTATATCGGTTTTCAATTTGAGAGGAGAATAATATCCTAACTAACTCTCTAATAATATTCAATTTTTAAGGCAGCAAATGAAAAAATTTAACAAAAGAAAAGGTTTATATTGAAATAAAGTTCATCAATTATTGGCAAGCCGGAAAATCCTTGGAAAGTTTCCTCTAGACTCTAGGCAATGAACTCGACCTAACACAACAACAAGTTTCAAGTTTCTTCGCCTAATTGGCCACAATTTCGTATAAGTACATTAAGAGATACATAATTAAATTTTCTAAATGAAGATAACTGAAAGATGATTTACCATAGGATTATGAAGATGAATGAACATAAAACATTGAACCATAGGCGGCATCCGAGCCCACATTTCTGGATATCTAGTCCAGGGTGTTTACCAATTACACCTCTTTGGTTCCGTCAGATTCTCATATTTTTGTGAATATAAGCCGCTACAAGGATAGTAGATCATTGACGAACACAATACGATTCGATACTTCGCTTTAGATCAACTATTCAAGTACATTCATCAATAGTTCCATCTTTTTTGAAGTGATTCCATAACAGATTAATCACCAACCATAGTAATATACTAATCTAGAATAATCACGTCAAAACGATTGAACTTTAGATGAATGTGCGTGAATAGCATAAGAATATTGATTGAAGATTATATTAAAAAAAGGTATTATAAAATTATGAGAACTTTTTATATTTCCTTTCATAAATGTAAACATCCAATCTAAAAGGAACATGTAACGAAATCCACTGAAGTTCCGTAATTCTGGCAGTTAAGTTGGGGGGTAAAAAATAGAAATCTGTATACCTTAAACAACTGGAACTTCTCATTCAGTTTTTTATCAGAAAAGTTTTCCATTGTAAGATAATTTTTATATAATTGGTGAATTGAGTGTAATCACATTGGAATTATTGAATGATTTTTGTATTTCTAATAACTCTAGCCTCAAATATAGACTTTTCGTGGCATAATGTGATGTTTCAAGATCACTTATTTCATCGATGATGTTATTATAATCTTGGTTTCCGGATGGATTCCGCGTCACAATAGCTCGACTTGATGCCGACGTTTCGCCAACCATTACAGGTGGCATCTTCAGGGCAGGCTTGAGGCTTGAACAGTTCAAGCCTCAAGCCTGCCCTGAAGATGCCACCTGTAATGGTTGGCGAAACGTCGGCATCAAGTCGAGCTATTGTGACGCGGAATCCATCCGGAAACCAAGATTTTTCAAGATTAGCTGTCCGCGGAAGTCTACTATCCAAGATGTTATTATAGTTTCAATTAAACGGTTTGCATAATGAGAAAAACCAGTTTTGTTAAGGCAATCTAGTTTTGAATCATGGTAAGTTCTTCAGATGTAAATTGCCGCACATGGATTACAACTAAGCTGATAAAAGCGCCATTTTCCATTTAGTCAATTTTATCTTTATTATTTATTATTAGCATATTCAATGATTCAATGATTTTGATCTACATAGTTTGATGTCTGAATTTGGAATATTAATAGGTTTGTCCATTCGATTTTGTTGAGTTGAAATTGTTAAAATTTGGAAATCATTACATATATTGAATTCCCTAAGTTGCAATTTTCTGGACAATAAATTGGGTTGAATCTTTGATGGCTGGAAAAGGAGAAAGATTTCACTGACTTCCAACACGATATATGACCCTCTTGTTTCGGACCATCTTGATTGATGCTGAAGCTCAATTAGTTGATGAACACTTATCCAAATTATACGAAAATCTCAATACTTTCTCGTAATATGAAATAAATCGATTGGATAAAATTCAGAAAGAATTCTCTATCACGGTATTTCATTCTTGCATCATTTGCTGTAGTTACGCTGCACAATTTTCCATACATTCCATTACTTCCGTGGTTTCATCATTCATTTTACAGAAGAACGGAAACAGAATATTCTACATATCTGTGATCAGAAAATACAAAAGTTTGGAAAACTTTTTCAATTGATTTTATGACATTATTCTTCTACTCAACAATTAATATGAAGATAGAGCTGGCTCATTGAATGCGTATATTATTAGCAGTGTTGATAGGAAATACTCCACTCAATAGCGATGATTTGGCATCTGGCTAGATCAGTTTCTAAAGAGACTGATTAAGTTCATGATGATCAAAAACTTACAGATATCTTGAAAAATTGTATATTGAAGAATATGGGATGAACGATTTCAGAGGCTTTCCACTTTCTACTGTGTTCAATTTGGAACTGCATAAATTGTAATATAATGATAATGGGATTAAGAGATTTAGTGGAGTAAGCCTAGCTTGCGAAAATTGTTGGGCGGGCTTAGTCACATGAGAAAAAAAGTTTTTTCCTCTCAAATCTTTATGTCCTTGTTAAACCGGAAGTATGTCTAATTTCCAAAAAATGGCTTTTTTGATCTATTTTGGTCATTTTACGAGTTATTTTCTCAGTTTCAATTTTTTTTGGAGTACTTTTAGTACTAGCTCAAGTACGAAATTGATATCATTTCATTCTCGATGTTTGAGGAACCTCCAGTTTGAATTTTGTGATGATCGGTTCATTCCCTCTCCTGTAATATATATACATATATGTTTTATTAACAAAAAAACTAAATTGAGCTATTTTGAACAAATCTCAACCAAATGGAACAAAATTTGGTGTGAAGGTAGTCCATATCAGTTACATACACAATTTCGTGTATGTAATTTGAGAGATACAGCATTAAATTTCCTGAATTTTGAAGATAACTTGGATAATTTAACATAGGATTATAAAGATGAATAAACGTCAAAGATTGAACCATAGGCGGGATTCGGACCCACATTCCTTGATTTCTAGTCCAGGGTATTTACCAATTACACCACTTTGGTCCCGTCGGATTTTCATCATTATTGTGGCCAATTAGGCAAAGAAACTTTAAACTTGTTTATACTTAACCAGAACAATTCTCAGTATGTCCTATTGGAATACATAAGAACTGGGATGCTGTCATTTGAATTAGAACTTTCAAGTAACTGCCAATCATAGCAGTACTTCAACCTACAATACTCACTTCAAAAACGACTGAAATTTAGATGAATGTGCGTGAATGTCGATCTATGGTAGGGCATCGAATCGCATTGTGTTCATCAATGATCTACTATCCTTTCAGAGGTTTATATTTACAAGAACATAAAAATCCGACGGGACCAAAGTGGTGTAATTGGTAAACAAACTGGACTAGAAATCCAGGAATGTGGGTTCGAATCCCGCCTACGGTTCAATCTTTTACGTTTATCCATCTTTATAATCCTATGTTAAATTATCTAAGTTTTCTTCATAATTCAGAAAAGTTTAACATAGAATTATAAAGATGGATAAACGTAAAAGATTGAACCATAAGCGGGATTCGAACCCACATTCCTGGATTTCTAGTCCAGTTTGTTTACCAATTACACCACTTTGGTCCCGTCGGATTTTTATGTTTTTATAGATATAAACCTCTGAAAGGATAGTAGATCATTGATACACGGTATGTTGTCGCCTCCGGTACATGGAAAAGGCGACCCCTCGCCTCTGGGTATTCTAATTGAGTAACATTGAAAACGATTTATATATGGGGTGTTGAAATGATAACCAATTTGTATTCCTTGAGAGGGGGAATTATTTCAAAAATTTTAGAGGGTCATATATGAGGAGCACAGAGTGTATCATGTGGTCTCCGAAAATTGTATATACGCGTACACCTTGTGGTCGTTGCTGCCTCCGAAGGCGTTGCCACATCACCGGAGGTTATATAGACACCTCTTTACCTGCGTGCAGGGTCTTTTATATATGTACACACAATTCACCTCATATTCTTCTCAACGACTGATGCGCTTTCGATTTCAGCAAAGTTAATTATTGCATATTGGTCGGTATCTATGAACATGTGATTTCCTTTCCGATTTATGTATAGGAATTACTTTGAAAGCTTATAGGGAACTCACCCTCACTCAGATACTTATTATATTAATAATCAAGAAGAGAGGATGAGCTGAACTGTAATGATAATGTCTTTCAGAATAGCCTGGTATTCCATCAGGAATTAAGCTTGGGATGAGGAATGTTATCAATTATATCAGTATAGGAAATGTGAACTGAGGATAAATTATTGAGAGGAATCAAAGCGGGTAGCTGTTATAGGGAGATTGTTCAATTTTATTTTACAGTATATATTCCGGAGGGAAGAAGGATTTCATAATATATTATTGAAATACATACAACTCATATAGGCTTTGTTAGTTTTTACTTGATTCCAAAATTCTCTTGATTCATTTATAAAATCATTTTCAGATTCGTGGATACATATTTGTTTATCGTTCATCAATACGGCTACACCGTTTTCCTTAACTCAAAGGACAAATTATAGTCTGCTGCCGAGTTAGTTCTTTTGAATTGCTTATTAGCCTCAATTCCTCTCAAAAATTAGTTTTCTTATACTTTTAGTAATTCGTTTGCGAAATGAAGATGGCACAATGAGCATTTTAGGGACCAAATGTCAATGATTTCATTGATAATAACATGAAACTGTGTCATCTACATTCATTTATTTTAAAATACTTATATCTACTTGATAATGATACTACTGTACTGATAATCCGGTTAGGTATAAATTTTTGTTGTTCGGAAAGTTGAAAATTCGTCTCAATCGTGGACGTCATTTCCTGAAGTTTTGATCTCACGTACGGCTACTCCTTGAGACCAACTCTCTGGCACCAGTAGGGATTGAAGAATATTTTCACGTTCGCCCATTATGAAAGAACATGTAACTTCGGTCAGTTCAATGAATATAATATCGTTGATATTTAATTCGTTTTTCACATAATTAGATTCACGATCAGCAGTCTCAAAGTTCTAGGTTCAGTTTTCTGAGAAAACCTCACTAGGCAAAGAGTTCCACAATTATGCTGATCTTGATAATTGTAAATTATTCATTAATGTAAAATTGAACTGAACAACTGAACAACATTAATATGAGTTCCACATGTCGATAAAGTTTGATCGAGCTTCATAAAATAGGATCAAAGTTATTTAGATTATCAATTTTCTATGCATTCTATTTTAATGCTATGAAAGAAGAAGACTCTATCTCCTGGTCCATAAGCTGCACCCTCACGTTCTTCAAATTTCGATTACTAACCCTGGAATTTGATGTTTTTTTCTGTTTGTCTTGATGACTTTGAATTTAATTAGACACCGCACTAGCTTGTAGTCGTTGTTGAAGGTGATTCCTTCCTACAAATGAGTATTGGTCATTCAGGGTAACTTTTGAAATACTTTTTGCAGAACGGCAGCAAGATTATGGTGGATTATAATGTAGAAAAATGCGTTGATTATAAAACTCAAAAATTTTTCCCAAATCTGCGAGCTTCAATTTTAAACAATAAATCATTGCAAAATGTTTCCTATACTTGCTATTATCAAGGAACGGTGAGTCGTAAGAAATCTAGATCCAAATTAAAGGTATTCATAATACACATCTTTTAAGATCACTTAAGACCTTTTGTTCATTATTAACAAATTACGGTTTTTATTTGATAATTTTCTAAGAAACTGATAGTTATATAGTTATATAGTTACAGTTATATAACTGATATATATATATATATATATATATATATATATATATATATATATATATATATATATATATATGTATGTTTTCTTGGTATATTGGTTCGTATATATACGAACCAATATACCAAGAAAACATACAAATATTACAAATGGTTCAAGAATATCAACAAAAGTATATATATATATATATATATATATATATATATATATATATATATATATATATATATATATATATATATATATATATATATATATATATATATATATATATATATATATATATCTATATATATATATATATATATCTCAGGTCTTAGTAGAAGAGCTTCAACAGTCGATAGAAACTTTGATTCTGAGAAAAAAAATTCCCATCAACTCATATGCTCAATTTTTGAGATAGAGGCTGTTGAATTTTATAAAATATGTCTTAATTTTGTTTGTTTCTCAGAAGATTATCAAGATAGCTCAATGAAATTCAAAACCATGGATGCGTAGATAGGTAACCACTTTTGAACATAATTTGAGACCATTAATATTTCCAGTGCCGTAGATATAGGTATTTAATAAAAATAAATTGGCCCGAAAAGTGATATCAGCCTGTATAGGTTACTTTTTAGTGACAAATTGCAGAATTTAAATCTGAACAAATAAGGTCTCTTGATATTTCATGCAGTGCCTAAATATGGATACTACCTAACATTTCTATATGAGACTGTTCTAAAATTATTCATTTGAAGTGATTATTTCAACTGCTTAAAAAAAGGGCTCGAGAACAATTAGAACATCTCCATAGTGGGATGTCACATCAACATGCGGTTTTCGGCATTCGATATATTAACACGCTAAACAAAATTGAGTAGACCTGAATTCAATGACCGGAGGAGGAGATATCTTGATTTTATTTTATTGTTCCGGTTTTGTTTCTCAATTGTTGATTTAAAACTTTGTTAGAGCAATTGTTGTCGTAAATGGACGGTAATATGTTAATCTAACTACAGAAAAAGGCCCTAAGATCCGTTGGATATCTTATATAATTGCGTCACTTGGAAAAAAGAACACATTATCACTGCCAGAAGAAAAATAGCGTATACTCGTATATATGAGAACGCATACGCGGTGCAAGTAATAGAACCAAAATTCAAACGGCCGTGCTAGACTCTTTCTTGAGCTTCATTTATCAAAATCGGTATGTGCAGCTACTTTTCTTTCGAGTCTGTCGTAGTGAGGGAGGTGATAATATGAACAGATGTTAATAAGTCACTATTCATAACTTAGACCTTATAATCTCTACACACTTTATTTGTAACAGTTCTTCGATAACCAACTCACAGTGGTACCTTTTTGAATTGTATGTGCACTTTGCGTTCATATGCATCTCCCCGCTCGACCAAGTTTCGTCAGATACACTAGAGAGATGTAGTAACTCTTGCTCAATAATCTTGAAAGAAGGGTTAAATTTGTTATCAGAACCGTAAATTTTGGGAAATCGGGATTTACCGGCATTATAAAATAAGATCAAAGTTATTTAGATAATCAAAATTTTTTTCCATTGTCTTTCAACGTTACAGAAGGAGAAGACTTTATCTCCTGGTCCATCACCTACACCCCCACATTCTTCGATTCTCGACAACCAATCCTGGAATTCTAATTTTTTTTTAATTGTTTGATTTCAATTAGACACCAGCTTTTAGTTGTTTTTCAAGGTAATTCTTAACAACTCGCCTGTTGAGATCGAGTTCAATGTCTATCCTACAAATGAGTTTGTGTCATTCGGGTTAACTCTTGAAATAGTTTTTGGAGAACCGCAGCGAGATTATGATGGATGATAATATAAGAAAAATGCGCTCATTATGAAACTCATTTTTTTTTTGCAAATATGCGAACTTCAATGTTTAAATATTGATTTATTGTTCCCTATTCTTGCTATTATCAAGGAACGTTGAGTCTTAAATAAAAAATCTTGAAACGAATTAGAGGTATTAATGATACACAACTTTCAAGATCACTCACTACCTTTAATTTGTTATTAACAAATTAATGTTTCAACTAACAATTTTTTTTCTAAGAAGCTAACTCTTAGCAGATAGTAGCTGAAACATGTTGAGAAATATCAAATTAATTGTACTTTTTTATAGTTTGGCTATTTTGCATATTAAGCTATTATTTAACAATTGAAAAAAACATTAGTAGCAAATAACTAACCTTTGAAGAGGTTTTTTGGATCAAAACATCCTGCAGTGCCTAGATATGAATGATAACTACCATTTCTATTATGGTCCTGCACAAAAATTATGTATTTACTTAATTGCTTTAGGAGCAACCATTGACTTAGATTGGAAGCAATACGTTAATCTAACTACAAAAAAAAATCCTATAAAACACGTTGGATATTTCATATGTTTGCATCACTTAAAAAAGACCAGATTATCGCCACCAGAAGAGAAATATCTTACACTCGTATATACGGGAACGCATAACGCGGTGCGAGCGATAGATACAAAATTCGAACGGCAGTGCTAGGGGGGTTGCATATGAACGCAGAGTGAACATATAATTTCTGTTAAAAAAGTACCACTGTAAGCTCATGAAATGCACGTGGTGAATAGAGACTTGTCCAAATCTGTTCATATTATTATTCCCCTCCTTTCCTACTAAAAACTCAAATGTACTTGCCCATACCGTTCCTAATAAATGGCGTTTAGTAAAATAAACCTCCACTTCACTCAAATTCTGAATATGTCGATCTTACCGCTCATGCGTTTCCATATATACGCTACTGTTCGTCAGGCGATGATAAACTGACCTTTCTAAAAGTGACGCAAACATATGAAATATCTAACGGATTTTGTAAAACTTTTATCGTAGTAAGGTTAACAATGTATTACCTTCGATTTGACCCAAGTTTTGCTCCACAAAATTTAAATAAACAGTTGTGAGAAAACCGAAGCGGCACAGGAGAAATTGATATTTCAGCTTCCGACTATCGCATCTAGGTCTCCTTAGGCGTGAAATTTTCATTTTGCGCCAATATATTGATTCGAAGACCACTTGTTAATACAACATTTTACTACGGAGATATTCTTTTTGTCCATGTAGCCCTTTTTGAACAATCGCTTTGAATCGATAATTTTTGTGCAGGACGATATAAAATTGATAAAAGGTATTATTCATATTTAGCCATTGCAAGAGGTTTTGAGTGATTAAATCTTTCCAAACACTATTTATTTTAAATTGTTGATTACTAGCTCAATATGCAATATATCCGAAGAATAATAGAAACACAACTTCTGTTATGAAAACTCAATATTTTTCAGCTATTATCTGAGAATAGTTATTACTTTCTGAGAAATAAATTGTTAATCAAAATTCGCTAATAACAAATTACCGGTTGAAGATGAAAGGTTGTAATTGATCTTAGAAGACCCACTTTTTGAATACCTTCGAATCGAATCAGATTTTTCAATTTACAACATAGCGTTCTTTGATAATGGCAGAAACAATTTTTGTTTACAATATGTCATTGTTTAAACAATGAAGTTGGCAGATTTGGAAAAAAAAAACATTCAGAGCTTTATTATAAAAAGCGCATTCTTTACATTATAAATTTCGCTGTTGTCCTTTAGAAACGAAAAAACCCAGATTTTGATTCTTCCCTCACTAGCCCAAGTAGATAAGTGCCGAGAAAGCACACCCAAACCATAATTTTGTATTCGGGAAACCTATTCCTGTGAATTTTACTCTATTTTTGCAAAAAGCCGCATCACGTGAACCAGTTCGCCTAGATCTTCCAGACTCTACGGTCGAATCACCTGAAGATGGCAAATGCGACTTTGCCGAAAGGTCGTGAAATTGGTCCTTTTGAGGACCGAAACCACACAACGCGGATCAATACCCGAGAATCCAGTTCTACACATTACGTCCGCGAGAACCTAAGAAGAAACATATATATATATGTATATATATATATTCTTTGAAGATATACAAAACCGTGTAGGGGGTGCTAACTATGTTGAGTGAAGCATATTCCAGAATAATGTGACCTTTAGATAACCAAAAATGTGTGGCATAAGAATAATTTTTTTCCGAAATAACCCAGTTTTTTTTAAGACGACTTTCCAACTGAAATTCGGCTCAATATTGAATTAGTTTATGAAATATTAGCGTTCATTAATACTTCTTTCTAAAGAATTATTGTCGCTTCTCCAAATATAGGTTGTGATCTTAGTTTGAATCAGTGTATTATACGGTGGAGCCACATCGAATTATTTTATACAGAATGTTGAGTTTTTTTTCATCTGAATTTAGTAATTTACAAACATATTTTTTCGAATGAAACATCTTGTATCTGACAACATCAACATTCGATTCTATCCAATTTGATACCAATAATGTTACCTTCATCGCTTCAACAATTGCTTGAAATTGTTTAACTTTCTCTTGGAAACGCCATTTTTCAGAAAAGCACTGGTGAGGAAGGTAACATTATTGGTATCAAATTGGATAGAATCAAATATATATATATATATTATTTTTGAAAACTATCAGCTGGATTGTATAGTTCTTATCGGTTCTTATATATATATATATATATATATATATATATATATATATATATATATATATATATATATATATATATATATATATATATATATATGACCACCTGCAACATGTAGATCCGGAACAACACTAGACAACCGATAAGAACTATACAATCCAGCTGATAGTTTTCGTTCCAAAAATAAATTTATAATATAGATCACGAGTGTGTGATTTTCAGGACGCTCAGAGAATTATATAATAAAGGATTTCCATTTATTACTCCGGCCTTCAGTACCGTCTTCATCTTTGAAGATATACGAAACCGTGTAGGGGGTGCTAACTATGTTGAGTGGAGCATATTTCAAAATAATGTGCTCTTAATGGAACCAAAACTGCATTATCCCTCTTTAAAGAAATTCTCTGATAGAAAACATCCTGACGACAGAATACTACAAACTTCAAGTGATTCGATCGCACTGGAAATTTGACATACGAAAAATTATGTGAGTTAACTATGCTAGTGACAGTTATATGAAACCTAAAAGTGAATATAAAACAGCTGAGTGAGGATTCTGACTGTTCCAGAATTTTCGATTCATTTTACCAAAAAATATAGAACATAATAGAAATGAACTTTGTCAAATGTCCAAAAGGGTTAGCTTTTAATACATATCCATCACCACCATGTGGTGTATTATAGCTCACTTCTGATTATAGGCCACCCAGCAAATTCAGTCTTTTCATAATACTGTGATAGAATTAGCTTTTTGGAGTTTCTGATTCTGAGCTCGGAGGAAAAAATTGCTTCAAGTAGATAATTATGATACAGATTGAAGGAACTAAGATCGAACACTTTTTGATCGTCGCAAATGGTCCAAAAAAATGGTAAGAATGTCCAAAACCGGTTTTTCGCGTCGGACATCGTCGGATTGTGTTGAAACGGAAAAGGGCTTCCAAAAATCTTATGCGCCGTAAAAAGACAAAAAAAAAACGAGCTGCGGATGCACCCGATTGGTACACCGGTGACCCCGCAAATTGCAAAAAACTATTAATTTTGCTCCAAATTTCAAATATTCATAACTCTTGTTGTTTCAATATAGAGCTGAAATTTCGAGGGGTGATAGCCTTTGAACCCACCAAGTACCACACAAAATTTCACTAAGATCGATTGTACCCTTTTTTCAAAATTCAGCTTAATGCAAAAAAAAGCACTTTTGTAAAATGGCCCAAAAAAAGTTGTGGTGCGGTAACGCGCCATTTTTCTTACGGGATCATCTTTCTCAATAGCTAATGAGTAACTTATCAAATGTTGTAACGTGCCGCGTTACGTGATTATATAGAACTATTTAATAAACGGATTAGATTTCTTTTCGTTAGTAATCATGCAACTGATTAATTAAAGACATCTGCTAGTCAATGATATCGATTTCTGAAACTACCGCTCATGTCATGAGATGTCACTAAATATCGCGAGTGGGGATATACCTCGGCGGAAATCGAAAAGACAGCATTGTGATTTGTGCTCTGATCCCGGTAAGTCGAGAAGATTTGTTTGATTAAACTTTATATATCTTTTCTTAATTTTTCTTCCGAACTATTATCCACCACAGGCTATTTAATTTGATTTAGATTTGTAATTAGCGTCTGGATGTTTTGAGCCTGATTGTGATAATAGTTCAGTAGATTTATCTCGACTTGCTTGGGTGCGTGCAAATCCAATCCTTTGCGGATAGCATATTTTAGAATATCTTTTCCATCGTAACATCGATTGTTGTTATCTCTCGTGGTAGGATAATCTAACGTAACGTATGCAGGTTCCTTGATAATATTTCTGAACTCCTTGTAAATTTAATTCCGTATTGACACATGCTAATTTTTTTGGGACTCGTCCGAGTCACCATTTTGTAACTCTGATACGTAGTATTCAGAGTCGTCTTCGACTGCATCGTGCTATAATTAGATTTGGAATTTTTACAAGGTATTATTCAATTCTTGCTTATTGAATTAAAATTATCAGGATTGCTACGTTAGCGTGATAGCGAAATAGAGTGAAACATCAATCTGTTGCCAAATTAATTCAAGTTCTACTTATGTGCTAACCGGCAAATTCAACTTATTATTTACTTCCTTTCATTCACAATTTGATTAAATTACTTTATATTTTCTTTGTAGCATTCATTCAATTACCTATTATTTATTGCTTAATTTTAAGTAATTATTGTAACCTTCCTTCAGAAATTATTGTATTCAATATAAATTGATATCTCTTCAAGATATCTATTTGTAATAGTGTTTTACATTTTTGGGAAGATAACCTTATCGGAGGTGGAATCATTTGGTTGTTCCGGCCGATGGTGTTACCTGTCCTTGTTCTCAAGTCAGGTACTGTTCGTTTTTTTTGACATTACAGGGATTTGAACGCTTGAGGGTCCTCACCCATTCACTCCTAGACGGTTTAGTTACTTTCCTGACAGGACCAGCTTCCAGTTCCTACGAGATCCAAGGAGGGTAACATTTTTTAGTCGATAGACCATTATTTCATGATCTGATTTTGTTGTTTACCAATATTGTATTCACTAATTTCACTGAGCCATTCGTGGACTCCTTATTACTTTCATATTCATTCTATCAAGTAATTAATTGTCTTAATTTTATCAAGTAATACATGTTATGAACTGTAAATTCATTTTCTGGTTAAATACCAAATTGTAATTCTTTACTTCGAATTTCACCTTTATTTATAAATTTATACTTTATATAAACTGTAAACTTGTTTCCTGGTTAATACCAAATTCTAACAGGAATAAATCAATTTGTTAAGTTGAATTTATATTGTTTTTCTAATTTCCATCAACTAATAAACCATCTCGTGGTGCTTGTATTCTAAGCTGTGAATTCATTTATTTTTATAGTTGTTCAGTAAGCAAGTGGCGCTCAAACAATTCACCAGTCTAGAATTACAAGGCACGTTTCACTACGAGCCCTGAGATTAACTATTTTAAATTGAGCTAGTGGGGTCAATTTAAACCGGCCTAAGCGGGTCCGTTTCACTGGCGCCCAGCATAGATGGGCTGCCGTTTCACACCCGTTTCACTTCCGTTTCACTGGCGCCCAACTCTTAACGTATAATAAATTAGAGGTGAAAAATTGGTCATTTTAGTATTTTTTTAGTGTGACTTTGATAACTTTACTTGAATTTGCATTTGAATTTTTCATATTTTTTACCTGTTAGTAGGTGTATTATTCACCTATTATTACTTTTATCTAGTGATGTTGAGATTTTCTGGAAATATGCGATCAGCTGTTTTCAGCTGTTTAGGTTCAGCTTTAAATCCTATATTAGGTATTGCTGTTTTAGTTTTACTTTATAGTTCATTGTTTTAAACAATGTAGAGTTGTGTTCATATGTGCTATTAATTTTTTTTTCACTATGGTGAATTTTTAGTCAAATCATTTGGGTCAATTTTCAGTTTTTCAGTATGGGATACTTCCCTAATTTCTATTTAAACAGTTCTGGAACGCAATTTTGATACATTATTTTTCTTTTATAGCAAATGTCGAAAATCAAAATTTGGAAATTGTTCATTAAGAACCTTATATTGGAAATGATGACTGAGCAAAGGGATGGCAGTTACAGTGATGAGGAATAAGGTCCTAGCAGGTTGCTAATGTTGCGGTGGACATTGAGGTTGCATTTATGACTGTCAGTTTTGGGAAGTCTAGAGCCCTTAAGTGCCACAGTAGATGAATACTGTTAAGAAAGCTGCAAATTATTGGTGATCTGCGGGGGATCCTCTGTTGCTCTGATCTGCATCGGTCTCTCTTCTGTTCGGATATCGTTAAGTATCATTATTTATATTTTTTAAATTTACATTTTGATTTGTCGTGCTATTTTACATTTGAATTTTCATCGTATAGGTATCAAAATTTTTTTTTTCCATTTCAGTAACTGTTGTTTAGATTCTTTATATTTTGTTTTTTAGTAACACTCATTTTAGGGTTGATCACCCTTAAAATGTAGTTCAATTTGGAAGTTTGACGAGTTCACTCTTCAAAACCTTATAGTTTATCTTTTGTATAGTTCAAGCTATAGTTTTTTTTTTGGATTACCCATTTATAGGTTTTGAATTTAGAAGTGTTACTTCTAAATTGGGTATGCTATTTTTGGTAGGTCTATCTTCTTAGTGTTGCGACACTCAGGAGTAGACTGATTTATAGGGAGTTATTGTCTGGGAAACGTATAATTTCAGAAATAAGCTCCAAATTATAGAGTCAATCCTAGAGTAGGCAATTTTTAATTTGGGATCATAGGGTCCAGTTGTTGCTGAAATTGGGGGTGACTATGAGTTTTTGTGAAAGTAGGGAATATAAATTGGATTTAAGATCCCCTTCCCTAGAGTCTTCATGAATTAAACTCATTATAATAACGAGTTGAATTTTTCCGGTGTTACAACTTTAATTTGGAGTCTGATGGCTCATTGGTTGTAAAAAGTGAAAAAACTCGGTTATTTTTATAGATTATAGGTAATAGCATATCTTTGGGGTACATCAACTATAGCTGATTCAATTTTTAGTTCTTTCCAATTATTATCTTACCTTTTTGATTACCAAATGATTGTGATGATTCTCATTTATATTTTTATAGTTTAGCACATATGAGCATATTTTTTTTTCTATGATCTTTGTGTCAGTGCCTACGTTTTAAAATGATAGGTTTTGTAAGATTTCTGGTTAAACCAGTTTTCTTTGAATTTTTTTGGATCTTTTGGAAAATTATGAAGCTTCACTTCAAATTTTTAGTAAATTCTTGTTCAGTGTTGTATTCCATTCACTTTTTAGTCCGGAAAGTAGGGGACTTTTAATTGGACCTATTTTTTTTGCGTGGGATAATTTAAGTGAAAACATCTATTCACTTTGTGAACTAAGTTCACTTATGTGCCAGCCTCTTAATTATTTTCTTTCTAGAATCTGTAGAAGGCTAATGTTTGTGTCCCGAATTTTAAATTTGGATTATAGATATAGCTTTGTAATTTTAGTGAAATTACAAATATTTCATTAGTTCCTTCTTTCTGAGAATTTTTTTGAGCTGGTACATTATATTTTTTTATTTTTTTTTTTTTGTCAATTTTTGTTCCTATGGATTAAATCTTTATAGTATGTCTATCTAGAATTTGTGGATTAATCCATTTGGGATAGTTTACCGTATATTTTTTTAAATTTTTTCCTGCAGAGGATATATAGAATCACTTTTAGGGCTGTTAGCCACTACAGTGCATTATATTACATTTTTGTTGTTGATTTTTTTAGTTTCTCTTTTGGTGATGTTCACTAAAGTGTGAACAATTCATTATTATAAAATGCATAGAGCATTTTAATTTTCATTTTAATTTTTTAAATTAACTTTTGAGTACCGTAATATTGGGATTGGTCATCCAATATTTATGTAAGGACCATAAAACTCCTTTTGAGTATCGTGATTCTGGAGTTGGTCAACCAGTCTCTACGTCAAGACCGATTTTTTTTTAGTATTCTCTTAAAAATTGTTGAAGCTTCACTTCAAAATTTTTTCGTGGTAGAGGGGGAATGTAACGTGCCGCGTTACGTGATTATATAGAACTATTTAATAAACGGATTAGATTTCTTTTCGTTAGTAATCATGCAACTGATTAATTAAAGACATCTGCTAGTCAATGATATCGATTTCTGAAACTACCGCTCATGTCATGAGATGTCACTAAATATCGCGAGTGGGGATATACCTCGGCGGAAATCGAAAAGACAGCATTGTGATTTGTGCTCTGATCCCGGTAAGTCGAGAAGATTTGTTTCATTAAACTTTATATATCTTTTCTTAATTTTTCTTCCGAACTATTATCCACCACAGGCTATTTAATTTGATTTAGATTTGTAATTAGCGTCTGGATGTTTTGAGCCTGATTGTGATAATAGTTCAGTAGATTTATCTCGACTTGCTTGGGTGCGTGCAAATCCAATCCTTTGCGGATAGCATATTTTAGAATATCTTTTCCATCGTAACATCGATTGTTGTTATCTCTCGTGGTAGGATAATCTAACGTAACGTATGCAGGTTCCTTGATAATATTTCTGAACTCCTTGTAAATTTAATTCCGTATTGACACATGCTAATTTTTTTGGGACTCGTCCGAGTCACCATTTTGTAACTCTGATACGTAGTATTCAGAGTCGTCTTCGACTGCATCGTGCTATAATTAGATTTGGAATTTTTACAAGGTATTATTCAATTCTTGCTTATTGAATTAAAATTATCAGGATTGCTACGTTAGCGTGATAGCGAAATAGAGTGAAACATCAATCTGTTGCCAAATTAATTCAAGTTCTACTTATGTGCTAACCGGCAAATTCAACTTATTATTTACTTCCTTTCATTCACAATTTGATTAAATTACTTTATATTTTCTTTGTAGCATTCATTCAATTACCTATTATTTATTGCTTAATTTTAAGTAATTATTGTAACCTTCCTTCAGAAATTATTGTATTCAATATAAATTGATATCTCTTCAAGATATCTATTTGTAATAGTGTTTTACATTTTTGGGAAGATAACCTTATCGGAGGTGGAATCATTTGGTTGTTCCGGCCGATGGTGTTACCTGTCCTTGTTCTCAAGTCAGGTACTGTTCGTTTTTTTTGACATTACAGGGATTTGAACGCTTGAGGGTCCTCACCCATTCACTCCTAGACGGTTTAGTTACTTTCCTGACAGGACCAGCTTCCAGTTCCTACGAGATCCAAGGAGGGTAACATTTTTTAGTCGATAGACCATTATTTCATGATCTGATTTTGTTGTTTACCAATATTGTATTCACTAATTTCACTGAGCCATTCGTGGACTCCTTATTACTTTCATATTCATTCTATCAAGTAATTAATTGTCTTAATTTTATCAAGTAATACATGTTATGAACTGTAAATTCATTTTCTGGTTAAATACCAAATTGTAATTCTTTACTTCGAATTTCACCTTTATTTATAAATTTATACTTTATATAAACTGTAAACTTGTTTCCTGGTTAATACCAAATTCTAACAGGAATAAATCAATTTGTTAAGTTGAATTTATATTGTTTTTCTAATTTCCATCAACTAATAAACCATCTCGTGGTGCTTGTATTCTAAGCTGTGAATTCATTTATTTTTATAGTTGTTCAGTAAGCAAGTGGCGCTCAAACAATTCACCAGTCTAGAATTACAAGGCACGTTTCACTACGAGCCCTGAGATTAACTATTTTAAATTGAGCTAGTGGGGTCAATTTAAACCGGCCTAAGCGGGTCCGTTTCACTGGCGCCCAGCATAGATGGGCTGCCGTTTCACACCCGTTTCACTTCCGTTTCACTGGCGCCCAACTCTTAACGTATAATAAATTAGAGGTGAAAAATTGGTCATTTTAGTATTTTTTTAGTGTGACTTTGATAACTTTACTTGAATTTGCATTTGAATTTTTCATATTTTTTACCTGTTAGTAGGTGTATTATTCACCTATTATTACTTTTATCTAGTGATGTTGAGATTTTCTGGAAATATGCGATCAGCTGTTTTCAGCTGTTTAGGTTCAGCTTTAAATCCTATATTAGGTATTGCTGTTTTAGTTTTACTTTATAGTTCATTGTTTTAAACAATGTAGAGTTGTGTTCATATGTGCTATTAATTTTTTTTTCACTATGGTGAATTTTTAGTCAAATCATTTGGGTCAATTTTCAGTTTTTCAGTATGGGATACTTCCCTAATTTCTATTTAAACAGTTCTGGAACGCAATTTTGATACATTATTTTTCTTTTATAGCAAATGTCGAAAATCAAAATTTGGAAATTGTTCATTAAGAACCTTATATTGGAAATGATGACTGAGCAAAGGGATGGCAGTTACAGTGATGAGGAATAAGGTCCTAGCAGGTTGCTAATGTTGCGGTGGACATTGAGGTTGCATTTATGACTGTCAGTTTTGGGAAGTCTAGAGCCCTTAAGTGCCACAGTAGATGAATACTGTTAAGAAAGCTGCAAATTATTGGTGATCTGCGGGGGATCCTCTGTTGCTCTGATCTGCATCGGTCTCTCTTCTGTTCGGATATCGTTAAGTATCATTATTTATATTTTTTAAATTTACATTTTGATTTGTCGTGCTATTTTACATTTGAATTTTCATCGTATAGGTATCAAAATTTTTTTTTTCCATTTCAGTAACTGTTGTTTAGATTCTTTATATTTTGTTTTTTAGTAACACTCATTTTAGGGTTGATCACCCTTAAAATGTAGTTCAATTTGGAAGTTTGACGAGTTCACTCTTCAAAACCTTATAGTTTATCTTTTGTATAGTTCAAGCTATAGTTTTTTTTTTGGATTACCCATTTATAGGTTTTGAATTTAGAAGTGTTACTTCTAAATTGGGTATGCTATTTTTGGTAGGTCTATCTTCTTAGTGTTGCGACACTCAGGAGTAGACTGATTTATAGGGAGTTATTGTCTGGGAAACGTATAATTTCAGAAATAAGCTCCAAATTATAGAGTCAATCCTAGAGTAGGCAATTTTTAATTTGGGATCATAGGGTCCAGTTGTTGCTGAAATTGGGGGTGACTATGAGTTTTTGTGAAAGTAGGGAATATAAATTGGATTTAAGATCCCCTTCCCTAGAGTCTTCATGAATTAAACTCATTATAATAACGAGTTGAATTTTTCCGGTGTTACAACTTTAATTTGGAGTCTGATGGCTCATTGGTTGTAAAAAGTGAAAAAACTCGGTTATTTTTATAGATTATAGGTAATAGCATATCTTTGGGGTACATCAACTATAGCTGATTCAATTTTTAGTTCTTTCCAATTATTATCTTACCTTTTTGATTACCAAATGATTGTGATGATTCTCATTTATATTTTTATAGTTTAGCACATATGAGCATATTTTTTTTTTCTATGATCTTTGTGTCAGTGCCTACGTTTTAAAATGATAGGTTTTGTAAGATTTCTGGTTAAACCAGTTTTCTTTGAATTTTTTTGGATCTTTTGGAAAATTATGAAGCTTCACTTCAAATTTTTAGTAAATTCTTGTTCAGTGTTGTATTCCATTCACTTTTTAGTCCGGAAAGTAGGGGACTTTTAATTGGACCTATTTTTTTTGCGTGGGATAATTTAAGTGAAAACATCTATTCACTTTGTGAACTAAGTTCACTTATGTGCCAGCCTCTTAATTATTTTCTTTCTAGAATCTGTAGAAGGCTAATGTTTGTGTCCCGAATTTTAAATTTGGATTATAGATATAGCTTTGTAATTTTAGTGAAATTACAAATATTTCATTAGTTCCTTCTTTCTGAGAATTTTTTTGAGCTGGTACATTATATTTTTTTATTTTTTTTTTTTTGTCAATTTTTGTTCCTATGGATTAAATCTTTATAGTATGTCTATCTAGAATTTGTGGATTAATCCATTTGGGATAGTTTACCGTATATTTTTTTAAATTTTTTCCTGCAGAGGATATATAGAATCACTTTTAGGGCTGTTAGCCACTACAGTGCATTATATTACATTTTTGTTGTTGATTTTTTTAGTTTCTCTTTTGGTGATGTTCACTAAAGTGTGAACAATTCATTATTATAAAATGCATAGAGCATTTTAATTTTCATTTTAATTTTTTAAATTAACTTTTGAGTACCGTAATATTGGGATTGGTCATCCAATATTTATGTAAGGACCATAAAACTCCTTTTGAGTATCGTGATTCTGGAGTTGGTCAACCAGTCTCTACGTCAAGACCGATTTTTTTTTAGTATTCTCTTAAAAATTGTTGAAGCTTCACTTCAAAATTTTTTCGTGGTAGAGGGGGAATGTAACGTGCCGCGTTACGTGATTATATAGAACTATTTAATAAACGGATTAGATTTCTTTTCGTTAGTAATCATGCAACTGATTAATTAAAGACATCTGCTAGTCAATGATATCGATTTCTGAAACTACCGCTCATGTCATGAGATGTCACTAAATATCGCGAGTGGGGATATACCTCGGCGGAAATCGAAAAGACAGCATTGTGATTTGTGCTCTGATCCCGGTAAGTCGAGAAGATTTGTTTCATTAAACTTTATATATCTTTTCTTAATTTTTCTTCCGAACTATTATCCACCACAGGCTATTTAATTTGATTTAGATTTGTAATTAGCGTCTGGATGTTTTGAGCCTGATTGTGATAATAGTTCAGTAGATTTATCTCGACTTGCTTGGGTGCGTGCAAATCCAATCCTTTGCGGATAGCATATTTTAGAATATCTTTTCCATCGTAACATCGATTGTTGTTATCTCTCGTGGTAGGATAATCTAACGTAACGTATGCAGGTTCCTTGATAATATTTCTGAACTCCTTGTAAATTTAATTCCGTATTGACACATGCTAATTTTTTTGGGACTCGTCCGAGTCACCATTTTGTAACTCTGATACGTAGTATTCAGAGTCGTCTTCGACTGCATCGTGCTATAATTAGATTTGGAATTTTTACAAGGTATTATTCAATTCTTGCTTATTGAATTAAAATTATCAGGATTGCTACGTTAGCGTGATAGCGAAATAGAGTGAAACATCAATCTGTTGCCAAATTAATTCAAGTTCTACTTATGTGCTAACCGGCAAATTCAACTTATTATTTACTTCCTTTCATTCACAATTTGATTAAATTACTTTATATTTTCTTTGTAGCATTCATTCAATTACCTATTATTTATTGCTTAATTTTAAGTAATTA
This sequence comes from Endomychus coccineus, assembly GCA_958510875.1. Classification (NCBI taxonomy): domain Eukaryota; kingdom Metazoa; phylum Arthropoda; class Insecta; order Coleoptera; family Endomychidae; genus Endomychus; species Endomychus coccineus. The sequence goes on along the minus strand of OY294069.1, from coordinate 85,334,249 downwards.
TTGTAACCTTCCTTCAGAAATTATTGTATTCAATATAAATTGATATCTCTTCAAGATATCTATTTGTAATAGTGTTTTACATTTTTGGGAAGATAACCTTATCGGAGGTGGAATCATTTGGTTGTTCCGGCCGATGGTGTTACCTGTCCTTGTTCTCAAGTCAGGTACTGTTCGTTTTTTTTGACATTACAGGGATTTGAACGCTTGAGGGTCCTCACCCATTCACTCCTAGACGGTTTAGTTACTTTCCTGACAGGACCAGCTTCCAGTTCCTACGAGATCCAAGGAGGGTAACATTTTTTAGTCGATAGACCATTATTTCATGATCTGATTTTGTTGTTTACCAATATTGTATTCACTAATTTCACTGAGCCATTCGTGGACTCCTTATTACTTTCATATTCATTCTATCAAGTAATTAATTGTCTTAATTTTATCAAGTAATACATGTTATGAACTGTAAATTCATTTTCTGGTTAAATACCAAATTGTAATTCTTTACTTCGAATTTCACCTTTATTTATAAATTTATACTTTATATAAACTGTAAACTTGTTTCCTGGTTAATACCAAATTCTAACAGGAATAAATCAATTTGTTAAGTTGAATTTATATTGTTTTTCTAATTTCCATCAACTAATAAACCATCTCGTGGTGCTTGTATTCTAAGCTGTGAATTCATTTATTTTTATAGTTGTTCAGTAAGCAAGTGGCGCTCAAACAATTCACCAGTCTAGAATTACAAGGCACGTTTCACTACGAGCCCTGAGATTAACTATTTTAAATTGAGCTAGTGGGGTCAATTTAAACCGGCCTAAGCGGGTCCGTTTCACTGGCGCCCAGCATAGATGGGCTGCCGTTTCACACCCGTTTCACTTCCGTTTCAATGTTCAACCTTTTATCTTCCGCAAAAGTTGCTAAAAAAGTTATTTTAAATAATGGTATTTCGTGCGCTTGGCTGTGCGGCGCGCGTGGAAGGGAGAGCCGTCGCGCTACCCTCGTAAAACTTGATCGAAGTTGATGAACCATTTCTAGAAATTGTTGTTATTTCACGGTATGCCCAAGAGATTGCACTTATTGATCTTTGACGACAAATTCACCTAACATGTTATATCGCACAGCAACATCGTCAGAAAGTATATCTAAACTCGTAGCATCAGAGACACTTCGGTCAATGTTGCTATCCAACGAAACATGTTTTGTGATTTTCATTTAAAGCTTTTCCTAGGCGGTAATGGATTTACATAAAGTTCAAACCGATTCCATCGAATAGTTGCTATAATTGCTTGTCGTATTGCAATGCATCATCGACAATGGCTTGAAATTATGTAACTTTTTCTTCGAAAAGTATTTGCCGTTAAAAAGCAATCACTCCAATTTAAAAGAATAACTCCTTCTGTGAGATTCTGTAAATCAGGGCAATGTGGTGAATTTGATGAGATGGTGATCTACTGGTTTTAATCCTCGTGCACAGAGATGTCTTTGTAATTCTGTACACCAGTTATTTAAGATCAGCAAAGTTTATTCTTAAAAGGAAAATGCAAAACTCTGAATTTACAAATATGATGTAGTTTCACATGCGCGATCAAAGGTATAAACAAAAAAAACGTTCCAGACTATTTTGGTTTGCTGCAGAACATCTTGATCCAGTATAACGTCCTAGATAAGCCAGGAAATATATTCAATGTAGACGAATCCTCCAATTATAGACCTAAAGATCTAAGGTCGTTGCAATAGTAACATCCGGTGAAAAGGGCGAAACAAATATCTGTAATGGGGGAGGGCATGTTCTTACATGTATTATATATGTATGTGATTTGAAGGGCAAAATTAAGAAGGCCAAACACAAAGACGATATGCCGCTTCCGTCCGTAATATGTATACTTGACAACTGACATTTTCCTCCTATGGCTAAGGAACCGTTTTGCATCGAAGAAACCTGAGGGAACATTTTGACTGGGGATAGCTCCCATTACAGTAATATGGTAGCATTATAATATATAATTCGCAGAAGAAAATAACATTATTTTGCTCTGTTTACCCAGCCACATGACCAATTATCTACAACCCCTAGACAGAGCATTTTTTGAAGCTCTAAAATTCTATTATTACAACGCTTGCAATTCGTACGGCTTGCAAGGGCATGGATACAAGCGGTTACGACAGAGAACGCAATATCGGGGTCAAGAAGCACGGGAATCATCCTGATGCCATTCTCGGAAACGCTTTTTAACATCAGGATCAGATCTTCATCACAACCAGGTTGTCCGCACCGGATGCAAATCTCAAATCTCCAGAAACAAGCAACTACAGACGAGGTAACGAATAAGGACGGTGATACAGATAGATTCACAGCAGCTGGCTTTGTTAGCAATTGACGTGAAATTCACAGAAAAAGTCATTCCTCGTCAAATGCAACTGATCTGTTTTCAACAGGGACAACACAAAAATCTCTAATAACCCATGGGAAACATTAATATGAAACTCCACCTATAGCTGTCCTAATTAAAGTTGAATGTGCAAGGAAGGATTTCACAGCATTTACTGAGATTTTGAATACTCCAGACAATATTGTCAACCTGTGAAACAAAAAGCGAGCGAAAATTGGAACAGTGAGGAGTGGAGCACATGCTAAAAGGAAGACCAAAGGGAATGCCAATGGAAATACCAAACAGAAGCAATTTAAGGAAAGAAAAGCTTATACCAGTGACATCGTATCAGACTCATCGCTGGATATACAGATACAAGACGATGATCACGACGAGCAAGGAGGATGCGGTGAACAGTACAGCTGGACTAAAAAGAATATATTCGATCAAATTTATTAACTGCCAACTTTGGCTGCACGAAGACTGTTCAAAATATGAATTCACGTGTGATATATTTGGATGAAAGCAGAAGAAATAAGTTTCCCATTTCACCCAAAGTGCATTCGCCATTTTACCCTTATGCCCTGTGTAAAATGGTAAAATGATGGAATTAAAGGAGAGTATTTTTATCACACGTTTAAATTAACAATTTAATGAGTCCTACAGGATGTATTTTTCCACCATATCACCCTGCCTTACCACATATGTCATAATAGCTCTAGAATGAGCTTAGGTCAACCTAGTTGCCAACCCAATTCCCTCCCTACAAAGTTTCATATATCTTTGATGATTGAACACCGGTGTAATAAATGAACCTATGTTTATATCGCTATTAGGTATAGAAATGGCCAAATATCTCGAGAACTGTTTGGTTTCTCTTTTAATGGAATTTTGTGCACGAATATAAAGAAACATTAAACAATTTTGGAGACTATTTGTCGTATATTGGAAACCAAAGGCAAATTCTATCTTCTTTCTAATGATAGCAATGTTTAAATTTGGTATTTCTTTTCGATTTCATATTGCATTTTTTCCAAAATAGATTGCGAGAAGTAGACAAAGTGTTTTGGACACTTTTAGGGTAGATACATTTTTCATTTATCAGACTATAATTCTACGGATGACTTATTAGATTACACTCGACAACTGTTAACGTCAATTTGTGAATTTCAAGTTTGTTGAAATTTCTTTACGGAATTAGGATGTATTCAACTGAAACATAGAATAATTGAAATACTAACAATTGTTGTATCATGTAACTGTAAATTTACGTATGCTGGAGTTTGTCGTGTGTTTAATGAAGTACATTCAAATAAAATCATTACCTATTCACCAGCTTGCAAAAGGGTGGAAACACAAGCACACGTTAAAAATCGTCTAAAACTAGGAAGGCAGAGAACAAACATTAATCAAATATTTTAAATTATGTAGTAGACAATAGTAAGGTGCAGCAATGTTAAATTGCAATAATTAACTTCAAGCCATAACATGTGTAGACTTTCTATTCCGTGTCAAGAGCTATTTTGCATCACAGTACATTTTCCTAATCTACAGAGCACATATTTGACCTGTCTTCTGAAGGCATATTTGTGAATAGCAGACTCGTTATCCCTTCGGTAAATTTATTTGGTTCAAAAAAATATGTTTCATGCAAAAATCGTTAACGTTTACTACAAAATGAACGCATGTGTCAAGGTGAATATAAATAGATTCTAAAATTGGAGTTTTGAAGTTATTTAAAACAAGACAACTAAGGTCTTCTTGATTCTAAACAAACTAATTCACTTTTCAATTGACATTTTCATTCAAAAATCACTAACGTACATTACAAAATTAATGCAAGGTGAATATAAATAGATTCTAAAATTGAGGTTTTGAAGTATTTAAAACAAGACGACTGAAGTCTTCTTGATTTCAGACAAACTACTACATTTTTCAATTCACAGTTTTAATTTGTAAATGTAACCCGTGTAACGACCCGACTTTTGAATGAATCGTCTCAGGTCATTCTTCATGAAAGAAACCTATAATAATATGATTTTATATCTTTGAACTTCCTCCCAATTAAAGAACTTTATCTTAAATGATATAGTTATCTGTATTCAATTAATATGGTGCGAATTCAACGAACACTATATTGTTACCCCCACATCCGATTTATTAATTGGGAAGGGAGAGTCGAAATAAAACCGGTTGCGGTTGATATCTAACCATCTTTTGTGTTACTGTGATATGAGGTAGGTCTTAATCAAAGTTATTAAATTGTTTTTTTGAGTAGCATTGAATCTTTAATATTTCATTCATAATCAGGCTTACTCTGGTTTATGCAAAACTTTGATTGTTTCCTGCTCTTAAACAGGCACCCAACAATTATTTTGTTACATTTGGCGACCAACGTGGTTAAAGATTTCACGTTCACGTATAAGGTATTTTGTTACATTTGGCGCCTACAACGTGTTTAAATCATTGGTAGATAGGCATAAAGGAAATTAAAAGCATATTTTCAGTTTGACCAATTTTGAATCATTTGGTAAAATTCGTTTATTTTATTGCATGTGATTATTATCTCATATTGATATTTTATTCCGTTACTGTTTGTGAATTATATTCCTCAAGTTTCAAGTGATAACGCAGCGAAACAGTTTTTTATAGTGTCATTCGATATAAGTTGTTGTAGGATTTTTTTTTGTACTTTGCGGTACATATTGATAAATAACTTATAGAGAATTAGGTTACACGGAATTCAAACAGTAGGGTAACGCGTTATTTCGTTTTGGAGATAACCACATGCTAATTTGTTATATTTTACCGGATTCATTTGGGCATTTGAATTGAGTAAAGGATATTTGAAATTGAAATTTCTATTGTTCTGTAATACATAGAGTTTTTGTGAAGTGGTTGGTTGATTTATACTAAATTTTTTGATTATGGAACCGAATTATTTAAAGTCAAAGGAGTTGAATTACGAATTGATTATACGAGGAATAACACCCGAAGGTGTGAGTGTGGCACCGAAATATATACCATGTACAGTTGCTAGAGTATTATCTAACTTAGTGTATGAATTGCAGGATTGAAACAACCGAAATGTGGGTGATTGGCACATTAAAGACCTAAAGGCCGATTTATGTTAAGATAGCAATGATGACATCCGGAAGAATGAGATGTCCAGTGAGGACGGATAGTGGATTCCACAGAGTATTGACACGGCGGTGGAAATTTATGTTGCACGTATGACTAATGACGGAGAACAATTCGAAGTTATTACAGGAGGTGAATGCAGTTATGGACGCTGCCGACAGTTGATATTCTGTGAGATGCATGTTTTTCCGATCTGCACATTTTCAGGACTCTGGTATCATTTTTCCTTATTTAAAATTTGCATTTCACAATGAGTTTCTGTCATTTTATATATGATTTTCGCGTATTTGTTTCACACGTAAGTTGTTGTCATAACATTTTGAATTTAGTTATTATTATTTGTCAAAACATTTTCTTGAGAATCATTCTAACAATGACTATTTTGGTTAAAACATGTGTAATGTTTTATGTTTTATCTTTCCAAGATGTTAGGGTATCAATTTGAGACAGGGTTGTCTATACAACTAACATAGGAGGGGGTAGTTTTGGATTATCTATCCGATTGCATTATTAATATATCATTCGAGGTGTTACACACCTGTAATTAATGAATGTAGGAAACAGTGATCCAGTGATTTTTGTGTTGTTGTTATAATGGGAGGTTGAGACAGATGTTCGTCTATGCAGGCAAAATCCCAGTTGGGGAAAGATAATATAAGTATAGAAGTGAAATATATTATCAAAATATTTTAGACAAATAATACAACTAAAGAATTCAGTGTAGTGGGTTATGACTTCTATTTTTTTATTGATGTAATGTCAATATTTACATTTAATTAATTTTTTTTCTCTTTTTTACTTCTTTGACTTGAACATAATCACCAAGCATTCGTGTAATTGTTGGGTATTTGTTTTAGTACATCGGATTAAGATGTATGTGTTTTTTTTTGACATTGCGTCAAAACACCTTTCAGCCAAGTTCCTAAAACTTGTACTGAATTTAATTTAACCGAATTCATAGTTTCAGATCTTTCGATCCAAAGTAAAGGATCCAAAGATTTTTATATTTCTTTATGTTTCCAATATTAATATTGGTAGGAAACAAAATTTTAATAACCTAATACTTATTTAGGGGAATAGTGGACCTATTCTTGATTATTCATTAGTATATTTTTCAGCTCAATTTAGATATTCTAATTGTATTTACGCACTTTTTGACTTTCTTGTCTTGGGTTTAATTGCGATTGCTCTCTCTCTCTCTCAATCAAATACAATTTCATTTTCGGTATTTAGTAACTTTTCAGATTTTGTATAAATTCAGTAATTTCTTTAAACATTCTTACAATTGAATTCATCAAGTATCAATCAACATTTTATATTGTAATTTTTTTGGAGAAAAAATTTTTTCTTCATTCTTGCGTAAAATTTTTTTTTCCGGAGATAGGGTGGAATGTAACGACTTGACTTTTGAATGGATCGTCACAGGTCATTATTCATGATAGAAACCTATAATAATTTGATTCTATATCTTTGAACTTCTTCCCAATTAAAGAACTCTATCTTAAATGATATAGTTATCTGTATTCAATTAATATGGTGCGGATTCAACGAACACTATATTGCTACCCCCACATCCGATTCATTAATTGGGGAGGGAGAGTCGAAATGAAACCGGTTGCGGTTGATATCTGACCATCTTTTGTGTTACTGTGATATAAGGTAGGTCTTAATCAAAGTTATTGAATTGTTTTTTTGAGTAGCATTGAATCTTTAATATTTCATTCATAATCAGGCTTACTCTGGTTCATGCAAAACTTTGATTGTTTCCTGCTCTTATAACAGGCACCCAACAATTATTTTGTTACACCCGTTATTCGAAATAAGCTTAAGATTTGTTCCATACAATAATAATTCATTTGAATTTAAACAATGTATGGTAGAAGGTTGTGTAGTTTCCTACCTTACCGTCGTGAGTCGTCACATCACAGCAAGCCAAGAGTTCTGTGATACCGAGTCGGCGTTTATAAGGCCGTAAAGAAGTCAAAAACTAAACCTGCAACTGAAACCTGCAACTCGCCAATCGCCATATTGGACGATTATTCCGATATTGGTTATAGATTATAGAGTTCCTGTTCTGGATAGAATGGATGAAATTTTCAATTCCGAGGAGCTTAGACATATTATGGAAAGTAAGTGAAGATATTATTACTTTCATAATAAGACATGATATTAGGTTAGGTTAGGTCTTGGCTGCCGGATGGATTCCGCGTCACAATATCTCGACTTGATGCCGACGTTTCGTCAACCATTACAGGTGGAATCTTCAGGGCAGGCTTGAGGCTTGACTGAAATTGGTTCTACTGGCTTTTGTAGCCGTATTTATTGTAGGGAAAATCCCTCACGCTACACAGTTCACTGCCTTTATTCCGGTCGTTAACTCCGTTACGGCACCTGACCCTGCCGTTGTGTGATAAAGTGTGAAGTCGAATGTTCGAGGTTGGGTTTCCAAATGTTGAGAAGGTAATATCTTGAGTCACGGTTTAGATTATTTGGATGTTTTAAAATTTCTATAGCTTCAAGGATTTTTTGCTGATAGAAGTTTGGGGCTCGGGCTAGTATTTTCGAAAAGGATTTAATGATCAGTGTCAAACGTGTATTCCGTGAGTGCAGATCTACTGGTACGAAATACGAGGAATTACAACATTCAAAAAGCCATGAAGAAATACACTTCGCCTGAAATTCAAATCGAGCCGAGCCACAAACCCCCTTGCCTGCTCTATCCACTGCCTATCCATATATTGAAAATATAACAGATAGAATTTTCAAAATCCTTAAAAAACATTATATTTCTATTCGATTTTCCACATTTCCAAAATTATCTCAGTTTCACAAACTTATCAAAGATCCTTTTCCTCCTTTCCTTCTCCTCACTTTGAATGTGTTTATAGCATTCTTTGTTCTTGCGGTGAAGTCTACATTGATGAAACAGGTCGTGCAGTAGCTACTAGTGTGAAAGAACATGAGCGCTGTACAAGGCTCCATGACACCAGTAGATCTGCACTTGCGGCACACAAGTTTGACACCAATCATCAAATCCTTCTCGAAAATACTAAAATCCTAGCCCGAGCCTAAAACTTCTGTCAGGGGAAAATCGTTGAAGCTATAGAAATCGTAAAACAGTCATATAATTCAAACCGTGACTCAGGATATTACCTTCCCAATATTTGGAAACTCATCCTCGAAAATCCCACTTTGCACATGATCACACAAGGGCAGGGTCAGGTGTCGAAACGGAGGTAATCACCGGAATGAAGACAGTGAGCTGTGTAGCGTGAAGGATTTTTCCTACAATAAATATTGCTACAGAAACCAGTAGAACCTATTTCAGTTCAAGCCTAAAGCATGCGCTGAAGATGCCACCTGTAATGGTTGGCGGAAGGTCGGCATCAAGTCGAGATATTGACACGTGGAATACATCCGGAAGCCAAGATTTCTCAAAATCAGCTATCCGCTGTAGTCCACTATTCCATGATATTAGGTATAACGTATAACTTAGAAATTGTAGTAATACCATTTGTTAAACTCTGTTGACTTTGTTAAACCTTCCCCCACGTGAGTGAAATTATAACATTATAATACCTTGATATATTAATTAAAAGATTAAACTTGTGAAGTATCGGTGAATAGTTTAATAAGGTACCAAGGTGTATATTATAGTTATACACCTTGTTAGGTAATCACCTACAGAGTTTTATTATTTCTTATAGAAAATGGAATCACAGGAGAGAATATATTTGAATTATCTCCAAAGCTTATTAAAGAGTTGATCCCTAAAATTGGAACAGGAGTAACGTTTTTGGAAATCTTCAATTTGGAAAAAAGCAAGGTACAATATGAGTTATCAAAAATCAAAAAGTTATTAGTTAATAATATTTGTAATTGTTTCCAACCCTTGCTATTGTAGAACTGTATTTTGTTATTTTTAATATAATATAACACTTTTTTTGATCTTTATCAATTTTCTTCAACGTTCCTGCATAAATTGAAAAGTGTATATGTTCAATTACGATAGATATATTATAGTCTATTAAGAGGGATGAAATAGAGCCTGTTTCTGCTGATCAGAAGCAATTATAGATTTTTCTATTCAAAATAATATTTCTCAACATGTAGAATATTCAAGTATATTGGTTCAGGTTTTGAGAAGCTCAAGTAAAGCATCGGAATGCTTAGATTAAGAATAGACAATTATCAGATTATTCAAAATATTTTTTATCCAAAACCTAGATATTGTAAAGCAAGATATATCCAATATTTCAATGGAGATATGTTATTTTATTTGAAGAAAAATAACGATAGAATTATAATTATTGGCAAACATTTGATTGTTGTCAAAACATTACGAATCTCTTGAAATGAAGAATACAGTTTCATGTTTGAACAATCATTTGTTAGAATCAAATAATTCACAATGTTCAACCTAACATTATGAAACTTTTTGTCAATCCAATATTTGCTTGGAAGAAGTATAAGATTATTTCATAACAAACTCATTAAATTTTGTTATAAATATACGTATGATCAGATCCAACATTACGATACCATATTAATCTTCCTTTAAGAATATGTTTCTTTGCTCATGAATGAAACAATATTTAACATGAATAAAATGTTTTATTTCATCATTTCAAATAACAAATATTGAATAAAATGTATGCTTTTTTGAATAAAACTGATCATTCTAAAAAATAAATAAGGCTTCCTGAAGTTAAGCTGACTATTCTGAAATTAAAATGATGCTCTCTGAAATCCAACTCGTGTTTTTTCGAATTAAACTGATTAATGTGGGATACAAATGACGGCTCCTGGAATATACTTGACATTTTCAAATACTGTGGGAAAACGAGTACTCCTGTTCAGGAAATAAAATGCCTCATAGATGGAGATGAGACTAGGTATTCTTGAATAAATTGAAGATCTTGCCACCGATCTTCTGTAATGAGTAATGCAGATCAATCAGTACTTTGAAACAGAGATGAATTTCGAAATTGTGATCAATCAAGATTTAAGTTCATCGTACTTCTAGTTAACTATATTTTTTCGTGTCTTCACTTCGGAAATTCAATATTTAATTTGTGCATAATAGTTATTATGTAATATCATTCAATATTTGATAGTATTTGTATTTACTTATTTTTGAATCACGCGTTTAGTCTGAAAGTTCTACTAATATCTATTCATTATATCATTTGACGTATGATAAATTATTAGATTCAGTCATCAATATTTATTGATACCCTGTAATTCCTGCAATATGTGAATGTTTTTTATTTTTCTAAAAAACGCCACATTTTTACAGCCCTATAGACTACTATAAGCCGTAGAGAAAAAATTATACATTCGCTTTCCAATGCATACGAATCCCTAGAAACTGGAAAATTCCAGAAATTTGGACGATTTTTCAATATAACTCGTATAGGGTTTTCGTTTATACGAACATGGTTTTTCAATCTACAACATATCCAGAACTTATAGATACTCGATCATATGCAAGGATTCATGTACAACATATTGACTGAACGAAATAAATAAATTGAGAACGTACATAATTCGATAAAGTTTAGTTCTAAAGGCGTTCAGTGCCAATATTATTCATTCATTTTTTATCATAGATTATTTATCATAAAATTCATTATATATCAATTATTATTTGTTATTTACTAATAATTAGTAAGTATTTATTGTTTTTGATTTATTAATTAATATTCTTTGTTTATTGTTCATCATTATATTATAATGATTCTTGACCCAGATATGAATTATATGTGAATTCTTGGAAAATAGGTCACAATAACACTTATGCCTACCATATTCTCCTCTTTACGTAAGTTTCGGGCTCACAATCATTGTCAGGAGACGTTTGTAAACTAATTAACATTAATTAAAGCTCTAAGCTCCTCTATCGCATCAATTAACACTTTTCTTTCAAAAAGGTTCAGTCAATATTTTAGTACAGCTGTTTCAAATAAACTTAGCGTTTACTTTGCAAATGAAACGCCCGAAAATTGTACCTAACAAAAAATAATCTCGCTTGTTCTTTCGAATACCGGCCTGTAGATTCAAATAATATAGTAACAGTTTAAATGGGTTAAAAAATACAAATTCTACAGGGTGGGACGGAATTCAAACTCGCCTTATAAAAGATTGTAAATTTGAACTATCACCTTACCTAGCAGAGCTCTTAAATGTATCGATAAAGAATGGTGAATTTCCAGATATTTTAAAAACATCAGTCATTGTGCAAATTCATAAAAAAGGAAACGTCGACGAGCTAGAAAACTACCGACCAATTTCGCTAATGTGTTCAGTATCTGAGAAAGTTCTTTATAACCAACTCATGGACTATTTAAATGAAAATAACATTTTAAATGAATGTCAACATGGTTTTCGTCCAAATTTCTCAACTGAAACAAATACTTTTGAATTTACTGAGCATGTCACTAAGAAATTGGACAAAGATGAATACACTGTAGGCATCTTTTTCGATTTTTCAAGCGCCTTTGACTCTCTTGACCCCGACTTTGTGTCAAATAAATTAAACGCCCTAGGCATACAAGGCTCAGTAAATAATTTCATTTTATCCTACCTAAAACAACGAAAAATTATGGTAAAAATTAATAATGCAACCTCAGAAGCGTATGACATAGGTCAAGGCACCCCCCATGGAGAAATACTGGGCCCTCTAATATTTCTTTTTTTTGTCAACGATCTGGCAGAATACATATCACTAGGAAGGCTTTTCATGTACGCCGACGATACATGCATAGTTAGATCTGACAAAAAATATAGTTTTCTATTGCAAAAAATAAATAATGTCACCACGGAATTTAACCAGTGGTGTTTCTTAAATAAGTTAATGGTGAACGTAAAAAAAACGGTAGTAATAAACTTTAGCAGAAAAATAGATAGTAATAATCCCAATATAACATGCAATAACATTGTCTTAGAACCAAGTCAAAACACGAGATTTTTAGAAGTTGTCGTTGATTCTAATCTAGACTGGTCGGAATATATTAGTGAATTATGTAGGAAATTAAATAGAGCTTATTATTCAATGCGTGTTCTCAAAAATACATTTAACCATGAAGTCTTGTTACAGGTCTACTATGCAATTTTTTTCTCACTGATAAACCACAATATCGCACTATGGGGACAAGCTACAGATATCAAGCGCATTTCTATTTCACAAAAAAGAGCTCTGAGAACTATATTCAATCTTCCTTACAATCACACATGCGTAGACATTTTTAAAAAATATAAAATTATGACAGTTACAAGTATTTACTTGTTTAAAATAATAAAGCTCGTACACCAAAATATATCCTCATACCCCACATGTGGGTCTTCTAATTAATATCCATTTCTTGAAGGATATTGATAAGAAGACCCACATGTGGGGTATGAGGATATATTTTGGAAATAAAGATGACTTATATATTGCAACACCAAAACATGAATTTTATAAAAAATCGCCCGAATATGCCAGTAAACTTTTCTATAACATGCTCCCAAGTCACATCAAGTCAAGCCTATCACATGCTAATTTTAAAAACAAATTAAAAATATTTTTAACAGAAAATATATTTTACAAAATCTCCCACTTCGAAACACATTGTAATAATATAACCTGATGCCGTGATTTCTATTTTATTTCAACTTTATTCTAAATTTTAAAAACTCGTGTGAAATATTCTATATTATACTTATATCTCTTTTTTGTAGACGTGTCTTAATCTGTACTTTGTACGGGAAAAGACTAAATATATTCTTATTCTTATTCTTATTTTTATTCTTATTCTTATTTTTATTCTTATTCTTATTCTTATTCTCATTCTTATTTTTATTCTTATTCTTATTCTTATTCTTATCCTTAACTAAAAATGTCCACGTCGCAACTACCAAAACTTGAAATTGTAACACATTAATGTCTGAAATATATGAATATGTATCAGAAAACCACTACACAGTAACGTTTCTACTTACAGACATCCCATCTAGAGGACATCGCAAAACAGTAATAGATACTACAAAGTGTAGAGAATAATGCTATTTTTATGTTAGATATGATTAGATGTAAGGAATTCCATAAATAGGTTCATTCAAGAAAATCTAAAAAAAAGGGAACTCTAAGTTAAAAGGAAAGATGAACTATAATTTTGATTAAGAAGTGAAATAACTAATTAAATCAAAACCAATTTCAATAATGAACGTATCAAATCAAAGAGATCTAAAAGTTGAATGAATATAAATGAAAATCAAATAAGAATAATCTGATAATATATCAAATAACAACTAAATTCAAAAATGTTTGACAGTTAGGAATAATTTCAAATTGAAATTTTTAACAAATTCCAAAACAGAGTATGTTATATCAAATTCAAGTGAACAATATGCTGAAATAGACCCAGAAACGACAATTGCATCACTGTAAAATCAAATGGTTAGGTAACCTAACATTGCATCGTTAAATTATCAAAATTAGAAGATTGGTATATCAAGGTTCCTGAGGTATAAAATGAAAACAATCTTTCAGCCCCGTCTTTGAAGCGCTGTAGCACTTTATTGAAGCATTTGTGGACATATGTTCATACGAATTTTTCTTCATTTGTTCTTTTATAATCAGTTCCTGAAGTTTGGCATATAAATTTCCGGACGTCCTATATATCATATATGGGGTCACTTTTGATGTGTAAGTATTTGGTAGAACAATGTTCCTTCAGTAGATTACTTTTGCATTTCTTAATATTTGTTCCAAGTAAGTGTTAATCATTTATAACATTTCTTATCCGTTTGTTCGTATTGCATGTCAGTAATTTTGTATCGACTAGAATTACATCGTATTTAATCGTAAAAGTGGAGACGTTTTACGAAAATTAAGAGGAATATGATATGCTGGAATCCTTTGTCCAAAGTTATGACAATTGTGATATTGCATTCGAAATATATTTCAATCGATATCCACGAATAGGACAACTTGATGAAGCTATTTTAGAGCTAAGAAAAAATCTCATTGATTGTGGATCCTTCAATGAGCCAAGATCAAATAAAAGGCTGAAGATGCAGAAAGAACCGTAATCGTAATGGTGAATTCAAAAAAATTGAAGCTGATTCTAAGATTTCAAGACGTCAAGCTTTGGGTATTTTGGGTCACGCAAATTATGGGCTTCTATCAATAATGGATGGTCTTGAAAATTGATTTTCGTATCGTTTTAGTTACCTCTTAATATGAAGAAACCGTTTGCGGAGCTCAAAAATTTGATCGGAAAATATTAAAAAATACATGTTTCATTTAAATGAAATTAGAGTATTTAGCAAATTATTCAGTACTCACTTGCTATATAATGTCTTCAATTGGGATTAATACATGAATTGAGTAAGTATACATTCATTGTTGTTTATTTAGATTGTAAAATGCAATAGCCACTTGCAAGAATGAAGCTTCCATTCCACTGCATACTGATACTGTTAAATATTCGAGCGAAAATATATGTTCTAGATTTAACGGATAATTTTCAAAAATGAACATTTTCTTACAGAATATGATTTCTGGTGATTATTTATAAAATATGAATATTAAACATCTAGTTTTGGTAACTATATTTCTTATGAAGACTTTTGATTTTTCCCGCAAAATTTCAGTTTGAGCAAATTTTTTTTTGAGCAAAGTTTTTCAGCAATCTCCATTTCTTTTGGTATCAGTCCTTCATTCCAAAATAACTTCTCCCTTGAGCGATCGATAAACCTCAAGATCCAGGGTGTTTCACTAAACACTTTCCAGCATGATGAAAGATTGGTAATTTTTGGTTGAGCTGCATTGAAATTTATTTTGACTTTGACAGTTACGCCGATGGAACATTCTTTCATTTCTGCATATCAAGCCTTCAAGTTTACTTTAGGGCCATTCTTCACACTTACACTTAAAGAAAAATAAAGGGCCTTCTAGCCATGTGCTAGCAGTTTTCCATTAATTTTGATAACTTTCCTTCGTGGCTTCTTTGGCAACATTTCCTTCCGTCGAAATTCAATTCCGTTCTCTTGATTCAGTGATTTCTACAATTATGGACACTCTGAACAATGCATGTTCTCAAATTTTCAGCTTTGATCCACCCAGCCACTGTTTCAGAATCAGTAAAGTAGAAATATTTGTTGATAATAACACTGTGATTTTCTCTAATTGTCACTGCTGATCTGAATGAATTCTCAAATGGGAATTGAAAAATGAAAGAATTGCATTCTTTCATTTTTAACCGAACTTAAGGGAGGAGGACGTAACGAAGTTTAAATTTGATATGTCATTCATTTTGGGTCGAGCAGAAAATACGGGTGCGGTCAAAGAATTGAAGTTCATCCCGTAGCAAGATACGTCATAATATGTGAAATATAGGGGTCATAAATGTAATGCGAATTATGTTTATCGACACTTAATACTTCGGTCAATGATATTCTTTAGATTTGTAGCATTCATTTCAACGGTAAACATTGAATAATATGAATTTCAGGTAAATTCGACCTGTGCCGTTCCAAAACTGAAGAATATGAAAAAAATTGTCCATCACAGCCAAATCATTAATAATGTTCCTCTTTATGGTAGCTCCAGCAAAGGATAAAGTGATGATGTACTTGTGTTCGAATTGAAATGAATTGATGTTGTTCGGACAATTTTGGAAATAATGCCCTAGTACAAACCTGAAATTGCCTCCTATGCAATTTTCTAGGTATGCAGTTTGAAGACATGTTGAATAAAATAGTTGTCGGATCTAAAACCGTTCCTTAATAATTAGGAATCTGCAGCAAAGGTCAGTTGCGATTAATAATAGCATTTTGATGAAAATCAATTCACTGAATAAATACTCTTCAATCATTTTATATCTAACAATAGCGAAATATTCGTGATGAATGATAAGTGAGGCTTTATTTGCCACTGAATTTTCAAGAATGAATAAAACAAATCATACAGCATAATGTCTGCTATATGCGTTCTAGATTGAAATCAAGTAATTTAGATTTTACATTGCTACTATTAACCCAGAACTGTACTTTTTCGCACGCTATCGCGATAAATACATTCCATAACTAGGATGTTCGAACTAGAACGGAGTAATAAAAACAATAGATTGAATGAAGAATAAGAATGTTCATTAGATACTCTAATGAATAATTTTTATATACCTACAAAAAGTTAATTGCAGGAATTTGTCAATGCTTCGATCGATTTATATTTTAAAGTCAGTCTGCTTCCGAGAATGGATTATATTCTTGGGATTCAAAATGAAAATCCTGCAGAAGAATCTTCAATGTTATCATGTGCTAATTTTTCGTGGTTGATTCCACAATTCCATCCAAAAAGTAAATTCAAATCATATACCACTTATCTTATGTTCTTTTGACTTGCTGCGTCGTTCCATCAATGTAGATTCTAATATGAAGAATGAAATGCTATAAACAGTAGGGCAGTGAAGGCAGTGAAGAAGATAGCTATGTGAACCTGATGTGTTTTTCATAGTGTCCAAAAAACAATCATGTTGTTTATCTTGATTGACTGTATGACATTTACCAATGAAGAAAAGTACCAATTACCTCATATTCATCTGGAACTACTGGTTGTTTATACAGAGTAAAAGCCAAAAGAACACTCCCTCAAACGCTTCCTTGTGAACATCGTGAAAACACGCTACTCATGAATATTTTTTTCCTTTTTACATTCTGGGCTTACATCTTCTGAAATACAATTTTATTGATACATACAGATTTTGAATTGATTAAGATATGAGGAATTATGAATAAATATATCAGCTTGTTTCTCCAACACTCTTCCAAATGTGGAACCAAACTATGGAAAATATTTCTTTGCTGATGAGTGTGCCCTTATACTTCCCACAATACACTTGTTGCATGTAAAATGGTCACAGCTAGAAATATTTTCTTCAAATGAAGACTTTTTGGAATCATTACGAACCTGATTGTTTGAACATCGTATAGCTTCCAAAATACTCATTCCGAAGTCTGAAAGGCTTGAAATATAGTGGGCAAGATAGATGTGAGTCGGCATTTTGCCCTAGATCCCGAATGATGTATATTATAGGTGCTGCAAGTCATGGATTTCCAGTAGCGATGAGAGAAGAAGGTTGTACTGCAGAAGTATAAAATATAGTTGGCGTCACTAGTAATTCACCACCTATATCACGAATAAAATTTTAAATTTTCTTTCATTTGATTCCAATTCGGAATATTATGTTATGCTCATTGCTCAGTCTTCATTTCACGAATCTGATTCAAATATATCTTCGACATTCAGTGTATATTATTATTATTACTGACTACATATTAATATAAAAGATATTTTGGAACATTTAATGGGTGGAGACACATAATATTAGACAGGGTGTCCCGAATTGTATGTGCCACATTTGACAGGGTGGCAGAAAAATACCAAATATAGAAAAACAGGGTGTCAAAGTTATCGGAAAAATATCGCATCATCCAAACCATTGCATTCATTCAAACCAAATTTTGTATGTAGGACTCTCAAATAGGTTGTCATGTTCTTAGATAATACAGAGTCCCAAAAGCAACCAGTGGCGGAGTTATGAAGGTTCAGTTTTATTTTATTATGTAGAACCCTGCAAAAAAACCAATTCGGGTAAAATTTCAAATATAACATTTAATTTGCTGTAAAAAGTCTCTTCTAGTATTTTTTCTGAATCTGTCACTGTCTGACCGCAAAATCAGAGTGATTTTCGATGTGTATTTGATTAACACTGTTAAAAAAGATTGTGCTTTTAGCGGGAAAATTATATTCAATGAAATTTTTATTACACATCAGTTGAATAATTTGATTAAAGGAAGTAGGTAGGCTCCAAATTCAATCCTGCAACTTCAATACATTTTTGGCATATACGTTCAACAGAATGTGTGGTTGCATTACTTATAGAATTGAGATTAAATTCTCTCAATTAAGTCTTCTGTATTGTTTACGAGGGATGCGTACACTTTGTCTTCAAATAACTCCACACCAAAAATCAACAAGAGTCAAATCCTGTCAGCGAGATGGACATGCTGTTGGAGCTAACCGACCGATTCATCGCTTAGGAAAATGATTGTTCAGCTGCCTAAGACTGATGGCAGCGGAATGTATGGGTGCCTCATTCATGTAAATACAACAATCATTTCTCAAATTGAGCGGAATGCCCTCCGAATATTCGAGAGGAATGTTATTCAAAGAGTTGATGAATAATGGGCCATTTAGATTTGGAGGTGGAATGTGAGGCCCACTAAAAGTCCCGTTCATAACACCACACCAAACGTTAATACTGAACTGTTATTGAAAAGATCGGAGCCGAATTGAGTGAGGATTCTCATGGGTCCAAAAATTATCCGATCCACTACTGGTGAAAGTTGCTTCGTCGGTCCAAATACTATCTGGAAGCTCGGCATCTTCTACCAAAAAGTTTAAAAACCACATACAAAAACTTATACGCCTTTCATCATTCTATGATCTTTTCTCAAAATTCGATTTTCTTTGTTTTTGAAAACATGAATACCTTCGCCACTTAACTCTCAAACAGCTCTCCTAATACTCAATTTGTTATTATTGTCAAATTAAAAGAAAATTCCAAAATGTTCATTTCGTCTAACTTCGCACTTCTTGGATTCCTTTCAGTCCAAAACTTCTGAATTCAAGGTGGAATCGAATGAATTATTTTTTGATGGAAGTCTTCAATTTGATTTTCTTCTCTGATATCCTCGTAGGGCTGCATTGACGTTACCTTCACAATATCCATAAATAAAATGAATATCCGCGTATTCAATATTACTAAACATTTTTTATAATAACGTCACTATGTGATATATGTTTGTACTTCAGGTACAAGACCACTTGAAACTACGATATTACCATATGAGGTATTTTCCTATGTCTATAACCTCCAAACCTTCAAGAAAAATTCGAATGCCTATCTCCTCTCCCATCATTCCACCGCTGGCTCACATGATGTTCCTCGATTATTATAGGTTTCCCAAGTGGTGACATGAGAGTGTAGTCAAAATACAAGACAAATATTAATCAAAACTAAATCTCCAAATCCATACTTTTTTGGGTTCTTTCTTCTTTCATCAAAGTATCTCTTTTGCTGTTTCTGAAACGCTATTAACTTTTCGGCAGCTTCTTTTCTGGGTTGTAGCAAATTTTCTATTACATCCGGAATTTGTTTGACTTCATCGAGTGAAATACTGTCGCTGGATCCTTCAGGTGAATATCCAAATAAAAGTTGACTGGCCGTTTTTCCTGTTGATTTATTTACTATGTTATTTATCGCAGACTGAATCTTCTTAGCATTATCATCTCACATATCTTCTTCTGAGGTGGATAAAAGAAGTGCTCCTAAAATGGTTCGATTGACTCTTTCTACTTTTCTATTGGCACGTAGAGTGGGAACAACGTTAAGTACATGCTTGATATTATTTAGTGAGCAAAAGTTCCTGAAGTTTTTGGAGGTGAAGCAGCTTCTTCGGTCAGTGAATAATAATTTAGGAGATCGGTAAGTAGCGCAAATGTTCTAGCGCTATTCAATTACATACCTTGTCTTAGTGGATTCCACAGACTGTGAAAATGGAAATTCAATGAACGCCTCGATGCCAGCAATTTAATACAAATTAGTCTTCTTGCTTTTTGGTAATGGTCCTAAATGATCGATGTGAAAAATGTTCAGTGGCAGAGAGTTCTTTTGAATTGGATGAAGAAACCCTTCCTTCTTTCCGGAAATACGTTTATTGTATAAACATCGAAAACAGCAAGTAATATATTGAGTAGTTTCTCATCTTCGGGAACTAATAATTTCCGCAAAGACGGCATAATGTTGTCTCTAACGCAAAATGTCCAAGCTCGTCGTGAGCATCTTGGACAACTCGATGTCGCATTCCGTTCGGAACAACCTACTGCAAAATTTTCACATTTATTCTGTAAACACGTCTATCTCGCAATGCAAAATTTTTGTATATTTGTCTATCACTATCTGTTTATGGAGGTTTCATCAGTACTTGTCTTATCTCACCAATCTTGGAATCAGTGAATTGTTCAGACAATACCCAATCTGCTTGTCTAATTCGGAATATTTTGTTTGATGATTGACTATATGAACAAGTATTTCGACTCAAAGCATCGACGTGTTTCATTCAACCATCGAGCAATTCATCGAGTGATTTGTTCTTCTCACTTCTCACAATCTGTGATCACAGTAAACTCAATCCATAATAGATAACTACGGAATTTCTTCAGGCTTTCAACTACTGTTAGTGTTTTCAGCTCGTAGGAATGATATCTCTGCTAGGTCTCTAAGGTTTGATGACTGAAATATGCTACTGAATGAGAATATTCGTCAAGATGTAATTGCAAAATATTCCAGCTAAACCTGCGTGGGTGTGAACTTCGGTGAATAAGGTTGGACAAAACAATGAAAGGATTGGTCTTTTAATAAATTCTGCATGCAGTTTTCGGAAGGCATTCTCCTTCTGCTCTCCCCATTTCTATTGAACAGATTTGTTGATCAGTGTAGGCAACAGCTTTGCAATTATTGCATGTTCTTTCACAAAATGTCAAAAGTATCCCAATGCTCTCATTTTTTCTTCACCCGAACCTACTTCACTTTGGCCAACTTCAAAACACAAAAATGTGACTGAATTTGTTAAAAACGAACATTTCTTCAAATTAAGTGTGAGACCTTCTTCGCAAAATGTTTGTAAAGGATTCTTGAAACTCTGGAACCCTTCATCTATCGGATAGTTGTGTAACAAAACATCATCTGAATAGATGGCAGCATCGCGAGCAGCAAGTTTTAGAATTTGGTTCATAAGTGGCTGAAATATTCAGCAGCAGCAGAGCTAAAAGGCATTCGGTTGACTTCATACTGTCCTGAAGGTATGATAAATGAAGTATATGGTTTTGGAATTTTCCTCCATTGGAATTTGATGGTAGACTGCTGTCATATCTAAGCTTGTACGATATACACCCCCTTGTAACGTTCTCAAGAATCAGCAATCCTTGGCAAGGGATAATTGTCTCTAATGGTCATTGAATCAAATTTTCTGTAGTCTATACACATCCGATTTTCCCCATTTTTCTGTCACTAACAAAGCCGGTGAGCAATAGTTGAAATTTGACCATCTTATTATGTCATTTTTTAATAATTCGTCAACAATATTCTTTACACAATCCTGCTCAAATCTTGCCATTTTAAATGGTTTATAACCGAATGGTTTATCATCATTTAATTCAACATGCATCCTCGCACTACAAATTTTTGTATCATGTAGAATAATTCGATATTTTGTGAACCTTCAGTATTTGAGAAAAGTTGAAAAATCATAAAAATTTCAGCGGTTAAAAAATTAAATTGTCAACTGTAACTCAGATTTTGCGGCCAAACAGTGACAGATTCCCAAAAATACCAAGACACTTACAGCAAATTGAATGATATATCCAAAATTTTGCCCGAATTGTGGTTTTTACAGGGCCGTACTATGTTTTTCTCAGTTAAATAAAACTGAACCTTCTTAACTTTGCCACTGGTAACAAAGGGATTTGATGTAGGTTGATACCGACAATAAAGCAATATGTTGTATGCTTCATGTACGGCTCTGCAATTATCAAGATGTTCAATACAAAAATTAGTCGCAATAATCTGTTTCGCAGAATAAACACTCTAACAGAAGATTGCCCCATCGAATGATAGTGTTGCATGAGATTATTTATTTGGAAGGCAACATATCAAGTTTTCATGAAAATGTCAACAGCCTGCAAAGAATTGTCAATTCTGGAGCACATTCCTCAAGAACCACAGGCGGAATTACTTCTGGCTTCGTAGCCTTTTCTATATGACCAACCAAAAAAGCGCCTAATTGTGCGCTGACGAAAACACTTCCGGCAATCGATGATGGCAAAAGTATGTAACGTGCCGCGTTACGTGATTATATAGAACTATTTATTAAACGGATTAGATTTCTTTTCGTTAGTAATCATGCAACTGATTAATTAAAGACATCTGCTAGTCAATGATATCGATTTCTGAAACTACCTCTCATGTCATGAGATGTCTCTAAATATCGCAGAGTGGGGATATAGCTCGGCGGAAATCGAAGAGACCCCATTGTGTTGCTAATCTTTTATAGGGTAAGTCGAGTATTTCATATTCTTTGCATACTTTCTTAATTTTTGGGCTTCTGAAATATGATACACACCGGGTTACCGATAATTTGATTTAGTTTGTTAATTAACGCCTGGATGTAAAGTACCCGCGTGTGATTATATTTCAGAGGAATTTCCTCGACTTGCTCTATTAAAAAACACAATCAAATTTGCATCTAGCATGATCCCAGGTTTATCCTTACCATCACTACCGGGATCGTTCTAGTCACTGTTTAGAATTACTCTGACGAGTCGTGAGCAGCTGTTGTAGTCAATATTTAAATTCCACCTTTTACTGGAACCTGTAATTTGAGCACATGTTAGTTGCGCGATCTTGAAGATCGCCATTTTGTTAACCCAGTACTTGATACATAGGGTGGTCTTATTAGGCCCACGTGCCGTAAAGGTTGTTAAAGGTGAAATAACCTAATTACTGCTTATTAGGTATAAGTATATATTTTTGACACTGTCACGCCGTTAGGGAATGATCACAGTTTACAGTATCAATCCACGTGTATATTTCATTTCAAGCAAACCAGAATTTTATGCTAACTAGCAAATTTTCAACCGTTCAAATAATATTTTTTCAGATATAAATTTAATCATTATCCTTTTAGTCACATGTTAACTTTTTGCTAATTTTAAAAATCAATTGTAATTGTTTATTCCTTCAGATTAAATTAAAATTTTGCCTAAATTGATATCTCGTCAAGATATCCATTTTGTACTAGTGTTTTCGCAATTTGGGAAAGATAACATTATCGGTTGTGGAATTACTTGGTTATTCCAACCGACGGTGTTGCTTGTCCTTTTGATCTCAAGTCAGGTACTGTTCGTTCTTTAAATTTACAGGGTTTGAACGTCTGAGGTTCCTCACCCCTTCACTCCCAGGCGGTATAGTGACTTTCCTGACAGGACCGACTTCCAGTTCCTACGAGTTCCAAGGAGGGTAACATTTTCTTGTTTGAATGACCATAATTACATTCTCTGATTTTGTTGTTTATCCGAAGTTGTATACCACTAATTTTTTATAGAATTATTCGAGGTATTCTGTAAGTCCTTTTATTGGAAAATTAGTTCTTTTCAATTTAATAATTGATTTAATTTATTAATTGTTTTATTACAATTCACTTTAGGTTACAAATCAATTTAATTTAATAATCATTTTCTCAAAATTTCATTTATGTTACGATTTTATTTAATTTAATAATTATTTCTACGAATTCAATACGATTTATGTTTCCAATTGGAATTCTAAAAATTTGTAATTTATTTTGTTATAATTCAAATTCTGTGGAATATACGAATTGTTAAGTTGAACCTGTATTGTTTTTCTGAATTTCCATCAACTGTTTAACCATCTCGTAGTGCTTGTATTCTTGACTGTGAATTCATTCAGTTTCATAGTTTTTTTTTCAAGCAGTTGGCGCTCGGGCAATTCACAGTCTTGAATCACAAGGCACGTTTCACTACGAGCCCTGAGAGTAATTAATTTAAATTGAGCTAGCTGGGCCAACTAAAACCGACCTTACCTGGTCCGTTTCACTGGCGCCCAACTTAGATGGGCTGCCTTTTCACATCCGTTACACTGGCGCCCAATCTTTAACGTGGTCTAGAACACAGTTGATGGTTATTGAGAGAATTATATATTAGAGGTGAAAAATTGGTCATTCCATTATTTTTATCTTATTTTTTTGATCTGTTTGAATTTGCTTAAAATTGTCATATTTTTACCTATAGTTAGGGTATGTTAAGATTCTGGGATCATGCGATCAGCTGTTTCAGCTTTTAGGTTCAGCATTGAAGCCTATGTTATAGGTATTGCTGTTTTATTTGTTCCTTATAGTTCATTGTTTTAAACAATGTGTAGAGTCATGTTTCATATGTGCTATTTTTTTTTCACTATAGTGAATAGGTTAGTCAAATCATTTGGGTCAATTTTCAGTTTTTCAGTATGGGATACTTCCCTAATTTTTGTTTAAACAGTTCTGGACCTCAATTTTGATACATTTTTTTCCTTTTATAGCAAATGTCGAAAATCAAAATTTGGAAATTGTTCATTAAGAACTTTATATTGGAAATGATGACTGAGCAAAGGGATGGCAGTTACAGAGATGAGGGATAAGATTCTAGCAGGTTGCTAATGTTGCGGTGGATTTTGAGGTTCGCATTTATGACTGTCAGTTTTGGGGAGTCGAGACCCTTTAATGCCACAGTAGATGAATACTGTTAAGGAAGCTGCAATCTATTGGTGATCTGCGGGGGATCCTCTGTTGCTCTGATCTGCATCGGTCTCTCTTCTGTTCGGATATCGTTAAGTATCATTATTTATATTTATTAAATTTACATTTTGATTTGTCGTGCTATTTTACATTTGAATTTTCATCGTATAGGTATCAAAATTTTTTTTTCCATTTCAGTAACTGTTGTTTAGATTCTTTATATTTTGTTTTTTAGTAACACTCATTTTAGGGTTGATCACCCTTAAAATGTAGTTCAATTTGGAAGTTTCAAAACTTTATAGTTTATCTTTTTTATAGTTCAAGCTATAGTTTTTTTTTGGATTACCCTTTTATAGGTTTTGAATTTAGAAGTGCTACTTCTAAATTGGGTATGCTATTCTTGGTAGGTCTATCTTCTTTGTGTTGCGACACTCAGGAGTAGACTGATTTATAGGGAGTTATTGTCTGGGAAACGTATAATTTCAGAAATAAGCTCCAAATTATAGAGTCAATCCTAGAGTAGGCGATTTTTAATTTGGGATCACAGGGTCCAGTTGTTGCTGAAATTGGGGGTGACTATGAGTTTTTGTGAAAGTAGGGAATATAAATTGGATTCAAGATCCCCTTCCCTAGAGTTTTCATGAATTAAACTCATTATAATAACGAGTTGAATTTTTCCAGTGTTACAACTTTAATTTGGAGTCTGATGGCTCATTGGTTGTAAAAAGTGAAAAAACTCGGTTATTTTTATAGATTATAGGTAATAGCATATCTTTGGGGTACATCTACTATAGTTGATTCAATTTTTATTTTTTTTTTCCAATTATTATCTTACCTTTTTGATTACCAAATGATTGTGATGATTCTCATTTATATTTTTATAGTTTAGCACATATGAGCATAGTATTTTTTTCTCTGTGATCTTTTTGTCAGTGCCTACATTTTAAAATGATAGGTTTTGTAAGATTTCTGGTTAAACCAGTTTTCTTCGAATTTTTTTTGGATCTTTTGAAAAATTATGGAGCTTCACTTCAAATTTTTAGTATATTCTTATTCAGTATTGTTTTTGAGAATTGGAATTTTATTCTTATTCATAGAGTTGCGTTATAGTAATTTATTAATTCGACATTATTGGTTAGTCTCTCATTACCATTTCATTTTTTTTTTATATACAAGTAAAACTGTATTGATTGTTGATCAATTCGGTCCGGAGTGTAGGGGACTTTAAATTGGACCTACACTTATGCTTGGGATAACTTTGTGAAAACATCTATTCACTAGCGTGAACCTAGTTCACTAACATGCAGCTACTATTTTTTTTCCTCTCCTTCTATCAATTATAAATATATTAACTAGTGTGCTACGTTGTTCACACGAAATTCTTCTCTCACGCCACTATGACGTTTTACCGGTCTCTAAATACCTTAGGGATAATAGGGAGGTTTTTTTTTTCTCTCCTCCTTTATACATTCAATTAAGTAATAATTGAAAATTTCGTTTATTCAGAAATCTCATAATTTAAAATAAAATATGGAAACAAAGATATTCAATTGTATGTTATTTTGAAACTTCTTCTCATAATAAAGGAAGCCACTAAGACATGCCGGTAAACAGTTAATTCTCTGTTATATCAGTATATTATATTTAAAATACAACTGTAAATAATATAACAACGTTTCCAAGTTCCTATGTTTAGGGCGATGCATTTCATAATAAAGAAGGTCTCTAGTTTCTAGTCTGCTCCGAAAGAAGAATAAACAAGAAAGAACTTTTAAAATTATCCTGTTCTTTACCACTTAACCATTCGATGCTATGCTTTCTTTAAAAACTAATAATACTATTATACCATATGTCGTTGGGGAATAGATACTGTTATGTTATTCCATGGTTATATTCTTCCTTTATGAAGAAATCTCATTTGGATAATCTATTAACATGTGATTTTCAAATTATTTTCACATTTTAAATTGAACAAGTTATAATTTATAGTTGATAGTAGCTGCTAATATAACTAAATGGAAAATTTAGTTGATGTAAATGAAATGGTAATGCTTTTTGTATCCCTGAGGCGTAGGAAACTACGGTGAAACTGTATATCTGTTGAAATTTTCGTTTAGTTACAGATAGAATTGCCAATTATGTCGAGTAACCTTATATAATAAGGGATTAATGTACGTAGGTACATAATTTTGTTGTTGTGTAGTATATTTTTTTTATATGGACATCCACAATTACCCGCTTAGGGTTAGATTGGAAGAAATCAGGTTACATAGTGTTTTTTTGATATTGAGAGGACGTTGTGTGAACCAGAGGGGGTGCTGGAGCGGGAGAACCATGCGACGACGCAGTCGGGTGGCATCCGGTAGTTTTGGGGAGAATGGGCCCCCTTAGAAAGGCCTTGGGAGCGGGGTTTCGTCTTGGTGGCCGAACCTTCTGAGCCGGCTATTATTATTTTTTAGTTTATTTTTACTCCTACTCTTCTTTCCTTTAGGCATTCTAGACCGTGGGACCCAATCCCATTTCTTTCTCTTCTTCAATCTGAAAACTATTCCTTTTTATTGCTTGGTTGCCGATGGCTCTTAAGGAAGGGGATTCTGTAGTGGACTTAGTCCAGCTGGGGCGTTACTAGTAACTAAGGGTGAGGTTCCTACCGGGGACGTCTGGGTTCCGCATGGGGTCGTTCGCTGAGCACACTTTCTGCGACTCCACAGCTATCCTGTAGTTTTTTTAGTTTATGTATTCCTGTGATCTTCCAATTGAACAATTGTGTATGTTACATTATTATAAAATGTGTAGGACATTTTAATTTTCATTCAAAATTTTTTAGTACTCCTTTTGAGTATCGTAATATTGGAACTGGTCAACCAATATTTATGTGAAGACCACAAAACTCCTTTTGAGTATCGTAATATTGGGACTGGTCAACCAATATTTATGCGAAGACCACAAAACTCCTTTTGAGTATCGTAATATTGGAACTGGTCAACCAATATTTATGTGAAGACCACAAAACTCCTTTTGAGTATCGTAATATTGGAACTGGTCAACCAATATTTATGTGAAGACCACGAAACTCCTATTGAGTATCGTGATTCTGGAGTTGGTCAACCAGTCTCTACGTCAAGACCGATTTTTTTAGTATTCTCTTAAGAATTTTTGGAGCTTCACTTCAAATTTTTTCTCGTGGTAGAGGGGGAATGTAACGTGCCGCGTTACGTGATTATATAGAACTATTTATTAAACGGATTAGATTTCTTTTCGTTAGTAATCATGCAACTGATTAATTAAAGACATCTGCTAGTCAATGATATCGATTTCTGAAACTACCTCTCATGTCATGAGATGTCACTAAATATCGCAGAGTGGGGATATAGCTCGGCGGAAATCGAAGAGACCCCATTGTGTTGCTAATCTTTGATAGGGTAAGTCGAGTATTTCATATTCTTTGCATACTTTCTTAATTTTTGGGCTTCTGAAATATGATACACACCGGGTTACCGATAATTTGATTTAGTTTGTTAATTAACGCCTGGATGTAAAGTACCCGCGTGTGATTATATTTCAGAGGAATTTCCTCGACTTGCTCTATTAAAAAACAGAATCAAATTTGCATCTAGCATGATCCCAGGTTTATCATTTCCATTACTACCGGGATTGTTCTAGTCACTGTTTAGAATTACTCTGACGAGTCGTGAGCAGCTGTTGTAGTCAATATTTAAATTCCACCTTTTACTGGAACCTGTAATTTGAGCACATGTTAGTTGCGCGATCTTGAAGATCGCCATTTTGTTAACCCAGTACTTGATACATAGGGTGGTCTTATTAGGCCCACGTGCCGTGAAGGTTGTTAAAGGTGAAATAACCTAATTACTGCTTATTAGGTATAAGTATATATTTTTGACACTGTCACGCCGTTAGGGAATGATCACAGTTTACAGTATCAATCCACGTGTATATTTCATTTCAAGCAAACCAGAATTTTATGCTAACTAGCAAATTTTCAACCGTTCAAATAATATTTTTTCAGATATAAATTTAATCATTATCCTTTTAGTCACATGTTAACTTTTTGCTAATTTTAAAAATCAATTGTAATTGTTTATTCCTTCAGATTAAATTAAAATTTTGCCTAAATTGATATCTCGTCAAGATATCCATTTTGTACTAGTGTTTTCGCAATTTGGGAAAGATAACATTATCGGTTGTGGAATTACTTGGTTATTCCAACCGACGGTGTTGCTTGTCCTTTTGATCTCAAGTCAGGTACTGTTCGTTCTTTAAATTTACAGGGTTTGAACGTCTGAGGTTCCTCACCCCTTCACGCCCAGGCGGTATGGTGACTTTCCTGACAGGACCGACTTCCAGTTCCTACGAGTTCCAAGGAGGGTAACATTTTCTTGTTTGAATGACCATAATTACATTCTCTGATTTTGTTGTTTATCCGAAGTTGTATTCCACTAATTTTTTATAGAATTATTCGAGGTATTCTGTAAGTCCTTTTATTGGAAAATTAATTCTTTTCAATTTAATAATTGATTTAATTTATTAATTGTTTTATTATAATTCACTTTAGGTTACAAATCAATTTAATTTAATAATCATTTACTCAAAATTTCATTTATGTTACGATTTTATTTAATTTAATAATTATTTCTACGAATTCAATACTATTTATGTTTCCAATTGGAATTCTAAAAATTTGTAATTTATTTTGTTATAATTCAAATTCTGTGGAATATACGAATTGTTAAGTTGAACCTGTATTGTTTTTCTGAATTTCCACCAACTGTTTAACCATCTCGTAGTGCTTGTATTCTTGACTGTGAATTCATTCAGTTTTATAGTTTTTTTTTCAAGCAGTTGGCGCTCGGGCAATTCACAGTCTTGAATCACAAGGCACGTTTCACTACGAGCCCTGAGAGTAATTAATTTAAATTGAGCTAGCTGGGCCAACTAAAACCGACCTTACCTGGTCCGTTTCACTGGCGCCCAACTTAGATGGGCTGCCTTTTCACATCTGTTACAAGTATGAGAATCCTTCCTTCGTGAACACAAAGAGAAATTAGTTGCCAAAATTTCAGCAAAAATGATGGCTTCCTCTTGTGTTGTTATTGTCAGTGTGTCATCATATTTGATCAGAGGAGAGGAAGATCTAGAAGTGGAATTTCTTCCAATAGTATTGACGAAGGCCTGAAACGAACCGATTCCGTTTGGTCATTCAACAAGTTTTAATCTTATCTTGGCACTATGAGGCTCTTTTTTATCGTTCGATTGTAGATATTCCTGGCTTAAAATATGCTGCTCTGGTCCCCAGGCATGAATTACGATGGTATCCTGTTTGTTTTGTAGCGGCGGCCCTGTGGAAGATTTCACTGAACTCGATGATGGTGGATGGTATTGGGTATTTAGATTTCCATCCACATCATTCTCACCATAATAATCCTTACAATTTCTTCGGAACATGCCGGAGGGTCTCCACATTCTAACATACTCTTCTTCGAATTATCTCGGAGGAAAGCACGCGAAGACTTCCGACTTCACGAATTTTTCGCTTATCCCTTGATATCAGCCAATCATTGATTCCCAAACATCCTAGATTTTCTCATAAACTCGTGAGACATACAGTAGAGGCTCGTAGAAGATCAAAAAACACACCTATTGGGATTTCATCTAGCATTTTGACATTTGGTTATAATATTGTTTTTGTTTGAGGAACAGAATGATATATTGTTCATAGCCTTCTCCATCATTTTGAAGAAGATATGAAGCTGTGAAATTGACCGATAACTTAAATAGTACAGCGTATAGAAAAAAAAAATTAACAATATCATCAGTATCTTTATCATACTCATTTTCAAATTGCAAAGTTGGAATATAATCATGATTGAATGAAAGAGCGATCACTTTGTTTTATACCACTTTCAGTAATAACATGGAAACGTTACTATAACTTCAGCACCAAAGTGTAGAAACCATATAATACAAATTAATTGTTCTTCCATTCAATCATACTCATAAATTACAAGAAAGTAACGGCTTTTACCATCAATTTTTTGGAAAATAATCGTTTAATCTTTCTAGAAGTTCTTGAATATCTCCATTTGATGAATTTTCCTATAATTATAGTCCCTTCAACGACAGTGCATTGTGGTCCGATATGTCCCAACAGTCATGCTATCTGTGAAGTTAGTAATGAGATAATCAATGGCAGCTGCACTCACACATTTTCAGTTTTCTCTATTGTTGTGGGAGCGGCAGTAAGATTTGAAAAATTATTACAGTGTCGCCAAGTTTTCCAGTACGTCCACTCGATCACCATTGCCGAGATAATTGAGATTTGCATAAATAACAATTACATTGTACTTACTTGAAGAGAGATCAAGGTTGTGAAAGAATAATTCAGTAAATTCAAATTGTGTTTCATGAAATTCTACAGCACTACAGAGAGAAACTTCTTTGCATGATTCTAGAACTTTATTCTTGACAAATATTGCGTTATCGTTTTAAAGGGTGTCAACGTATGTTTCATCATGAATAATTCAATCTTCATTGAGATGATTATTGCAATATGGAGTACAAATATCAGCATTAAATATAGAACACAATATCGGTTCGAATTTCACCCTCATTGGCTCATCGGATAGGACATCATCCTTTTGTTGAAATTTTCAATGACTCATAATTGGGGCTGTATCTCATACATACATCATATTGTTTGGTCCTTCAGCTGTTGAATTGTTTCTGTCTTATTGGCATAAAAATTTCCTTCCTACTAGCCACAAAGAAAATAATCTAACTGTATTGAATCGAAAAATCCCGGCGCTCTCGCTGTTTTCAGAGATAACGCGACCTGGCTACTGGAAGAGAGCCATCGATTTAGCGGCTGTGTGGGATATGGCACCGTCTTGTTGAAACCACATATCGTTCCATACAATTCATGCCATTAGAATTGGATATCATTGCGCGGTAGTTTTCATCATCCACCGTAATCGCTTGGCCGCCATCGTTTTCGAGGTGGCCTATTACTCAGCAGCCGGAAAATTTTACCAAATGGTGACTTTTTGTGGATGCATCCATTTTTCCACTATCTGTCTTCAATTTGCATCTACCAGAATGAGGCAGATTTGTATATTAACGGAGCCGCTGAGGTGAAAATGTGCCTCATCTCTGAAGTTGATTTTCATCAAAAAATCAGCGTTAAATTTGCGTTGCACCAACATTAAATTGGTAAATGTACAACTTTCCTAATCATCTCTAGGTTCCGGTTCCTATAGTTAGTATCACGTTAGCTCGCACATGCACATCTATCTGTAAAATGTGTAAAAATTGTCGTCTGTCGTCTTGTGCCGGCAGAGTTGTCCCAAATATATTGATAGAATTAGTAGTGTGCATTAGTTCCCCGTTTCTGTCATATTTCCTTGAACATTTCCTTTGTTTTTCAACGAAACGTTTATATTCCATTTGGAATTGGATTCAACAATAAATACGCGTTCCTCTACCATGTACCGATCCTTGAATAAATCCTAGTGTCGACATGACAGATTTAAAAAATGGTCGGAAACGGCGAAAATCACAAATAAAACCTATACATAAGAAGACAGAATCTGTGATGGACACATCTGAATAATTCACTTTTATGTTTGACAATCACTGTATTTTTAAATACGTTCAGTTTGGATTATTTTTCAAGTCGTCATGAGGACGTTCCTCTATAGTCAATTCAAGAGGTGTTGTCTAGAGCCTGTGCCGAAAAACTGATATACCCTTGACCATGTAGCTGGATTATAAATTCCATCACGAAGTTCTTTATTGGCTCTAGCCTTGATAGAAGATTGTTTTTCCTTGGAGTTTACTTTTATGCAACAAATTTATGATCTGTGAATCTGATTCAATAAGGTTCTCAGGTTCCGCTGACTGTTTGCTTCAATCACACTGGAATCAATTGATTCAAGATTACTCTGTTTGACAGTACCCATTGTCATGTTCTCGTTGTTCGTAGTGGAATATCTAGTATTCATGTTTCATTTATGTTTGACAGATTTTGCTTTCTTTTGTCGTTCATTCCCTAGCGGTTCTTACACTGTTGAAGTTTTTCTTTCGATGATTATAATATACGCTGGCGAGGTTGAGTTATTAGATGAATACGAATCAATCAATTTTTCCTTTGTATGGGTTTTTAGACCCCTCAAGTTATTGGTATTGTCATTTTATTGATAGGTAATCTGATTCAATCACGTTTATTCAAAATCGGTTAGTAATATGTGTTTCGGAATCTCCAAAACGGTTGGGTTAGCAACCCCATTTTCGCTGCTAGCTAACGTCACTTTCTCTACCTATATATGTCAATGAATTAAATTTTCATATAAGTATTCCAAATTCTGAAATATGTTCATAATTTAATAACACAATAACAATAACAAGAACAACAGATAATAAATTGAAGTAGGTCTTCACTAACTTTTACGGTAGCTTCACCTAATTCTGGTGGAATGCACTCTAAACACAGACATATAATCAAACAAATATTAAATCAATATATTTGACTGTCACGTTGATGGGAAAAGCATCTCAGAGCTCTTAGTGAAAGTTTTATCGGACGCATTATGGAGAAACCAGATGAGAATTGGGAAATTTTCGTGGAAAAAAAATCGTTATATGGTTGGAGTTGAAACTACCAACAATGAACGTTAGTCCAATACTCACCATCAATCATTACATACAACGACTTCATGTGAGGAAGTTGTTGTAGCCGACGTCACTAGGAAATATGGGATTGGATTTCAGCAATGAAAGATTAGCTCATATTCACTATCAGTCATTACCTACGAGTTCAAAGGAGAAGGTTCTGCAGCAGAAATATCATTGGAGAATATAATTTTTTCGAAGTCTCTTGGTTGTCGGTAAAACTTGAAATATTCGACAAACAAAACTTCAATGAAGACGTCATCCTAGCAGAAGCTCACAACTACTATCCACACACAAAATTCTTCATCAACAGTCATGAAATTGAGACATTAATCAATCAACAAGATGCTCTATTCGGCGAGGCAGAATTCAAGCAAAAAGCAGGTGGTGATGGTGAATGTACGCTAACAAATAATTTTGGAGTGTTTCTCTTCGAATATATCACTTATGAATTGAATAGAAAAGTGATAGACAAAATACACGGTATTGTCAGCACCATTAAAGCTCATCTAACATACGCCGAACATGAATCTATACATCTAGCTATTAAAGATTACTAACCGATTATGAATAAAATAGTAGGTATGCATACCTCAGTGTCGAATTTTATAACTGCCTCGGGATTATAGTTTACGTCGGTGCTACGCACCTCAGTCAAGATATGTGTCAACAGTAATGGAACACTTCACACCTCGGTATGTAATATACTATTACATTCTTTTGGATCAATCTAGTCCTTGTTCTAGTTCACATAGCTCCTCTAAGTTCGGGTATATTTTTTATTGTACAAAGATAAAAATGTTCAATCGTTCATTTAGACAAGCTTCTGAATTTTAAGAACTGGTGATCTTATTTCGTATGCTCATTCTGGTAATTTTCCAATGAACACTGAGAACAAATGTGAGATAAGTCAAAAACACGCCTGTAGGTACTGCACGAGAAACTCGACCAAATAATAAAATTTCGAGCTCATATATTATCATTCCATACTTATATTACTATAATAATACCTGTGAGCTTTTCGCGCAACATTTCTCATATACCTCTTCGACGTTAAGTGTGAATTAAAGTATCTCACGCTCGGATGTTGTCATCCAGTACTAATATTTTGACGTATATGTGAGCTGTTGGTAAAACAGTTTTCAAAATATTTCGTACTTTCTCCACTTCGTGATGATAACTCATCCCATTTTACCAAGTGTTACGTTCACTTCTCAATGTCTCCTTTTATTCCTTACACGTATTCGATTATTCAGTGCGTAGGTATTAAAATTCCACGCCCACATTCTTTCATCCCGTACTCATATTATAATAGCATATGAAAGCTGTTAGTGCAACAATTCCCAAGATACTGCATATCACGATAAGAAGTAATTTATTTCAGTCAAGTTCGATATTGATGAAAAACATAAGTCAAAGTCATCAGTATTAAACACTATTCTCACTCAACATTTCGACCTTCCTTCATCAATAATTATTGTATTGTTCATTAGTATTTTCATGTAATTCAGAATTCAACTGCATATTACAATACAAGAACAGAGTATTATAAGAAAATGTATGATATTCATTCAATTTGTACTGACGTCTTTGTAGTCAGTTGTCAAATTGATGTTCAGTATAATATAATAGCTGAAAATTGATCTGCCACGTAAGATTGCTATCATTTTATCAAATTTCTTATCAGTTGCAAGATTCTATGAAATTAATATAGAGAGTATTCATTATTGTTATTAAGGGAGGGGACCATTGTTGCCTCGAAGCCTTTGGTGACACCTCATCCATTCTCATTGAGTAAAGAGGATGTAATTCACCACTAAGTAGTGAGGTTTGGCTACCTTCTGCCTTTCAAAGTCCTATTGACATATCTGTGGGCAGGTTTTGTTTGCTTTTTTTTTCAGTCAGGTGGATTGGTTCCTCCTTAATTAGAGCTCCGAGAGCAGCCGTGGGAGTACTTTCCATAGCTCCCGAGACCGAACCTATGATAAGTGGAAAGCAAGATCAGTAACTTTTTAGCTGATTCATCCATCTCATTATCACGTTTAATGAGCTGCAATTTTTTTTTGTTCAAATAATTTCTGTTATAAATGGTCATAAGATTACCTTGTGTTGATCAATTCTTCTGGAAGATTATCAATACTGCAGTTCAAACATCATTGGATTTGATCGGATTAGTAGGCCAATGAAATTCCATTATTGATGGTATACTTAACCAAATCAATAGGATATTCATTTTTCCATTTACTTTTGTTCAAAACATTAAGCAATCGATTCGAGAGAGGTGGTTCCATATTCTACTCAGAATATTCATGAGGTGAAAGAGATTGGATTATAAATGAAATTTATATAAAAACAAATCTCATTTATGAGTAATTCCACGCCAGACCAGACAGGTCGTTCACCATGACATCGAGGATTTTGCTGAAATTTCGTACACGATTTCTGATGGATAAAATCTGACATTTTCCCAAATTTGAGTGTTTTATATGTTAAGGAACTCCTGGAAACAGACGTTCAACTTTATCAGATTTTACGGGTAATGAAAACGTGATTTTATCTCATTTTCATTTTCCTTCGCTTCCTAACTGAAATTTTCGAAAAAATAATAGTCAAATGACTGGTTTTTCCAGAAAATTTCTCGGGTAATTCAAATTTGCAGAGTTTTCTTATATAACGTAAATTGTGCACTACGTTCGGTGTTATAGTGATAAGACCGTATTTTGAACCAATTTTCTTTGAAAATTCATTGTGAGAAACCTGTATGTTGGATTTCCACGAACCTTCCAGAGAATCTTCCTGAGAACACCTTCTTTGGGATGGTGATTATTTGGATATGGCAAGAGTGATCAGAAAAATTGCTACATCACAATTCATGCGAAAATTTCAAATCCTAGGAGTAAAAAAATTACACAATATTTATAACTGCGTTATAATATATATATATATATATATATATATATATATATATATATATATATATATATATATATATATATATATATATATATATATATATATATTCTTATATTTTTATTCTCAAACCATTTGAAAATGTTTATGTTATGTTTTCTTGGTATTCTGGATCTTTATATGATTGCAAATGAAATAAAACTCTTTATTTTTCGTTTCGATAACATTTTATTATCTTTATCAAAAAATGTTCCGTCAATTGGTGTTTCCATGTAATTTAGAGGAAAACACACGATTTCGATTGATAAAATGCGTCTGCAGCCGATTTGTGTTTCCAAAATCCAATTAAAACTGCAGAAAACATTGGATCGGTTGTGTGTAAGTGTAATGAATGGCTAATTATCAATTTGAAATGAATCGAATATAGTAAATTGAATATATTAGACACTATTTTAAGCTAAACCATAGATATTTAGAATTGTGTGATCTTGAAAAAGTGTCTAATGGATTCTTCAATTAACCATATTCAATCCATTTCAAATTGATTATTAGCCATACGTTACTCTTTCCCACACAACCGTTCCAATGTTTTCTGCAGTTTTAATTATATTTCAAAAACAAAATACGGTGCCAGACGCATTTTATCAATCCAAATCATCTATTTTTCCCTGAATTACATGGAGACACTAGTTGCCAAAACAATTTTTGATAAAGATGATAAAATATTATCGAAACGTCAAAAAAAAAGAGAGTTTTCATTCTATTTTCAGCCATACAAAGTAGCAGAACATCAAGAAACATGACATATACATCCTCAATTGGTTTAAGAATATATATATATATATTCTTTTATTGATATTCTTGTACCATTTGTAATATTTGTATGTTTTCTTGGTTCGTATATATACTGAAAATGAAATAAAAATTCTGTTTGACGTTTCGACAATGTTTATTGTCTTTATCAAAATGGAAACACTAATTCACATTTTGATAAAGACAATAAACATTGTCGAAACGTCAAACAGAATTTTTATATCATAACATATATATATATATATATATATATATATATATATATATATATATATATATATATATATATATATATATATATATATATATATATATATATATATATATGTTCTGCTTCAGGTTTCCGCGGGCGTTATATGATGTATTGGGTTGCCGGGATATACTCCGCGTTGTCGTAGATTGATTTCGACAGAAACCGTTGATATGTAGACGTTTCGGCACAATATCATGTGCCATCTTCAGGTCTTCTCTTCAGGGCTGCTGCTCTGCTCCGAGTTAACTCGTGCTGAACACGAATACGATTAATTCAAATTCTAATAATTCATCTGGAAGTCAGTAACTCAGGGTACTAAGTCGGTATTAGGAGATTTACAGAAATTTTAGCGAAACCAAATTTTCTCAAAATTGTTACTTGGGGACTTTCAATGGTGCTGAACACGAATATGATGATTAAGTATTGTCATAATACATCTGGAGGTCAGCAACCCTGGGTACCCCGCCGGTATCAGGAGATTTACAGAAATTTTATTGATACCAAATCGACTCAAAATTGTTACTCCGGAAGTTTCAAGGGTGCTGAACACGAACATGATTCCTAAATTTTCTAATAACTCACCTCGAAGTTAGTAACCCAGGGTACTACGTCGGTATTAGGAAATTTACAGAAATTTTATTGAAATCAAATTATCTCAACATTGTTACTCTGGGACTTTCAAGGGTGCTGAACACGAATAAGATGATGAAGTATTCTCATAATACACCTGAAGGTCAGCAGCCTTGGTTATCACGTCGATATCAGGAAATTTTGAGAAATTTTATTGTAACCAAATCGTCTCAAAATTGTTATTCGGGGACTTTCAAGGGTGCTGAACACGAATATGATGATTAAAAATTCTCATATTTCACCTGGAGATCAGTAACCCCGGGTACCACGTCGGTATCAGGAAACTTACAGACATTTTATTGGAACCAAATTATTTCAAAATTGTTACTTATTATCACTTCCAAGTGTGCTGAACACAAATATGCTGATTGGAAATTATCATATTTCACCTAGGGTCAGTACCCCTGAGTATCATGTCCGTATCAGGAAATCTACTGAAATTTTATTGAAACCAAATTATCTCAAAAATTGTCAGTCGAGCACTTTCAATGGTGCTGAGAACCAATATGATGATTGAAAATTCTTATAATTCACCTGGAGGTCAGCAATTCTGGGTACCACGTCGGTATTAGGAAATTTACAGAAATTTTATTGAATCCAAATTATCTCAAAATTGTTACCCGGGGACTTCCAAGGGTGCTGAATACGAATATAATGATTAAACATTCTCATATTCCACTCAGAGGTCAGTGACCCTGGGTATCACGTAAGTATCAGGAAATTTATAGAGATTTTATTGAAATCAAATTATATCAAAATTACTGGGAATTGAGCATGTAATGGATTTCATATAGGTACATCAAATAGTCATTCAATAAATATTTTCTCCATTGCAAGAAATATGAGAACAATTCTGAGGCGTTTAGGTGGGAATGACACTTCACTGTCTTGAGTGCTTTTCTTTCAAATTATTTGTATGCTCTTCTACTTCATCAGTTACTAGACGTTCTTCTTCAATCTACCTACATTATTAGATATATTTGCTAAGCTAGTCATGACTATCAGATTTATGTTGCTGATTTTGACAATAAGTCAGAAAAATCAGTAATATTTCCTAATTATTCAAAAGTACCAGTATCAACGTCACAATTCATCTCTCTGAAGATATGTCAGAAACATCGGTTTCACTACCTGCTTGAGTAAATAGAGATCTTAGTATAACATTTATAATTATTTTCTGTTACTGATTTTGATGTGTCAGAAACGTCAGTTTAATTACTTAGTATTCAGAGGTGTTCTATTCCGTTTTTAGTCCGAGTCTACATACTAGGAAGTATACTTGGCCTGCTATAATACCCCAATCTATTACATGTTCCTCATAATCCAGTTCTCACATTTTATACTCATTCGGTGCATATTCTACCAGCATCCCTTTCCGAAACTTTTTGTCAAATTTGGTTTTAATGGTTTTTTTGTAAATAAACAGATGAACCGAATATTATTAAATATTTCACCTGTGGCTTTACGTTATGCCACATTTCATGATGATGTTTCAAATACTCTCGATGATTTTGTTGTGTTGTATATAAAATAGCATATCTTCAGAGAACTTTATTCTACTCAGCACCAGCTATCACTGTTGGCGCTTTTTCTGTTAATGTTCTGACCATTGGTTCAGATACATCATTCGGGAAACTCAGATATTGTTGGATTCGTGAAACAGTTGAATGATAGATAATAACCTTTTTACTTACAGGAAGATTCCATCTTATTTGACAAATATAATCTTTTATTATCGATATAAATTAAGAAATTTAAAATTGTATCGTGTCTCAGTTTCAGAAACATCATCTTTTAATACCGAAAATCATCTGAGTTATTTTTGTCTAGATATGTTACACAATAATGAGTCGATTCATCTGTAAATAATATATAATACTTCAGAAGTTGGAGAATAAAACTCAAATTTTACACAAAACTTTTAACATTTAATTTAAAAATGCTGACAAATTGTTTCACCACACTGTGGCATTATCAAAGCGAGGAGTTATCAACTAAAGCTAAATCTAAAAGTATGTCCTTAAATATCAGGGATCAGAATGTGGTGCAAATTGAGGGATGGGGGTGGATAATGGTGGGAGTGTGTTTACAAAATTGTTAACAAGCGGTGAATTATATGTGTCGATTTGATCATTTAATATTACATTATTATTGTTTTTTGCGTGTTTCAAAATTTCTATGGATTCTAATATATTAAGTTTATGTCCTTTTTCCTGAATATGTAGAATATCAGGATTAAGGGTGAAATTGTGGTTATGTTCTAACAGGTGATTTGCGTAATTAGAGTCTTCTTTTTTGAGCCTGTAACTTCTCAAATGTTCATTGAACCTTACGCTGAAACTGCATCCAGTTTGTCCTATGTACAAAGCACTACAGTCATCACATCTCAGTCTGTAAACTCCAGATTTCTTTAAGTTATCTTTTTTAGATTTCGAGTTATTAATATACGAGCATAGGTTATTTGTTGTTTTAAAGGCGACGTTTTTATTCTGTTTTTTAAGGAATTGAGATATTTTTAGTGAATGTTTACCTAAATATGTTAGACATGTGAAATTTGATTTTGTGTTATTATTAGTTTGCGGATAAATTATGCTTAAGGCTTTTTTATTGAGTTTATTTTGGAGTATTTTATTAATTATCTTGACATTATAACCGTTATTTTTGGCAATATCTACGATTCTGTTTAATTCTAAATGGAAATTATCTTTACTTAATGGGACATTAATTAATCTATGTATCATACAATTATATGCTGCTAGCTTATGTGATTGTGGATGTAAAGAAGTGTTGTGTATTGTTGTGTATTTATAAGCTAGCAGCATATAATTGTATGATACATAGATTAATTAATGTCCCATTAAGTAAAGATAATTTCCATTTAGAATTAAACAGAATCGTAGATATTGCCAAAAATAACGGTTATAATGTCAAGATAATTAATAAAATACTCCAAAATAAACTCAATAAAAAAGCCTTAAGCATAATTTATCCGCAAATTAATAATAACACAAAATCAAATTTCACATGTCTAACATATTTAGGTAAACATTCACTAAAAATATCTCAATTCCTTAAAAAACAGAATAAAAACGTCGCCTTTAAAACAACAAATAACCTATGCTCGTATATTAATAACTCGAAATCTAAAAAAGATAACTTAAAGAAATCTGGAGTTTACAGACT